>OY728151.1:1785769700-1787028867 GCA_963277665.1 Viscum album | reverse complement strand
TTTATATTTATATTAAAATTAAATATTTTGATAATGGCACAAATTAATAAGAATTTGGAATAAAAGTAAAACAATTTTTTTTGAAGTTAACACTTTTGAATACTGAAAGATATCTGGTCTACCTTTGTATGGTAACAATGATGGAGATTGTGATACTAGAATATTTATCTTGAAAATGGAATGGAATATTTATATTAATGAAATGAACTTGAGTAAATATTGAACATGAATTAAATGGTACTATCATGTGAAGGTTTATTTGTAAGGAAGAAGTAATATATGATGATTTCTAGTATAGAATTAATGTAATTAAATTTTAATGTTCAATAGAGGATGAAATAAATTTCAAATATTGTTTTATATAATGAATGTGAAAAACACTCCCATGTGTGTTAAATTCATGAAAAGTATTTTTTGGAATTTAAAATTCTTATTATGACGATGAAGATGTTAAGTTTGAAAAAAATGAAATTTTGGAATACTTATATATAATTAACTGTTACCAAAGTCACACTTATATATACATACATTAAGAATATTTATATATTCCACATTCACTATTTATTAATGAGAAACCATTAAAATGAAATGAACATATTTATGTAATTATTCTTAGAGTATTATGTCTGAAATAAGAATATATAATTATGTAAAGAAAACATTCTATTTCATTTTCTGAAAAAATGAGTTACTATTTAAGGGAGATATACATTGGAAAGTGTAATGCAATTAAAACATATTTTATGATGGAGGAATTACTTAAATTTATAAATGTAGTTTAAGAAAAAAATTATTCTAGAATATTAATTTTATAATCAAATGCAGAGATTGACTTTTCTAAGATCGAATATGATTTCAAATTTGTAGTATCAGATAAGATTAATATATGTATTTATTTTATACATTATTTTAAATAGTTTTTACAATATTTTAATTTAATAGGATTTGACTTCAGACTAATCTATCAATATCTTGAAGAATTATATTAGAGGTAGATGAAGAAATGAATGTCAAGTATTAGCTTAGTGCATTATATACTGGAATGAATATTCAAAAGTAGAATTAAAAATTGAGAAGGGTTACTGTGAATACATGAATTTTAATCTGATGTAGAGTTTAATGTTTAAGATTATTTATAAAAAGCAAACTTCTAATTCAAATCATGTTTTGAGTATTCATAAGGAGAATTAGGTGTGGGGTATAGATGATTCATTGATTTATAAGAGTAACTCAGGATGATCGAGAATAATCAAAAAATATTATAAAGTTAGACTTGAAGGTGTTTCATGATGATAATATTTCATTGTTAATAAAATTTATGATTAGGGAGAGTTCATGACGATAATCATTAAATTTTCAAAAGATAAGAAGATTAGAATCTAGAAGGATGAGTTCAATGGAAGAATATTGAGATATCATTATCCAAATATTCAATATTCAGTTTTATTTCACAATGGATTACTATAAAAATATTAATATTCTTAATTTTATGAACAAATATCCCAAGTTATGTTTTAGTGTTATGATTGTTTCAGAAGTTTAGTATGATGATGGGGAATAAATTCTTATAAAAATCATGAAATCAATGTATCGATGTGGAAATGTAATTCCAGATATAAATTACATGATTCATATTTTAGGATTAAATCCATGATTTATTGAAGTGGTTATGAATATTTACCAATATTTTAATGTGATGAGGTTTTGATCATGCGATTTTTATCAGTATAATTAATGATGGTTGTTTGGGAATTGATAAATTGGGAAATTCAAGGAACATAATTCTTGAATCATGTATTTAATTAGACAACGAATGTTCCAATATTTAGTTCTAGATATAAGAATATTCCCCTATATTGATTATGATTTAACAATGATGAAGGAAGGATCTAGTAGAATATTGTGAGACGCCTACCTTTAAGTTTAAAATATCTTTTTGGTTAATAATTTTATGTACCCAACACAAGAGGCTCATATGTTTTTATGGGAATATTCAAGAATTTGAGAAATAATATGATTTTAATAAAGGAAAATGTTTTGTGTTAGTTATCTAAATTTATAAATATTGATATATATGAATAATTTGAGACTCTCGATGTTCTAATATTTCAGTAGAATTAAGCTTGTTTAATATTCCACATATTGAATAGTGGAAGAATATAAAGATGAATAATAAGTAAAGAAACTAGTATATGGTCTAAATGTTATATTACATGAATATATGTGAAAGAGAAACATTTTTATCCAACATTTGTTTTGAAATTATATATATTGAATAAGGGTCACATTCTAAATCTAGGAGTTGTGAAGGCTCAGAAGAAATTACACTTTTGTTATGGTAGTAGATGAAGTACATAAGAAATATGTAGTGTATCCTACCAATATTGTTTTAGAGACCATTTTAAAATATTAGGAGCCAGAATAATGAAAATTTTCATAGTTAATATCATATCAAGATCTAGTATAAATTACCTAGAGTTGGGAAAATAATATTGGAAGATATTTTGGAATAAATATGAATCCTTCCCACTCAATATTGATATAGAGTTAAGGATGACACAATTTCACTAATTTTAATAACTTTTCTAAAATAATGAAAAAGATATGAATCTCAGATTGGATTCAAATAGAACATGCATTAGATACCCAGATTAAAACCAATAAAAGTAAATATAAATTTATTTGATAATTATTTATTATTTTTCTTGAATGTGTTGTGTATGTATTGGATAACATATGATATTGATTCATACAAACATAAAATATGGATAAAATACTAAAAGGGAATACAAGTTAAATGGAAAACAAATTTTTTTTAAATCTTTCAACACTAATTCATGACCCCCCCCCCTCTGTGTGTTGCTGAAATACCCACTAGGAACATTATTTCCCCATGTTATTTCATATATAATTATATTCTATGATAAATGAAACTCATTTCAATTTTATCAAGGGATATACATGTTATGTTTTGGATGTCTATATATCTTCCCTGTCACTACTTTTCAATGTTCCACATATAATTTTGATCATATTAACATGTGACATTTGGGTTTGAAATAACATTACTATCTAAATAATTGGGTAAATATTTACATCTCATAATATCATCAATCATGTATAAGATATAGTAATATTTTTTTTGTATAATATTAATGTACTTGATGCTATTAACTTTGTTTTTTACCTTATAGTTCCATGAAAATATTACTTGACTTATAATGTTTTAATATTATGTACGTATCATATTATATGTTTTTTTCATATGATTATAACTATTATATTCATATACTAATAATTTGATAATGACTATTATGATCAGTCATATAGTCTCAGTGACTTATGTCTAATTTTAATTCCAATTAATCTTCCACATAATAGGATTTTAAATCACCCATTTATTCATTTATTCTTATATATAATCAAATTTATTAAGATATAAATAATTTTATATAGGTGTACAATGATGAAATATTTAAATTATGTTTATATTTTTTACGTAAATTTTTTCTGTATGAAGATAATTTTTCAAAACATGATTCAATCAATTTTGGGATATGTAATATTTTTTTATTATTATTATAAAAATGATGAAATAATCACGACTATAATTTATATGTTATTATTGATGGATTTAATATTTAAAAATTCATTTTCATGGGTTCTTCTAATATTTGGAGGTTATATCAGGAGGAAGGAAGTTGGGATAGAAACGTCAATTAAATTTTTGGAGGACGTATTCAATCTTCTTATTTATTAGGATTACAATTGATCAATTTTTACCAATGTGGATGTCAGGTTCTTATGAATACCAAATTTATTTATGAAATTATGTGATCCAATTTATTTTTTTAGATTGTGAATCTACAGGGATTATTTTATAAAAATATATCAAATAGTGTCCACGGTCAATCCCAAAAAACCTAGATATCTTATGCTTCGTCAGGTGGAAAGTTGACTAGAGTTAGTAAGAAACATATTTAGAGATCTATTAAAATCATAAATCATAGAATTCCAATAATATATAGAGTTTGAAAAAAAATTAGTAGTATATTTATCCTCATATTATGAATGAGTGATTATCTAGGTTTTATGTAGTAGATAAGTGTACCACTAATGATAGATAGGTATAATATACAATTATAGGTATTATTTTAGTATCTTCTAATACATCGTGTTTTTTATATGATACATAAAAATATCAATCATTTATTTCTGTTAAAATGATCTATAATCTTGTATTAAATGCATATGTATATTCTATACATAAAATCTTTAATTATTAACTAGTGATGTTATTCAAATACACCATATGGTTTCTATTTTATAATCTTATGGTGGATAATTTCTAAAATATTTTTGATTAAAATTTCCTTAACATCAATTCAATTTATCTTATTCTTGTAAAATATAAATAACAAAATTCTAATTAAATAATGACTACTATCATAGGTGGGTATCTTTCTCTTCTCAAACTAGTATACAATATACTCTAATCAAAGAATGATATTTCTAGGAATGTCTAATATGACATTATCAAGTTAATTTTGGTTCTATTATAGGAACAATATCTATACATACCTTTTTAGTTGTTTAATGAATGTAGATATGTATATTACCTATTGAATAGGACCTTTTATATGATATGTTTTTACCAAAATTATCAAGTATATATCATAATAGGGAAGCACAGTTTTCTATTTTAATGTTTTTTGAAATAAATGTTTTTTTATACTATGGTATTTGAAAATTTGGTTGAAGGATATTGAGGTTTAGGGGATCACTAGTCCCAAAATATTTACTTTTTTAGTGCCTATCGCTTTGTTCCAGAATTACCTCGAAAGATTAAAAATATTCATAGACTATAAGATGTTGAACCCTAAAATGTTCAAGATAATTTTCCCAATACTATAATGATGACATTTTTCATTATATTAATAATGAAAAGTGGGTTTCAAAATTGATTTCTCTTCTAAATACCATCATCTTTGAGTGAGACTAATGTACACTCCAACGATAATTTCTCAAAGTTCTTATGATCACATTTAGTATCATTTTATGAATATTAGATTGATCAATTCTCCATTGTATTTATGTTTGTATTTGGTAGAATTTTTCATACATTCTTGGACTCTATTGAGGTAGTATTTGTGGAAAATATTATTTTATATTCAAAATCGTGAGATGAAAATGTTATAAAACAATAAATTCTATTAGAGATATTAAAATATAATCAACTATATGCTAAATATAATATATTCTCTTTTTTGATCTGGAAAGTAAAATTCCTTGGAAACATAGCTTCTAATGTAGAATTTAACTATATGCTATGTATATTAATATTTTAATGTCAATGAAATTTTTCATAAATGTATTTGAAATTTAAAATTTTCAGGATCTTATTGAATTTAAACATTATTTCATTAAAAAAATATCCATTATTTTATCCCAAATGATAGTATTTATACTGAAATGTATTATATTTTAATGGTCCAATTAGTGTAAAGCATCAATTTGATAGAAAAAATAGGTTTTTTAGATCCCATTGAAAAATTTCCTTATCCTAGTGTGGGTTTCAATTTTTATTATAATACCTCTTTAGTGGGACTTGGTTGACTTCTTATGTATGATATGTGGGATTTTTTTATAAATCAGGATATCTATGTCCTCAAGATAATAACAACCAAATTAGTTAACAGTAATTCACTACAGTTTTTTATAAAATATATAATTTCTTGAAGGATTTTTTTAGTTAACACATCCTCATGAATATTTACTACAAAATCCTCAAAAATACCCTTTTACAATTGAATTTTAATCTAATATCTCATTGGTGGTCAGAATATCTTCAATCATTTGATGTAAATTTCCTTGAGACATCTATGAATTGAACTTTTTAATTCTCTTATAAACAATCTTCTATAAAAAATGGTGTAGGTTCTTAAGTAATAAATGATATTTATATTGGGGATAGTATATTTTCATCTATATACGTGTGAATATTTTGATAGGAAATTTTAATTCTATATTGAGATAACTTCTTTTATTAAAGAATGTGTTAAGAACTCCAATGTATCTAATCACCAATCATCTTCTATTATCACAAAAACCTAATATTCCAAGGTTTGAATTTCATCTAAATTTGGTTTTAAAACTTGTAATTTTTGAGTTTTGATTTCATGACATTTAATGGAGGTCATGGATCAAAAATTAGAAAGGATATGAGGTGGAATTCATCCAATGTAATATAATTCAATTGGAATCCCTTTTGGGGGGACCCAACATCTACATGCCATTGATGGGAATTCTTCCACAACAAACTGCAGTTCAATGGTGAGAAACAGATCCCTAGAGTCCCATAGGATTTTTAATGAGGATTCATAACAATTTTAGTGAGACTCCAAATCCCCCTATTATAATATGGAATATTTTGGCCTTTTTTCTTCTTCTTCCATATTGTAACCATGCGACATTATCCCTTAGCGTTCTATGGACATAAACTCAAACTCCTTCAATTATTTAATATTTGTTTTCTCAATATCCCTCAATTTTAGGAGTAATCCATCATCATTGGATACATTTGTCATGTTTCAATGAATCTAACCTCATGTAACTAAAACTTTCTACTTTAGGTCCATATTTCCTTACGACTGTTTATAAATTCCTATTCCAATTTTGGGGGTTATACATTATGGATTTTTATTAATTGATATTTAATTATCAAATTTTCATTGGAGAAGAGTCTTCTTATAATATGGGGTAACTATTCCTTATAAAATCACTTAATTTTATATGAATTTAGATTTTTTTTGGATATAAACATGTTGGTGGGAGAGTTTTATAGGATCGAAAAAAATAATATGCTTCCATTTCATGTTGTTTATGTTGTAAGGTCTATGAAATCATTGACATGTCCCTTTATACTTATGATGTTATTATTTTATTTTTTATGGACACACTACCAAGGTTAAGTGTCATCAGACCAAGGAATTTGAAATTATAAAAGGGGGATTTTGTTCTGGTGGATTTTGTTAAAAGACCATGGGAGGGATCCATGTGCATTCCATAATTAGTCTTTATGGTATTGATGTGGTTAAGAGTTATCCTTAGTTCATAGATTGATTTAGTTAGTAGTTGATAATAATCGATCTTCATGATATGGATGTCTGTGTTCTACCATTAGTCATTATAATTATAATTTGAATAGAATTGGATAATTTTAGGTGTACAACCAAAAAGCTGGGGATATACAAGGTTGTTAATTAGGCGTGTTATGGGATTAATTCAAGTGACTATTTTTTATATCCTATAAAATTGAGATAAACTAGTCAATAGTTTTGACCAAGTATTTTGTATGTGTTGGTTTTGGATGGTTAAGTGATGTCCACCATTTTATATTTTATGCGTGGAGTTGGATGGGTTTTTTGAGGTTGAACTAGTATAAAATATGTGTTGTGTTGGATTTTTCAATAATGTCTGTCCTAGTAACATATATGTTTGGTGTTTCAAAGTGAATGTGGAGCTTTGCCTGTTATTTCATATATGTGTAAAAAATGGGTTCTAAGAGATAAATATAATATCCTATATGTGTGGTGTTTATAAAAATCAATGGTAGGAAACCTACTATCTCTATTTTTATGACTATGGACATGTTGTTGGTGACCATATTTACATCCGTATCTTTTTCATATTAATGGTTGAAGGAAATCAATTCTTGATTGATGTTATATGTTCATAATCGATATTATAAATTTTTAAATAAGTTATGGTTATTCACTATGTAGATTCTTTATTGTTGGATGATATGTTTTTTATATGGTTATTGTTTAGTTTTTTATTTTATCATCATCATCCGGATTCTACATGACTAGGGTGGAACCCATTTCCATATACCATAAGTTCTCCTACCAATATCCTAGAGGATTCTAACCAGTAGTGAGGGTATATGTACAATTTAGAGAGTCTATTCCCTACTTGGAATAGAATTATAAAAATATAAATGAATGAGATATATAATAGTCATCATAAAACAAACCAAATATAAGTGATCATCACACCATATTCCATCTATTGAGAAACCACAACTGGAATATTTTAACAAAATGATTTGTGATAGTAGCACATATACATATATTAATATATATGAAAGAACTATTGTGGATGATTTTAAATGATATAGTCCATATATAACAAAATATAATGTGATAAAAAAAATACATTTTCATCTTTCCATGAAGAGTTGCATCCCGTTACACTATTTAGTTCCACTAGTTTATCCATTCAAAAATGTGAACTTTTTTTCCAACATATTCCCGTATCACTGAAATCTACATGGGTAAAAATTAACCTAAGCTAGATTGGTGTACAATATAATAGGCCACCATCAACAGTGTCCCTAAACCTTACAAGTGAAAATTCGTATGTGTATTGTGTGATATTATTAAAGGAAACAATATATTTTTTAAGAAATAAGAAATATATCACTTCCATGGGTGTTACATGTCCACTAATGTGTGACCATACTTGTTATTTCCAATACCAAGGATTATTTAAAAATATATAAATAGTACTGACTAGGAATCATATCCCATGTAAAATGTATGAGAAGAAATTTCCATCACATCATAGAAGAAAACATATATGGAATACATCCTAACAAACAAGCCAGATTAGGGGGAATATATTCCCATGATAAAACCATAATTAATACGTGGAAATTAAATTCTTATAACCAATCCATATTAGTTTGACATTTATTCCTACTATGTCATTCTATGGTGATAATAGAATAACAAAAAATGAAATAAAAGTGAGAATCACCACCCAATTATATCATCAAAAGGGGAATTGGATTCCTAACCATGGGCATAAAGACAAGATTTCAAAGTACTCAATGTCCCTATCCATGTTATAAGAGAGGTAAATGTGTCCTATAGGCCATTAAAATCATTTAGTAATATCATCCCCATTCATGGAAGCATCATATCATGAGAATCTAGTCCCACATCCAACTCTGTATTAGTAAATAGTCATCTATATCATCACATTCCTATAATTACCAAGTCTATGTGGGAAATTATTTACATTAAATGATTGAAATTTTTACCGACAATAACGACCATGTAATTATGGTGATGAAAATTATATATAATGGGTGTACCAAACCTTACGAAAGACCAAAAAACCCTATTATCTAACCCATTACAACCATATCCATCAACCATAATAATGAAATGGAATCCACTATACATAACTAAAATCAAAATTTGGAATAATAAATAACTCAAACATCATATAATGATCAATTTACATTAAGGTTTGTATATCATCCAAAACACTTTTGACTATATCCATGTTGGTTTGTACATTATAAAACTATATTCATAGCTATAATTAAGGAATAAACTACCCAATTCTATTAAATTTTTATTGGGAGGCACACTCATCCAATATTATTGATAAAACCATAAAATAATTCCCTATATAAAAACAAGAGTCCCATAGGGGTCAAGACTCACACTAACCTCTCAAAAAATCAACACTTCTCCAATGATAATCGAGGATAAATAAACCAGTCCATGGCCCTTTGTATTATAACATAAATCAAGGTATTTCTTAATAGTTCATGAGTTTAGATTCCATAATAATATATTTCAATCTTGTGACCATCAAAAATCATGGAATCAATTAATATCAGTATAAGGGTCCATTGTTTCCCTAGACATCCTTACATACAACATAATGGTTAGGGAAAATAAATTAATTTTACATTTAGTTCAATCACACATGGGTTTTGAGATCATGTGTCTAAATTTTCAGGAAACATTCACAATTCATAGAGATTTGTTAGGGATACAAAACTCAATAGAATATAATCATATTAAATTAAAATATATTCTTAATTTATAATATAATTTAAATAACAAAAAAATATAATAGTACTTATCAATTTTGGATATAAATTATGGAACATGTTAAAGTAGTATACAAAATAGTGACATGATGAATTATGAGTGTTATACTATCATGAGGTAACCTTCTAAAATGAAAAAAATTGAACATTGTAATGATAGAAATGAATATTTCTTAAAGATTGATAGAAAAAATATAAGGCATAGTGATTTTCACATAGTTAATTTGGATAAATATTAGAAAAAACCTCCCAAATAAATAAAATAAAATAAAATTATTTATATAAAAAATAATGGACCATCTTGTGGAATATTGGGTACCCACCTTGCCTTCATTGGATACCCACTATAGGGATACTCAGAAACTATGCACCTCTATCTACTAATTCCTCCGTTGTTAGACCTTCTCAATACCTAGTACCCTCTAAATGGGAACCTAGTGTTTTATATCATTCAAAAAATATTTCTTAAAACCCATATAGATATCCATAAATAGATATGGGTCCCACTCCAACACTCAAACCCTTACAATTCAATGAAATGCATAGATATTCACATTAAATTGATCAAACAATTTACTATAAATATATATATATATATATATATATATATATATATATATATATATAAGTATACATATACCGTGTGTTATAATCATCATAATATAGCATTACTAAACAAGAATATGAATCAATAGACCATACTATAAAGAAACTACAACCACTAATCCTATATATTATCCAACGACATCAATATCTCATCATGAATATTAATGTTCTTCCACAAAATGCGTACTAGTGTAATTCTAATTTTTAACAACATTATTACTCTAATCCAATTTATGAATTTTCCATTTTTATTAATGTCACATCTTAATCAAGAAAACGATATCATTGTTCTTAGTAAGCTGAGAAGAATTGAGGTGGTCTCTCTATATTTCAGATATATATAACACATTCTGAATATCATAAAAATTCATAGAAGCACTAATCGTTGTGCTATTGTTATAAACCTATCAATAAAATTAATGGGCCCAAATATCAAGGAAACAACATTCATATACCTCAAAAATAATGATGTCTCAACTATAGAAACAATCATAAGAATACAATGTATCCCATGTAAGACTCCATAGGTTGAAATCTCTCGAATGTATTGGAATGTTTCTACTCTACATAATTGTTAAACTATTTTGAGTAAATTTGATATCATCCCACATGTCATGAATAATTAATGGTCCATTAATATAATAAGTATCAACCCTTAATAGTAATAAGTTTAATGACACACCCTCAAATAAAATTACGCAAAATGTTCTACTATAATTGATACATATTAATTATTATTATCGGAGAACAATATAATGGAAAGATGAATCTCTCCAGAATTACTAGAATAAAGGATACAAATCCTAAATATTTCCTCTAGAATATTGATAGTTTACTCATATGATCAATAAATTTGATAATGGTATAAGTTTCTAAAATTCACTGGAGAAATAAGCAGCACATATAGACCCAAACATAAGAGAGATGTGTATTTTTCATCCTAATATAAAATGATACATCTGAAAAAATATTAAAGGAATACAATCTACTAAACATAATACACTCCCTACTCAATGTTATATCGAGTAATCTTAACAAATGGGAAGTGTACGAGCATGGTAAATTTTTCTACACCAACCCTTACCACATTGCTTCCATAAGGAGACCTCAAATACCCCATCAAAAAACTCAATCATCACATCATCCAATTTCATCCCAAAAATGTGTAATATCTAAAAAGGTATTGTTGGTCATTGGTTCTCAGTCATCACTCATTTATATGTAGATAAATTAATAACCAAACCACCATGAAACTCTTTATCACACACCACCAATGTTGATTATTCATATCATGAGACATCATTATAATCCCTTTGTATGTATCCCGTCTCAAAGGAATTTGAGTCCACCCATAAAATATTCACACACAATCAATGGAACTATCACCTGAATCTTGAGTTAAATAATATCATCCTCATTTTAGTACCAATCAAGTGAAATATCCATAGTATATATATTATGTAACATAAAAACACATTTTGAGTTCTAATTCATACAATCATTCAATTTCTTTAGGAAAATTGTGGTGAATACCAATAATAAAGGGTTTATTTACCTTGACATTTATAAACATTCAGATACATCTAAAAAACAATCTCATTATATTTTACTCATATGAATACTCCTACACCAAATGAACCTTATTCATTATACTATGTGAATTAACCAAAACATTCCCATATCTTGGGTTATATTCCATGTCTATGCTAAAGTACAGATGTTACATATCCCATATTCTTTATTTGTTGCATCCCACACCAAAATACACTGAATGATTACCCAAATATGTTGGATATATGACCTCAAGATAACCATTCCATAATCTATAGGGTTTATACTAACTATAGGGGAAAAGGCTAGGTCCATGGAGAGACTATTCCTTAATGAGTAAATGTGTAACACAACTGTAATATATAAACATGACACACAAGGGAATTATAATGAGTAAACATCCATGAATAATAATTAGTGGAAACTGAGTGATAAATTCATAAAAAAATCAAAATGTTAATCACGTCTAGTATTAAAACATTAAAGAGTAGACATGATACAGTGAAACATGCATATTCCCAGTTCTATATGAAAAAAACACCAAAATATACCTCAACTAGTAGAATTATTATAGGATTTTCCCCCAATCCCATACTCCATCCTAGTACAGAAAATAAAGAATCATAAATTGGATGTTTCCCATTATATATCAAATAATAATTATGTTTCTTTGGGTATCATGGTTTTCACCTGTATGGTTTGAGATATATTTAGTAGTCCACCACCTATGGTGTATAGATCAATCCATTATGGGAATATATTATGGGTATTGTTCTAATAAAAATAAATTTAAGGAAATAAATAAATAAATACATACATAAAACTATGTTCCTATTAGAATTCATGACCGAATATACCTTCTTCAGGTGAAGTCAGGTGTCTCTGAACTAGGGTGACTTGTTAATGTATGATATCAATCACAATGGTCTATTATAAATAATCTATAAATATATAGACCATGACCACGCATTGGATGTGACTTAGTGTATATTCCCATTAATAAAATTAATTAAATTCCATGAATATATAAAAAAAATCATCTCTTGAATTTATATAAGAGGAATAATAGGACCATACAAGGAGAACCATATCATGGAAATAAAAAAAATAACTAAGAGAAATAGATATGGGAAGGGAATATTGGAATATAATTAAGACGAGTGTTGATCTTACCAATAGTTATCTAATTCACCTGATAATGATTAAAATGGAGATAGAATGTTGGAGATACCAAAATGACAATAGGGAAGAGATGAGGATATATTTGGGTGCAATGATACTGTTTAAAAATGAAGGGGGAGGAAACTATTTAGGGGTCAAAACCTTTCAGGTGTGTAATAGGAAATTCCACAATAAAAAATTGGTCACATAGTTTGGGAACACGGTAAGCTAAACCATGTACCAACTGCAATCCCTTAACTAACTATGGATACCCATCATATGAGTTAGGAACAAAATTTTATTAAATATGTGTATCCCATGTGAAAAACAATCAAGAATGTTGAAATATTTTCACGGGTTCGTGGCTGAGACTTCATGGTTTCAGAAAAACTGTGCATCTTCCCATGTTCACTAGTTACATTGAACAGTTGATTTGCTCAATTTTAACTAACCATTTTCTAACCATGTTGGTTAGTATACCTCATTATATTATGTATCTCTGTGCATCTAATGAGACATAGACTCCCTTGAAAGACTTATTGTCCATTATATTACATTATTAACATAATAGAAGATGTTTTTAACAACATAATAAAAGTTCTTACCTCTTGGAAAATAATGGTTGTTACAAACTCCGCTCTATAAAAAAAATTCATCCATTAGTTTCCCATATAAGGGTAGTAATGAATTATTTACAAAAGAACTGGCCATTAGGAATGTACATAAGCCTCATACTCCTAGGTCTCATCATGTACATGACTTTTCTCTTATAGCACTAGGACTTGTGTAAATGACCTTCCTCGGAGAGCCTTCAAGCTCTTATCATTGATACATATCATATGATCCTCAAAAGACACATCTTCCTCTATCCAAATGTCATTAGGGTCAAATGAATGAGATGGGTTAGCATGATACTAGTAAATTTGTGATACATCGATTGCAATATGAATGGAATGGTACCTATAAGGTTTATATAACTAATAAGCTACCGGATATACACTCTCTATAATCTTGAAAGTCTCGACATAGAAGGATGATATATTTCATGATCATTGAATTCATCTATGAGCCAATTTGGGTGAAAACAGCAGAAAAAACCCGATATTCCACCTCAAACAATAGTGGTCAATAGTGACGATCGATATAAAACATACACTTGTACTGATATTTATTCGAATATTTCAGAATCATTTGTACTTTCTATAATGTCTTAGAAGTGGGTCAAGGACCTAGTAGTGATTCCACACTGTAATCAAACCAACATTTAATTATGTTTTATATCCTATCATTAACGGACTCATAGGAAGGCATATTAAGAATTTCCTAGAAAATATAATCATTAGAGAGCTCAAAAAGAGTTATATCATTCTCCAATGAACCTATAAAATCAAGGACTGATGCCTAGAACATTTCCTCGATTACAAAAATTGTCTACTGAGACTACCCATCGGTCAGAGTGTTATACATTGTAATCATAAGAACATCTAAACCCAGTTCTTTCTTCATTGCAAGATATAAACATGATGTAAAACAACCAAATCAATTCGGTATGATAGATTAAGGAATAATATAAAGGCCCAAAATGTTCCTGATATAAATCCATCCAAACTCATAAGGTGAGAATGCCTCACAGATTAGTTGGAAGTTTGAATCCTTAGTAAACTGATAAATGATATCCCATACTATATCTATGCCTCGTAAATATTTTGGAATTCCCATCATGGAATCCATGGTTATGTCATTACATTTCGGCTAATGGCTGGATAAGGGAATTATTAGTCCATCAAGATGCTAGTGATTTTCTTTCACCAACCAACATGTAAAATAGCTCATAATGTAACCTAAAATCTACCCATTCAATCTTGGACACTAATACAAATGATGTATGTCTCAGTATATCTTGAAAATAATATGGAAAACTTCCCACAAAAATGCATGATATGCTCACATTAATACTATTTGTATTTCATCAAGAACTCACACATGCCTATAGAAGATGAGGATCTAATTCCCATATATAACCAAACCTGGTAGTTGGATCTCACCTAAGACACTCTACCTAAGATGAAGGCCCTTGGGATCTAACATATGTCTCATCCTTTCCCATTATATAAGTGAGGATTTCACTGCAAGAGAATCTAAGATAATTTCCTATGATAAACCTTATCCTCCTAGTGAATATAAGAAAACATAGCCATCAACTACCACTCACAGTTGGCCTCCTGGATGACATGCGTCTGATTATTCTGTCTCTAAGATTGAGCCACTACATTACCCATTATTAGTGTACGATCGATCTTAAATTAAAATTATCATAGGTATTATCACACCTGTGTTGTCTTAGATTCATGTCGTGCTATGTGGATATATATTTTATGTGTTTATTGTCTGTGTAAACAATGAACCACTCACTAAATAGATAATTCCCCGAAAAATATAAATCATGAACCATGAAGGCTTTCATAAGGTCATGCATAGGGTAACTACACTTATGTGGCCTCATCTTACAAGACCCATACACTACAACCAAATCATCCTACATCAAAAAAACTCCTAGAATAATTCTTAAAGGATCACAATAGGCAGTATAGCATCTTCATAGCTCTAGAAGAATTAGGATCATTGATAATGTCAATCTCCCCTTCATCTATTAAAAGTTATTATTATAGTATTTAGACTATCTGAATTTCACACCCTTCTAATTCATTCGAATTAAAGTCTTTTCCTGTGTGTGGGAAATCTAGGATGAATCAGTTGTAATATCAAACCATCCCTTATAAAGATTGTATTCCAATGAAATTCTTCTGATGTTCCCAAAAAACCATGGCACTCACCTTATCTAGGAAAATAGATACCCCTACCTCTGAAATGATATGACCTAAAAAGTGAACTTTTTTTTATCCAAAAGTGGCATTTTATGTTCTTTGAATATATTTTTCTCTCTCTTAATGTATTCAACATAATATCAAGATGGTTGTAATGGATATTTCTAGTGAAAGAGTACACCATGATGTGATCTATGAAGACATCCAGGAATAAATCCAGGTATAGGTGGAAAACCCATTTCGTCATGTTCATGACAATAGTCGGTGAATTCGTAAGACCAAATGGAATTAACCGATACTTGTATAGGTCGCACCTGCATTGGAATGGTGTGTTTGATATGTCTAATGATCTAACAAGCATCTGATTGTAGATTGACCTCAAATTGATCATAGAAAAAATTACCACTCCCCTGGTCTTGTTGTAGAGGACTTCTATTTGAGGGAATGGATACTGGTTCATTACCATAAGCTAGTTCAACCTTCTGTAATCAAGGAAAAACCTTAGGGTACAGTATGGTTTGTTGAAAAAAGGGTTGGTGAACCCCATTGTGAAGTATTTTCTCATATGAAAAACTTTGCCTCTAATTCTTCCAATATCTTCTTGAGTTAATGGATCTCAGTATGTTGCATCCTATAAGGTGGAACGGACACCAATGCTGCACCCAGAACTAACTCAATGTTTAATTACACCTCTCTCTCAAGTGGAAATCTAAAAACAATTAGGGAATTAGTCTCGGCAATGATCCACTACTGGTGGGAATTCTATAGTCCGCATTCTATGAAAACTTATAAATTGACTAGTCATCTGGGATCTCACCCTTCCCATCCTATTATGATTAGGTCCAACTCAACTCTCTAGGATATACCATTTTCCATTATGAATATATCTACAACCCTCTATTTATGTAAAAAATACCCTCTGGTGATAGTTATCAATATGGGATCAATAAGGAACCATCCGGTCCATACTAAGAATGATTCCAAAGTTAGTCATATCCAGGGAAAAAAATTACACAAGAAAGGGTCCCAAAATATCTCATGATATTACTATGTGGAATGATGATCACTCTCTTATCTGACCCCAAATGGTGTGGTGAGATTCATAAATCCATCAAATTACTAAATTTTTTGGCCCAAACATTCTATAATTGTTGTATATATCAAATATTTTGATGCACCTATATCAAATAGAGAGGAATGTAAAGTATCAGCTACTATATTAGTACCTTATATAGTAGAATACCATGGACTCTACTCTTTAGGTGTAGGCTATACTAAATAAATATTACCTGAACTATGTTCCTAAGATTCAACCTAACTATCCTAGGCATGTAAACTATACTTGGGTTGAACACATGAGGTCTGAATACCATATCCAATACCACCTCCTTAGCCTGATTGGATTTTAGTAGTCTAAATACTAGCTTGACATAGAGCGATTCTATAACACCCCAGGTAAATAAAGAATATGAAATTTTCATATTTATCCATATTTGTGAATAAAATAGTAATATGACTTTAAATGGGACGCTATGCTCGATGGCATACCCAACACGCAACAATGAGTTTCTTGGGAATCTTACGTTGCACTCTAATAATAAAATAATACTATTTTAAATGGTAGTTAACACCTAGCCGTTGTAATGGCGGGAATGAATAGAACTAACTACCAAATGATTATATATGTTTGTCAAATATTTTTACTTTTTACAATAAATGTTAGAGGATTAAAAATGCGAATGAATCCAATTTTAAGCATAAACATTCTAATATTCTTTAAAAGGTCGATTAACCACCTTTTGATGGAGAACCTCTTTTAAATCCACTTTTTGACAATTTTATGTGTTATATTTGACAAAATAAAATTCTTCTTTAGAATCGGGATATCAAAATTTACTTTGTGTAAATTTTTGGTATCTTTCCGATAAAGTTTATTTTTTAATGAATAGTGTAAATGTTGTATTTTAATTCATAACCTATTTTTAATATAATTTATTTATATTATTAGATTTTCATTTTAATTGGTTTTAAAGTGAAATTAGAATATATTTTTACCTTTACATCAAATAGTGGTCGTTGGAATTAATTTCACATTGAAATCGGACTTAAACTAGTGTCAATCTTTTGATACTTATTGTTTCATAAAAACACGCTATTTGCTCTGACAGTGGGAATTAATTATTAAATTAATTAATGTGACTTATATGTTTTAAATTTTGTAAAATAGACTTCATTTTTGGATTCTGAATATCAAATATATCTTAGGGTGAATTTTTGGTAATTTTCTGAAAAACATCAATTTTTGATGAATAGTGAAACCACTAAGTGGTACTTATAAAAAACTGTTTTTTTGTTTAAATGAAATTTTACCACTTCTGTGTTTTGAATTTCAAAAATCCGACATACATGGTTATCATTAATAAGTAAAATGTGGTTCAATGGGAATAAAATAATTTTTTGGTGAATAGTAACTTATTAAGTTTTTAATCGCGATTAGAGGTAATTAGTGTAGTTTAATGTAAAAATAATGTTCTAATAAAATGAAATGAACTTGACACATGTCCTAACCTCATTGGATGTGTCATGGCCGACCAAGAAAATCCATGGGTCAACTTGGGGACCCCATGGAGCCACTTTGGTTGGAAAATGACATAAATATCTTTTTATTTAATGTTAAAGTAAAAATGAGACAAACATGAAATGTTTTACTAAAACAATTTTTACATGGGGTTATACAAATCATATTTTTGACTATAAATATTCGTTGTAAAGATAAAAATATTTCCTACATCATAGTATTTTTTTTATAATTTTTAGACATTAAATAAAGTAAATTATTTATGACATCATGATGATGCAGCGATGACCTCATTATTTAACGATTTAAATAAAATAGAAAGATAATGTAATATCTAAGACCTAAACAAGTCCGAAACCTATTAGATGAGTGGATTTAGAACCCTTATAACCTTATCCTTGAAACAAACCAATTTGGGACCTTTAAAATCTGAAACTATTTTGAAAATAAAGTAACATTTTGTAACATTACAAGAGTGCCCCTCCTCTCCTCTTATAAAAGGCCCCCATCTCTACCTCCTTAACCACACTCCCAAAGGCTTTGGCTCGTCCAAACCCTGCCCATTTTGGCTCTCCACTTCCCTATATTACTCTTTGAAGCCTCACTTTGGGAAGAAGTCTTCCCAAGGTAGCCTTTGAGCTCAAACCAAAGGGAGTTACCCAATTTTAAGGTAATGTCTTCTTTTGAGTCCTTTTGTTTTATTTTGCCTCTCCAACCCCCTAAACTCTTTTTATTCTTTTCTTTTGTAACCAATACAGTATCCTTAATATACTAGGATGCTGTTATAAGAATTATTCGAGCTTCACTTACACACACCTACATCTAATTGTTAAAGAACATACTGTTTCCGTGGATGGAGAATTTCTGCCTCACGAAACGATGATTGTTCAACACTCATATGACACCTTCAAAGGTGGCCATTAAGGTGTAACTATATTTATATATGATATATAATATGTTTGTGTTTTACTTAAGCTTCTGTATTTTTCATTTGTGGCTTACCTTTATGGGTTCCATTATTGGTATACACGATATCTTCATTTTAGGAAGTGCGGACTACCGCCCCCTCAAAGTGATGTGTTTCGTTAATGCCATATGTGGGACGTGTAAAGGATGGATTTAAAGTTATTATATATTATGTTTTACTGGAATTATAATATACCTCTATATAATTATTATTTCTTTCCATTAATGTATGAGATAGAAATGAAAGTAGCGTTCATGCGTACGTACGGCTTACCGTCTCCATGAACGGTGCATTTCATTTCTTATCCCCAGATGTAATGTACTATTAAAAGTACATGTATATAATGGATATATATAATTAATGATATATCTAAATGATGAATATAATTCTGGAATTAAAATATACATACCTCTCATTTAGTTTTAATTCCATTAATATGACAAAGAAATGAAAGTAGCGTTCATGCGTACGTACGCCTTGTCGTCTCCATGAACGGTGCATTTCATTTCTTACCTCTAAGTGATTATGTGATATTATAAATACATGTATATTCTAGACATATATGATATATATGATATCCAAATCAGGAATTTCATTCTGGATATAAATAACCTTTGACCACACGAACAACATGTAATTGTAAGAAGTCCACTTTCGACTTAAGAACTAAATATCGACAAAACAAACATTATTAACATAAATGGTTACATAATGTTTATAACATGGAAATAAGTGATATAAAAGGAATAATGAACTTGAAAAAGGTTCTTAAGCAAATAGAAATTAACTCAAGTTTATTATTCCGGACGTTAAAGGACGATCGAGTCAAGTCGGATCCGAGGTAAGGGATCCTACTCCTCTGTTTCTTTTTAAGTACACTCTTTTATGTCATTATTTTTAAATCACATCTTTATTGTTATTGGGATGTTATTTTATATTAATCTTACTGTAATTTTTATGTTCATGTGATGAGAGACCCTATTCTCTCCCATCAATCCATTTTGGAACTTTTGAGTGGCGCTATTAGGCTGCCGAATTTTCATAAGAGATCTAACCCCTCTCTATCTTTTAAAGTACTCTCCTTTATGTAAGTTCTTTTAAGCTGCTCTTTGTTATGTTGGGGGATGTTCTTTTATATTAATCTTTCTGTAAACATTATTTTTATGTGATGAGAGACCCTATTTCCTCTCATCAATCCATTTTGGAAGTTTTAAGTGCCACCGTTAGGCTTCCGAGTTTTCGTAAGAGATTTTTCATCTCACTTTTATTCCCGTGAGATTTATGCTACATTTTCCAAAATTTACTTTGAGTGGTTTATGTACTGCCCACTATTACACTCTTTTTTTAATATAATTCCATGTATGGGTATTTACATATTCATTGTATGACACTTCTTCAACGGGGTGTACTTTTCGAAAGTTACCCAAGTCGGTAAGGGAACCTTTCACCCTCCTCTTTTTAAAAGACTTCGTTTGTTATGCCTTTTAATTCACATACTATTATGTTGGGATATGTTCTTCTATATCCTGATTGATGTAAATTTTATTTCCAAGTGATGAGATTCCCTTTTTATCTCTCATCACCTCATTTTACAAATTTTTGAAGTGACGCCGTTAGGCTGTCAAATTTTTGCAAAGGAACTTCTTAGCCCAAATTTGATTCTTTGGGATAAACTTGTACTCCTTGAATATGTCGTTCTATGAATATGTGTGAATAACCTTTGATTGTTTTACACTTAATATCCACTTATATTTGGTGTATTTTTTTGTCACACATAATTATGCAATTGATTTATCCTTAAACCAAGGATACCGTCTTTGTAAGGGACTTCGTCTCAATCTCCTTTCATTGAGACATATTTTGTTTTATACACAACTTTCTTTTATACGATGTATAAACCCCTTTGACATTTACTTTTATACAAAATGAATCTTTTTCTATGAAGCGTTTTACTAAACGACAAAAAGGAATGTTTTTTTTAACGTACGCGGTGACAACGACCTTTTCCGCCGCTGCGAGTATTATTTGGTCTTTGGTTTCCTCAACAAGCCGTAATGTGTTTAAAATAAAATAAATAACATATACTCTTTTATCTGTTTTGGTATTGAAAATGGTTTTGATAAAGGATTCTATTATGTCAATATATTTATAATATATTGTGATTGAAATGTGGAAATTTTATCATTCCTTTATATTGGTTTTATGTTTTATGATTTTATACTGGTACTTGGACATTTTAATGGGTGGTTACGTGATAAACCATATGACGGGTGATGCCGTGAATACCAGGACAGGTGGCTACATTATAAACTCCAATGCATTGGGTATGGAAGTCGGTCGTATGGCTATTCCATTAAGTATGTATGGAAATTGGCCGTATGGCTATTCCATTAAGTGATATGTGTGAAAGTCGACCGTATGGTTATTACACTTAAGTATGTTTATGTCTCAAGTTACCTTTATATATGTTATGTGTTCTTTATAGGGGTTTTATGGTAATCCTTTGGTTACAAAAAGGTAAGTAATGATACTTTTTTTAGTGAAGAGTTTTTACAACTTCATGAAGGTGAAAAATATTACTTTGATAAAGTATACATGGTTTACTTGTTGTTTTGAAAAACTAACAGTTTTTATTCTTTGTGTAACCCTTACTGAGCTTTTTATGCTCATCCCATGTTTTTGAAATGTTTTTCACAGGACTTAGAGTGGAATAGGGTCAAGGATGGGATCAAGGGAAAGTCATGCTACCTAAAACATGAAACTAGACATGTTTCTTTTTAAGAGTTTTTATTTTATGGAAATTTAGAAGAATAGACTACTTTGTAATCTTTTGAGATGTAATAGTTATGTCCAAATTCTCTAAAACTCTAAACCTGAAAAGATCCTCAATGTTAATTATTCATTTAATTCAATTTTAATAAAGGTTTAAGGCTGGGGCCTTAAAGTTGGTATCAAAGGTCGGTTTAGATAACTTTAGAGGTTAGGGTATTCTTTAAGCATAAGTGACATTACCACAATGGTTAGGATTTCAGAAAGAGTCCTAGTTTTAGATAAAGTGAATGAGTAAGTATATCTTAGTATTTACCTTCCTCATTAGTACATGATGGTTTTGTTGATATACTCACACTGGCATTTCTGTTTTTAGTGAATGGATGGATCTAGCAGGCACCAAAGAGAAAACTAGTTTGAAGGAAACTGTGGTGGTTCTCTGATTAAGATACTAGATAAAATGGGGGATTCAATGAGGAAACTCGTGGTTGTTCTAAACCAACTATCAAGGAGTCATGATCAACCACTTGAACCTTGGTATGTTCTGTAATGCATCATGTATGAGATGACTAATCGATGTGGAATTTCAGGTAATAATTATAAAGGTAACCATTAGAGTTTATATGATCCTTACTTTTGAGGTAATTATGGGTTATTATATGATTGGATGGAAAATGAAAGGCATGAGATAAACTTGAGGTTAAAATAGCTTATGATTATTTTTGATGATTTTATCTCTTT
This sequence comes from Viscum album, assembly GCA_963277665.1. Classification (NCBI taxonomy): domain Eukaryota; kingdom Viridiplantae; phylum Streptophyta; class Magnoliopsida; order Santalales; family Viscaceae; genus Viscum; species Viscum album. Next base: position 1,787,005,756 of record OY728151.1, on the reverse strand, counting down.
TTGGGGAATTATTTAAGAATTATATAGTTTTAGAAAAAGGACAACACGCAGACCGTGTGACAACCCGTCGCGTCGGACAAAGCTGTGGGAATCGAACCCCCAACCAATGTGCGACAGGTATTTATCGCCTACCACTGAACTACGTGAATTACCTGGTTAGTTTGATTGATTCTTTTTAGTTATATGATTTTATGAATTAAGAGTAAGTTGATTTTGTGTTATTTATGAAAATGATTAACCTATCATGGAGGATATGTGATTAGGTTAATTACTTTTCAATACGAGACATTAAGATTAACTGATGTTGTTTGGAGATAAATGTTACGATTTAACTTGGAAGACTATGTGACTAAATACTTCAAATATTTGGGTTTCAATCTTAGATTGGTTTTATTTGAATAATTTTATGGACAAATTGTTTCTCGGATGGTCCTCGTTGAAATTTGGGTTTTGTTGGACAAATTTTGGAGATTAAGAATAGATTTTCTTTTTATAAAGTGTTATCCTCTTCTGAATAATCCGATCTTGTACTAACCTTTTGTGTTTTGGTTTTGGTTAATGTCTAAATACATAGGAAGTATATAGTTCTCTTTTTTGGGTTAGTTGATTCTCTAGAAGTTGATTATAGTACTCTTAATGTGGACAAGTCTTCCTAAATACTCGTCTTTTGGAGAAAATATGAGTTTGTGTAAGGAATCTAATAAAAGTTGAAAGTCAACATGATAAGTGATTATGTTTCCTTATGAATAAATTCCTCAATAAAAAGTAACTTAAAAAAAATGTTGTCTATTAACTTTTCCTACTGGGGAATCGAATACCGTTTAACCAATCACAAGTTTGAGATTTTCTTGTGGTTAACTTTCTCCTAAACATGTTTTCTATCACTCTTCATCAGAACATGACCCTATGTTTTCTCCTCCATGTCCATGTTTTCATACTTGGAATCCAAGTATGGGTTAACTCGGGTGACCTTTGTACTTATCTATCTTTATTTTAATGTGATTGTTTTACCGACTCTTCTTCCGATGTGGGACTTTCAAGGATGTTTCCAAGCCCAATATTAAAATTGTGAGGACGTAATTCCCAAAAGGGGGGAAGGACGTAACACCCCAGGTAAATAAAGAATATGACATTTTCATATTTATCCATATTTTTGAATAAAATATTAATATGTCTTTAAAGGGGATGCTATGCTCGATGGCATACTCAACACGCAACAACGAGTTTCTTGGGAATCTTACGTTGCACTCTAATAATAAAATAATATTATTTTAAATGGTAGTTAACGCCTAGCCATTTTAATGGAGGGAATGAACAGAACTAACTAGCAAATGATTATATATGTTTGTCAAATATTTTTACTTTTTACAATAAATTTTAGAGGATTAAAAATGCGAATGAATCCAATTTTAAGCGTAAACATTCTAATAATCTTTAAAAGGTCGATTAACCGCCTTTTGATGGCGAACCTCTTTTAAATCCCCTTTTTGAAAATTTTATGTGTTATATTTGAAAAAATAAAATTCTTCTTTAGATTCGGAACATCAAAATTTACTTTGTGTAAATTTTTGGTATCTTTTCGATAAAGTTCATTTTTTAATGAATAGTGTAAAATGTTGTATTTTAATTCAAAACCTATTTTTAATCTTATTTATTTATATGACTAGATTATCATTTTAATTGGTTTTAAAGTGAAATTAGAAAAAATATTTTTACCTTTACATCCAATAGTGGTCGTTGAATTAATATCACTTTGAAATCGGACTTAAACTAGTGTCAATCTTTTGATACTTATTGTTTCATAAAAACACGCTATTTGCTCTGACAGCGGGAATTATTTATTAAATTAATTAATGTGACTTATATGTTTTTAATTATGTAAAATAGAATTCATTTTGAATTTGTAATATCAAATATATCTTAGGGTGAATTTTTGGTAATTTCTGAAAAACTTCAATTTTTGATGAATAGTGAAACCACTAAGTGGTACTTATAAAAAACATCTTTTTCGTTTAAATGAAATTTTACCACTTCTGTGTTTTGAATTTAAAAAATCCGGCATACATGGTTGTCATTAATAAGTAAAATTTGGTTCAATGGGATTAAAATAATTTTTCGGTGAATAGTAACTTATTAAGTTTTTAATTGCGATTAGAGGTAATTAGTGTAGTTTAAGGTAAAAATAATGTTTTAATAATATTAAATGAACTTGAAACATGTCCTAACCTCATTTGATGTGTCATGGCCGACCAAGAAAATCCATGGGTCAACTTGAGGACCCCATGGAGCCACTTTGGTTGGAAAATGACATAAATATCTTTTTATTTAATGTTAAAGTAAAAATGAGACAGACATGAAATGTTTTACTAAAACAATTTTTTACATGGGGTTATACAAATAATATTTTTGACTATAAATATTAATTGGAAATCTAAAAAGATTTCATACATCATAGTATTTTTTTATAATTTTTAGACATTATATAAATTAAATTATATATGACATCATGATGATGCAGCGATGACCTCATTATTTAACGATTTCAATAAAATGGAAAGATAATGTAATATCTAAGACCTACACATGTCCAAAACCTATTGGATGAGTGGATTTAGAACCCTTATCACCTTATCCTCGAAAAAAATCAATGTGGTACCTTTAAAATCCGAAACTATTTAGAAAATAAAGTAACATTTTGTAACATTACAAGAGTGCCCCTCCTCTCCTCTTATAAAAGGCCCCCACCTCTACCTCCTTACCCACACTCCCAAAGGTTTTGGCTCGGCCAACCCCTGCCCATTTTCTCTCTCCACTTCCCTCTATTACAACTTTAAGCCTCACTTTGGGCAGAAGTCTTCCCAAGGAAGCCTTTGAGCTCAAACCAAAGGGAGTTACCCGATTTTAAGGTAATGTCTTTTTTTGAGTCCTTTTGTTTTATTTCGCCTCTCCAACCCCATAAACTCTTTTTATTCCTTTATTTTGTAACAAATAAAGTATCCTCAATATACTAGGATGTTGTTATAAGAAGTATTATAGCTGCACTTACACACACCTACATCTAATGGTTAAAGAACATACTGTTTCCCTGGATGGCGAATTTCTGCCTCACGAAACGATGATTGTTCAACACTCATATAACACCTTCAAAGGTGGCCATTAAGGTGTAACTATATTTATATATGATATATAATATTTTTATATTTTACTTAATCTTCTGTATTTTTCATTTGTGGCTTACCTTTATGGATTCCATTATGGGTATACGCGATATATTCATTTTAGGAAGTGCGGACTACCGCCCCCTCAAAGAGATGTCATTCGTTAATGTCATATGTGGGATGTGTAAAGGATGGATTTAAAGTTATTATATATGATGTTATACTGGAATTATAATATACCTCTATATCATTATTATTTCTTTCCATTAAAGTATGAGATAGAAATGAAAGTATCGTTCATGCTTACGTACGGCTAACCGTCTCCATGAACGGTGCATTTCACTTCATATCCCCAAATGTAATGTAATATTAAAAGTACATGTATATAATGGATATATATAATTAATTATATATCTAAATGATGAATATAATTCTGGAAATAAAATATACATACCTCTCATTTAGTTTTAATTCCATTAATATGACAAAGAAATGAAAGTAGCGTTCATGCGTACGTACGGCTTACCGTCTCCATGAACGGTGCATTTCATTTCCTACCTCTAAATTATTATGTGATATTATAAATACATGTATATTCTAGATATATATGATATATATGATATCCAAATCAGGAATTTCATTCTGGATATAAAGAACGTTTGACCACACGAACAACATGTAATTGTAAGAAGTCCACTTTCGAATTAAGAACCAAATATCAACAAAAAAACATTATTAACTTAAATGGTTAAATAATGTTTATAACATAAAAATCAGTGATATAAAAGGAAAAATTAACTTGAAAAAGGTTCTTAAGAAAATATGAATTAACTGATGTTTATTATTCAGGACGTTAAAGAACGATCGAGTCAAGTCGGACCCGAGGTAAGGGATCCTACTCCTCTCTTTCTTTTTAAGTACACTCTTTTATGTCATTCCTTTTAAAGCTCATCTTTATTGTTATTGGGATGTTAATTTATATTAATATTACTATAATTTTTATTTTCATGTGATGAGAGACTCTATTCTCGCTCATCAATCCATTTTGGAATTTTTGAGTGGCACCGTTAGGCTGCCAAATTTTCATAAGAGATCTAACCCCTCTCTTTCTTTTAAAGTACTCTCCTTTATGTATCTTCTTTTAAGCTCCTCTTTTTTATGTTGGGGGATGTTATTTTATATTCCTCTTTCTATAAACATTATTTTTATGTGATGAGAGAACCTATTTCCTCTCATCAATCCATTTTTGATGTTTTAAGTGGCGCCGTTAGGCTGCAGAGTTTTCATAAGTTATTTTTCATCTCACTTTTATTCTCGTGAGATTTATGCTACATTTTACACAATTTACTTTGAGTAGTTTATGTACTGCCCACTATTACACTCCTTTTGTAATATAATTCCATTTATGGGTATTTACATATTCATTTTATGACACTTCTTCAATGGGGTGTACTTTTCGAAAGTTACCCATGTTGGTAAGGGAACCTTTCACCCTCCTCTTTTTAAAAGACTTCATTTGTTATGTCTTTTAATTAACATACTATTTTGTTGGGATATGTTCTTCTATATCATGATTGATGTAAATTTTATGTCCAAGTGATGAGATTCCCTTTTTATCTCTCATCACCTCATTTTCTTAATTTTTGAAGTGACGTAGTTAGGCTATCAAATTTTTGCAAGGGAACTTCTTAGCCCAAATTTGATTCTTTGGGATAAACTTGTACTCCTTGAATATGTCGTTCTATGAATATGTGTGAATAACCTCTGATTGTTTTACACTTAATATCCACTTATATTTTTTGTATTCGTTTTCCACACATAATTATAAAATTGATTTATCCTTAAACCAAGGATATAGTCTTTGTAAGGGACTTCGTCTCAATCTCCTTTCATTGAGGCATATTTCGTTTTATACACAACTTTAGTTTATACGGTGTATAAACCCCGTTGACTTTTACTTTTATACAAAAAGAATCTTTTTCTATGAAGCGTTTTACTAAACGACAAAAAGGAATGTTTTTTTAACGTACGTGGTGACAACGACCTTTTCCACCACCGCGAGTATTATTTGGTCTTTGGCTTCCTCAACAAGCTGTAATGTTTTTAAAATAAAATAAATACCATATACTCTTTTATGTATTTTGGTATTGAAATTGGTTTTGATAAAGGATTCTATTATGTCAATATATTTATGATATATTGTGATTGAAATGAGGAAATTTTATCATTCCTTTATATTGGTTTTATGTTTTATGATTTTATATTGGTACTTGGACATTTTAACAGGTTGTTACGTGATAAACCATATGAAAGGTGGTGCCGTGAATACCAGGATGGGTGGTTACGTTATATCCTCCAATGCATTGGGTATGGAAATCAGTTGTATGGCTATTCCATTAAGTATGTATGGAAATTGGCAGTATGGCTATTCCATTAAGTGATATCTGTGGAAGTCGACCGTATAGTTATTCCACTTAAGTATGTTTACGTCCCATGTTACCTTTATATATGTTATGTGTTCTTTATATGGGTTTTATGGTAATCATTTGGTTACAAAAAGGTACGTGATGATACTTTTTTTCAGTGAAGATTTTTTACTACTTCATGAAGGTGAAAAGTATTACTTTGATAAAGTATACATGGTTTACTTGTGTTTTGAAAAACTAACAGTTTTCATTCTTTGTGTAACCCTTACTGAGCTTTTTATGCTCATCCCATGTTTTTGAAATGTTTTTCACAGGACTTAGCATGGAATAGGGTCAAGGATGGGATCAAGGGAAAGTCATGCTACCTAAAACATGAAACTAGACATGTTTCTTTTTAAGAGTTTTTATTTAATGGAAATTTATAAGAATAGACTACTTTGTATTCTTTTGAGATGTAATAGTTATGTCCTAATTCTCTAAAACTCTAATCCTGAAAAGATCCTCAATGTGAATTATTCATTTAATTCAATTTTAAGTATGGTTTAAGGCTGGGGCCTTATAGATTTATCTTGTTACTAAATGTAGTTTGGTCAGAGATCATTTTACACTAGACACTGGAGTCAAAGCCTATAATAAACACCAAAGGGGACCATCCTTATGAAATACCGACACTCAATCAGGTTCCTCATTTATGGGGTCCTGTTATTCCCTACCCTACCACACTTGTGAAACACTGCATATCTATCATAGTGTGTCATCTGGTAGGAACATCCCCCTCATACACCCTAAGAATAATGCTTCTTGTTGCTAGATAATCCATCTCCCTACCTGAAAGATAAACCTCTGTCGCACACATTTACACCATCTCGGAGGTTCCACACTATGATAATGTTATAGTTATATGTCTATAAAATGGTAGTCATCCTAAAAACATTCTTGTGTGATCAAATGGAATATGAAATAATGTCCTAAAAATTTCTCTCAATCATTATCTCAACACTAGTATGAGTTGGGAAGAACCAATTATTCATGGTTAAATTAGATGAATACTCTATTACCAACATGGAACCCTACATTATTTGTATAAACTCTTAGGATAAGTATTATTCAAGCCTCTATGGGATAATTAATCATAAAAGTCTCTTTGGAAGCCTACCCAGACCATGCCCTGATGATTTCCTTCATTGGAAATGAAATCCCAATAATTACATGACGAATATTGAAGCATATAGGTAGCAATAATGATACTATAATCTAAACAAATATCCAAAATCTCAAAGATCGATTACATGAGAACTATCGATGAAATAAAAGTCATAGGTCCTCAATCCTCTATGAATATGGAAGGATGATGCTACTAGGATTATTATTTCTGTTATGCCATAGTTCAGGCAGATTAGAGAGCTCCTTATATAGATTTCATAAAGAAATAGATGTAATCCCAGAATTAATCATTTTTTTCAATGGAAGATCAACATGTTTTGAGTCATGTTTCACAATAATTAGTAATACCATTGGCTCAAAGAACACAACTTCTAAAGCATGGTCATCTCCACCCTCCATGCATGTTACATGAGGATGTCAAGGTGAAATATGTCTATAATTCCCAAACACATGACTCTTATAAGATATATAGTGAATAGAATGTAGGTAAATGAAGAAATATAATAGGTATAACGACTTTCTATAATGAGTCACACCTCTCTACCTACACCTAATGATAGGTCTAGGTGACAGGGAAGATCATGATAGAACATAAGAACACAACTTATTTCCCACTACTAATGTCGGTTCAGGGTCAAGCTCTTATTCACACACCAAATGTTCTGGTATATGGAGTGTCAATTTCAAGGTATATAGAAAAACAGATTTACTATGAAATTTTCATCCCTATTTAGTAGTAACCATTTATTATTTCTAAAAAATAATTTATTAATGTTCATTATTATATATATTAATATTAATATATTAATCTAGATTTTTTCATACCAAATCCTAACCTATAAAGTCCCATACTCTATTCAAATTGGGGATGGTAGGTCAAGTAAAAATGACCTAACATTAAAACCTGGTATAAGGATGTAACATGTCATGTATAGTGATTTGATCAATTTGAATAAAATTCCCAATTTATGGAAGTAATGACTTCATAAATAAAAATTAGAATTCACCTATAAAATAAACATATATGTTTTCTCATACAACTAGTTTTTCTTTGATAAAATATGGAACAATTGGTTTAATTAAGATGTCATCGTCAATCTATGTAGGAAAACACTATTTATATTTATCTAGGAACTTTAATTAATATAATCATTTTATCACTAAATGATATGTTACCACATTTATATATATAATAATCAAGGACCTCATAAAAATCAGATGTAATACAAGAAAATCATTAGGTAACATAATTATGTCATGGAATAATTAAATACATGTGAATCCTTATGTGCCAAATTGTTTTTTTGAGATGATACTTGATTTTCATACTATTCCAAGGAAAATAAAAATCCATTATAATAATATTATCAATAATAATAACATCCTTGACCATGTTCATCATTTAATCATGACATCAATGAAATTCTAAAAATCACCAACTAGAACATAAATAGTCCATCCCATGTAATTTTGGTTTCCCATTTTCATGGGTTATTTACTCCCAAGAATAGAATCATTACCAAATTCTGATACATTCTAGTATGATTTCTAATTACAAAGAATTATGATAAATAAAAAGGGTCGCTAAAATCACATGAATGTAACCGGACCCAGAAGCCTCTAAATGGTTCCCTGAGACTATTGGTCACATGAAATCCAACATGCCTCCTCATATGCCAGTGGCTTGGGATTAGCAGAGAGGGATGACACTGTGTCTATGGGGAGACTATTCAATCATGACTCAGAGTGTAAAACACTGGTGATATATAAAAAATACAATTAGTAGGATGATAAATAATTTAAATGCAATAATAATAATATTAATAAGTTGAATGTTAAAATGATAAAAAAATGTAAATGGTTATCATTTCCAATATCTATACAAATTTGAGTGCTCGAGATAAATTGAAATAAGAATATACATTATATTATTCCCAAAATTCCCAAAATTCAAAACATTTTCCTTAACTAGAATCATAATCGTAGGCTTGATCCTCTGCTCATGTGCTCCATCTTAGTACTAAAAATCAATCATCAAAAGCCAGAATCTTCTCTTTATCTACACATGCAATGATGAATTTTACTTGGGTACCAGGGCTAGCCTAAGAAGGGTGTGATAGATAATCAATATTCTACCACCAATGGTGTTTAGATAGGTCTAGTACAGGCATATAAAATGAGTAGTGTCCCAATAACAATAAATGAAATAAAATAAACAGATAAATAAATAAATTGAAATGGGTTCCTCATTGTATAACTGACTGAATCTACCTACTTCGAAATAAACTTGGTGTCTTCGAACCATAGTGTCCATGGAAAATATAATATCATGTATAATTGGATGTTATAAAAAAGTATCAATATATGGACCATAACCAATAATGGAATGTGTCTTGGAGGATGTGCCCTTTAATTGAATGAATGAAATTCCTTGAATTTATATAAAAAATATGTTGAATATAAATAAGAGGCATAATGGGCCCATCCAAGTTAAACCATATCATGGAATATAAATATCTAACATGGATCACAAGATATGAGAAGAGAAACTATGAATAGTAGGATGATGTGTGTATAGCTTACTAAGAGGAATCCAACACACTCATTTATAATGATAAGAGATATCATGTGTGGGACATACCAAAATACATACACAGAGGAGAGGATGAGTTCATTTGGTGGATGGATGATGAGGAAAAACAAAGGTGGAAAATATTAAGGATTAATAAAATATTTTCATAATAGTAAATTAACCATTAAAAATAGGTTTTCATTGTTTGGAAACATGGTTGGATAATCTGTGTGCAGACTCAACCCACTTCCCTACCTAGGGACACCCCTCGAAGGAGAGAGGCACATTGTTTGGATAAATATGAGCATCCTTGGAAAAAATAAACTATCAATAATGTTTGAAACTCTACATGGGTGCGCCGCCTGGCACACATGGTTTCAGACAAACTATAAAACATACCTTGTGTACTATTTACACCAAACAATTGATTGTCATTGTTAATACTAACCATGTTCTAACTACGCGACTTAGTGTTCCTCCATAAATTCCAGAGCATTGGGCTCTGAATGAGACCCGAAATCTATTAAACCATTTCTTAGACTTTAGGGTAATTTTTAAAAAAAAGTGGTTTGGAACATGATCTTAAAATTTGTTACCTATCCAAAAATATTGTATGTTACATTATTAAGGCTTCATTTCGTGTTAGGAAATGATTTAATTAAGTCTCTTATGCTTGGTATACACCATAACCCTTTCACCCATAAGGAGCTTACTCCAATATCTCATCAGACACACTACTAACACCAACTCCAAATCATATGTCAGATATATCCTCTTAGTTGTAATTAACATTATGTATCAATAGGGTACAACATTCCCATCCAAAATTTTAACTAATCCTATAACAATTCATTATGAATCACCATTCAAGGTATACTCTTTACCGGGATTAGGTAAGGTCGAGATTAGGAAAAATTATAACCCACCCTTCAACTTCATTAAATATCTCCCAAAAGTATCATGAAACATGACATTCCCCCAAATCATTTTTGGCCCATTTTTATCATTTTAAATCAAGATATGTCTTTAATTAATCTCATTTAATAACCTTCTATTACAAGGAGGCTACGAATTTGGAAAAATATCATGGGCCACTCCCGAAATCCAAGACCACGAACTAGTTAGTGTCTTATAATATACAAGACTCTTATATGACTTTCCCAAAAAATAATGCCATAATGATCTAGAAATGGAACATTAAATACTTGTAATATAATTGATTTTCTCTAATTATTGGTAGAATTATATCCTGATATAGAGATTGGTTCTTCCACAATTTGTATTGTAATAATATATCATCACTAAAGATCGCCACAAATGAATAAATTTTTTTATAGAAGCTAATTTTTTATATATTTAAATTTTTTACATAGAATTAAAAATTTTAATTAGTATCAGAATATACTCTTATAGGAAATATTTTCTCCTAGAAGAAGTTTGATTAATATCTAATGGAATCACAAGTAATTAATAACTTCCCAATTGAAATTCAATCTTGGTAAACAACTAGGATCACATAAGATGATAGAAATGGTCATAAATAAAAAATAATTGTATACAAACTATTATATATCACATGGATCATATTTTAAAATACACCCATAAGAGAATGGAACATCCCACCATGTTCATTAACAAAATTGGATTAATGCATGGGGATGTTCTTTAGTGAATGAATCATTTTACCACATAACACAAAGATCATACTAAATACCTATACAATCTATAAGAGATATTATGGAAGGAGAAACTAATATTTTATACTATACCTTGCATAATCTCAATCATAATATCATTTTATCCCGCAAAAAGCTACCATGATAAATCATTAGTGAATAATTCTTAGAATTGGATAATAATATAAGGAAATAATATCTCACTGATCACCTCATCATCAAAAACAACATTAGAATACCAAGATTATATGGTTATATAATTAAACTAAAAAAATGTGAATAATAATTTACAGTGATAATTATCAACATGGATTTGATACATAGTAAAAAGATTCATACGTTGGTTCACATAAGGAATGGACATGTCTTAATAAAAAAATTTAGGGATGTTAATATCCACTGATCAATATGGAACACTTAGAATATCTATGAATACAATTTTATCAAAACCCTTAGTTTCTAACAATAGACATCACCCAATACATGTACCCAATCATCATCACAAGAACACTAGAATATAATGAAGATATAAATAAATGTGTTTCACAGATATCAAATGAATAAGATAGTTTGGTAGAAGCCACAAATATCATTTCACAAATAATTTAAGGACCATCATCATGATTAGTTGGATTCTGCTTCATAGCATAAATATTACTAAAGATTAATCCTTTACAATTCTCTCTAAATATCTAACAACCCTTAGGAGTGGTATAACATAACTTATGTTAACTCTGAGTACCACGAAACCATCCATTCCAAGAATTTCTGAATAATATTCATCTATAAATTTTTAGAAAAAAACTAATATTTCCTAAAATCTATGATCCTGAAGATCACCAAATCCCTTATCTGGTTAAAAATATATCCAATAAAAACATATAGATTCGCTACCTACCAAAATGAATCAATCACCACTGGAGATTAAGGAAACTCTATTCACATGTAACATAAATTTTATATATAATAACATACAAGTAGGCTCAAACCGTATTGGAAAAAAGAATATTCATTCCCACAAATAGATTTTCCATATCCACTCCCTTTATAGTAATATAGATTCAATTTATGACAACATGAATATTCTCTCTTAGACTTATAATATGAACATAACTAATCAGATGTTGTATCCTTAGCCACATTCATCTATAAAATATATTCCTATGCCATGACCTCAAGAAATTATAATACTAAATATGTCAAGCTGAGATCAAATTTAATATCTTATTCAATCATTAAAACATCAAACTAATTGGAAAAATATGGTCCATGGTCCACCACTGATATTCTCCCCTAACCACAATACCTGAACATTCCAATACTTATTTTCTATACGTTTCACTAGGAATATTTTTTAAAATATAATAGATAGAAATTAATTTCAGGACATCCCCTTATATTCACCTTCTTATAATAGGATATCTTATTAGCTTTTATCTAGTCCTAAAAGTTTATATACCTTAAGAATCACATGTATCTCACTTGGGGTCTCAAGAAGTTCAAAGATACTCAGTATATACTCATGATAGATCACTATATATTGAGGTCCATCCAATCTTGAAATCATAGGTGAATACTAAAACTAAATCTATTGAGTCATATATGATATGGATGGCCCATCCCTTGGAGATCCACATCCTAGAAATTTATTTTCATATACTAGAATCATATATAATTGATTATTAATATACCAAAACGTTTAATTTTGGGATATTCATAAAAATCATTATGTAATACACTTCTCTATCCTCCCAGAGCCCAATAGATATTCGCAAGGGCATCTTTTCACTATAATGCCAAATTAATTATTTTTAATTGAAAATATTATACGTCTAAAAGTAATTTATCTGTTAATAAATAATATTATTAGGGACCTTTTATCATATAAACACACAATATAATATTAAGGGTCACACTCTCTTAGGGATATAAAAACATAAAATATGATTCAAATCATTTATTACATGATAGTAATAATATAGACTTATGTACTATAATTTTTATGAATAATTCCATCACCAAGTAATATTGGTAAAAATTGTACCATTTTCTATTGATGCATTAAATAAAAAAACACCATAGCATAATCATGGTACTGAATCACATTAAAGTAAAATATATCTTTTGAATCCACAATTTCAAGAATAAATAATAACTACTCACTATCTTTCCACATCAGAGATATTGGAGATACATAAATTAGTAATTCAATACATTAAGATTGTAAAAAGTAATCTAAATATAAATAAAATCCATGAAAATCAATCTCATTCTGAATATCATAAACATTCATCTCTTATGGGTTTATAGTTCCCTGACATGAGGAAAATCTTAAAATCATACCATATTCAATATCTTGTCTACCATAACCCAAATAGTATAAAAAATCAAAAGAAAAATTATTTTATAACACTTTATAGAATACTAGACTAGATTCACCTAGACTATGCCCAAACAAGGTTCCACATACCATAGAAATGACTCTTAATACACCTGAAACTATCAACTAGTCTTGAGATTATATGTACAAAAAATGATAATATACCATCCACGATAATGGTAGTCATGAATTATAATGAAAAAATATGACATTCATCGTAAATAAACCAAATAATACTGAATAATATAGCTACCTGACATAAATAAATAAATAAACCATATTATAAAAAAATTATTACCAATAATGTTACACCTACATTAAGATAACAATATTTCTCTTATGGTGGATCCTAAATGGCGGGGTCCAAAAAACAAAAAATTAATGATACATCCACAATAGTGGTACCTAGTTTATGACAAGTCTTATCCCCTAATCTATTTGGGATATACATACTCAATATTCAATTATAAGTCCATAGACCATACATTTTCATGCATCAACGAACTCATATCATGTACTAGGGTGCCTAAGAAATATTTGAATGTAACTCAATAGGCCACAACTATTAGTGTATCTAAACCATACCGATAAATAAAAGTGAATATATGAAATGATATGTTTCATTTATATGATTAAAAAATGGAATAAATAATAAATTAGTCACATAAATGGGAGCCACATAGTCACTTATTCATAGCTATACATTCCTCAAATAATGTTAGAGTGCCTCACAGAATATCATTGGAGTATGAAAAGTGAATCACATGATGATTCATATACATAGTCATAACATTCCAAAAAATCACAGATAATAACTAATATGAATTAATTCTTGATAATAAGGTCATATTAGTGGTAATAACATCAAGTGATAACAATGTTATGAATTCAGGATGAGAATATCTCATTAACCAAGTCACATAAGCGGGTAAGGAATCCAATTGATATAAATATTTATAAAGAATATAATCCAAAATAATCCACATATAAGATTCCACCACTCCATGAATATATCACCAAAGAGGGAATAACATCTCAATCCATAAGCATAAACTCATGAATTAACAGAGTCCCTAGTTCTAGTCCATATCATAATATAAGGAATCATGTCCCATAGGTAACCATACTCTTGTTCTAATTTCATTCCCTTCCTTGGAAGTACCATATCATGTGTAGTTTATCCCACTTCCAAGGGTAGAAGTAAATAGTTGGGAATAATGTCCCACTTCAACAAATACCCAGATCATGTGAGCTTTTGAATCGATTTCCCAAATGTAATTATATTCCAAAATTAATGGAATAAAAAATAGGTCCTATGTGTATGTTCCTATAAGATTTTGTTCATGAATATGACCATCAATAGTTTAGGAATTAAGGTAGGTAAATATAAGTGTCTATAATGGCCCTAAACATCCATAAACTCATAATGTTCAAGGGTTTGTATTTTAGATTGGTTTTGGTTCAATAACATATTAGTGGTGAGACCATGTATCACATCTGACATGAAAAATGCATAATTGTTAGATCTAGGTGTCCCATCACTCATAGAGGTTTGTGACATGAGTTTTACCCCCTTATATATGAATTTTTATTTTCAGTCCTTGGTAGTAATTTGTAACACCAGGATTCTAAATACTAATTCCCACATGATGAAAGTGTGTGTTCCACTCATCATATAAAAACTATATAGGATTTATCCCCCTTCATCGGGCCTTTTTCTAGATCTATTGGCTACCGATAAAAGTAATATTGTATCATTCTATGAGGGTTGAAAAATTACTAGTAACTAGTAGAGTGTAGTTTATATCTTCCAGTAACATAGATAATGTTAAGGGGGGAATATAATAGCCTAGGACCCACACTCCCTGATCATGTGCTGAAATCCATAACATTATATTTCCTGTTATTATACCGATAATTATGTCCCTGTTTTATTCTATAAACAATACTTCATCCAAATAAATAGATGGATCATTTTAATTATAGAGTACCATTTAGGTTTAGAGTTTTTGTGAATTGGGGAAAAGTCAAACGTAAACAATTCACATGACTTTTAAATGAGATTTTCTACCACTTACCCCAAAATTTATTTTTTCACATTAATATATCGTCATCTTCAAAATAAAATCCCATATTAACATAAATCATTAAACATAATTCTTTATAACGTGGGGAAAATGATATATAATAAGGGAGATCTTAGATTCTCAGTAAGGGTAAACATTATCATTTGAAAATTAATTTCATTAATTAACATTATAGAGCATAAGTGTGTGACGAAAAATCATAGTGCATGATCAAATCATAAAAGTACATATACCCAGGAATACATGTATCATCAAATCTGAAAAAATAGAAAAGGAAATATTCTTCATTATCTATAATCATGAGCCTTGTGAAATCAATCTAGATCATTAGAAATAAAATAAACCCATAAAATGAATAAGGATAACTTGTACGTAACTTGGGACATGATTTTAGTTTCAAACATATAATCACTCTTACAAATGGAATAAACATACGGTAAAATTCCATACCAAATAAAATTTAGGGATATCATGGAATCACCAATCCTTGATTTAACATGGAACCACCCATCATGTTATTATAATGTAACCACCCATAAAAATTCCATGCACCATTACAAAATCATTACACATAAAAGCAATCATTTCATCATAAACACATAGGAACAACCATTATCACTTTCATATATTCTTTAAAAAATCGAAAATAATTAGGTTACATACCAATACTTTTCAAATATGGTTAACTTATGTAAAAAATATTTTGAATAAAAATCTATATGAATCATGGTTAACCTATGGAAAAGAAATGGGTTCTATAGGAATATATTTAAACAATTATTAATTCATCTTGAAAATAATGAGGATGATATCAATAAAAAACATCACCAGTGGAGGATATATTAAAACAAGTTTTTTATAATAATGAATGAAAATACCATTAAAATTTCATTAAAATCATTTTTGGGGAAAAACCCATTTCATTTGGATAATACCATTTTATAAAACAAATATTTTGAAAATAATTTTATTTGAAAACAAAAATGAAAGATCATAAAAGAATATTTTAAAAACCATTTAAAAAATTATTTGAAGAAAACAACCCTTTATCATTGAAAATTTCTTCTTTTATCATTTTTTAAAATTTTTTTATAGTGCATTGTTTTGGAAGAGCACATATTTCTAAACTATGAGTGAAATAAAATGGAATTTTATTAAACACATTCATTGATATTTAAAGTCAAAAAATGGAAAATGGTAAAATTACATTAAAATATAATTAATAGCCATAGTAGATAATAATTAGTTATTATTATTTTTTGAGAAATATATATTTTATTATAATTAATCCTGGTAAATGATGAGATTGTAAAAAAAGAATCTTTCAACTTTGGTAACATTGAATCACAATATCTATGTAATAATATCATTAAATTAAACATATAGTATCATAAAAATATGTGTATTCATTATATATCATTTAATATAGCTATCATATACACCAAATAAATGAAAATGGGTGTATAACATAACTAGAATCACAAAAAAGGAAAATTATGACAATAATCCATTACCGCTTTGGTAAATTTGAAACCATACACCAAATTAATTTTAGATCATAATATGGGTATTTAAATCCATATAAAATTATTTATAATTATAATAAAATATATTCATGATTATCATATATATATATAAAATAAAATATGTGGTTATTATGGAATGTATCTCTAAGAAAAAAAATGAAATGAGAAAGATCCTCAAACTTGAGTAACTTTTGAATCATGAGATCAATGATATAAAAAAATCAATTGAAACCATTAATATAAATAATTAAATTAAAGTCATTATATATCAATTAATATGGTAGCATATACAGGACATATAATAAATGAGTGGTTAATATGGCATTAGTCTCATAGAAATAAAAGTGGGACTAAAAATCACCATACCTTATGTCAGATTAGTCATGCTTGTTATTTATCATATTGAATAAAAATTTATGTTATTTATTTAATTTATTGAAAACATTTTCCTGGTTGATAATTAAATTTATTTATCTAATAAATAATTATATATATAATTAATTAATCAATAATGTTTCAGTCAGGTTTTTTGACGATATTTGGCTTTTGTTTCAAAATTGACATTGGTTTGTCAAATAAAGTCAATGAGATCATTATATAAAAATATAATGAATATTAAACATGAATAAATAATACTATTTATTTATAAAATTTTTAACGGCCTTCATCGAATATGGTCATGAAAGTTGAAACTAAAATTATAATAACAGAGAATGTAGGTCTTATGTATGAATGTGTAGTGTTCCCATATTTCAATGAACAGTATGGAAACACGGTTAGTAACAATGAGCATTTCATAATGATAATTCTGTAATAAATACCACATTATATAATTATATATACTAATATATATCATTATTGTGAGGTGGAAATGGATATAGTATAATTACATCACTTCCAGGAGGTGCTAGTCCACACATCCATGAACGACATTATCACTTTTTATGTGTGTGAAATGATAATAAATAGAGTTATATATTAAATTTAAATAAATATAAATACCTCATTAATATCATATACATGTCATTTATATCACATATGTTTATGAAAACCATTCTTAATTCATTCCATGTAAACTTTTAATGAATTACATATCTTTGCAGAGTCGATAGTCTACATGTCCACAACTTTGTTATTGTATTCCCACAGTATGGAATGCATGAAGGTATATGTTTTATAATAAATATAAAATCATAAAGTAATAATTAATATCAAATATATCATTTAAAAATATAATTTCCATCATTATTAAATCCTTGAGAACGGTAATGAAATAACGATTGACATCGGTTTCCGACGATGTAGTTCATTGTCCATATGAACTATGATTGTATATCCCATTTGGTAGATGTAAGTTAATTTTTGGGTCATTAAATTAACATAATAACATATATTTCAATTTAATAATATTATGTTACTATATAATCATGATATAATAATAAATTAAGGGGTTGATAAATAAATAAAACAAAAGTTCTCATTGAATAATGTTACATCTTCTTCAGGTGACTCCTTTTGGTTTTCACCAACAGACATACTTGGTTTAATTTATGCCCAAACATGGAGATCAACGATTATAGGAGTGATTTTGAGAGTATATTTTGTCATGTTTTGATGAGTAAAAAGGCTTTAGAGGGGCAAATACATATGGATATTGGGGGACCATTTATAAGTGGGGAATATGATAGAGTTGGTATTCTTGAAAATTATTGTCTGTTGCCGATATGTTACTTGTGTACCAAGCAAAAAAATAAAATATTAATTAATAGTATATTTTTATTGTATAAATTTTGTGATAAATATAATTTTTATACCTATTTTGGGTAATTTTATACCTTATATTCTATGTTTAATCATTAAGAAATCTCTTTTTTACCTTAATCACTGAAATAATTTTTAAATAAATTTACGAATAAATTTAAAAAAAATTATTTTTAGATTATTATACATTACCGAATATAATAATAACAAATATGAAATCCATTTTTTAAAATTCAATTCACATAAGTTTTAAAATTTTATTTAAAACAAATCCTACAGACGTGAAGATATGCGGGTTTTTAAAGTGAAAAAGTTAAAAAGCATACTATGATTTTATATCTAAAATTAATGTAAAATGATAAAAATACATATATTGTATTAAAATATATACCATTTATCTAATTATCATTAAAAATAAATTCTTATTATATATTGGCACAATAAATTATTTAGGTGAAAAAATATTTTCAAATAAAATGTTGTTTATTCACAACTAATTAAAAAAGGAATATTCTCAGATAAATAAATAAAATATCCCAAAAAAAATTTCGATATATATATTCAAATAAAATGAAAATTAATTTTTTGTATAAAATTTATAAATGTTTCAATATTTAGTTTTAAATAAATTTTTCTTTGAAAAGGAGGTAAAACTACCTTTTAGAAAAATACAATTTTTTTCACTTATAATTGGATTTGTACTTATTTAATGACTAAAATTAATTTGATGAATTTAAAAAAATACTGAATATATATCATGTAAAAATCATTAATATAAACCAAAATAGTGATTAGTTTAATTTATTGGCATATAACTACAACAAACCTCACTTTTTATACATTAACATTATGTCACTTTTGTGGGATACTTAAAACATTTGAAAAATAGACACCCAAAGGCCGTATTATTTTAATTACTTTGGAAACAAAGATAGATGAAACCCAATACATAAGTGATATACATTATCTCCCACAATGTTATTCATGACTATAACCCTTATTAGACACATTATACTTAATAAGTATCGTCATAACCTAGGTAAAGAAACATAAAAATGGGTGAGATCAGATGCTCAGTAAGGGTAAGCAAGGGAGATATCTAATAATAATAATGATCACAAGGATATGATAATGTGATTATAACATTGGATAATTTTACCCTTCATATGATAAGATAATAGAAATTAAACCATTAATAAATATTTTCAATTCATAAGACTAGAATCATAAGAAAATAAAGTACATTAGCCGTGACAGAATAAAATATATATAATACATGGAATTGTGGAAGATAACAATTCATATATAATGATTTTAATATAAGTCAAATCATTGCTTGCATGGCCATATTTTTAGAGACCTGAACCCTGACGTACATATACATTACATTACTTTTGTGGAATACTTAGTACATAACAAAAAAATACACACACAAGGATCATAATAGTTTAGTGTCTTTGGAAACTCGGAACATAATCTTCTAATCATGGTGAAAGATCTCCAATATCTCCCATAAAGATCTTCCCTTTTTTTTACCTAAAACCTTTATTTATATTATGGGGAAAAGAAAACATAAAAGGGTGAGCTCAAATTCTCAGTAACGGTAAAAAAAATAAATATAAATCTCATCGTATACACAAGCACATAACTTTTGGAAATCTTAACCTGCAAAAGAGATCATAATTTCATAACATGGGATAAATTATGGCAGTGAAATGTAATCACAATAATCATAACTTAAAACATGAAACATTGTGTCATACACACATAATCATAGAGAATCATTTCTTGTTAGTCAAGACACATTGCCAAGACTATCTTAGTGGACAAAGTCCCTTTCTGAATCGAGTAACCCTCGTTTCAGTCCTGTTTCACTGAACCGGTATAACCTACCGTTCCAGTCATGTCTATCTCATGAGATATAAAATTTTTACCCAATGCATTGGAGGGAGATATAGGTCCCACCCTTCTTATAATGAATCCTTTCTTATTTCTGCCACATAATCATAAACCATACATCATAGCGTAATCCACGTAATAAAAATGGGATTCTTAAACAACATGACATCATAAAACAATTCATATAAGATAAAGGAATTCATAAAAATATTTCCATCACAACATAATCAAATCCATGTAATAATAGGAATAAAAAATGAACCCTTTTATTATCTTAGATGGAAAATAATTTTGATAAAATACATGATCTCTATTCTTGAGGAAAATATCCTTTCTACTTCAAAAATAATTTTCCATTCTTAACATGTCATAAAATTTTAAACTAAAAGAATTTGATTAAAAATAAACTTGAAAACTTGTAAAGGAAGCTTCTTGGAAATAATGTTTTAAAAATACATTCTTGCCGTATAAGTTAAAAAAAACATTCTTCGTACTTTTGTCGGAAAAGTCAAAAAGTACCTCGTACGACAAAAGATTCCTTTCATACATATTACTAAAAACTCACCGAAGGGTAAAAATGGATTTAAACAATTGTAGGTGGATGGAAATAATATTACATATTGATGAAACATGGATGTGGATGATAAAATACACCCCAGTAAATACCAAAGTATAAACAATCTCGGATAAAAATGATATTGTGATATTTCCCTTTCCTTAGGTCCGATTTGCTTCGTATGTGTCTGATCCTCCTCTTCTTTGAAACGCCTCTTTGAATCCTCCACTTAGGGAACTAAGATTGGACTTTGAAGAAGACCAGGACCTCTAGGATTATTCTAGGGAAGTGGAGAAGGGATTTTGTCCGGGGTTGGATGAGATTTAGTGCTCAAATTGGTGTGAGGAGGAGGGGGAGGAGGTGCCCTTTTATAAGGGAGGAGAGGGGCACCTTAGGAATATCTCAAAATATTATTTTATATTAAAGTCAAAATCGGTTTATAATGGTTCCAAAGGGTCTTATTTCGAAGCTAAAGTGGGGATGGGTCGAAATACTATCAACCAATAGGATTTAGACAAGTTTAGGTTATTATTTTAACCTTATCAATTAGATTTAACTCTAAGTTAAATAATTTAACTTTTACCGTGTCTTTTTGTTTTCTTACACTATATGGTTAATACACTTACTATAACATGCCAAAAGAACCCCAAATTGTTTATTATTAATATATCTATCCTTATCTAAGTCATTTGGCCGAACCATAGATTTTTTGGAATAAAATAACAATTAATAATATAATATTTGATTTAAAAACTATTTTGTGTCAATTTTGACACTATTTGATATATGATTTTTGTGGAAGTCATAACAGAATTATATGTTCGAACCAAGTTGATTCAATAAACACTAATATATCATAGTAACCTAGAAAATTATTGTAATTCATAAAAAGTCTCAAATTACATTTATTTTGTGGTTTATATCATCAATTATGTCAATATTTCATTAATAAGATAATTACTGCATCATCATTGTGTCATAAATAAATTAAATTATTTAATGTCTAAAAATTACAAATAAAATACCATTATGTAGGAAATATTTTTATCTTTCTAATTAATATTTATAGTCGAATTTAACTTATGTATACCCCCATATTAAAAATGTTTTAGTAAATAAACGTTGATTTTTACTCTTTTAACCCTTCTTTAAATAAATTAATAATAAATGTACTAATCTAATCCAAGTGGACCTAAATGGTCATATTTTATTCATAAGGTTTTTTTTGGTCGAATTACACTTATCCAATATAATTAGGACATGTGTTAGGGTAATAGTAATATCATATTTACCCTTAGTTACCCTATTTACTATTAACAGTGGTAAAAAAAGGTAAAAAGTTACTATTCACCAAAAATTATTTTCATCTCATTGAACCACATTTTAGTCCTTGATATAAACCGTGTCTGTCAGATTTTCGAAATTCCATTCACAGAAGCGGTAAAATTAAGTTTTATGCAAAATTCAGTTTTTAACCTACCACTTAGTAGTTTCGCTATTCATCAAAAATTGATGTTTTTCAGAACAATGCCAAAATTTCATCCTAAGCTATATTTCATATTCCGAATTCAAAAATGAAGTCTATTTTACCAAATTCATAACATAGAAGTTGTATTAATTAATTTTATAATTAAATCGCGTTGTTAAAACAAATAGCGTGTTTTTAAGAAACAATATCTATCAAAAGATTGACACTTGTTTATGTCTGGTTTAAATGTGAAATTACATCCAATGACCAACATTGTATTAAATTGTAAAAATATATTCTAAATATACTTTAAAACAACTCAAATTAATAATTTATCACTATTAATTATTTTGATTAAAAAATTTGTTTTTAATTATAATTTAGTAATTTTCACTATTCATCAGAATATGAAAGTTATCCGAAAAGTATCAAAATTTCACCTTAGGCTAAATTCAATACTCCGAATCCAAAAATGAAGTCCATTTTGAGAGATAAAATTTCTAAAATTTTAAAAGGTAGTTATTACTATTCATAACGGCTAGTTATAATAATATTTTAATAGCATATCGTTGTTTAGTGAAACTTGGTATTGCGTACTACACACGCTATCGAGGAAGGTCGCGATTGCGTGTAATGCAAGGCAAGACAAGGATGCGTGTTGTGCAAGCTCCTTTTGGTGTAGCGTACAACACAAGACATTAATAAAATTAAAAAGAATATTTTTCATAAAATCTCGGGGTGTTACATTCTACCCCCCTTAAAAAGAATTTCGCCCTCAAAATTCGTCAGGGTTATAAATGGTTTACTATTTGAAAGTTTCTTTGATAGAAACCCACATCGTAAAAAGGAATACCAAAACTTATCTTTAAAAACAAAAGTATGAAACGTAACGGTTACCCAAATAAACTAATCACTGGGTTTCCACATAGGTGAAAATATGGATATGGAAGAGAAATCTAACCATCATGTTCTGATGGAGAGTGGTAGAGAACATGGCTATAGAAAAGCTAGAAATCACAAATCCATAAATTTGTGACGATCTAAGGTACCATCTGATTAATCTGATATAAGAGCACTAGGACAACATTTTTGGTTTTCAAGATCATTTACCTAAAGTTGATGAAATTGGAATTAGAAGAAATACTTTCGTGATTTTGGTATAGTCTCACTATTTGTCGTTCTTTGGACAATTTCTACTTCATATCTTAAATAAATGAAGTTGAATTTGTCATTCGTGATGTGTTAACAGATCATGTGATAGAATGATGGGTCATTCCATCTGTCTCAAAATGTTAGAAAAGTTACCAAAAAATACATAAGTCCATCTAAAATGAAATTATAATTCATATATCATACTGCTTAATATAATAAAACTAGTTTCTACTAAATAGGGACTTCCTGTAGGCCAGTGGTAGGCGATAAAGGCCAGTCGCACTTCGGTTGTGGGTTCGATTCCCACATCCTTGTCCGACGCGATGGGTTGTCGCCCGTCCTGCAGGTTGTCCTTTTTCTAAAACTATATTACTATAACACCCCATCAATAATATCGAGAAAACTTTTATCCTTAAACAATACTAACTTATTTCCAACATAATCCATTCCAATCTTTAGGCTTATCCATAATACTGCAGTCCACTCTCATAACATAGTGAAAACGATTACCAGAGATTTAACACCATCCTCGATCCCCATATATCATAAGATATGTTTTGTTGGTCACATTCCAAACATTCAAAGTCCTTAATCATATATTCTCTTGAATACCCATTGAACCTTAATGAAAGCATGAATGTAGTTAAAAGTTAACACTTTCGACATACCAAAATCCGAAAATTCTATATACTCAAACCATGAAATAACCTTCTCCTTATATCAGTCATAAGCTCATGAATACTATCAAACATTTAATTTTCTCCTCATCCCTTCATTACGTGCATATCATCTACATTCCAAAAATATCTGAATAACCTTTCATGGATACTGGTAACATTAATCATACACTTTCAAAACTCAAGGAAAGACAACAGTGTAACAATCCATAGATGTCTCTTTATTCCATAGTAGCATGAGATTACTTATACAAAATTACACATGATAAACACGTAATCATTCCACTACATTCTTAAACCATTGACCGAGCTTCAAAAATTCTTTCATCTCATATATCATTTGTAGTCTCTTCATCATCATCCACATAAATACTACCCATATGACCATACTGATCCTCTTCATGAGTCTTTCCCTTAGGTCATTTGTTTGCATAGTGCCCATACATTCCACATTTAAAACACTTAACCATTTTTGATGTCGTAGCAATACCATTATCCTCATCCATGATGTTAACCGGCCCTTTTCCTTTGTACTTACTTGCTTTGTGTCCTTCTTTTCCACACCCAAAGCATCTTCCAGTTCCCTTGAAACATTCTCCCTGATGCCTCTTCCCACATGATTTACATAGGGGAAATTGAACTTTCTTTCCTCTATGATCATCATGGAACTCCATCTTTCTCTTATTAGTCAAGTCAGGAAACTTACCAATTTTTACTTTATTGATCATATTATGAGATTGCTGATTCGGCATAATAATGATGTTTGGACTTCCAAATCTCATTTCATTTGGTTGCTCATGAAGAATTTCATTCCATTGTCCATCATATCCTCCATTATTGTGAATCATCTTGTTTCCAGCCATTTTCTAAAACCCAAAAAGAATAGTGTGAGAGGCAAAAATCATGATAGGGAAAACAACATAATAAAGGGGGAGTACCCTCAATATCTAACATCTTAGGTTAAATTCTAAGATCGTTAGCGCAATTCTAGGACTATAACCTATATGTATACTTAACCTTAGGGACATCCCTAGACATTCCTTAGAAATATCTCTAGGGATCTCACTAACGTTTTTGCATCCTAGTTTCCAAAGGTTGACTAAACCTTTCCTCTGATACCAACTGTAGAGACCCGAAGCCTGACATACATAGACATTACATTACTTTTGCGGAATACTTAGTACATAACAAAAAAATACACACACAAGGATCGTAATAGTTTAGTGTCTTTGGAAACTCGGAACGTAATCTTCTAATCGTGGTGAAAGATCTCCAATATCTCCCATAAAGATCTTCCCTTTTTTTACCTAAAACCTTTATTTATATCCTGGGGAAAAGAAAACATAAAAGGGTGAGCTCAAATGCTCAGTAAGGGTAAACAAAAGAAATATAAATCTCATCGTATACACAAGCACATAACTTTTGGAAATCTTAACCTGCAAAAGAGATCATAATTTCATAACATGGGATAAATTATGGCAGTGAAATGTAATCACAATAATCATAACTTAAAACATGAAACTTTGTGGCATACACACATAATCATAGAGAATCATTTCTTGTTAGTCAAGACACATTTCCAAGACTATCTTAGTGGACAAAGTCCCTTTCTGAATCGAGTAACCCTCGTTTCAGTCCTGTTTCACTGAACCGGTATAACCTACCGTTCCAGCCATGTCTATCTAATGAGATATAAAATCTTTACCCAATGCATTGGAGGGAGATATAGGTCCCACCCATCTTATAATGAATCCTTTCTTATGTGTGCCACATAATTATAAACCATACATCATAGCGTAATCCATGTAATAAAAATGGGATTCTTAAACAACATGACATCATAAAACAATTCATATAAGATAAAGGAATTCATAAAAATATTTCCATCACAACATAATCAAATCAATGTAATAATAGGAATAAAAACTGAACCCTTTTATTATCTTAGATGGAAAATAATTTTGATAAAATACTTGATCTCTATTCTTGAGGAAAATATCCTTTCTACTTCAAAAATAATTTTCCTTTATTAACATGTCATAAAATTTTAAACTAAAAGAATTTGATTAAAAATAAACATGAAAACTTGTAAAGGAAGCTTCTTGGAAATATTGTTTTAAAAATACATTCTTTCCGTATAAGTTAAAAAAAAATTCTTCGTTCTTTTGTCGGAAAATTCAAAAAGTACCTAGTACGACAAAAGATTCCTTTCATACATATTACTAAAAACTCACCGAAGGGTAAAAATGGATTTAAACAATTGTAGGTGGATGGAAATAATATTACATATTGATGAAACATGGATGTGGATGATAAAATACCCCCCCAATAAATATCAAAGTATAAACAATCTCGGATAAAAATGAGATTGTGATATTTCCCTTACCTTAGGTCCGATTTGCTTCGTATGTGTCTGAACCTCCTCTTCTTTGAAACGCCTCTTTGAATCCTCCACTTAGGGAACTAAGATTGGTCTTTGAAGAATACTAGGACCTCTAGGATTATTCTATGGAAGTGGAGAAGGGATTTTGGCTGGGGTTGTCTGAGATTTAGTGCTCAAATTGGTGTGAGGAGGAGGGGGAGGAGGTGCCCTTTTATAAGGGAGGAGAGGGGCACCTTAGGAATATCTGAAAATATTATTTTATATTAAAGTCAAAATCGGTTTATAATGGTTCCAAAGGGTATTATTTAGAAGCTAAAGTGGGGATGGGTCGAAATCCTATCAACCAATAGGATTTATACAAGTTTAGGTTATTATTTTAACCTTATCAATTAGATTTAACTCTAAGTTAAATAATTTAACTTTTACCGTGTCTTTTTGTTTTCTTACACTATATGGTTAATACACTTACTATAACATGCCAAATGAACCCCAAATTGTTTATTATTAATATATATATCCTTATCTAAGTCATTTGGCCGTACCATAGATTTTTAGGAATAAAATAACAATTAATAATATAATATTTTATTTAAAAACTATTTTGTGTCAATTTTGACACTATTTGATATATGATTTTTGTGGAAGTCATAACAGAATTATATGTTCGAACCAAGTTGATTAACTCAACACTAATATATCATAGTAACTTAGAAAATTATTGTAATTCATAAAAAGTCTCAAATTACATTTATTTTGGTGTTTATAACATCAATTATGTCAATATTTCATTAATATGATAATTACTGCATCATCATTGTGTCATAAATAAATTAAATTATTTAATGTCTAAAAATTACAAATAAAATACCATTATGTTGGAAATCTTTTTATCTTTCTAATGAATATTTATAGTCTAATTTATCTTATGTATAACCCCATATTAAAAATGTTTTAGTAAATAAACTTTGATTTTAACTCTTTTAACCCTTCTTTAAATAAATTAATAATAAATGTCCTAATCTAATCCAAGTGGGCCTAAATGGTCATATTTTATTCATAAGGATGTTTTTGGTTGAATTACACTTATCCAATAGAATTAGGACATGTGTTAGGGTAATAGTAATATCATATTTAACCTTAGTTACCCTATTTACTATTAACCGTGGTAAAAAAGGTAAAAAGTTACTATTCACCAAAAATTATTTTAATCTCATTGAACCACATTTTATTCCTTGATATTAACCATGTCTGTCGGATTTTCGAAATTCCATTCACAGAAGCGGTAAAATTAAGTTTTATGCAAAATTCAGTTTTTAACCTACCACTTAGTAGTTTCACTATTCATAAAAAATTGATGTTTTTCAGAACAATGCCAAAATTTCATCCTAAGCTATATTTCATATTCTGAATTCAAAAATGAAGTCTATTTTACCAAATTCATAACATAGAAGTTGTATTAATTAATTTTATAATTAAATCCCGTTGTTAAAACAAATAGCGTGTTTTTAAGAAACAATATCTATCAAAAGATTGACACTTGTTTATGTCTGGTTTAAATGTGAAATTACATCCAATGACCAACATTGTATTAAATTGTAAAAATATATTCTAAATATACTTTAAAACAACTCAAATTAATAATTTATCACTAATAATTATTTTTATTAAAAAAGTTGTTTTTAATTATAATTTAGTAATTTTCACTATTCATCAGAATATGAAAGTTATCCGGAAAGTTCCAAAATTTCACCTTAGGCTAAATTCAATATCCGAATCCAAAAATGAAGTCCATTTTGAGAGCTAAAATTTCTAAAATTTTAAAAGGTGGTTATTACTATTCATAACGGCTAGTTATAATAATATTTTAATAGCATATCGTTGTTTAGTGAAACTCGGTATTGCGTACTACACACGCTATCGAGGAAGGTCGCGATTGCGTGTAATGCAAGGCAAGACAAGGATGTGTATTGTGCAAGCTCCTTTTGGTGTAGCGTACAACACAAGACATTAATAAAATTAAAAAGAATATTTTTCATAAAATCTCGGGGTGTTACAATATTAGTAGACAAATTGCATTTCTAAACTGTGTTCTCACCCTATTCTAGACCTATATTATTGAATCATGATCATTTCTCAATAGAAACATATATTACTAAACGGAGTTCACATCTTGATCCAACCCTATAATACTGAACTGATTTCATTGATCATTCCATCTTTGTCTATATCATGAGAAATAAATCATTGCCTAATGATTTTGAGTGATATATAGGTCCCACCCATCTCACAATGAAATCATGCATATAAGTGCCACAAAATCCTTAAAAATGATATCATAACCCATGGAATGGAATAGGTATCCTAAACATGTAATCATATCACAACCTTTGTAGAATGATTCATGTTTCATAATCATTTCATCAAAATCATAACTTGTGAAAAGATTTGGGTATTAATATAATATAAGATAGGTATGAGAAACAAGTTTCATAATCATCATTCCATAAAATCAAAAACCATTCATGAAAGAATATTAATATAACTATTAGATAATTTGATAGAAGGTAATGAGTAACATCATACGAAGTCATCTTATATGGAAAATATCATGCAAAGATATTTTGAAAAATAAATCTTGTGGAAAATATCCATTCATCTTGGAGAAAAGGATATTTGAAAAATAAAAATAATTATAAAACAATTTATTAAAAATAATCTTTATATCTTATAAGGAATTATTTGAAAACCTTTTGTAATCCATTTTCATTGAAAGAATATAAAGAGATATTGAATGCATATTTAAAACCATTTTACTTGAAAACTTTTAAATGGAGCATAAAAATATTTTGAAATCCATTTATTTGAAATTACCTTTTGAACATATAAATAATTCTATATATCTTTTTGAGAACTATTTTACATAAAAACATAGAAAACATGTTTGAAAACATTTTGAAAATTTATTCCCTGAAATTTTATAAAACAGTCATGAGGACATTTGGAAAACAATTTTCTTTGAAAACTTATAAAATAATCTTAAAAATATTGAATAAGAATTTCCATGAATATTTATATAGTAATCTTTGATTTTTTTTGAAAAAATTATGGGAAAACTAATAAATTATGCTTGAAAAAATTTAGAAAATCTTTTTTAATTATAAATTTCTAATTAAATTTGAAAAGCCTTTTGAAAAAAAATAACACAAGAAAAATAATTTGAAAAAATATAATGAAATCATAAAGAAATTTTGAGAACCATTTCGTTGAAAATTATATTTTTAAAAATAAATCTTAAAATATAACCTTTTAATCATGAATATGAAGCTCCACATAAATAGAAGAGGGTAAATCTATATATGTCATATGAGGTAAGAAGAACATTCCTTTTCCATCCAAAATTTTCTCAAAAAAAATTCATATTTAAAAAGAGACAAGATGATTCTGTTGAAAAAATTGGACGAATAAAAAGGGAAAAATTACTTTTAATGATTATTGATAAAATAGGATAATATTCTTGGAATCCCTTTTAAAAAAGTTTTTTAAAAGAACACATATTTCTGACTAAAGAGAAGGTAAATTCATGATTTCATACCAACACATTCATAATTATATTATGTACCAAATACTAGGAAAATGGAGATGATACATGAATATAGCATGCATAACCACGGGGGATGAAATTTCGTGAATTATTATATGAAATGGATTATATGATCTTAACAAAGGAAAAAAAATCAAAAACAATCTATAAATGTATAAAAAATTTCAAGAAACTCTTACAACTTGGTAACTTTTATCTGTACATCCTAGGTAATAAAATTAAATTACATGATGTTTAAAACATAATTAAAATTATTATAAACATTATTTATCATTTCAATAGAATTATATAAAATTCATGTAAAAATATAGGTCCCTAACATGGAATGTGTCTCAAATAATTAATATTGGGACAAAATTACTTTTCTGATTTGGTAAATTTTGAAACATAAACCACATCAAATAAATATAATCCAATGGATATGTATATACCATAAAATTCAAATACAATAATAAAATTATAAATCCAAGGTCATTATACACACCAAAAAATCCAAATTGGTGTTGAATAATACCTGTACCACACAAAAATAAAAAAGAGAGACGAAATTCCCTCCCCTTGTGTCTTGAATATCATTGTACTCATTCAAAATTAGGTATAAAAATGTATTTTTATTATACATATTTTAAGGAACTGTATTATTATTTTTAATACCATATATGGTTTTATTATAACATTATAACACCCAATTTTTAATAGTTATATATTAAGGTTTCACTTTGGTAATTTCTATTTTGTTCTTCACATGGGTATTAATTTATTATATATTTGATACTTATACATATATCATGTTTTAAATAATGTAAAAAATTATATAAATTTCATTAATATTCATTATTTTTGTATTATAATAATCTATATAATATAGAAGTATGAAAATGTAGACATCATTCATGGGGACAGTAGGTCGTACATACTGATGGACGTAGCATCTGTATTACTAATGTATTGAAAAAAAGAAAGTACATGAAATTAAAATATAAACACTTACTGAATTATTAAAATGAATTATCTAATATAAACACTTACAATAATTTAGTAAGTGTTTATACATGACATTAAAATATAAACATTTTGTAAGTGTTTCAATAATTCAGTAAGTGTTTATATCTAATTTAAAACCTCCACCACACAAAAATATGATCATTTTATTAATTTTGTTCCTTAAATAATATGTTTCCCCAATTTAATCATTTTAATTTTTTTTAAACACTAATTTTCTAATCTATGTAGATTAAAAATAAAGACAATTTTTCTGGATAAAATTTCTTTTAGCAAATTTTCAGGTCATTTTGGTCCCTAAGATTATGATATAGTCCTTTACTAAGCATTATTTTACCTTAATGAACATAATTAGTTTTAACAACTTTTACTAATCATTTTTGGTAAAAAAATTAATTTTATGTTATTTGAAAAAACATTATTATATTAATTACATATTTTTATGTCCATTTTTCAAAATTTAAATAATAAGAGGGAGAAAATTAAGATTAACTCTAATCCCATAGACGTGGCGAGAAAGTGAGTTTATCAAGTAAAAATGATCAATAATTCAGAAAGTGTTTATATCTAATTTCAATATAAATATGATTCCAATGAAACACATTGGAATTATATGTTTATTATTGATCTCTTTTTTCTTTATAAAAAAATTTAAAATATAATGTAACATTAATAATTATTTAAAAAAGGGTTGGTTTCTAACAATAATATATTTTTTCTCATTTCGTCTAAAAATAATGTTTCAAACAAAATACCAAAAAATTAAAAACAAAAGATAAATTTCAACATTATGATTTAAATTTTTTATTATTTTATAAAATTCATTTTTTAAATTTTTCAAAAATAATATTTATAATTTTTCAAAAAATGACAAAAAATGATTTTGTTTTGAGAAAATAGTATTAAAAACATATAAAGACATACCAAAAATTATATTTTTCATAATAAAATATTTTATTCATATAATCCATTATAATAATTTATTTAAATTTTTTTATAACTATTAATATTCCTATGATTAATTTGTAGGTCGTAACTCTCTCGTTTAAATAATTATAACAATAAAATTATGGTTCGTAGAAACTCTGTGTAGTATGTAACATACACCATGTTAGTGTTTTTTGTAGTGAAATCTGACCTTGGTGTACCGTATAATGAAAAAATTGCATAGTTATTTAACATAAAAAACTATTTCCACTTCAGTGTGAATTGAAAAATATCTAAAAGAGAAAATTAATTCATATAAACTTATTCAAAAAATCTCTGGGTGTTTTATTTTACCATCCTTTTAAATGAATATTTTCTTATAAATTGGTAGGGATTATCGAAGGTTTAATAAATTTGAGTTATTTTAATAGATACTTGCATTTTAAAAATGAACAGTAAAAATTCATTTAAAAAAGAAATTGCAAACCATAATTGTTACTAGAGTGACACATAACTAGATTTACACATAAGAAAACAGAGGTGGAAAGTGAAATGATAGGCATGGATGGTATATCGAAAATTCAGGTTCTGGAGGAGAGTGATATAGCACATGATCAGGAGAAAATTAGCTATAAAAAATCTATAAATTAATAATTATCTATGGGACCATTTGATTTATCATCAATGAAGGTACTAGGATAACATTTCTAGTTTCAATATTCTTCCATAGAGTTGAAGTATTTTCCTAATAATTGATACATAATTAAATTCATTACCTTTCATAAGTAAAATATAACCCTTTGGATGAATCTAGACCAATTTCCACTTCACCTACTTCTCCAAAAAAACTAATTTTTTTCATATCTAAAGCACTAATCGATCATCAAATACATGATAATTCCATACCACAAAATTGTTACCATAAGTTATCCAACATTCATAAATCCTCATATGGTGAGATATTACATTAATCTCCCAAACATCATCTAATGTTCTACTTAATCCCATCGATAAATGGTTATCCATGTAAATCATACAAAATATATAACTCCAAGATATTATAAATAAGTTTATAAAATAATCTTAGCATTGATCCCCCATATACCATAAATAATATCTTGGTTGTCACATTTGAGCATATGAATACTCTCATTGTAAATCCTCTTGAAACATGGTAATAACCTAAATTTCCATAAATCGTTTTTTTTAAACATGCATGATATCTTATTCCAGTTTATACAATATCTATTCAAAAAAATTAATATTCATCCTTGATGACATATCCCACTTTAAAAGAAAATAAATAATAAAATCTAGGTTAGTTGATTTTACATAGTTTACATATCTAAATCAGTCATCTTTTTATATAAGAAAAATAAGATTTTCTCAAAATCATGATCACATTAAGGGTTACCATACCTTAATCAAAATACCATTTTTATATGACTTTATAATGATTAATCATATCCCTATAAATCCATAATGGAAACTTATACTGAAAATAATTATGTATTTCAGGATTCGTGTAACATAATCTTTGAATTAAAAACATAAATACTTTATTTATCAAAATTTATTCATAATCCATCACTATTAATTTATCATCATTTTCCATAATACCTCTTTCTTAAAATATGAAATATGAATAATTCCATAAGCTTCCACAACCTCAGTGAAATCATTCTACTTATGTTTAATATAAACAATACTGGAAGAACATCACATACCTATCACATATCATTTATGGTCTCTTTACCTTTAAAAGTATAACCAATACTAATACCACCTTATTGAATCTCTTTATGAGGTATCCACTAGGTAAATCAATTTTCATAATCCTATACATTCCAAATCTCAATCATTCAATGTTAACCATGTTCCTTCTTGTTTTCCCTATTGACTACAATAATAAATCACAGTGTGAGAAGCATATATCATTGATGAAAAACTAATAATCATGAAAAATTACTTATTGGATGTCTAAATCATTACACCTAAATTTAAATTGGATACATGTTATTTTTTTCCTAGTTTAATCATATTCATATTAAATTTACAACCTTCACTATGGTTCATGAAGTGTTTGCGAATTTCCAAGGAATATCTCCTGAGAGTGTCAAACTAGGAGTGCGGTAGGGACCATTGTCATATACCAGAATACCCCGAGTTAGGCCAACAACATCATGTTGATGTTATTACTCCTAGGTAAATCTTTTCCAAAGACACATCCATTTATAGTATCCACAGAGTAATATATTTCTAGGAAACCACTCACTCTATCCATTACCTAAATTCCATGACATTTCCTAATACTTTATCTTATCCATAATATTATCCTTAGAAATATACTTAGGTTTCACACTATGTTCTTCTCATCCTATCATACAAAAATATATTGGATACCAACTATAAAAACACTTACATATTATACATTAACATTACATCACTTTTTCCAAGTACTTAAAACATAAAACAAACAAATTCTCAAATACCATATTAGTCTAGTGCATTATGAAACATTAAAATATAAACACTAGTACATAGGTGCGATAAATTATCCCAAAAAATGTTTTTAATGACTAAAACCCTCCTTTCAAACATCATACTCACTACATATATTCATATCCAGGGTAACAAAACATAATAATGGGTGAGGAAAGATGCACAGTAATGGTAAAAAAGTGAGAAATGTAATCCTTAGAATGAGCATAATGGTATGAGATGGTGACCATAACATTTTAAGATAATACCTTTCTAATAATAAGATCATAAACATGAATCAAGGAATAAATATTAGTATTTATTAAAATATAAATCATAATTAAATAATTAATACAATCCATGAAAGAAAAACATAGGAATAATAAATGGAATTTTTGAAGACACATAAGTATAGATAATTATTTCTATACGAGTAAAGGAATCATTTCCAAGGCCAAATTATTGGAAAATGTATTTTACTAAACTAGGTTCACACCCCATTACAACCATATAATAATAAGCCTAGTCATTTCACATTCCAAATCTATAATAGTGAACTAAGATCGTTTCTCATTCCAACCCCGTAATACGGAATCAAGTTCATTTCCCATTCCAACCATGTCTATCTCATGAGATATAAATCATTACCCAATGGATTGGAGGCAGATATTGTTCCTACCTATCTCATAATGAAACCATACTTACCTATGCCAAAAGATCATTAAAAATCATATCATAACCCATGCATTGAAATGGGTATCATAAACATGTAATCATATCAAACCCTATGATAAAATATACTGCTTTTATACTCATTTAATCAAAATCATAACCCGAGAAAAGAAGCGGTTTTAAAATTCATATATAACAATAAAGACAAATGAGTTTAATGAGAATCATTCCATAAAAACATAAAACATTCAAGAAATAATATGCATCGAACCTTTGGATCATTTCCTTGAAGGTCATTATTATCATCAACACATGTCATTTTAGAGGGAAAATAACATGGAATAATATTTTGAAAACATTTATTATGGAAAATATATAATATTATTCTAAAAAAGGTTATTTAAAAAATAAATACTTTTTGAACCCCATTTTCTTTAAAATATACTTGAAATATTATAAATAAATATTTTAAAACTTTTTATAACACTTTTAATTATAAAACTTTTAAAGAGACATGGAAAATGGTTTGACAACCATTTTCCATGAAAACATAGAATGAAAGCTCAAAAATGTTTTGAATACCATTTCATGGAAATTTATTTGAATACATATGAATAATTCTCAAAATCATTTTAAATATGGTTTTCCATAAAAATTTATAGTATAATCATGAGTATATTTTGAAAACTATTATCTGTAAAAAGATATAAATAAAGCTTGAAAACATTTTTTAATCATTTTTCTAATAAAATATATAAAATAATCATGAAAAATATTTGAGTAATATTTTCCTTGAAAACATATAAAGGATTATTTGAATTATTATTTTTTAAAATCCTTTAAAACATAAAATGGATGTTTGAAAAAAAATTGAAAAACATTTTTCAGAAAAACGTATAAAAAAACCTAAAAAAATATTTTAAAAACAATTTCCATTAGAAATACATCAAAATCTTATAATGAAGTCATGAAAATGTTTTTTAAACCATTTATTTGAAAAATATTTTTAAAAATATTTTCCTAAAAATTATCCTTTTAAACATTCAATATAGGATTCTATGAAATGTGAGCGCATAAATCTATACAAGTCATATAAGGTGAGAAGTAAATTTCTTTAACACAATAGAAGGTTGGAAAAATTATTTTTTTGGAAATAAAAAAGATTATTCCTTTTTAAAAAATTGGTAAAATATAGAAAGGGAAAAAATTCATTTAAATTTTATATTATAATATTAAAATTTTCTTCAGAAGCCTTTTAAAAATATGGGTTTGAAGGAACATAGATTTCCGACCAAAGATTGGGTAAATATGGGCTTTCATAAACACACTTTCATAACAATATTATGTAACAAAGATTAATATATTGTTACCAATACATTTATATATCATGGATAACCATATGAGATTAATGTTCATGAATTTTCTAGAGATATTTATTGTAATATTTTTTTTTAAAAATAAAAATCATAAACAATATCAATGAGTGATGAGATTTTTTCAACAAACTCTTAGAACATGGTGACATTGAACCATAATCACCATGTAAATAAAATGTATTAAAATAAAACTCAAAATATCATAAAAAGAAGTATATTCCTTATATATCATTTTAATTTCAGTATATTCACCTCAAAAAAAATATTTGTGCATAGCAGGGTATGTGTCTCAGAGAAGGAAAATTGAAACAAAATCACTTTACCAATTTGGTAACTTTTCAAACATAAACTCCATAAAATAAATATCATATAATAGATATGTAAATAATAATAAATATAATTAAAAGAATCATATAATAAAACCATGGATTCTATACATTATAATAAATTTATGTTTATTGTAAATATTTTTTAAAAAAATATATTAATATATAAAATCATAAGTTATTTTATTATGACTTTATATTAACCACTTATTTACAACTCTATCTTACAGATTCACTTCGAGTAATATCTATTTTTTTCTTCGCATGTTTCATAATTTGTTATATTTTTTATCCTTATACATAATTCATGATTTACAAAATTTAAATAATGATATAAATATCATTAATTTTCATTATATATTTTTTATAATAATCTATATAATATAGAATAATGAAATGATACACATCATTCATGGAGACAGTAGGCCATACATATGCATGAATGATGCTTCCATTTTATTAATGTATTGAATGAAATGATGTAAATTTCATATATTTAAATTTATATATGTAAATAAAATAAATAAATTAGAATTAGTATTTAATATTTATCATATAGTTTCACTAAACATGTCCTTAATACATTCCATTTAGTATTTGAACAAATCACATCGCTTTGAGGGGGGCAATTGTATAAACTTCCTCAAACAAAATTATCATATTTACGCAAAATGTAAAGTATTAAGATACGTGTTCTATAAGATTTATATAAGATTTAAGACATTATAAATATTTATATATCATAAATTTATATATTTTTCATCATAATTACTACCATGAAATGTGGTAATGGAAGAAAGAACAATCATAGTTTAGTGATGAGGTAGTTCACCATACACATATATAATATTTTAATTACCAATTATATAGAGTTTTTTGTAATTATAGGTATAAATATTATAATAAAAATATCCTAGTATATTTATGATACTACTGTTGTTATACATGAATTGAAAAAAAGATTTTAGGGAGTGGAGAATAGAGATACATTAAAAAAGCTCAAGGACAGGTTCATCCTCTTAATCAGGTAAATCCTTTTGGTTTTCACCAAAGGGATTACTTGGATGTATTTATACCCAATGGGAATCTTTAAGGAAGAATTTATTGATTTTTGAAATTTTATTTGGTAGATATTTTCTGAACATAAGTGGTTTGATAAGTGTGTGGGAGAGTACTTTCCTATTTAGAGTGGAAGGGGCATTTTACTCATGTAAATACCAAATGGTATTCATTAATGGGAGGTATAAATTACCTATTGTTCATAAAAATGGAAAAAAAATTTAAGGATTATAATTGTCGATAAAAACCTCCACCCAACAAAAATATGTGCATTTTCGTAATTTGGTTATTTAACTTCTAAGTCTCATAATTTTTATTCATTTTGGTTTTTATTAAAAACTCTAGTTTTCTATCCTTTATTCCATTAAAATTATTTCAAAATTAATGTTAAATTATTAAAACAATAGATCAATTTTATTATAAATATTATACTTTATTTTTAAAAAATAAAACTTTTGTGTTTTTGGATATTTATTTTTAATCAAGAGCATGTGATGGGTAAAAACACTACTTAAAATATGATCATGCAAAAATTGTTTTTACAATATATGGATAAATATTTTCATTATAAAAGATAAATAAATAAATTAATAAACCATATATAATATATATTAACACTTAAAAATAACATGGATGAATATTGTTTTTATTAAAATTAAATCATT
Organism: Viscum album; assembly: GCA_963277665.1. Taxonomy (NCBI): domain Eukaryota; kingdom Viridiplantae; phylum Streptophyta; class Magnoliopsida; order Santalales; family Viscaceae; genus Viscum; species Viscum album. The sequence continues at coordinate 1,786,966,762 of OY728151.1, read as the reverse complement.
ACATTATTTTTAATTTATTATAAAAATACTTTAATGTCAATTTTGACATAATTTATATACATTTTATTTTAAAATATAAATACAATATTGGAATTTTAATATATTATATTAATATCTATTTAACATCTTATATTTATCTAAAAATTAATTATATACAATAATTAAATCAATTTTATTCACATTAAATATTTATAGTGTAATTTATTTTAGTTAATTATTAACTAAATAATCACTACGTTGGTGTTTCTTAAGCATTTTATGTGAACTAAATTATCTTTAAAATTTAAGGATAAATTATTTTTATAAAAAATACCCATTAATTTTTAAAAATGTTATTTATACCCGAAAATATGTTTTTTTACATATCTTAATGTTTTATAAATTTTATTTATAAGGAAAGTCCCTTTTTTTCTTTTTCTTTACATAACCTTTTAGATAGGGAACATCCATTTAATATTATTACAATAACAAAAAAAATATAACCAATAGGGGATATATTTGATTTATTTTTTACTAATGACCTTTTTACAAACTTCCTGGTCAATTAGTTCCTAAAGATTAATTTTATCTTAATCAATGTAATTAATTTTATCACTTTCAATATTCCTATTAAGTAAAAATATTAGTTGATATTATTTGACAAAATATATATTTAATACAACCATGAATTTCCATTTTTAAATATTCAAATAACCAAAGATGTAAAATTAAGTTTAATGTTAATCCTACATACATAGTGTGAAAGAGAGTTTATAAAGAAAAAATGTTCAAATGTTCAGTATGTGTTTATATAAAATTTAAATATAAAAATTAGTCCAATTACCTAAATTGGATTTATATATATGTTATTTATCTATTTTTACATTATAAACATATTAAAAATATATTTAGCATTAATAATAATTTAAATTAGTAGGTTGTTTTTAACTAAAATCCAGTATTTGTCACTATTCATCTAAAACTAAGGATTCATTGAAAACTCCCAAAAATGAACCCAAATCTAATTTATAAATTTTGGAATTCAAAAATGAATATTATTTTATCATATTAAATTTCATAAATTTTATAGAATTAATTTTAAATTTTTCATAGATGGGTGAAAATAGTAATTAATTTGATAAAAAAGTATTTTTAAACATATAATGACTTTTTCTAAAAATTATATTTTCATAATTAATATATTTTAAATATATAAAAAAATTAAAAAAAATATTTGAAAATAATATATCAATTTGAATATTTCTATTTTAAATGGATAGGTTATAAGTATCTTAATTAAGTAATTTTAATAATAAAATTATGTTTCCTAGAAACTATGTATTATTTGTAATGTACACCAAGTCAATATTGGGTGTAGCACGATCATACTTTGGTTTAGTATATAATGAATATATGTTATAGTTTTTTAATATTAAAAATACTATTTCCAATGTTTTGGGGATTTGTAAAAAAGACAAATATTAAATTAATTTGAAAAAATAATTCAAAAAATATCAGCGAGTTACAAAAACACACTTGTGCATTAGTTTTTTTCATAAAAGGATTTAATTTTATTTTTAAATGGTTTTATTTACATTTCTAGTTAATCGGTATCCAAAAAAATCATTATATATCTTGTTTAACCCATATTTTTATAATTTAGTTTATATCATTAATTCTCACTATTCCAATGGATATGAGATAATTATCATGTTAAATAATAATTTTAATTGTATTTTCTTGTTCCATAAAACTCATTCATGCATGTAACACACATTATTGTTGTGACATGATGTAGAATGCAACGAAAGGTAAACATGGTGTTCTATTAAGTTCAATATAAACTATGTATTTTTTGTAATTAAATCTATTTAATAAGTTAAATTAATTATAAATATTATATTTCCTATTATCTTTGTATGTTACATCCTACCCCAATTAATATTAATTTCACTCTAGAAATTCATCTTATATATCAAGGGATTAATGTTTTTAGAATTCCTCTATTGAAACCCACATCATCAAAGGGATAATAAAAATTTCTCTTAAAAAGGTAAAGTGGTAATCATAAAGGTAACTGGAAGATAGCCATAACTAAGACACTACACAGGGAGAATATGATTGAGAAATTAATGAAAAGTATAAATAATTTTATAAAGTGATTGAGTTCATTGATCAAATACTATTGAACGATCAATGTAAAATTAAGGTCCTAAAAAAATAAGTCTTTGATGATATTAAAGATCATCGGTTATTCAAAATTAAAGTTATGAGGATAATATTTTTATTCAATGATCTATTTCCAAGTGTAAAATAATTCACATACCATATAGACCAAGAGAAATAAATTGAAATATAATTACTTAATGAGTGTAAATTAATTATTTAATGAATTTTTCCACAAATTATAAAATATTTCTCCCAACATTGAGTGTTCAAGATGAATGTTTAATTCATAAAGAACCTAATTCAAAATTTAATGACAACATTACTAGAAATGAGATAGTAAATATATTCCATAATTATTTAGAAATTAACCAAAACCAAAATGTTTAGAACATGGTAATATAATACCCAAAATGATTAAACATTCATATGATACAGTAATCATAAAAGTTAATACCTAATATTGAATCTTAATTAATCCACAAATAATTATCCTCAAAATTTGTAAAGAATTTAATGACTGTTTTTGAAACCCAAATATTATAAAGATTTGATCATATATTATTCCAAGATAAATCAGCCATTATTTTTGAAATAAAATCCCATATGATTCTGGAAAAAAAATAATGTCAACATGTTTTAATTTCATAATAACCATTAAATCACGTAGGCCAGTCGCATGAATGAAACCATTATAGTCCTTCAGTCAATGGTTCAAGCCCCACCACATCGCCGGATGGGATGGGGTTGTCACCCAATGTATTGGTTATCCCCCTTTTCCAAAACCCTAAAATTAAATCCTATCTAAAAACACTTCATATTGATCCTAGGAGTTACAAATACCACAAACCAATATAATGTATCCAAAAATTATATTAATAACCATGAAATTTTTAGTACATAAATCCTTAAAATGAGGTCTCAAAGACTTTGAACTAATGAAAGACCTGTGATGTTATATAACTCTTAATATAACCTCACATTATAACTTTAACACCACGACCCCTATAAATAGGACCTGGTGCATTACTTATTGAATATTCATGTTTAATAATAATTCAATTTTTATGTAACAATCAATTTAGTAGTCTTGAAGAAACTAGTTACATAGACTTAACTCAATTACATTGGGAAAGGTAACAAAATACAATACATAACAAAAAATAATAAATGCCAACCATGAGAACTCAATAAATGGTCTCATATTAATATCCTATTGAATGTAAACAAATTAATTGGGTGAGATAAAACTTTCAGTAAGGGTTAAAAACATCAGAATCATGAATCAATAACTAAATCATAAACAAATTAGAATAGACAATATGGCATGGGGGATCAATGAAAAACACAAGCTGTAAATAAACAGAGAATGAAACTATATCCATTGATTTTGACATTGTGAAAAATAATGGATTGTAATATCTGAAAATTAATAAATATAATTACAATTAATTGGGAGTCATGTATCTGTAACATGATACCACTGTACTGTTGAAATGATTTAAGTATGTGGGTAGAAAGCCGCCTTATTTTTTTGGAAACATACTCAAAGGATTTGTCACCAACTGATTTCTCTAATGAGACTTGTCGATTCATCAAGGAGCTATAATGGGCCTCTCACATCACTAATTGTAAAATTAATTCATTATAAATACATTTAATACAACTACATCATGCCTTCTGAATATCCATATAGAGTAGAGAATATAGATTCATCAATATTTCCAACAACATTCCAAATAAACACTATATGTGAAATGATATACAACCTAAGGAAAAAATAATATCTATACTTCAAGAATTTAGATATTTACCATATTTATAATTTCAAAAAAAATATCTTATATGGGAAGTAGATACACCACATAATAACAAATAGGTTCACAATACCATGTAGGTCTCAATGAAATGGAAATTGAGACAAAGTCCCTTACCACATTGTAATTAATTAAATCGTCTGACCAAAAATATATAAACAACAATTGAATCACATAATAAAATGATTATAAATGGAACAATTATATTATACATAAAATTTAATTACACATATATTACTTATAAGAAATAAGTTCTGAATAATGGAAATCCCACAGAATTTAATGTGAGATGAGAAACCCCTTACAAACATTTCAGCATGCTAACAGATGTTATTATAAGTGAATAAAGAGAGGTAAAATGGTATCTCATCATTAATATATCATAAGTTTATTATTAATGTAGTTCCAAAAAATACCCCTTCATTAAGAGTAAAAAGTAGGACACAACATAGGGGGAATTCTTGAATAAAATTAATAGAGGGGATCTTGTACCTTATGCTCGAAGGCATTCTTCATTTTTCTTAATGACCTGAATGATAAAATTTATTTACATATATTTATAATTCCATAACATAATAAACATGTAATTGATATGGTATAACCTTATCAGTTTCATTCATTCCCCTGGTGGGTTTAAGATATTCAATTTTATAGTTTGGAAGCATTTTTTTCCTTGGTTTTCATGACCAGTTTACTTGTATTCATGAATGGATGTTTATTTGTAATGTTGTTAAACATCTATAATTTTTAATATATATTATTAATAAAATTATAAATTTTCATATAATTATTTTGTTTATATACCACTATGATTCCTCATTTGATAAGTTAATAAAAAATGCTCTGATTTGGCTTGGCGATTTTGTGCACAATAAACTTATTTTGTATTATCATTCCATATTATGAGTGTGTAAAGATTACAGAATATTAAATAATAAAAAATAAATATATTATGATATTTTTAAACCATTAAAAAGCATTCATGACCAGTTCTAATGATAGTAATACAATTTGAAAACTTGTCTTCTTTGAGTGTGACCAATTAACACATCTCAGACGACGTTTGCATTTATTGTATAAAAGGAGGGTAAAAGATAGATTATAATCAAATATTACATTAGAATAATGAAAATATAGTACATTTATGGTACTATAATTATGATGGAATTTGGATGAGGTGAGTTTGGATGATATAACAATAGAATGGAATTTTTAAAAGAAATTGAAAGAAAAAGGAAGAGAGGTTCACCTCCTGAGTACTCCTCCTTGAGAATCTCCTTAAGGCCTTTGTTTTTTGACTTTTGGTGATATCATAAAGCCTTGCAATTTAAGAGAGGTCATGGGAGGAGTATTTGGAATAATTTAGGAAATTCATGAAGCTTTAGTATTGTGGTAGGAACATGGGATGAGGGGAGGTTTATATAGCAGATGGGAGGAATGAATTTGGAATATGTTACTCATTATTTTATTATTTCCCAGAAAACAACCAATAGTGTTGATTCGTGTAACCCATAATAGTAATAAGTTCATGTTAATTTTAAAAAAAATTCATTAAATCAATCATGATGTCATAAATATTTTATTTAATTTATAATTTGTATATACGATATTTTACCGTATTTTTCTATTCATAAAAAATTCAACAATTTCAGAAAAATCCAAAAAATTGCACCTAACCATTTTTCGACATGTATAATTCAAAAATGAAATCCATTTTGTAAACATATTTTTCAATATATGATTAATTAATTTTTTTAAAAAAATATCATAGTTTATTCAGAATATGGAAATTTTAAAACTATAATTCATTTAATATTACATTGAAAAAAAATAAAGATATCACAATCTTTTAAACATAAGGAAATAAAATAATATTGTTATTTCCTATTCATAAGGGTAATTACTATTCATATTACTATTCATATTGGTATGTTACTATTCATAAAAAATTATGTAATTTCTATCAAACTCCAAATCACTTACTGATCACAACCGTAAGTTACCATTTTTTTTAAATTCAAAACATAGATATTAAAACTTTATGGTTAACGGTATTTTTTGAAATTCTGCTTTATGAAAACAAGTTTTTTTCTCATCAAGAATCATCTCTTCATGAAATATATGATATATAGAGAATATAATGTATTTAAAAGAAACGTACAACAAAATGTTTTCGATGTTAAATTATTCCTTCCTTCAGAAATTTAATACTTGATATTTTTCAATTATAAATCCCTTCAAATATACGTGGGTGGTTCTTCTTCATAACATCCTCAAGTTCCCCTGTTGCTTCCACCATATTATGTTTTCATCAAATAACTTTTTCTAGGTGATTTTTATGAATTCTCAATGTTTGTGCCCTTGTGCCGGGAATCCCAATAGTCTCTTCACAGTATGAAAATTCTTGTTCATGTTCTATTCATTAGTAGGAGAGTAATAATAAATTAGATCTGGAATGTATTTCTTCAATAGTGGCAAATGGAACACATTATGATACTTGGAGAGACTTGGTGGAATTTCTAAACAGTAAGGTACAACTCCAATCTATTCCATAATTTCAATCGGTCTGATGTACATTGTCCTTAGTTTCCCTTTTTTATTAAACCTTAATACACCCTTCCATGGAGATACTTTTAGAAAGACATGATCTCCTACATGAAATTAAAAACATGTTCTCTGGTTTCCATCATAACTCTTTTTCATACTTTGGGATGCTATTATATGAGGCTTAACATTCATTACCTTTGATGTTGTCTCTTCGATATGTTTTGGGCCTAAAACATTCCTCTCACCAACTTCATCCCAACAAGTTGGATTTCAGAACCTCTTACCTTATAATGCTTCATATAGAGCTATTTGATTCCTAGAAAGAAAGATATTATTTAATTACAACTCCAACAAAGGAAATCATTGGTCCCACAAATCTTTAATGTTAAGAGATCATTATCTCAACATATCTACCAGTGTTTTAATTGTCTGCTCAAACAGTCCATCGGTTTGGGTGTGATAAGAAGTACTCATATGAAGCTCATTATCCAAATCCTTTTGGAGACATTTCTAGAATATTTATGTAAACTGGGGATCTAAATGAAAAACCACTTATATAGGATCACAATGAAGTCTTAAAACATCATTAATATAATGTCTTTCTAGATTCTAAAGTGTTAAACCCTTTCTTATTGCAATTAAATGTTCTGATTTTGTGAGAAGATCATCAATTACCCATATTACATCATTTATTTTAGTTTTCCTTGGTAGTTTAGTGAAAAAATCCATCATAATTCCATCCCACATCCACATTGGAATAGTTAGAGGTTGCATCACCCCACTAAGATGTTGTCATTCTGCCTTCACTTGTTGAAAAACTGGACACCTTGACATGTAGTCAACAATTTATCACTTCATATTATCCCACAAAGATATTCCTTCTGATCTCTATAAATATGTGCGATACCTGAGTGTATTGGGAAATTTGATCTATGAGCATCATCTAATAGTTCCATTTTTAGATCAGGTAATGATGAAATGAAAAACCACTTCCCAAATTTTAGAAATCATTCCTCATACATGAAGTCTTCCAATCTCAAATCCTTAATGGAATTAATTATCTTGTTTAGATTCTCACCATCAGATTGGGATATTTTTATCTACTCTAGTAAATATGGATTAGAAATAATTTGAATGTGGATAGATTTTCCCCCTTCCTTAAAAATTCATATATCCATATTTAGTGGATCCATGAATATATGATATATCTCAATCCTTATTTGGGTCTGAATTCCATGATCCTTCCTATATAATGCATCTTCCACCTTATTATCTTCCCCTACAGTGGTAGTGTATTGAACAATCATAATCATTGAGTAACATGAGTCATCTCCTTTGCCTCATGTTGAGTTCTTTTTTGTGTAAAAATGTATTTCACACTCCTGTGATCTGTGTATATGTCATATCTTTCACCGTAGAGATAATGTATCCATAATTTCATAGCAAAGATTATAGCTCCTAACTCACGATAATGTATTTGGTAATTTAACTCATGAGTCTTCAACTACCTTGATTTATAAGATATATCTTTATCATTTTGCATATCAAAGAAACCTTGTGCATTATTTGATGCATCACAATATATCACAAATCCATCAATTCATGGTAGAAGAGTCATAATTGGATAATTGACCAATCTTATTTTCAATTATTTAAATAATTATATACATTATTTTAACCGTATGAACTTAATCTCTTTTTGTGTGATCTTAGTTAGCGGGTCACCCAATCAGGTGAAATTCTAAAGGAAATGATGATAATAACCTACTAAGCTAATAAGAATGAATATCTTGATTATGTTTGTTGTATTAAGACACTAAGGGGTTGAATTTTTCTTCATATGATCAACTTGGATTCCATACATATAGATAATATGGCATATAAAAGGAACTGAATGAAGCCATAATTCAAACTTGCTAATCTTCCCATATAATTCATTTCATCTAAAATTTTCAGAATAATCCACTATTTATTCTCATGGTCTTCATAGGTTTTGAAGTATAACAGGATATCATAGATAAATACCACAAAAATGTTATCATTTTATTTATGAGTGCTCTATTGTTTAAATCCATGAAAACAGAGGGAATATTAGTAAGTCAAAAAGGCATCAGTGTAAACTCTTAATGCCCATACCTAGTTTGAAATGTTGCCATTGGAATATATTCCTTCCTCACACTCAACTGATGACATCTAGATCGAAGTTTAATCTTTGAAAATCATTGTGCTCAATGAATGTTATCAAATAAATCATCCATTCTTGAAAGATGATACTTATTCGTTATAGTAATAGTGTTGATTTTTGTGTAATCAATGCATATCCTCATGGATCCATCTTTCTTCTTGACAAAGAAGACATGGGATCCCCATGGAGAAATAGTAGGTCGAATAAATATTTATCATTAAATCCCTCTAATTATTTCTTTAGATCCACTAATTCCATAGTGTCCATTCTATAGGGAGGCTTTGATATAGGTCTGTAACTAGGAATTAAATCGATTGAGATATAAAAATCCCATTTTGGAGGATTTCTAGAAAAATATTCTGTAAATATGTCAATGAATTCCTACAATATATATACATATTCAATTTGAATATTACTTTCCTAATGAGTGGACATTGGGTTTTCATCCTATCCATGAATTTCATTCAATATAGCTATTGAGGATGGATCTAGATAAGAATAATATTGTAACACCCCAGGTAAAAAAGAATATTACATTTTCATATTTATCCATATTTGTGCATAAAATATTAATATGACTTTAAATGGGACGATATGCTCGATGGCGTACCCAACACGCAACAACGAGTTTCTTGGGAATCTTACGTTGCACTCTAATAATAAAATAATATTATTTTAAATGGAAGTTAGAATGTAGCCTTTGTATTGACGGGAATGGATATAAATAACTAAAATAAGATTATATATGTTTTTAAATGTTTTTACATTTACCCAATAAAAGATAAAGGCTTAAAACACGGAAAGAATTCAATTTTAGGCATTTATACCCTAATTTTCACTAAGGGTTCACTTATCACCTTTTGACGGCGAACGATCATTAAATATAGTTTTGATCAATCTTATAAATTCTATTAGACCAAATAAAACTCTTTTTAAGAATTGGGACATCAAAATTTACTTTGTGTAAATTTTTGGTATCTTTCCGATAAAGTTCATTTTTTTAATGAATAGTGTAGAATGTTGTATTTTAATTCAAAACCTATTTTTAATCTAATTTATTTATAGGATTAGATTTTATTTTGAATTGGTTTTAAAGTGAAATTAGAAAATATTTTTACCGTTAAATCCAATAGTGGTCGTTGGAATTAATTTCACTTTGAAATCAGACTTAAACTAGTGTCAATCTTTTGATACTTATTGTTTCATAAAAACATGCTATTTTCTCTGACAGAGGGAATTAATTATTAAATTAATTAATGAAACTTATATGTTTTTAATTTTGTAAAATGGACTTCATTTTGAATTCGTAATATCAAATATAGCTTAGGGTGAATTTTTGGCAATTTTCTGAAAAACATCAATTTTTGATGAATAGTGAAACCACTAAGTAGTACTTATAAAAACTGATTTTTCCATTTAAATGAAATTTTGCCACCTTTGTGTTTTGAATTTCAAAAATCCGACATACATGGTTGTCATTAAAAAGTAAAATGTGGTTCAATGGGATTAAAATAATTTTTTGGTGAATAGTAACTTATTAAGTTTTTAATCGCGATTAGAGGTAATTAGTGTAGTTTAAGGAAAAAATAATGTTTTAATAATATTAAATGAACTTGAAACATGTCATAACCTCATTGGATATGTCATGGACGACCAAGACAAGCCATGGGTCAACTTGGGGACCCCATGGGGCCACTTTGGTTGGAAATGACATAAATAACTTTTTATTTAATGTTAAAGTAAAAATGACACACACATGAGATGTTTTACTAAACCAATTTTTACATGGGGTTATACAAGTCATATTTTTGACTATGAATAATCATTGGAAATATAAAAATATTTCCTAAATCATATAATTTTTTTATAATTTTTAGACGTTAAATAAATAAAATTATTAATGAATTTATGATGATGCAGCGATGACCTCATTATTTAACGATTTAAATAAAATGGAAAGATAATGTAATATCTAATAACTACACATGTACAAAACCTATTGTATGAGTGGATTTCGAACCCTTATCACCTTATCCTAGAGATACATGAATGTGGGACCTCTTAAATCCGAATACCATTTTGAAATAAAGTGACTTTTCTTCACTTTCCAAGAGTGCCCCTCCTCTCCTCTTATAAAAGGCCCCCACCTCAACCTCTTTACCCACACTCCCAAAGCCTTTGGCTCGGCCAACCCCTTCCCATTCTGTCTCTCCACATCCCTCTCTTACTCCTTGAAGCCTCACTTTGGGCAGAAGTCTTCCCAAGGAAGCCTTTGAGCTCAAACCAATGGGAGTTACCCCATTTTAAGGTAATGTATTCTTTTGAGTCCTTTTGTTTTATTATGCTTCTCCAACCCCATAAAATCATTTTATTCTTTTCTTTTGTAACAAATACAGTATCCTCAATATACTAGAATGTTTTTATAAGAAGGATTCTAGCTACACTTACACACACCTACATCTAATGGTTAAAGAACATACTGTTTCCGTGGATGGCGAATTTCTGCCTCACGAAACGATGATTGTTCAACACTCATATAACACCTTCAAATGTGTCCATTAAGATGTCACTATATTTATATATGATATATAATATGTTTATGTTTTACTTAATCTTCTGTATTTTTCATTTGTGGCTTACCTTTATGGCTTCCATTATGGGTATACGCGATATGTTTTTAGGAAGTGTGGACTACCGCCCCCTCAAAGTGATGTGATTCGTTAATGCCATATGTGGGACGTATAAAGGATGGATTTAAAGTTATTATATATTATGTTACACTGGAATTATATTATACCTATATATCATTGTTATTTCTTTCCATTAAAGTATGATATAGAAATGAAAGTAGCGTTCATGTGTACGTACAGCTTACCGTCTCCATGAACGGTGCATTTCATTTCTTATCCTCAAATGTAATGTACTATTAAAAGTACATGTATATAATGGATATATATAATGAATGATACTTCTAAATGATTAATATAATTCTGGAATTAAAATATACATACATCTCATTTAGTTTTAATTCCATTAATATGACAATGAAATGAAAGTAGCGTTCATGCGTACGTACGGTTTACCATCTCCATGAACGGTGCATTTAATTTCTTACCTCTAAATGATTATGTAATATTATAAATACATGCATATGATGGATATATATGATATATATTCTATCCAAATCAGGAATGTCATTCTGGATATAAAGAACCTTTGACCACACGAACAACATGTAATTGTAAGAAGTGCACTTTCGACTTAAGAACCAAATATCGACAAAACAAACATTATTAACTTAAATGGTTTCATAATGTTTATAACATAGCAATAAGTTATAAAAAAGGAATAATTAACTTTAAAAAGTTTCTTAATAAAATATAAATTAACTCAAGTTTATTATTCAGGACGTTAAAGAATGATCGAGTCAAGTCGGACCCGAGGTAAGGGATCCTACACCTCTCTTTCTTTTTAAGTACATTATTTTATGTCATTCCTTTTAAAGATCATATTTCTTGTTATTGGGATGTTCTTTTATATTACTCTTACTTTAATTTTTATGTTCATATGATGAGATACCCTATTCTCTATCATCAATCCATTTTGGAAGTTTTGAGTGGCGCCGTTAGGCTGCCGAATTTTCATAAGAGATCTAACCCCTCTCTTTCTTTTAAAGTACTCTCCTTTATGTCACTTATTTTAAGCTCATATTTGTTATGTTGGAGGATGTTCTTTTATATTCCTCTTTCTGTAAACTTTATGTTTATGTGATGAGAGAACCTATTTCCTCTCATCAATCCATTTTGGATGTTTTAAGTGGCGCTGTTAGGCTGCCGAATTTTCATAAGAGATCTAACCCCTCTCTTTCATTTTAAGTACTCTCCTTTATGTCACTTGTTTTAAGCTCCACTTTTGTTATGTTGGGGATGTTATTTTATATTCCTCTTTCTATAAACTTTATGTTAATATGATGAGATACCCTATTTGATCTCATCAATCCATTTTTGTATGTTTTATGTGGCGCTGTTAGGCTGCCGAGTTTTCGTAAGGGATTTTTCATCTCACTTTTATTCCCGTGAGATTTATGCTACATTTGCCACAATTTCCTTTCAGTGGTGTATGTACTGCCCATTATTATACACATTTTGTAGTATAATTTCATTTATGTGTATTCACATCTTCATTGTATGACCCTTCTTCCATGGGGTGTATGTTTCGAAAGTTACCCAACTCGGTAAGGGGACCTTTCACCCTACTTTTTTTTAAAATACTCATTTTGTTATGTCTTTTAATTCACATAATATTATGTTGGGATATGTTCTTCTATATCCTTATTTATGTAAATTTTATGTCCAAGTGATGATATCCCCTTTATCTCTCTCATCAACCATTTTTGTAAAATTTTATGTGACGTCGTTATGCTGACGAATTTTATCAAGGGAACTTCTTAACCCAATTTTGATTTCTTTGGGTTCAACATGTAGTGATTGAATATGTCATCCTTTGAATATGTGTGAATAACCTTTGATTGTTTTACACTTAATATCCACTTCTATTGGGTGTATTTATATTTTTCACACATAATTATGAGATTAACTTATCCTTAATTTAAGGATACCTTCTTTATAATGGATTTCATCTCATTTTACATTTATTTTGAGACTTCATCATTGTTATGAACCAATTCCCTCTTATATGGTGTGTATACTGTCCTTTGACATATTATATCATGAATCCCTTTATTCTCATGATATTATAAAGTTCGGATTAAATGATATTCCGCTATTATTTGTATTCAAGAGTCTCTTATTTTGTTAAAAACTATTTAACAAAAATATCATTTTAAATGTTTTAAAGATTTATTATTATAAATCTTTATCTTTAATGTCCATGTTTTCAAAATGGTTTTCTGTATTTATTTATATGGACATTAATGTTTTAATATTATATTTCCAATAAAATATTGAAAGTGTTATGGGACAAGATGATTCAAAAATATCTTTTAAATGGTTTTTGAAAATGGATTGATTAATTCAATATCTGGGAATTACTTATTGTGATTGCAAATGAAATGTTGTTATTTAAATCTTTATATTATCAATATTTTATGTGTAATGATGGTACATGGACATTTTACGGGTGGTTACATGATAAACCATATGATGGGTGGTTCCATGAATACTAGGACAGGTGGTTACGATATAACCTCCAATGCATTGGGTATGGAAGTCGGCCGTATGGCTATTCCATTAAGTATGTATGGGAATTGGCCATATAGCTATTCCATTAAGTGATATGTGTGGAAGTCGACCGTATGGTTATTCCACTTAAGTATGTTTATGTCCCAAGTTACATTTATATATGTTATGTGTTATTTATATGGGTTTTATGGTAATCCTTCGGTTACAAAAAGGTAAGTAATGACATTTTTTTTCAGTGAAGAGTTTTTACTACTTCTTGAAGGTGAAACGTATTACTTTGATAATGTATACATGGTTTACTTGTTGTTTTGAAAAAACTAACAGTTTTCATTCTTTGTGTATCCCATACTGAGCTTTTTATGCTCATCCCAAGTTTTTGAAATGTTTTTCACAGGACTTAGCATGGAATAGGGTCAAGGATGGGATCAAGGGAAAGTCATGCTACCTAAAACATGGAACTATACATGTTTCTTTTTAAGAGTTTTTATTTTATGGAAATTTAGTAGAAGTGACTACTTTGTAATCTTTTGAGAAGTAATAGTTATGTCCTAATTCTCTAAAACTCTAAACCTGAAAAGATCCTCAATGTGAATTACTCATTTAATTCAATATTAAGTAAGGTTTAAGGCTGAGGCCTTATAGTTGGTATCAGAGGTTGGTTTAGATAACTTTAGAGGTTAGGGTATTCTTGAAGCATAAGTGACATTACCATAATGGTTAGGATTTCAGAAAGAGTCCTAGATTTAGATAAAGTGAATGAGTAAGTATATCTTAGTGTTTACCTTCCTCATTAGTACATGATGGTTTTGTTGATATACTCACACTGACATTTCTGTTTTTAGTGAATGGATGGATCTAGCAGGCACCAAAGAGACAACAGGTTTGAAGGAAACTGTGGTGGTTCTCTGATTAAGATACTAGATAAAATGGGGGATTCAATGAGGAAACTCGTGGTTGTTCTAAACCAACTATCAAGGAGTCATGATCAACCACTTGAACCTTGGTATGTTCTGTGATGCATCATGTATGAGATGACCAATCGATGTGGAAGTTCAGGTAATAATTATAAAGGTACCCATTAGAGTTTATATGATCCTTACTTTTGAGGTAATTAGGGGTTATTATATGATATGATGGAAAATGAAAGGCATGAGAGAAACTTGAGGTTAAAATATGTTATGTTTATTTTTGAAGATCTTATCTCTTTTTGGGGAATGTTTTAAGAATTATATAGTTTTGGAAAAAGGACAACACGCAGACCGTGTGACAACCCGTCGCGTCAGACAAAGCTGCGGGAATCGAACCCACAACCAAAGTGCGACTGTTATTTATCGCCTACCACTGGACTATGTGAAGTCCCTGGTTAGTTTGACTGATTCCTTTTAGTTGGATGGTTTTAGGAATCAGGAGTAAGTTTATTTTTGGTTCTCTATAGAAATGATTAACCTATCATCGAGGATATGTGATTAGGTTAATTACTTTTCAATAAGAGACATTAAGAGCAACTAATTTTGTTTGGAGATAAATGTTACAATTTAACTTGGAAGACTATGTGACTAAATCCTTCATATATTTGGGTTTCAATATTAGTTTGCTTTACTTTGAATAATTTTATGGATAAATTGTTTATCGAATGGTCCTCTTTGAAATTTGGGTTTTGTTGGACAGATTTTGGAGATTAAGAATAGATTTTCTTTTTATAATGTGTTATCCTTTTCTGGATTATCTGATCTTGTACTAACCTTTTGGGTTTTGTTTTTGGTTAAAGTCTAAAGACATGGGAATTATATAGTTCTCTTTTTTTTGGGTTAGGTGATTCTCTAGAAGTTGATTATAGTACTCTTAATGTGAACAAGTCTTCCTAAATACTCGTCTTTTGGAGAAAATATGGGTTTGTGTAAGGAATCTAATAAAAGTTGAAAGTCAACATGATAAGTGATTATGTTTCCTTATGAATAAATTCCTCAATAAAAAGTAACTTAAAACAAAAAATTTGTCTATTTACTTTTCCAACTGGGGAATCGAATACCGTTTAACCCATCACATGTTTGTGATTTTCTGGTGGTTAACTTTCTCCTAAACATGTTTTTTATCACTCTCCATCAGAACATGACCCTATGTTTTATCCTCCATGTCCATGTTTTCATACATGGAATCCTAGTATGGGTTAACTCGGGTGACCTTTGTACTTATCTTTCTTTATTTTAAGTGATTGTTTTACCGACTCTTCTTCCGATGTGGGACTTTCAAAGATGTTTCCAAGCCCAATTTTAAAATTTTGAGGCCGCAATTCCCAAAAGGGGGGAAGGATGTAACACCCCAGGTAAATAAAGAATATGACATTTTCATATTTATCCATATTTGTGAATAAAATATTAATATGACTTTAAAGGGGACGATATGCTCGATGGCATACCCAACACGCAATAATGAGTTTCTTGGGAATCTTACGTTGCACTCTAATAATAAAATAATATTATTTTAAATGGCAGTTAACATGTAGCCATTGTATTGGCGGGAATGGATATAAATAACTAAAATATGATTATATATTTTTTTAAATGTTTTTACATTTACCCAATAAAATATAAAGGCTTAAAATACGGAAAGAATTCAATTTTAGGCATTTATACCCTAATTTTCACTAAGGGTTCACTTATCACCTTTTGATGGAGAACCGTCGTTAAATATAGTTTTGATCAATCTTATAAATTCTATTGGACCAAATAAAACTCTTCTTAATAATTGGGACATAAAAATTTACTTTGTGTAAATTTTTGGTATCTTTCCGATAAAGTTCATTTTTTTAATGAATAGTGTAGAATGTTGTATTTTAATTCAAAACGTATTTTTAATCTAATTTATTTATATTATTAGATTATCTTTTGAATTGGTTTTAAATTGAAATTAGAAAATATTTTTACCGTTAAATACAATAGTGGTTGTTGGAATTAATTTCACTTTGAAATCGGACTTAAACTAGTGTCAATCTTTTGATACTTATTGTTTCATAAAAACACGCTATTTGCTCTGACAGCGGGAATTAATTAATGCAACTTATATGTTGTGAATTTTGTAAAATTGACTTCATTTTTTAATTTGGAATATCAAATATATCTTCGGGTGAATTTTTGTTAATTTTCTGAAAAACTTCAATTTTTGATGAATAGTGAAACCACTAAGTGGTACTTATAAAAACTGATTTTTCCGTTTAAATGAAAATTTTCCACCTTTGTGTTTTGAATTTCAAAAATCCTACATACATGGTTGTCATTAAGAAGTAAAATTTGGTTCAATGGGATTAAAATAATTTTTTGGTGAATAGTAAGTTATTAAGTTTTTAATCACGATTAGAGGTAATTAGTGTAGTTTAAGGTAAAAATAATGTTTTAATAATATGAAATGAATTTGACACATGTCCTAACCTCATTGGATGTGTCATGGACGACCATGAAAATCCATGGGTCAACTTGGGGACCCCATGGGGCCACATTGGTTGGAAATGACATAAATAACTTTTTATTTAATGTTAAAGTAAAAATGACACACACATGAGATGTTTTACTAAACCAATTTTTACATGGGGTTATACAAGTCAGATTTTTGACTATAAATATTCATTGGAAATATAAAAAGATTTCCTAAATCATAGTATTTTTTTATAATTTTTAGACGTTAAATAAATTAAATTATTAATGACATTATGATGATGCAGCGATAACCTCATTATTCAACGATTTAAATAAAATGGAAAGATAATGTAATATCTAGTATCTACACATGTCAAAAACCTATTGGATGAGTGGATTTATAACCCTTGTCACCTTAGCCTCGAAATAAATCAATGTGGGACCTCTTAAATCTGAATACCATTTTGAAATAAAGTGACTTTTCTTCAATTTCCAAGAGTGCCCCTCCTCTCCTCTTATAAAAGGCGCCCACCTTAACCTCCTTAACCACACTCCCAAAGCCTTTGGCTCGGCCAAACCCTTCCCATTTGGGCTCTCCACATCCCTCTCTTACTCATTGAAGCCTTAATTTGGGCAGAAGTCTTTCCAAGGAAGCCTTTGAGCTCAAACCAATGGGAGTTACCCGATTTTAAGGTAATGTACTCTTTTGAGTCCTTTTGTTTTATTTTGCTTCTCCAACCCCCTAACCTCTTTTTATTATTTTATTTTGTAACAACAACAGTATCCTTAATATACTAGGATTTTGTTATAAGAAGGATTTGAGCTACACTTACACAAACCTACATCTAATGGTTAAAGAACATACTGTTTCCTTGGATGGCGAATTTCTGCCTCACGAAACGATGATTGTTCAACACTCATATAACACTTTCAAAGGTGTCCATTAAGATGTCACTATATTTATATATGATATATAATATGTTTAGGTTTTAATTAATCTTCTGTATTTTTCATTTGTGGCTTACTTTTATGGCTTCCATTATGGGTATACGTGATATCTTCATTTTAGGAAGTGCGGACTACCGCCCCCTCAAAGTGATATGATTCGTTAATGCCATATGTGGGACGTATAAAGGATGGATTTAAAGTTATTATATATGATGTTACACTGGAATTATAATATACCTATATATAATTATTATTTCTTTCCATTAAAGTATGAGATAGATATGAAAGTAGCGTTCATGCATACGTACGGCTTACCGTCTCCATGAACAGTGCATTTCATTTCTTATCCCCAAATGTAATGTACTATTAAAAGTACATGTATATAATTGATATATATAATGAATGATACATCTAAATGATGAATATAATTCTGGAATTAAAATATACATACCTCTCATTTAGTTTTAATTCCATTAATATGACAATGAAATGAAAGTAGCGTTCATGCGTACGTACGGCTTACCGTCTCCATGAACAGTGCATTTCATTTCTTACCTCTAAATGATTATGTAATATTATAAATACATGTACATGCTGGATATATATGATATATATTCTATCCAAATCAGGAATTTCATTCTGGATATAAAGAACCTTTGACCACACGAACAACATGTAATTGTAAGAAGTCCACTTTCAACTTAAGAACCAAATATCGACAAAACAAACATTATTAACTTAAATGGTTACATAATGTTTATAACATGGAAATAAGTGATATAAAAGGAATAATGAACTTTAAAAAGGTTCTTAAGAAAATATAAATTAACTCAAGTTTATTATTCAGGACGTTAAAGAATGATCGAGTCAAGTCGGACCCGAGGTAAGGGATCCTACACCTCTCTTTATTTTTAAGTACATTCTTTTATGTCATTCATTTTAAAGGTCATATTTCTTGTTATTGGGATGTTATTTTATATTACTCTTACTGTAATTTTTATGTTCATATGATGAGAGACCCTATTCTCTCTCATCAATCCATTTTGGATGTTTTGAGTGGCGCCGTTAGGCTCCCGATTTTCATAAGAGATCTAACCCCTCTCTTTCTTTTAAAGTACTCTCCTTTATGTCACTTATTTTAAGCTCCTCTTTGTTATGTTGGGGGATGTTCTTTTATATTCCTCTTTCTGTAAACTTTATGTTGATGTGATGAGAGACCCTATTTCCTCTCATCAATCCATTTTGGAAGTTTTAAGTGGCGCCGTTAGGCTGCCGAATTTTCATAAGAGATCTAACCCCTCTCTTTCTTTTTAAGTACTCTCCTTTATGTCACTTGTTTTAAGCTCCACTTTTGTTTTGTTGGGGGATGTTATTTTATATTCCACTTTCTATAAACTTTATGTTAATATGATTATATACCCTATTTTTTCTCATCAATCCATTTTTTTAAGTTTTATGTGGCGCCGTTAGGCAGCCGAGTTTTCGTAAGGGATTTTTCATCTCACTTTTATTCCCGTGAGATTTATGCTACATTTACCACAATTTCCTTTGAGTGGTGTATGTACTGCCCATTATTATACACATTGTGTAGTATAATTTCATTTATGGGTATTCACATCATCATTTTATGACCCTTCTTCCATGGGGTGTATGTTTCGAAAGTTACCCAACTCGGAAAGGGGACCTTTCACCCTCCTTTTTTTTAAAAGACTTCTTTTGTTATGTCTTTTAATTCACATACTATTATGTTGGAATATGTTCTTATATATCCTTATTTATGTAAATTTTATGTCCAAGTGATGAGATCCCCTTTATCTCTCTCATCAACCCTTTTTGTAAAATTTTATGTGACGCCGTTAGGCTGTCGAATTTTATCAAGGGAACTTCATAACCCAATTTCGATTTCTTTGGGTTCAACATGTAGTTATTGAATATGTCATCCTTTGAATATGTGTGAATAACAGTTTATTGTTTTACACTTAATATCCACTTCTATTGGGTGTATTTATATTTGTCACACATAATTATGAGATTGACTTATCCTTAATTTAAGGATACCTTCTTTATAATGGATTTCATCTCATTTTACATTTTTTTTATACTTAATCATTGTTATGCACCAATTCACTCTTATATGGTGTGTATACTGTCCTTTGACATATTATATCATGAATACCTTTATTCTCATGATATTATAAAGTTCGGATTAAATGATATTCCTCTATTATTTGTATTCAAGAGTCTCTCATTTTGTTAAAAACTATTTAACAAAAATATCATTTTAAATGTTTTAAATATTTATTATTCTAAATCTTTATCTTTAATGTCCATGTTTTCAAAATGTTTTTCAGTATTTATTTATTTGGAAATTAATTTTTTAAAATTATATTTCCATTAAAAGCTTCAAAGTGGTATGGGACACTTTGATTCAAAAATATCTTTTAAATGGTTTTTGAAAATGGATTGATTAATTCAATATCTGGGAATTACTTATTGTGATTGCAAATGAAATGTTGTTATTTAAATCTTTATATTTTCAATATTTTATGTGTAATGATGGTACTTGGACATTTTACGGGTGGTTACGTGATAAATCATAAGACGGGTGGTGTCGTGAATACCAGGATGGGTGGTTACATTATAACCTCCAATGCAGTGGGTATGGAAGTCAGCCGTATGGATATTCCATTAAGTATGTATGGGAATTGGACGTATGGATATTCCATTAAGTGATATGTGTGGAAGTCAATCGTATGTTTATTCCACTTAAGTATGTTTATGTCCCAAGTTACCTTTATATATGTTATGTGTTCTTTATATGGGTTTTATGGTAATCCTTTGGTTACAAAAAGGTATGTAATGACATTTTTTTCAGTGAAGAGTTTCTACTACTTCATGAAGGTGAAAAGTATTACTTTGATAAATTATACATGGTTTACTTGTTGATTTGAAAAACTAACAATTTTCATTCTTTGTAAATCCCATACTGAGCTTTTTATGCTCATCCCAAGTTTTTGAAATGTTTTTCACAGGACTTAGCGTGGAATATGGTCAAGGATGGGATCAAGGGAATGTCATGCTACCTAAAACATGGAACTATACATGTTTCTTTTTAAGAGTTTTTATTTTATGGAAATTTAGTTGAAGCGACTACTTTGTAATCTTTTGAGAAGTAATAGTTATGTCCTAATTTTCTAAAACTCTAAACCTGAAAAGATCCTCAATGTGAATTACTCATTTAATTCAATATTAAGTATGGTTTACGGCTGGGGCCTTATAAATATGGGGAGTTTTCTACTATAAAAATAAGGGATTATAAATTATTTTCAAAAATTGTAACATCACTTTTCTTTAAAAATATCTTCACATGATAAATTTGACAGCCAATTCATACTAAGAATTATATGAAAGTCAGTCGTTGGTATAATTATATAGTTCTCCACTATGGCACATTTATGTGTCATGTGGGGGACTTATCAACTTGACTTTATTGAAATGATACATCCCCTAGAAGTTTTGACTGAAAACTACTTTATTAAATCAAATAGTACATTCCAATATTTTCGTGAAAAATTGTAAATATATAAATTAATGCGATGATCCTAAATCAAATAAAGCGTTGGATAAGTTTGAGGAAACAATTAATATAACTTCCACCACATAATTAGGAACCTCATCCTCTGTGGTTGTATTCCCATATGCTTTACCTTGCTCTGGTGGCTTTTTCCGAGACCATTTTCCTTGGATCTTAGGAAAATCATTCACATAGTGTCCCATCTCACAAAAATTGTATCTTTAAAAATCATTTACATGTTTCTTCCCCTTGAACTCATTAGATCGATGGCCCTTTACTCCACACATGTAGCAGAATCCCATGTCCTTCAATCATTTCCTATGATGATTCTTTCCATAGTTCTTGCATAATGGGATTTGCTTCGTTCCCTTGTTCTTCTTTGGTGGTTCACCTTTTCCTTGTTTATCAGACTACAACATTTTATCTTTCTTACTCTTGAATAAATTTGATCTTGCACACTCCCTCTCTATTTCGATGGCACTTAATACAATTTCATCAGATGATGAAAATGTTTGAGAAGAATGTTCCCTTAGAAAACATGGCGTAAGACCTTAAAATAAAATATCAATCTTGTATTCTGAGTCACGTACCAAATCTATAGCATACCTGGGTAGTCTTGTGACCATAACATCAAGCTCTACAACACTATCTTCTTCCCTTTTCATTAAACCATGAAACATACCCATCATTTATGTTCGTTTCTCATGAGGGAAATATTTTTTTGAAGAATATTCCCTCAAAATTCCTCCATTCAATTTCTTCTATTTCATCTTCCTCTATGGAATTCAGAATCAAGGATCACAATTGATCAGCATGGCGTTTGAGACAATATACAGCTTGAAGTACCATTTCACTTTCATTTCATCATAATGCCATTAATATCTTTTCAAGGGACTTGATCCACTGCTCAACTAACACTGTATTAGAAGCCCCACTAAAATATGGTGGCTTCTGCCACATGAAATGATCCAACATAGTTGTAGAATGGTTATTTGTCACAACCTGAGTAATTTTTCCCAATATGGTCATGAACTGTTCAAATATGACATTAACATTGTTGACTTGCTCAGTAGAGAAATCTCATCATTGTTCACCATTATAAATTCCCCTTATTCCATTAGGTTCCATTAAAAAATAATGGCATAAATTAGATTAGGTTATGAATATCAAATATAAAATCACATAACATAGATTGAAATTCAATGAATATTTAATCTCATAAACATGGTTTCTTAGAAGAATAATTTAAATTAAAATCCTTCAAATGGATTAAAAAAAATTGAATTATCATAAAAATATCCTCTATAGATTCAATACCTAGAGTTCAGAAATGCCTGTTTCCATGTTCCAGGATACCTTGGGTCATGCCAAAAACCCCTTGTCAGTGTTTTCACACCTAAGTACATCTGTGCTAGAGCCACCTCTACATTTTGTATCCAGACATGGATGTATTTTATAGAAATCTCCACATTATTTATTCCTTAGCAAAATTTCTGGACAATCTTGTATGTTTTTCCTCAAATACTACATTAGGGTGTTGTTCCCTAATCTACATTTTCTAATGTAGTTTCCATGTATTCAACTAAACTTTATATAATACCAACTATAAAACCCCAACCCTATAGACCGGAGCTGGTGCATTAGTTTTTAAAATGGCATGATTAAGAGGAATTAAATTCATAAGGAATGATCAGTTCAGTAGTCTTAAATAAAAAAGATATATAGATGTAAATATAATTAAATTGGGAAATGTAACAAAATAAAATACATAACAAAAACTAATAAACATCAACCACAAGAACTCAATAAATGGTCCTCTTTTCCTAACCTATTGATGGTAAACTAATAAAAGGGGTGAGCTTAAAAGCTCATTAAGGGTTACAAATAGTCGAAACATGAATCAATAACTAAATCCTAAACAAATTGGAATAGTTAATATAACATAGGGAATAAATAAAAAACCCAAGACAATAATAAACGGAGAATTAAACTACATCCCTAGATTTTGTCATTTTGAAAACCTCATGGATAATATTAATAGAAAATGAATACTGATAATGCTTATTAATTGGACATCATGTATTGGTCACATGATACCACTATACCATCTAAATGGTTTATGTTTCTGGGTAGAAGCCTTTATTAATTTTTTTAAACAAACTCAAAGGGTTTGTCGCCATCTGATTTGTCTCTTGAGACCTCTCAATTGATCGAGAAGCTATTAAGGTCCCAACTATACCATTAATTCCAAATAATTCTTTATACACAGATTTAACATATGTACAACATTCTTTATCAATATCTTTATAAAGTAGATAATATAGATTCATCAATATTTCTGACAACAAATAAACACCATATGTGAAATGGTATAAAGAATAAAGAAACAATCATATTTATACGTCAAGATAGTGTATATTGACCAGAATTATAATTTCAAAATAATAATTATATAAAATGGGAAATATATACCCCACATAAGAAATATTAGTTACACAATATCATGTAGGTCTCAATGAAATTGATATTGAGACAAAGTCCCTTTTCACGTTGTAATCAATTGAATCATGGGACCAAAAATCAACAATCACCAAATAAATCACATAATACCACGAATATAAATAGAATAATTATATTATACATAAAATTTAAGTACAAATATACTACATAATAGAAACAATTGGTTAACAATGGAATCCCATAGAATTGAACGTGATGTGAGAAACTCCTTAAAAACAATTCGGCATGGTAATAGGTGATCTAGTGATGTCTTAAAGAGTGGGAAAAGAGTATAACATCATTTATATATCTTTATGTCAGTATTAGGGAGGTTTTAAGACATAAACCATCATTATGAGTTAAAAATAGGACACAACATATGTGGAATTAATGAATAAAAGTGTTAGAGATTATCCCTTACCTTATGCTCAAAGGTGTTCTGGATTATTCTTAATGACATGAATAATAAAATTTACCTTCATTAATTAATAATTCCAAAACATCATCAACATTTAATTTATTTTGTATAACCTTATTAGGTCCATTCATTCCCTCTTTTATGGGTTTATGATATTCAATTTTATTGTTTTGGATGAATTTTCTACCTTGGTTTTCATGACTAGTTTACTAATATTCATGAATGGAAGATTGTTTGAAATGTTGTTAAACATCAAGAATTTTAAATATATATTATTTCTGAAATTATAAATGGTATTATAATTATTTTGGTACTATACCATGAGGATGAATCATTTGATAAGTTAATGATAAATGCTTGTATTGGGCTTGGCGGTTTTGTGCACAATAAACCTGTTTTTTATTATTATTACATATTATGATTGTGAAAGGATTATATAAAATTAAATAATATATAATACAAATATTAGGTTTTGGTTCATATATAGAAAAGGTTTCATTACCATTCTTAAATATAGTAAAGAAAATTGAAAACACGTCTTCCTTGATGTGACAAATTAATACATCTCAAACGGTGTTTTCTTTTATAGTATAAAAGAAGGGAAAATAGAGATTATGATGAAATATTCCATTATCATAATGAAAATACAGTACATGTATGTTACATAAATTTTCCTGGTATTTTGATGTGGTGATGTGAGATTTGAGAACCAAATAATGGAATTTGTAAAAGAAATTGAACGAAAAATGAAGGGAGGTTCACCTCTTAAGTACTCCACCTTGAGAATCTCTTTAAGGCCTTTGTTTTTGGCCTTTTGGTTAGACCAATAGGACTTGTACGTGTGGATAGGTATTGGTAAGTGTATTGGGATGAATATAGGAATGAATTGAATCTTGAGTGGTGTGGAAGGAAGAGGGGATGATGGATGGTTTATATAGTGGAGGGGAGGAGTTAATTTTGAATATTTTACTCATTATTTTTTTATTTCCCTCCAGAAAACCAATGTTTTTGATTCATGATACCACTAATAGTAATAAGTGCATGTGAGTTCAAAACAATTGGCCATAAATCACTCATTATGTCATAAATACTATTTTTAACTGATAAATTGTATATACAGTATTTTACCGTATTTTACTATTCATTAAAAATTCATGATTTCAATAAAAATCACAAATATTCACCCTATCTATTTTTCGATAGGTAGAATTCTAAAATGAACTCCTTATTTAAAAAATAATTTTCTAAATATTATTAATTTAATTTTTAAATAATTTCATAGTTTATTAAAAATATAACTATTTTAAAATTATTATTTGTTTTATATTACATTGAAAAATTAATAATGATCTCATTATCTTGTAACCTTAAGAAAATAAAATAATATTATTATTTACTATTCATATAGCTCATATTACTATTCATAATGGTATGTTTCTATTCAGTAAAAAACTAGTTTTTTTCTGCCAGACTCCAAATCACTTACAGGTCACATGCACAGATGACCGTTTTATTGATATTCAAAACATAGATATGGAAAATTTATGTTTAACGGTAGGTTTGACATTATCCTATAAATAACACAGAATTTTTTTCTTAGACTCAGTTGATCATGAAATATAGTCTATCTAATGAATAGATTGTATTTGAGAGAAACATGCCATAAAATGTTTGGGCAGTTATAATAACTTCTTGATCTATATATTATATATACTGACCATTGATACCAACTATAACATCCAAGAACCCAAAATCCTAGATCCTATGCTGAAATACACAACATTTCATTTCCAATAATTATGCTGATAATTGTGTCCAAATTGTTTTCCACAAAACCTTACTAAATCAAATGGAAAACATAGATCACGTAAATATTGGAGGACCTTTTAGGTTTTTAGATTTATATAATTTTTAAAGAATCTAATATAAAAAATTCACATGACATTAAATGTTAATTTCTCCCACATAACCTAGATTTTCTTTTTCACATTAATACATCATCATCATCATCATCCATATAATATCCATTCTAGACAGAAATAATTAAATATCATTATTTAAAACTCAAGGAAAAAGAAAAATAATAATGGGGATATTATATTATTAGTATATGAAATAATAAGCATTTGAAATTTAATTTTATAATTGAGAATTAGAGTTTATAAAGATATGATGAAAAATCCTAGTACATGAAATAAGAAAAAAGGAAATCACATCCATAAATACCAAGATAATCACATATGAAAACGTGTTAAATGAAAGTGTCATCAAAATCATTAATAATGGACAATGTTCTATCAATATAAATCATTAGAAACATTATAAACCTATAAAATGCCTCTAGAAAACATGTACGTAACATGGGACAACATTTTGATTTCATTTTTACAATCCCTCTTATAAGATGAATAACCATACAGTAAACTTCTATACAAAATTCATTGGATTGATATTTAAAATACACCCAAACATAGATTATAGTGGTACCAACCATCATGGGTTTCCACATAACTTCCCATCGTTTGATTATAACATAACAACTTATCAAATTTCCAAGTACCATTAGAAAACCATAACATGTAAAAACATGAATTTAATAATAAAATCATTAGTACTACCATTATACCTTTCATAACATGTTTAACCAATTGAAAAATAAATGGTTCCATACCAAAATCCTTGAATCACAGTAAAACCATGGAAGAGATATGTGTTCCATAATAATCTT
The DNA here is from genome assembly GCA_963277665.1 of Viscum album. Taxonomy (NCBI): domain Eukaryota; kingdom Viridiplantae; phylum Streptophyta; class Magnoliopsida; order Santalales; family Viscaceae; genus Viscum; species Viscum album. Next base: position 1,786,939,290 of record OY728151.1, on the reverse strand, counting down.
TTTGAATCATGGTTAACCTGTGGAAATGAAATGGGTTCCTTAAAAATGTCATTTTAAAATGTGTTAATCAATCTAGAAATGAATGAGTATGGAAATAATTAAAAATATTCCCAGTATAGGATATGTAAAAAATAATGTTCATAGTTGATAATGAATGTAAATACAATTAAAATATCACTAAATTCATTTTTTAGGAAAATTACATTTTTACTTTAAAATTCTATTTTTAGACCATAAAATATTTTAAAAACCCAATTAGTTGAAAAATACCTGAATTATTATAATTAATATTTTATTAAAATTCAAATAACGTTTTGAATGAAATACACATTTTTATAGAATAAAACATTTTAAATGATTTTGGAATTTTTTTAGAAATCATGGATTTTAAAGTTGATAAATTTCTGACTGAAGAGAGAAATTAAATAATTTTTTTCTAAAAAACACTATATAAAACATTTAAACTACCAAAGTGTGGGAAAATATTACAATTAATTTAATATATCAGGAATAACCATATGGGAATATATTTCTTGAGTATTATTATATTTTCATCATTGGAGACTTCATCACACACAATCCTGATAAATAATTATATTGTAACCAAAGAATCTTACCACGTTGGTAACTTGGAATAAAAGAAAACATGAAAATATATCATTAAATAAAAATGACATTATCATTAAAATAATTAAAATCTATATATAACATGTAAAACACTAAATATATACATATTTAAAATATGATAGGTGTATAACATAAAAAATGTAATGAATATGGAAAAACGAGAAAAAAATATTTTACCTCTTGGGTAATATTGAAATTGTAAACACCTTAAAAGACGATAATTAATGTGGATATTTAAATAGAAATATTGAAATTGTAATAGTCATATAATATATTCATGGTGATTATATGCACCACACAACAAAAATAATTGGGGAATTCGGCATGTAACTCAGAAAAATAAAAGTATGACATGAAAAACAGTTACAAGTTGAGTAACATTTGAATCATGAGATGCATGAAATAATAACATAAATTGAAACATTTAGTATCATTATATAAATTTAATTATGAGATGTCATTATATAAGACATCACATAAACCATACGAGTGAAACATGTGATGAATATGGAACATGTCTCAAAAAAATAAATGTGGAACAAATATCCCAATTCCTCGAGTCTGATTCATCACACATGTTATTTATATACCTAAATAATAAACATATGATAATAATTTAATTTCCTGATAAAATTTTAAAATTTTATTATTTCTTTTATTTCATATAAAAAAATTATATATATAATTACTTAATGAATTGTTTTTATGTCGGATGTTTTGACGATATTCATCATATCTGTCAAAACTGACATTGACTGGTTGAATATGTTCAATGAGTTAATTATTTAAATATATATAGAATTATAATCCTGACCTAATAATCATATTTTTTTTCACAATTATTCTTTTAAAATTAATCATGTAACATGGTTATTAAAAATGAACTAATGTTATAATCACCGGGATGGCAGGTCGTATGTATGCATGATTATTATTCCCCCTATTTAATGATAATTATGGAAAAAATTAAGTAACATTTATATTTAAATAATGATAATTATATAAAAATATCATATAATTTAATTATATATTCCTATATTTATCATTCATGTGATGTGGTGATGAAAACTTCAGAATCACATTGTTTCGGGGTGGCGGTTGTCCATATGTCCACGAACGACGTTGTCACCTTTTCATTAAGTGAAATGATAAAAAATTAATATATTATATTTAAATAAAGATAATTATTTCATTACTATCATTCATATTTAAATTATATCACTTTCATTTATTGAAACCATCCTTAATACATTACATATAAATCAAGAACGAATCACATCTATTTAAGGAGTTGGTAGTCCCCACCTGCACAAATGATGTTATCGTATTCCTAAAACATTAAATAAAGAATGGTATGAGTTATATATATATATTATAAAAGAATAAATACATAATAAATATAATATATACCATCTAAAAATTTTATGTATATCATTATTTTGATCCTTGAGTGTGCGAATAGAAAAATGAATGACATCGGTTCTCGAGACAGCAGTCTGTCGTACACACAAATGATGAGTGTCTAGCCCATTTGAAATATGTGTGTGAATTTGTAGGTAATAACCTTAAAAAAATTATATTTAATATAATTACATTTTTATGTATGAAATATATAAAAAAATTAATGGTGGGGAAATAAATAAATAAAAGTGAATGTTGAAGAATGTTACCTCTTCTCTGGGTAACTCCTTTTAGTTTGCCCCAAAGGACTTACTTCGTTTTATTTATGAAAAATGAGAGGATTATATGATAAGAATATGGGTTTCGAGGGTTGATCTGGGTGATTTGGATGAGAAAAATTCTATAATTATTTTAATATAGGAGGAGAGGGGGTGTATTTGTATAACTGGGGAAGAGGACACACTTGCAATTCATGAAGAATTTTGAATACTTCCCATGTCTTAATTGATTCTTAGGGATAAAATTGAAATATTATAGAACCATTTAGGATTATATTTTTAAATATGGCAATATAATATTTTTTATATAAGTTAATGGTGATTTTAATAACATATATTATAAGGTTAATAATTAAATAAACTCATTTTTACATTAATCACTATAATTAATTTTAACTATTTTCACTAATCACATAGGTCAAATGATAATTTAAAATTATTAGAAATTTTAATTTATTATCATTAAAAATATGTAATCCATTTTTTAAGAAAATTAATTCAAAAATCGTTTATATATTTTTTAAATTAATCTCCTAGACATAATGGGAAATTATGATTTTAAAGTCAAAACGATTGTAAGTATAATTTGTTTTTATATAAAAATTAAATATTGAAATGATTCAAATGAAATAAATTATATTAAATGATATACTATTTATATAATTTTATATGAAAATTATTCATTAATTTAACTATAAAATATAAAATACTTAAACAATTTAGTTTTCAATTAAACTCTAATCTATTTCACTATTCATCAAAATATGAAACTTTTAAAAAAAATATGAAAAATTCACCCAATGTAAATTTTCATATTCAACATTAAAAAATAAATTTTAATTTTTCAAATAACGTTAAATTTATAAAACATATAATTTTTTTTCAAAATATTCCTTCCATTAAAAGGTGTTAAAACCGCATTTTAGAGAAATTATTTTTTTATGCTTAAATTGTGATTTGTTCCAATTTTATGCCTAAAAAAATTATTTAATGAATTTTAAAAAACATTATTTAATTTATAATATATATATTATATTAAACTAATCTAATAAGATATATTTGGTTCTTTTATTGGTATATACCACACATTTTCTCATTAAATTGGTTTTTAAGAAAATGATTTCATTTTATTTTCAAAAGGGATATATTTTAATTTCTAATTAATGTTCCACCCAAGAATTCATTATTAATATGTGGGTTAAAATACTTTCATAATATATTTCATATTATCCATTCAATAAATTCCACCACACAAGAGATAACTATGATGTTAAATAATAATATTAATAATTTATTTTTTTTTCTATAAACCATGGTCATTCATGTAACATATATTATCAAAGAGACTCGATATCTTGTGAAACTCAAGATAAAAATGTTGTTTAATGTAATGAAAGATGAAATGTGTATTTAAACTAATTAAATATTTTCAAAAATTTAAATTATTTTTAATAAAGATAATTTATAAAATAACGGGATTTTATAAATAGATTTTTGTATTTAGTATAATTAAACTCTCATTGAAGATAAATACACGAGGTTAACTAACCTCATGTATGGATATGGAGCATCACATCATGACCCTAAATATTATTTTTGTATTTTTGTATTTAAATTCCCACATGGGGGAAGGAATAGTTACTTTCATCACAAAAATTCGAAATAGGAACATTCACCAACCACTTGGCCATTTCCATATCCATGTGTTATTTTATCAAATCTGATGGAATAATAGTGTCAGGTGTTGAAAGATTGTTAACTTCATTTAGATTCTATACGGGTTTTAAAAACAAGGGTATCTCTGGGATGGATATTATTTGATCCAAGATGTTCTAGTCCTCCCTATTGTTTGGGACCAGGTCAAAACCACACTCTAGTTTGGATTTTGTGAAAAAATTTATAACCCAAATATGAAATGTATTTACATTACATTCTGAGTCCCATATGGGTTGGGGTAGATCCACAAAATACATAAATACCATATAGGATCTCTCCACCATCATAAATTAATTTCCAATGATATAAAGAAGTGATTTAAAGAAAACGGTATTATGGGGTGATGGTTGACAGGACCTATAGATAATTTTAAAACCAAAAGGTTGAGTGTTGTATATTATTTTAAAATAGTATTTTGATATGTTGACCAAAACTATTAGTTATATTGTGGATGCATTTTAATGAAATACATGGATTTGAGATTTTTATAAGTTCATCAGGATATAATAAAAGTGGGTTTCTATACAATAATTTGTAATTACTAGAAGATTTATATATTTTATAGGAATAAATGTCGATTACATATCCTGATGATATTAATGATGGTATAAGAACTTTAATGTTTACGTTAAAAGAACTATAATGTTGGGATTGTAAGAATTTTGAAAAATAAAGTGTAATAGAATATTTTTTATCATGGATTTATATATGAAAAATGAAATATAGTTTCTTTATGATATATGATTAAAAATAAGTTAGAGATATGTGGTAGAGTCTGGAGTAGGATGCTATGTAGAGTTTGAATCAAGCTTATAGATCTAGTGAGAAGAGGAATCTTTTATGGGAGTCTATTTTAATGATTTATTTTATTTATTGAATTAAATAGTATATTATTATGATTTTATATAGGATTCAATGAATTTTAGAGGAAAAATATTACAGATGAATAATTTTTATCAAATCAATTATGCAACCCAATAAGGGGAATGAAAATTCCATTCTATGTATGAGTAACACGACTATCGATTCGTGAAGCAATTTTGAAATGAATAGATGGAGATTTATTTTTTCCAAAATCAATCCATGATTTAAATTACATGATATGTGGATATATATGCTTTGATTCATCTAAAATAGTATAAATATAACAACCATAAATTGTCTTATTGATATATATGGTTTATTTTGTGAGAAAATACATAATGGAAAGGAGATTTCCTTTTCTATATCTATTCATTGTGAATTTAGTGCACTTGGATAATTATATTTTTGAATTCTCCTTATCCAAAGAATAAGTAATTATATTATAATAGTTTTCAAGATAAATACCCAACTCCTACATTATTGATTTGACCACATCTAGAATTGGGGAAGGATATAAATGCAGGAAATGAATAATAGAACATCTATCTATAGATAAACATGAATGGTATGTAAAAAACCTATAATTTTCTTGATGATAACTTCTTTTAAACTTATTTTTGAAGAGTTGATCGATAGTATAAATTTGAAAAATTATTTTAATAACTACATTGTATAGTATATTATTCTATAATATTGACACACTTTTAGTGTATTCTCCATGGATTATACAATATGTGATGAAATAAGAAACATCATCTTTAATTTATTATGATTTACATTAAAATATTATTTAATTATATTTAGTGAGACAAGAAATATTTAAATAATAGATATAGACTGTGTTCCCTATAATGAGGGACCAAGATATGTAAGGCATAGTTTACTCAAGTAGGAGAAATTTTTTAATAAATTCACAATGGAATTCATACACCCCAAATGTCCTCTTAAGGTGTATCAGGTCAATCATGTCCCAAAATATGTTATTATAGCCAAAAAGTTTGGACATAGTGTTTTATATATTTATTTATCCTTTTATTTATTTCACAAATGGAATCAATGATAATGCCTCTATTTTTCAGAGAATTCGATAATGATGAATTGAAAGAAAGGAAGTGAATTTTTTTTATGAGATTATGGTATGGATGTTATGAAATATTTCTTCCATGATCATATTTTACTAATTACAATGCATGATTTAATGATAAAAGTACAGAGAAGATCTTAGAAATATAATCATCTCGTGAGGATCCCAAGAAAACCACTCACTATGCAACTACAATATATATGTTTATGCCTCTCAATATTATTTAAGTGAAATAAGTGGATGAAAAAGATATGGATATATCATATTTAAAATCTATTGAATAATGAAATATATATAATGTAAAGAGAATAAAAAATGAAAAGGAATCTCAGTAATACAGAATAAAAATTGTAATTAGAAATTCAAATTATATTTTTCAATATGATTACAAAAAGGTTTAATTTCATGATTTCCAATATGAAAATTTGAAACATACATTAGATATTAATGTTTTTGTAAATTGAAATGATGATGTGGAAATGATTGTATATCATTATTCAAAAGAATGCACTTATATTGATCTTCATGAGATCTAATACCTAAATGGGAATGTGGACTAATAGAAAACTATTACCCATCTGGATCTATCATTCCTTGAAAATATATACATATAGAAAAAAATAAAGTGATTATATGTGGTCTTAACATAGTATATGATTAAAATGGATGAAAATTTGATCTGTATAGTGGATAAGATGAAAAACATAAACATGAATTAGGATAACATCTGGATATGGATAAATAAACAAAGTCTAAAATTATGCCTCTCAAAACACAACTTGATGGGAGTAGAAGTTCATGGAAGTCTTATAAATCAATGTTCAAATAATTAGAAGTCCAATTGATACAGATTTATGGTAATATCATGGACTTTCTATAAATAATCCTATTTTTAATGGAAAAAAGAAAAAATCTATATTGACTGTAATTCAACCAAAAAAATTCATCAAAAAACTCTTAAATAGGAAATAGAGAGGTCATAAAATACTATGAAATAATATAGAAGTAACAACACTCAGTAGAAGTTATAAAAAGCATGTTACTATTAAAGAAAAATAATAAAATATATTAATTATTGTATAAAATATTAAGGGTTTAATAGAGGATTAAAAACTACTATTTTAAAATCATAACTATGAAATGAGTACACAATGGGTTATTTTAATTTGAGATTTTTAATTATAGCCAGCAATAGAAATATAAATGTGGACATCTCTCGGACGGAATAAAAAACATCATGATGAATTCAATTATTCTTGTGACTAAAATAAATATAATTCTCAAAGAATGAAATTTTATACTTTTAGGGAAAAGAATAATTGTTTATATGAAACAAAAATTTCCCAATGAAATGTAAATCATCCACTCTTGTATTTGACTCACTACAATCAACATGTAGACAATGAAAGATAGAATATATGAAAAATAAATAATTTAATACAACTGTGATAATAAAATATGTAAACTTAAATAAATAATCACCTAGGATTAAAAGTATTTAGGATTCTCCAATTGAAATTGAAGAGTATATAGATAAGTAATGCCAATTTTTTCTCTCATATCATACCAAAACGGAGGTGGTGACCATTGGTGGTTAATCCCTCTTCTGTAGATGTATTAATATTGAAGGATACATAAAATTTAAGTCATTAAATAAACTTATATATGTTGGATTATTCTGAGAATATATGATAAAATTATGAAATTTAACATAGTGAATTATATAGAATAAATCCATATTTAAATTCATATAATTGGAATTATTGAAAGGAGAAGAACTATAAATGGGGTAACAAACTATATTTTTTTAAAAGGCATGAATTTTTTTTAATTCATTAGAAATTCTCTTATAATGATTATTAAATGGATCATGGAGGTCTCGGTCATGTATATGGATCATTTGGAGACTAGAGCCTTAAATTTGGAAGAAAATAATGGGTTGTATGGTTAGGATAAATTTTTCCACCAAGACTGTAGTTTTTCCTTAAACCATGTGGCTACATACTGTGGGGTCCTGGGGCCTACAAGGGTTTTCTATAACTTTGACTCCCATGGTACACAATTGTGTGACCCATATACAGTTTTTGGACTGTGTGTTTTTCATAGATTTCCTATTGGTAAACACCCTATGTAACACCCAAAGTTCCATGGAACATTTCTCTTTGAATAATGTAATAACTTGAAATGTACACAACATTGAGTTCTTGTAAACCATGACTAATCAAAATAGTTTTTATGAATAATAATACCAACCTTTTGAAATTATATAAAAAAAAATTCTCAAAATTGACTTCATTTTTGGAATCAGAATATCAAAATTAGCTTAAGGTGATTTTTTGGAATTTTTTTGAAAACATTCATTTTTTGATTACTAGTGAGGAACAATACATTATTGTTTAAAAATGAATTTTTATTTAAATAATTTTTTATTTGATATAAGTTTATAGTAGGTCAATATATATACATAAAACCTATATATTTCCACTGTAATTCTTTGGAGTCATTTTATAATAAGATTTGATGTATAAAATTTTATTGAAATTTTTTACGTCTTTTACCCACCTTATAGGAAAATTTGAAAATTTGCATAGAATGAAATTTTACTACTTCTCTAAACATAGTTTCAAAAATCCGAGAGACACTGTTGAAATCATTATGTAAAATATGGTTCAATTAGATGAAAATATATTTTGTTGAATACTAAATTTTCAATTTTATTTACCACAGTTAAAAGTAAATAGAGGAATTAAAGGTAAAAATAATATTATAATTAACCTAAAACATGTCCAAATTTTATTGGATGAGTGAATCTCAACGAAAATCTTCCTTATGAATATAATATGATCCTTTTGGTCCACTTAGATTAGATTCTAACATTTATTATTGTTTTATTTAAATAATATTTAATAGTATTAAATCCATGTTTGATAACTAATCCATTTTTAATATAGGGTTATACAAAAGATAAATTCTATTATAAATATTCATTATAAATATAAAATTTTTTCCCATATAATGGTATTTTATTTATAATTTTTAGACATTAAATAATTAATTTTATTTTAGACACAATTGTGATGCAGTAATTTCCTAATTATTGAATGTTTAAAAAAATTGATATTATGAATATTAATATAATTGAAATTTGAAACATTTATTGTATTAAAAGAATTTTATAGGTTAATACGACACAATAGGGTTAATTAAATAATTTTTTTTCTAAGTGATAAAGTTTTTATTCCTTTCACAAAAACCAAATACTAAATAGTGTCAAAATTGACATAAATGAGTTTCTAAAACAAATAATATATTATTAGTTGATATAATATTCCACAAAAAAATAAGGCTCAGAAAAAGGAAATAGATAAGGTTATATATATCAATAATTAACCACTTGGGGTTATCTTGGATATTTATAGTTAGTTTATTATCCATTTATTATAATAATACAAGAATACATGGTAAAAGTAAAACTATTTAACTAATAGTTAAATCTAAAATATAAGGTTAATATGGAGAACTAAACTTGCCTAAAACATATAGGTTGAGATATTTTCGACCCATAACCACCTTAACATTGAATGAAATCATTTTGGAGCAATTTTATACCCGATATGATAGTATAATAAAGTAATATTTCAATCTTTTCCTAAAGTGACCCTCGCCTCTATTATAAAAGGGTATTTCCCCTTTTTTAATTTCACCCCTCCAATGCAATTTGTCTTGGCCAACCCTTACTAAAATATCCTCCAAACAACCCTCACATCATTTTATATGCCTTAATTTGATCAGAAGAAAACCTAAGGGTCCCTTTTGGTCAAATCAAAAGGAAGAACCCATTGAAGAGATAATAATTTCATCACCTCTTACAAAAGTTATTTTCTTCTTCCACTTCCACTTTATTTGATGTTTACATAACAAAATAATAACACCCATACCATATAATTAGTGTTATGTTGTTATAAATATGTTACCACCATATTCATTATTATATTCATCCTATTAATGATAATGTCACCATACTTCTATATGTATAGCTTACCATCTCCACGTCGTGGTGTAGTTTGTTATTCAACACTTAATTATTCGGATGGGTATAATAATGAGTATAATTGATGGAAATAATAAATATAACATGTTAATGATTATTTATATATGTCATTATATCCAATTACATACATTTTCAGCTTCAATAGAATGATATTGTCACTCATGCATAAATATAGATTATTATCTCCACAAACGGGATGAGATTCATTCCCCATCATAATCATTCAAAAATAATTTTCATTTTACGATTAAAAATATTGTTTAAGAACATAATATAATTATATATATGAATCAAATACATCATATCCATAATTAACATGTCTTATGTAATAAAAAATATAAAGGAAAACGAATCAGTTAACACTAGAAACAATGATACTACTGAAATATTATTAACAAGGAAATATTTGAAGATAATATTTTATATAAAATTTATATATGTCGATTTATATAATTTAATAGCAATGATTTATCTATTATAAAAGAGTTTAACTTAAACACAATGAAGTAAAAGTACAAGGTAATGGTTAATTTTACAATATCTTTATTATCTGAGGTAGTTTATACATTAGTATCTACTGGGACCTCTTTGTCATCCACATTCATATTTCATAAAAATGAATTTCAAAAAAAATCTATTTAATATACTATAGGTTAAATTAATTTATACTCTCTTATTAAGTTTTATAAAAAGTTTATAATGGAATCTTTATATCTCTTTTCTAACAAGGTACTTTATGACCTTTTCGAAAAATTAAGGAAATACTGTTTTTTTAACTTATACGGCAGGTAATGCTATTTTCCTCCGTTATAACACCTTCGAAGAATCCCTTATATTCTTATAAGATTATTTTCAAAATAATTGTTTTCTTTTATAATTATGAGACTTTAAATGATATCAAAATATAAAGAGATATTTCTCTCAAATAGTTTTGATTTTATCTATGTCAACATCCTTTTATGGATTTTAAAATTGTTTGAAGTTGATATATTAGGATACAATCTTCCATATTTTATTGAAGGTTTTTTGATATTTTTTATTGTGGTTGTGTTATTTTATACCATTCATGGATTATGGTAAAATTATTAACATTTTGTGTTCTATTTTTAGTATGAATGTTTATGTTATGTTTCATCATTTTCATATGAGGAATGTATTGGAATTAATAAGTTACCGGTGGAGCTTACTATAGATCCTCGATGCATCAGTAGGTCTCATGAGACAACCATGTTTCTTGGCATAAGTCCTTGAAAAAATCTTATTTTTTGTCTTGGCATGAGGAATTTACTATGTGTTTATGATGTCTGGCATTATGCCTTACATCATTATCAAATTGAATATTGATATTACATGTGATTATTCAACTAGTAGAATGTCCATGTGAATAAGTAGATTGAATTATTCGATTTATCATTTCCATATTACACTGATGTATATGTTTTAAAGGCATGTGTTTTAGTCTTATAAATTTCCTTAAATGCTTATTTTTATTTATGATATTTCTCGTTATATTTATATCCTTAATGAGATTATGAGATCACCCCTTTGAAATAATTTATTTTTACCAGGATGCGAAGAAATATATTACCATTAACCTACATGAATAGGCTATGGGATATAAGAGTGTTCAATGGTGACACAAATATGTTTTTTTATTTCATGATGTAATGTAAAACTTATTTATATATCTAGTACTTCTAGGGATACTAAATTGGTAATTATTTCGGGACATGATGCATTGTATCATGCAAATGTTATGTAATAATATACCAACTCTAGGTAACTGTGGTAAGGATGTTGGAGTTGGTATCAGATAATGTTTAGTTCAAACCATCGAAACTAGATTTATAAAAACTATTATTAGAGAACATTACCCTAAGATAAACTTTGTGGTGAATTATAGAAAAACATCATAATTTTTTTTTAATGTAGATATTTTTTTCATTTTCCAAGAAACACATCCCTGTCTAGATATGAGAAGTTAGAGGCGGCTCTGGAACAGATGTAACTTGTAGTGAAAACTTTGATCAGGAGTTTTGGGCTTGACCTGGGGTATCATGGTACATGACCAAAGGCCTTGAAACACTCATGGTTACGACACTCTTGAGGAATATGCTTAGGAAATTTCAAATTTCTTATATAAACCATTATGAATGATTTTGAGTAAATACCTCCTAGAAACCTCTTTTTTATCATTATTTATTATATCCATAAATTGTTTATATTATGTTAAGCCTTTTACATGTTTGGAATTTTGTATTGTGACTCATAAACTAATCTATTGTATTCCATTTTCTAGAAATGGTGCCCAGTATAAGTAAGGGAAATTGTATCAATGCACATAATCCATGTAGGGATTTCCCTCCAACTTAATTTAATTATAGTAGATCTAGTAATAGAACCGGTGCCGTTATAACCTTACTGGGATAACTCACTCAAGTTATAAATAATAACATTACCTCTATAGAGCACCCTGACCCACAATGTAGAGGATCCATGTTGGACCTCTTCATGAGGAAACATCCAACAACATTCAATGGGACTAAAAATGCATTTTAGCTAAGCAATTGATAAGTTCCGTAGAGAAAATATTATTTTCATTGGGGAGTAATGAAGAGGAAAAAGTTTTCATGGAACTCTATCACCTCATGGGAGATGAAGATCAATGGTTGTCATTAATTAAAAACACAATGGAGGACGAAGAAGTAGAAAATATGGAATAGAGAGAGTTTAAAGAGATTTTCTTAGAAAAATGCATTCCTCGTGTTCATCAAGTAGATATGGAAATACAAATTTAGTGCTTGATGAAAAATGAGGATAGGAATATTTCAATTTATAAGGTAAACTTTACACGGTCAGAAAGGAATGTAGCAGATTATATACTCAACCAAAGGAATAGGATTGATCAATTTTTTGATGGGTAAAACACATCCCTCTGTTGAGAATTAGTTTCACAATAATTCTCATCATATGAAGATATTGTCTCATATGCTATTAATACCAAAAAACAATTAAATAAGTCTTATTACATTAAATCAATTAAAGAGAAGAATTGATATGTTCAACACTCTATAAATTTAAATAAAGGGATTAAGGGAAATGTTGAATTTATATCATGTAGTAAATATGGGAAGAAACACCCTAGTAATTTCCTGAAGGGAATGTGAGTCTATTACAAGGGTAGTAAAAAATCCACCAAGCTCATGATTTCTAGGGAATAAAAGAGTATATCAATGTTGAATGATACAATTTTATAGAAATTTGGAATTATTCAAGATAATGTATTAAGCACCAAGGAAAAGTACCTCAAAAAAGGACAAGTGAGAAAGTCAAACATTATACAATCACTACTACTGATGTTTATGATTTGAATGATGTGGTGGTTGGTAATTTAATGGTTTCCTTAAATTTATACAATGTTTTATTTGATTGTGGGTCATCGCATTGTTTCATATCGTCCATGTTTGATATGAAAATTAGATATTTCCAATTTGATATAACAAGGGATTTTTCAGTAAAAACTTTTATGGTAAGTATCATTCTAACAAATTATTTTCAATCAGTACCTATTAGGTCTTACAAACATGATTTTTCACTTCATCTCATCATCATACCCATGATTTAATTTTATATAATCCTTAGTATGGATTGTCTTTCGGACCACGATGCTAAATTTATTTTATGAAGAAGGAGGTTACAATTTTCGATGATGATAATAAGTACCTTAAATTTACAGAAGAAATTTCACCATCTGATTCTTATCTAGATCCACCCCCAGTAGCTCTACTAAATTTAATTATTGGGGAGGAAGAGAATTAAATAACTATGGGCGAGGAAAAGAATTTTCAAATAGAGGATCTACTTATTATAAAAGAATATTTTTATGTGTTTCAGTGGGATTTACCTGGAAATCCTCCAGAACAAGAAGTTTTGCTTTCCATTAACTTAATTCCTGGATCACAACCCATATCGAAGGCCCTATATAGAATGGACAATATAGAATTCAAGGAAATAATGAAATAACTTGAGTAATTGAGTAAAAAGGGATTTATTCTCCCAATTGTTTCTCCATGGGGATCCCCTATTCTTTTTGTTAAGAAGAATGATGGGTCTATGAGGCTGTGAATTTACTATTGGGAGGTCAATGCTATAACAATAAAGAACAAGAATCCCCTACCTTGCAATGATGATTTATTTGAACAAATTCATGGAGCTCAATATTTTTCAAAGATTGACCTTCAATCTGGATATCATCAGTTGTGTGTGAATAAGGAAAACCTTATGAAGATATAATTTCATACCAAGTATGGGAATTATGAGTTTTCAATAATTCCTTTTGGACTAATTAATGATCCCTCTGTCTTCAAGTATCTAGTGAATAGAGTTTTCCTAGAATATATTTATTAATTTTTTTAGTATTTAGTGATTATATCTTGATATACTCCAGAATATACAAAGATCGTGAAAATCACTCGTGCGCTATACTAAAATTTCTTATAAGAAATGAATTATATGGGATGTTTAGCAAGTGTGAATCCTAGATTATGGAGATTTCTTTTCAGGACCATATTTTCTCTATGGATAGAATCTCTGTTGATCTTTCTAAGACAAAGGAAATCCATGAATGTCCATCATCGACGAGGATAAATGAGCTATGCCGTTTTAGTGGTTTATCTGGTTATTATTGTATCTTCATCCATAAATTTACCCGATTGGCTAACCCATTAACTAATATCACACATAAAGCGGTTAAATTTATTTAGAAAAAAATGTGTGATGAATTTTTTGAATAATTGATGAAAATATTAGTCAAAGCTCTTATATTGAATATAACATCTGAGAATGATAGGTTTATTATTTATAGTGAAGCTTCAAAGGAATGAATCATTTGTGTCCTTATGCAGAATGATAGGGTTATTACCTATGCCTCAGGCAACTAATAATTCATGAACAAAATAATTCCACTCTTGATCTTCAGTTAGTATGTATAATATTTTTCTTGATGATATAGAGACACTATATCTATGGTGAATAATGTTATATATATACCGATCACAAGATTTTGAAGTATATTTTCTCCCAAATAGAACACTACATGAGGAAAATATGATGTCTTGAACTACTCAATGATTATTATAGCACTATACACTATCACCCGGGGAAGGAAAAGAAGGTGGAAAATGCTATGAGCAGAAAGGGTCATGGAGTTTTTAACAAGATGAGAGTTGAAAGGGATAATATGTTTATGAATCTAGTAAATATGAATATGGGAATAATCATGGAAGGTAAAACATCAAAAAAATTTAAATTTTTTTCCAAACCATATTTACTAGAAGGAATAAAAATTTCATAGTCTGAATATGAGGAGTTTCAAAAGAAAATTAAAGCTTTGAATGAGGGGAGATTGATCCACTTCGTATATGAAGATGGAATTTTGATATTTTGGAAGACACTTTTTTTCCTAGATATAATGGATCTAAAAATGGAATTGTTGTATGATACTCATAGCTCCAATTTCATTATACGCCCTGGTAAAACTAAGATGTATAGATTTTGGTAGGAAAATTTTTGGTGGGACAACCTAAAAAGGGAGATTGCGGATTATGTGTTAAGATATATGGTCTGTCAATAGGTTATTTTTGAAATACAACATCCGGGAGGATTCATGAAACCTCTTCTCATACCGTAGTTATAATGGGATGATATTACGATGGTAATTGTCATGGAGATTCCAAATACTCCAAGAATGAATGATGAAGTATGGGTCATTATTGATCATCTTACCAAGTAAGCACATTTTTCTTCTATAGGAAACGATTTACCACTTGAATGTTTAGAAAGAATATATATTAATGTTGTTGTAAGACTTCATGGTAAACCCCTATCGATTTTTTATATTAGTGATCCTCATTTAATTTCAAGATTATGGAAATGTTTTTAGAAGTCCCTATATACTGAACATCATTTGAGCACTGCCTACCACCCTCAAACTGATGGACAATCAGAATGGACTATTCAAAAAATTTAAGTCATGTTGAGATCTTTCTTACATTACATTCATGGTATGTAAGATCTATATTTACCTCTGGTTGAATTTCCCTAAAACAATAACATTCATTCAAGTATTATATTGGCACCATATGAAACGTTATGTGGATATGTCACACACTAACATGTTTGGATGATTTTGGTGAAAGAAAACTCATTATCTGAGAACATATTGAGGAAACAATGGAAAATGATAATATTGTCCAAACCCACTTCAAAGCAGCACAAAGTAAGAAAATGTCGATCACCCAAGGAATAATTTGTAATTTCAAGTTGGAGATATTGTTTTCTTTAAGATATCTCAATGGAAGGGTGTTTTACGATTTAGTAAGAAAGGTAAATTGAGTCCCAGGTACATCAGACATTTCAATATTCTAGAACAAAGTGGAGCTGTAGCTTACCGTTTGGAAATAAAACTAAGTCTCTCCAAAGATCATTATGTGTTCCATGTATCACTGTTGAAAAAAACATTCCTGAACCAACACATGTAATCACCAATGAAGAAATAGAATTGGGACCCAATATGTACTATTTGGAAGAGCATGTTAGGATTCCTGATACTAGAGAACATGTGTTGATAAACTGGACAACTCGCCTGGTAAATGTTCTATGGAGAAACCATTAGATCGAAGAGGCAACATGGGATCTCAAGAAACTTATGATGAAGAACCACCTGAATCTTTTTATGTAGTAGTATTCTTGAAATTTCAAGGATGAAATTTTTTGAATGAGGGAAGATTGTAACACCCCAAGCTTCCACGATATGTTTCTCTTTGAATGATGCAATAGCTTGCACTATACGCAAATTCGAGTTCTATCACACAACGACCAATCAATCAATCTGTTTTGAAATGTAATAACCACCTTTTTAAATTCAATAAAATTTATTTTCCAAAATAGACACCATTTTTTGATTCAGAATATAAAAATCAGCTTAGGGTGATTTTTTTTGTATTTTTCTAAAAAAATTCAATTTTTGATTAATAGTGAAAAACACAACGTTATTGTTTAAAACACACATTTTATTTATATAATTATTTTTTTATTTAAATTTATTTTAGGTAAAAATATATACATAATAACTATATATTTTCAATTTAATTCAATGGTGTCATTTTATAATGAGATAAGATGTATAAAATTTTATTGTATTTTTTAACATCTTTTACCGACCTTCTTGTTACATTTGAAAATTTTCATAAAACAAAATTTTATTGCTTCTGGGAATTGAATTTCAAAAATTCATGAGATGGTTAACATCAGTAATTAAAATTTTGTTTAATATGATGAAGATAATTTTTGGTGAATAGTAACATTTGAATTTTATTTACTACGGTTAAAAGTAAATAGGGTAATTGAATGTGAAAATTATATTATAATTACTGTAACACACGTCCAAATTAAATTGGATAAGTCTATTTTGACCCTTATCAAACTTATTAATAATACATGATCCTTTTTGGAAACTTGGATTAGATTATTACATTTATTATTATTTTATTTAAAGAAAAGTTAAAAGTGTTAAATTCAATGTTTAACAACAAAACCGTTATTAATATAAGATTATACATAAGATAAATTAGGCTATAAATATTAATTATAAATCTAAAAAGGTTTCCTACATAATTGAATTTTATTTATAATTTTTATACATTAAATAATTAATTTTACTTATGACACAATGATGATGTAGTAATTACCTTATTATTGAATGATTAAAATAATTGATATCATAAATATTAATGTAATATTAAATTGATAATTCTGATGTATTCAAATAATTTTATAGGATAATAGGAAAGTTTATGGATGATTAAATAATTTTTTTCGATGTGATGATGTTTTTATGACTTTCCAAAAAACCAAATACAAAATAGTGTCAAAATCGACATAAATGTGTGTTTTTTTTTAAATATTTTATTTATTTATATAATATTCGTAAAAATATTATTCTTGGACAATTGACTTAGATAAAGCTATATATATAAATAATGAACCACTAGGGGTTTTCTTGGATTTCTATAGTATGTTTATTAACCATTTGTTATAATATTCCATGAATGCTTGGTAAAGGTAAAACTATTTTACTAAGAGTTAAATATAAATGATAAGGTTAATATGGTGACATAAACCTATCAAAAACTATTGGCTGAGAGGAATTTGACCCATCCCAACCTTAGCATCGAAATAAATGCTTTTGGAGCCATTATAAATCAAATATGACTGTATAAAACAAAATATTTCAATATTTCCTTATGTGATCCTCACCTATCTTATAAAAGGGTGGTTCCCTATCTCTTTATTTAAGACATCCAAAGCCATTTGGATCGGCCAACCCAACTCAAATAACCCCCCAACAACCCTAAATTCAATTTTGATTCCTTACATTGATCATAAATCGAATCTAAGGGTCCCTTTTGACCAAATCAAAAGGTAGCACCCAAAGAAGAGGTAATAATTTAATCTCCTCATTCAAAGTTGTTTTCTTCTTCCACTTCCTATTTCTTTGTTTTTTTCCATACCAAAATAATAACTAAAATAACTTGTACTTAATGTGATGTTATTATAAAAATGGTACAAACATATTCATTATTCTGCCCATTCAATGAATGACAAAGTCACCATACTTGCGTACGTACGGCTTACCGTCTCCACATCGCGGTGTAGCTTGTTATACAACACTTCATTATTTGGATTGGAATAATAATGAGTATTATTTATGTAAATAATAAAAATAAAATGTTAATTATTAATTATATATGTTATTCCCTACAATTACATACGATTTCACCATCAATAGAATGATATTGTTTCTCATGCATATGTACAGATTACTGTCTTTACGAACATGATGAGATTCATTCCTGATCATAATCATTCCAGAATAATTTTCATTTTATGATTAAATATAATGTTTATTAACTTAGTATAATTCTAGATATGAATAAAATAAATTCTATCCATAAAAAACATGACATAGGCAGCAAAACATATAAAGGAAAATGAATTAGTTAACACATGAAATAATGATACTACTGAAATATTATTAACAAAGAAATATTATAAGATCATATATGATATCATATTTATGTATTTATTTCTTTTGTAATTTAATAAAAATTATTAATCTATTATACAGGAGGTTAATGTACCATCTATGAAGAAAAAGTTCAAGGTAAGGGTTAATTTTACAATCTCTTTATTATCTGGGGTTGTTTATACGTAAGTATGTAGTAGGACCTCTTTATCATCCACATCTATGTTTCTCAAAAATATACTTCAAATCATTTTTACTATTTACTAGAAAATGGGTTAATGTAATTTATACCCACAGTTTAATATTTATAAAATGGTTTGAAAAAAATATTTCCATCTCTTTCCAAACAACGTAGTTTATGACCTTTTTGAAAAATTAAGGAATGAATGTTTTTTTAACTTATATGGTATGTAAGGATATTTTCCACCATTATAACACCTTCAAATCTTCCCTTAATTTATTATAAGAATATTTTCAAAATAAATTTTTTATTTTATAATTTCGATACATTTAAATGATTTCAAAATACAAAGAGATATTTCTATCAAATAGTTTTGATTGCATATACATCATCATCATTTGATAGATTTTTCACTTGATTGATGTTGAATTATTATGATACAATCTTCAATATTTTATTGATGATTTTGTAATATGATTGACTGTGGATGTTTTATTTTTATACCATTCATGTTTTATGGTTAAATTATTAACATTTCGTATGCTTGTATTAATAAAAATGTTTATGTTACATTTGACCCTTTTCATATGAGGATTTAATTGGACATAGTACGTGATGGGTGGAGCCGACTATAGCTTCTCAATTCATCGGTAGGTCTCCTGAGACAAACTAGTGTCTCTGCACAAGGCCTTCATAGAATCTTATTAGTAGTCTTGGCAAGAGGCCTTGACTATATAGTTTTGATGTTTGGATTTATGGATTCTAACATTATGAAATTGGATATTGATATTACATGTGATTATAAGACAAGTAAAATATACATATGAATATGTATATGGAACTATTAATTTTATCTTTTCCATATTATGCTGTTGTTTAAGTTAAAAAGGCTTTTGTTTTAGTATTATACATTGCCTTAAATTTTTATTCTTACTTATGATTGTTTCCGCTATATTGTTATCCTTACTGAGCGTCTGATCTCACCCCTTTATTATGTTTGGTTTTCCCCAGGATGTGAAGATTTATATTACAATTATCCTATAGGAATAGGCTATGGGATATAAGAGTGTTCCAAGGGGTCACAAAATTGTTTTTTTCATGATGTTATGTAAAACATAAGCATATATCTAGTACTTCCAAGACTTTTAAACTGGTCGGTCTATCAGTGCATGATTCCTTGTATCATCCCAATGTTATGTAATAGTGCACCAGCTCTATGTAACTAGGATCGGGGAGTTACACACCATGTTCCTAACTATGCGGGGTACCCCTTTGGAGCTGAAAAAGGTACACGGTTGGTGCACGATTTTCCCAAATGTTTTTCCAAACCTCGCAACCTTGTAATTGTGGGTAGAATTTATATTTTAACCCTCATAAATGATTTTAAACAATTTTTATTTATTTTTCTCTTCTTCTCCTATATCTAAACCCACTTCACATATTAGTTTGTCCCCATCCTACGTCATAGTTTCTGATTGATATCCTTTATATGTACTCAAAATTTTTTCCATTGGATCCAATGGAAACATAGAGGTGAGATCTCCAATCCTTTATAATCTATTTGATGTTCTTCATCCAATATGTCTTTATATTTTGGTGCAAGTTCATTTCCCCCCATTTTCATGTCTTTTTATTATTTCTCCAATTTATTTTAAGAAAGATCAAATCAAAGGTTGAGGTTAGATAAAGGAATTTTTATGAGGATATGTTATGTGTTCTAAGATATTTACCTTCATTTATTTTCATTCCAAAAAATGATTCATTGTGTGATGAGTCCGACCCATCTGCCATCACCTCTAATTTTTCAATTGAATTTTAAATGGACGTTTTGCCTTTACAATGTTGACCCAATCTGGTAAAGAATCATTCCGTTGAGATGATCGCCTTTATTTATTACACCCCTACGGGTGTCATCCACCTTAGACCACAATTTATTCTTCATTATGAATTTTCTAATACCCATTGAGTGGTATAGTGTCACACTTTATACCTTTTTTTATAATATGATATGAACTGGGTGATAAGCTATATGATGAACCCTATATGATGCCTTGATTAAATCAATAGTAAAGATCATAACAATCATGACTCATTCCATGAACGAACCATAAAAATGGTAATACAATGAATAAAATGTCATTTATAACGTGAATGCTGAATTTATAATTAATTTTACCTTTTCCCAAACTTGTTATAATTGATCATTGGTTGATTAATGCTTTTACTTTTGTTATAAGGGAGAAAAAAGGGGATATGACATAAGTACCCCTTGGATGGACCATAATTCCTTTATATACAAATTTTTAAATGTTAGTAAATAAACTAGTGGAGAAACCATCTTTTCCTGTAATAGATTCATAGAGAATTATCTATTATAACCTCCAAATGATTGACACCAATTCCCACTACTGGAAAAATACCCTATACCAACGGTTTGGAAACGTTGGTATAGGCCCTCAAACCGTTGGTATAGCCTATACCAACGGTTTGGAGGACCTTTGGCAAGTAAGCCGTGACAATAGTTCTATACCAACGGTTTTAGGAAAACCATTGGTATAGACCTATACCAACGGTTTTGAAAACCTTTGGTATAAGTAATATGAAAACCTATACCAACGCTTCTCAAAACTGTTGGTATATGTATTTAAAAAAAATCGGTGGGATTTGATCCCAGGACCTCTATTTTATAATTTAATGACATAAACACTAACCTAACATGACTTTTGTGAACATAATTTCATAAATATATATATGTATTGTTATAATAATATTAAATTTTGATTTATATAATGTTCTCGATTAGAAGATTTGATTAAAAATCGAAGGACCTATACCAACGGTTTTGGACAAACTGTTGGTATAGGGGGGACCTATACCAACGATTTGGCCATAACCGTTAGTATAGGTCCTATAGGTCCCCCCCTATACCAACAGTTTGTCCAAAACCGTTGGTATAGGTCCATATAAGTGACATATACCAACGGTTTTGGCCAAACCGTTGGTATAGGTCCAAATTAATGAACTATACCAACGGTTTGGCCAAAACCGTTTGTAAAAGTCATATTTCCAGTAGTGTCCCTAGGTGAAACCCTTTAATGGGATTGAAGTAATTAATATTATACCACACCTCTTTAGAAACTCAGTCCCATTAATCTAATAACATGTATAGACATAGAGTGTAGTAATTGATATTTTCACACTATTCTTTGAGTGACACATCAATATTCACCCTTAGGTCATCATGGATGTACACCATGGAATTGGTTATCTACTGAGCACCTCAAACGATACGTGGAAAGTCTCATCATATTTCTATGTAAAGGCATAGGGTGTCTAACTATATTTTCAAAAGTGCTTTTTAAATGGAATTATGGAAATGGTAATCAAATTATTTTAAAAAGACAAATGATCGTTTTGATTTATAAATGCATGGACATGTCCTCCAATCCCAATAACATGATTCGGTTTGTCAATCCATAAGAACCCTATCTTTATCATGTTAACATTGCATGTTACGTTGTTTTAGACTCACCATATTTAGCCACTGAAGGTAAATTGGTTGGGTGTTTGGGTGGAACCCAAACTAATTCCATTATATATTTATTTCTATTATTCATTTAATACTATGACACAATGAATATTTTTAATCACTTGAAATGGATTGGATGAGACACTATAGGTATAGAACTACTAATATACTATATCACACTAGGAATACCCCCTTGGAACCTATGAATACTTTATGGTTCCATGTATTGATAAAGGGAAGCAGACAATTTCCAATTCTTGAAATTTAGTTCGAGAATAAAGATCATGTTAGAGGATCGAGCCTATGGTTGTTATACGAGTCATAGAAGTTTTTTCTCATTTTTTTTTATTTAACATGTGTTATATGACTATATCCCCTTCCCCTAAATAAATTTTTTTAAAACTACATTACTATAATCATCATAATGTTGTAACAGGTTATTATTTAGTTTCCACTTAATGTTTACATAGCTTGAATGTCTTTATTATTGAAATTTTTTCACTATTGTATCTTGATTATTAATACATATATTTCATTTTATAATATATATATATATTATTTTTCTCCACTCTGATGAATTATGGAATAATCTCCACAGGGACTCACAATATGCCCTTACTACTAGTGGGCTACTTCTGGCATTCTGGGAGGTTCACTTGAGGTCTTATGGCCACCATCTCAGGGCACCATTAAGTGGCATCTAGAGAAAGATGAGACAAAGTGGTATAAGATGTTTTGTTTCCTTTTTTATTGCTATTTTTATTTAAAGAGGAGACCATGTTATAAGAATTTGGTCATTAGTATGTTCCTAGGAGTAGTTATCCCATATATTGGGGAAACCCAAATTGCATGGGATGGATAAATATTGTAATTGGTTTCTCTATTATAGTTTCATGGATTTCACCATAGGATTTCACACTTTATTTGAATTGTTAAAATTTTTATAGGATATTTATGAATTAACCCTAATGATATGAGGTAATATTAGAACAATGAATCCTATAAGGCACTATAGGTTCTAAATTTCTATGCATTATATCCTTCCATATTTTCTCTCATGTGTGCATTCAATGTATTTCATGACAAAGATGTTTCTGACTTTTTTTAAGAATTATGTTCCATTATTGAAATGTGGATAAATGTGTTTCTTTTTCTTGAAGGACTGAAAAAACAAAATTGGGACCTAATATGTCATCCAATACATAATAGTATTTTCCTGCATTTATAAAATAATATGCATTAATTAGCCAATTGTGGAAAATTCAAAACAGGACTATCAACTGCATGGGCTGAAATGTATTATTGTTAGGATATAATAGACACAACCATCCAATTTATATGGTACATGGGACCTTATAAATTGTATATTTTGATTAATATAATTCAACCACTTAAGGGAAATTTAAATATATGAAATAATTTAAATGGTAAAACATTCAAATTAAAATGGAATCCTTATGTGTGAAATATGAGACCTTATGCAAACCCAACCTAGTATTTTCATGTAGTTTGTGTCTCATATTTTTATTTTTTTACTCATTATAATCATATAGACATAGATACTAGAGAATTTCAATAGTTATAGCGTTCATAGGTAGGCATTGTACCTTCCCTTCTTTATCGTTTCCACTATCTTTTATATGTCAGGACTAAGGCATGAACATGGAATTTGTGGAGATATACCTCCCGGAAAACCTAATATTATACCCATTGAATGTGTTTATGAGAATACATTTGAGGTGTTGGTCTAGGATCCACCCATGGTACATCCTGTAGTTCAACATGAGGAACCTCCTACATATCCTCCATTGGGTGTCAACTCCCAGACCTAAGATAGTTTCATTCACATTATACAATTAGTTCAAGGATATTCTAAACCTTACCATTCCAATGAAAATATGACCCCCTGAGTTCAAATATCAGTATCCTCCCACCTTCTCAGTGCATAGAGGGCCTCAGGATACAGAGCATTGTTTGTAGTCAATTGTGTCAATCATCGATAATATTAAGATGCCTCCAAAGTGGAGGGTCAATCTTGCAACATAGATTATATGTGACACTAACAAGGGATGATGGTATATTATAACATAGGATGGCCAACATATAGGTATGATTTGGATGGAATTATATAAATCCTTATTCGATATATTCAGCCCTATGAATTTGATAAAAGATCATGTTTAGAAGTTCATGCACCTTCAGTAAAGTGACATGCCAATTATGGAATACTCATCTCACCTCACTGAATTGTACAATTATTATCTGACCTTTATTGGTGATGAGATTACTTTTTATTGTCTCTTTTATGATGGGATTGCATATTCCCTCCACTCGTAGGTGAACATATTCCAGTTGACCATTATTTCATAAACAGTGAACGAGGCCCTCATTACTGAGAGAAACCTGACGGAAGTAGGTAAGGTAATGTGGGCCAGTTCATCTTCCATGTAGAGTAGTGGTTTATATAGTGGTATGAGGAAACACTTAGAGGGTACAAGTTGGTGAAATACCCACCAGGTGGCATGCACTAATAGCCTTATGTTCTGTCACTATTATGGTAGGCCAGAACACAAAAAATATCAGTGTTTGAGATTATGAATTTGGTGATGGGGTTGTGACCGGATGGGTCACTCCAAGTGATTATGTCGATCCTTTCCACTAGTTCCATGGAAATAGCGTTCTTATCTAGCACAAAATTTAGGTGTAGGGTTAGTGACACATCATTGGGATGGAATATGGCCTTTTACAGGTCATTCCGGCTGAGCGGGTGGTTGTGGACAAGGTAGTCCAGCTTCAGAGTTCCATTGTTAGTAGAGTGTACATGCCCATGCTATTTAGGAAGTATCATAGGCCTAATATTTAGTACATATCTACGATTTTATTCAAAAAAATAGGAGAAAAATCATGGTCCATGTATAGTTATATGTACTATTCTGGTATCCTCTACTTTATTGTTTTCATTATTTGATATTGGTTCATCAAACTCATTTGTATCGGTTGAAAATATATAATTACTATTCCTAATCATAATGTAAAGAGAATATGAATTCACCATCTATCTTGTTCTAGGTACGAAACTAGTCTTTATTCATCTATATAAGATGGAACCTATAAATCTATAGGAACTCAAGAAGACGCTTCAAAACCAAGGGGCTAAGGGTTTAATCCTTCCCTGTGCATCACCATGGGATTTTTATATCTTTTTATCTATGAAATTAGTTATTACCCCTCAACTATGCATGGATTACTATAGATTGAACCAGCTTATAGTGAAGAATCGATATCACTTGAATGCATAGATGACCTCTTCGACCATCTCTGAGGAGAAATTTTATTCTCTATGATAAAATTAAGGATAAG
Source organism: Viscum album (assembly GCA_963277665.1). Lineage (NCBI taxonomy): Eukaryota > Viridiplantae > Streptophyta > Magnoliopsida > Santalales > Viscaceae > Viscum > Viscum album. Next base: position 1,786,913,114 of record OY728151.1, on the reverse strand, counting down.
ATACCATTAGGATTGTGTGAGGCCATAATAAATACCATGTATATCATTTCAAAATATTCATATCCTTTAAAAGTATTTGGTTATGTTTTCCAAGTTTTTGAAATGCACATCTTGTCTTGATGGCTCTGATGAATCTTTTATTCTACTAATATCAGGATTCATTTATATTAATATTTGTAGAAATCAGCATAGTTTATTCTTACATAATTCATGAAAATTACAATAATCTTTAGATCATGATTAATACACTGAAAGAGAACCATTAATATACAAATCTTAGTAAAATACTCTTTTGGATTGGAATTGTTCGCTTTTGGTTTATATCAAATCTATAGAACGCTTATCAATTGACCTAGTGAAGGTGAGTGCCATTGTTTCATGGGTGAAACCTATTAATGTGTTTTATTTATGAATATTATTTCGGCTAGATAGATATTATAATTGATTAATCCAGGAATTCCCACACCGAGTATCCACAGATTATGGGTTTGACCAAGAAGGGTGTGAATCTAGACTAGATTGAGTCCTATGATACAGCTTCTTAAGAGTTGAAGAAAAGACTATATTCAACATCGATCATGAATATAGCTGGTCTATGTAGAAGATATACCATTTTGGGCGAGTCTTTAAGAATCATATTGTATGTAGTTATGATTCATGGTTATTAGGATATAGAATGAAAGTCCCTCTAGAAGGGGCCTCATGGGAGTAATTACCCAATGTAGAACCTAGAGCTTGAATTCATAGATCATGCTTTATTCTATTAGAGAAACTAATTATTGGGAGATAGATTCATTGTATAAATGGATTATAAAAGTCTCAAATACATCTCCACATAATGATACATGTATCTGAGGTAGTGTAGGTGGGTGAGATACCTACAGTCCTTCAACTTTGATCTTGGTTTTACACCTTGAAAAATAATTTCCATATATTATTCATTGAGCTAGAAGAATAAGAATAAATCCACAAAGGAGGCCATTATTGAGTTGAAATTGATTAATTTTATCCTTAAGACGCATCTTTAGGTCTAGGAAGAGTATGGAAAACTTGTCCTAGCAGCTCTTGCTGTGACATATTCCCTTCTTGAGTGGGCCCAGATGAGATACATGTCGGATCCGAAGGACCTCATTTGGAGGTAGAGATTTATAAGTGAGAACCCACCACCTTGTTTGGTTGTGGATACAAGTGATACCATGTTATATTGGGGGTGTGTATGGTATAATTCTGTTATAAGGGAAGAGATGATGCTGGAATCTCATGAAAAAGTATGGTATAATCATTCTGGTCTTACAACATTGTATCGAGACATGAATCACCATTCTTGACAGATAGGTAGGAAGAGACATATTTCATGCTTTAACACTCACTTCTCCACCTATCTATCGGAAATGGTTGATAACCATCAACCTACTAGTATTATAATTTCTATTTCCATTCTTAAGAGGAAATGGAAGTACATAACGATTGATTTCATGATGGGATTGCTAAGATCCCCTCGAGGAAGCAATTTTATATTGGTGATCATCTATGGACTGACCAAAGTCAATCCCTTGATACTGATCTTGGAGTCCTACTCTTTTGATGATTTGTGATTGATGTTTATGAGGGAGATAGTTGACTTCATGGGGTATCAAATTCTATGATTTTAGAGGGAGATGCCAATTTAATTTCACTGTTATGGAATTTTTTTCTTAATTGGTAGGTTTAATATGTGATATTGAGTATGTAACATCACACACAAACCAACAGATAGTTCAAGAATATGATATAGGTGTTATAGGATATACCTTAGACTAGTATTCTTGATTTAGAGGGTTCATAGGAAAAGCATATTCCACTAGTTGAGTTTTTCCTACAACAAAATATTTCTAGAAACAATTCACATGGATTTCAATGAGGCCCTCTATGGTAGACTATTTCATTAACATATGTTTTGTATAGAGGCATGTTATGTAACTGTACTGGGTCATCATGTTAATTAAGAGATATGGGAACATATCCAGCTGATTCGGAAGTGTATGGATTCAACTCTGTTTAGAGACAAGTATAATAACAATCTTTTTCATAGACCTTAGTAGTTTGAGATGGAACATCATATCATTCTTCATGTATCACCAAAATTGGATCATAGAATAATCAGAAGACATGGAAAGTTATCACCTTAGTATGACATACCTTTCAAAATAGTGGAGATATTTGTTTCGGTAGTCATCCGTAGCTATTTCCATAGAGGTATTTTACCATGAACAATGTATTATTCATATATCAACATCAAAAGTAAAACATTGGACCATATAATTTGTTTGAACATAATTATATTGATCTATAAGAGTATGTGTCCTCTGAGAATCATCTAATACATATCATTGATCGGATCATAATGGCTTTCTGAGGTATGTCAATTCCTTTAGTCTATGTGATATAGTAGAACATACATGTAGAGTATAAGGACATGGTGTGGGAGGATAATGTACATGCCTAGTGGACATAATTCTTCTAAAATGGTGGTATAAAACCCTCACATGGGATGCTCCAGGACAAGTTGTCTTATATAGGATAGGTTGTAATATCCCATATTTTTTCTAAAGGTACAATACATTTATTCATGGTTTGAATTCCGTACAACATGCATTATAATGATGCGTAAATTGTTCAATGAGGTCTTCGATATTTTTTAGGCTTGTTCAGAGCCCGGATCCGTAAAATGGGAAGAAAAGACATGGTTGTATGGTTATGAAAAGCTATGAAGACTAGTTGTAAGAACAAGAGTTTTTAGAATGGGTCAATATTCCGACCATGTTTGAATTTTTTACTTGTCCCTTAGAAAACTAGAAAATCTAGGATGGTCTAGAAATTTCTGGACTACACACCATGTACCTTGAATTACATGTCGTGTATGGGTTAGTTGACTATTGGCCATGTGCTCGCCAAGTACATGTTGTGTGATGACAATGTAGAAATTTCCTACTACACAACATGTAGTGATACTTGACACGTCATGTATTCTTTTTTTGTGTACCGGTTGTGTTCAAGCTGGGTGTCAACCCGTGTGGAGTGTCCATGTTGTAGGGATATCTCTGCTTAAGTCAGAGTACGTAAAATGCCACTACACAGTGTGTAGTTTTTAAATAAACACCATGTAGTTTTTTTATTTTTTAAAATGGTAGAGTGTCGCGTCTTATTTCGTTAAATGGCTTCTTCTTCCCCAACATCAGGACCTCTCCATTCTGAAAGTCTGAAGAACATATATAGTTGTATATTCTTCATCTGTCATCTATTCTTCAATCCGTTGGTGGCTACGAGATCACAACAGCGAGACTAAACCCATGCACCCTGTTTCGTTTCTATTTTTTCCCTCTTGTGTCATACTTTCCATCTGAGTGGAATTTCCATAATTGATGGAAACGTAGATCTATGAAGATCAGTGTTGAATTAGAGATCAAAATTGGACATTCCAATGTTAACAAGTCTCATGTAGGTGGCATATACCTCTTTTTATGTTTTCGTAGAGTTTTGGGTGGCATGGCCTATGGTGTGTTTTCATGTATTTTGAATGTGACCTTTTATGGCATGTTATTATTTGTTTAATTATTATCTGACCTATGGGATGCATTTGGGTATTCACTATTACATTTTTTTCTTGAGAAGGGTTGGGTGAGTGGTCATTTCTCATTGAGGAATTTTGGTCGGGGAATTACAAAATGGTTATATTTGTTTTTTTATTACATTGTTGAGTTTAGATTATTAAACCGTGATATGAATTGTTAGAGTCATTCAAGACCTCTGTACTATTGTTTGATAACTGTTGGCCTAGTGCAATTCAACTTTTTTAATTTTTTTTCTTGTTTATGTGTTTTGTCAACATATTCTATTTATTTAATTGCTAAATTTCATATCATGGAACCTTTGGGTTGTGTTGGCCATGGCCCAGATATTCTTGAGTGATGTTGATCCCTGGTTGGGCTTGACCCGGGTTACATTGGGTGGTTATGACCACAGGATTGGGTTTCATGGTAGTCATTTTGAGGTTGGATGACTGTCAGGTTGGGCATGACCGAGGTTACTAGGATGGAGAGACCATCAGACTTGAGTGGCATGGTCGTAGGGACATGAGGTTTCAGAGGTTCTGTGGCATGGGAATTATTTTGGTGATTACCACTCCCCCGGAACTATGATTAGTGTGCACACAGAGAGACTCTGTGATGAGGTGGTTTTGACCATTCATGTGGGTAGATGCCCCTATTAGTAGTAGTTTAGGTACTGTTGGTTTTGGGGTTCTTTTCATAGGAAACCACGTGGAAGGTGAGGAGCCTTCTGGGGATAGCATCAATGCTATCTGGTTGGGGGAAAAGGCTCACCAATATTGTGAGGGCATACATCATTGTCCCTATGGTTACTCTATTTGATGGAAGACATCACTATCCCTCCGGATACATGATTTGAGGACATACATTGTTGTCCCACCGAATACTTATTTGAGGACATACATGATTGTTCCTCCGGGTTACTACTATTGGGTGGGGCTTCAGGACGTCGGTATGTGAGACACATCGTGACAGGGGGCACATGGTGTCCTATTACATGATAGAGATTACGACATTGGCCGAAGCACGTGAAACTCGATGGGGGCTTCTGAGCACTAGTGGAGTTTTTGATTATTTTTGTATTGTATTGTTTACTAATTTCCTTATAAATGCATGCATTCTTAAACAATTATATGAGGTTCACACCATTGAGTGGTATCCTTCTGAGATTCATCTCACGCCATGCACGGGCCCTTCAGGATGAATGTAGAATTTATGGATTTACGTGTAGGAAAGAGGCTAGCATCAGGAGCTGGGCTGCATTAGCTATTACATGGAGATGGTATTGACCTTGAGGTCTAGCCTAGCTGGATATTATCTTATTTTTATTTCATTATATTATCAGTATGCTTTTTTTATAGCTACAGTTGGTTAGTCATTAGTGACCTTTATATTTAGATATGTATGACAAGCATTGGATGTATGTTTTTTTTGTTCAGTAGTAGTTACAAGTGATCAGTATGATGTTGTGTTTATTTCTTCTAATATTGTTTATATTTATTTCTTCTGTTGTTTATCGATATTGAATGTGCTTCCCCTCTGTGGGTCTGTTTTGAGTCTGCTGAGTCATTTATTCTGCTGCATCATTATTATTATACTCAGAAAAGTACTATTATTATTATCCTCTGAGAGGTTATATCATCCCCACTATTCCTATAAGTCCCTTTCTACTATTTAGAAGCCTTTGGAATTGAGGTAGGTTCACCTATGGTAGTAACACCCAACCCATTTAGCACTTTTGGGGTGGATGTTCAGTTCTGGGTTATTACAAAGTGTTATCAGAGGGGTTTTTGACAAGGATTTAGTTGCAGTGTTTTGTTGTCTACTAATAATATTGAGACTCCTCTTTTTATTTCTACTGGTTTTACTATTTCGGATATGGTACACTGGAGATAGGTTGTTACTGGAAACCAGGTTTCTAGCTTGTGCTTGGGTGCATGAAGCCCCAGGTACAAGGGATGGACCACGTTACCTTGGGTGGGAATGGTTTTTTATAATTTTTGTCAGAATACAGTTTATATGATTTCCAACATGGTGGATCACATGCTGTGTGATGTTATTGATTGTGATATGTAACTGTTGACCTATTGTGGTAAGGGAGAATTAGACCTTGGCCCGGTTTGGGAAGTCTCGTTTTATTGGCTTTTTATAGGCACATTTTTAGGGTATTTCAATTTCATAACTGCACAGATGCTTTGTGATGTGATAATACCAAGTGAAAAAATGCTAATTTCCATGATTTTTGTTCTCTTGAAATTTGAATAGGTGAAATTCATGATAAAATTTATTGTTTATTGCAATGTGCTATGCCACACATTGTATATTTGGAGAATTGTAGGGTATTTCAGTCTGGGTCTTATGAGAGTAGGAAGGTACTATGGTTGAGGAGATTTTGATCACTTGGATGTTGAGACTCGATCATCGGCTTGAGGAAACGTTAGTTTTCTAGACGAGAATGGCCTAAGGTACATTTGGTACATGGATATGTTATGGGTGGGTAAGGAGGGTAGGATTTCATGGGGAATGGATTCGGTGTGGAGGAGTAAGGGTAGAAGTTATGCACTGAATATTATTTCATTCCTTATCTGCGTCATATATGTATAAATTGTTATGTATGTGGGCTATTTGACCATTTATTGTATTCAGCGGGTTCCTTTTTGGGTGACTCAGATGGAGTGTCAGAAGGGATATGGTGCAGTGCCGCAGGAGAAGGATCAGGTTTAGGATCTTCTATAGGTAGATTAAGAGCCAAAGGTACAGGCTCAGGGATAGGATTAGGTTCAAGATACAGTGTAGGCAAGACTATAGCTGGGTTTGGAAGCGTTCAGACCATGGCTCGATGAGAAACTATGAGCAAGCCTAGTATGTGTCTTGCAGGGGATCAACAGAGGCGTGCGGGGTACAGATCAATCTATGGTATATCAGACACGGAAGTTCTAGTCACAACACTCACCACATTTTCAGAGTGAGTGTGGTCCGGAAGTGGTTGAGAAATAGATAGAGAGCATACAGAGGATCTTTGAGAAGCTTGAGATGCCTCTAGGGAGGAGGGTCATGATAGCAACAAACATGGTGTTAGGACCGGTGAAGCACAGGTGGGATGTGCGGGTGTAGGCTCATAGGAATGAGGGACTATCATGGTAAGACTTCAAGGACAATTTTTTGAGCACTTTTACCCCATGTCACTGAGAGCTGAGAGAGATGAGGAGTTCTTGATTCTTTAGCATGGAGATATTTTCGTCATAGACTATGAAGCTAAATTCACTGAGCTATCTCTCTTTTCACCTGGTATGGTAAGCGATGATGCAGCAAAGGTGAGTAACTTTGAGGAATGATTACAACACGCCATTCAGATCCAGGTGAATATCCTCATGTTGGGTTCTTTTTCAGAGGTGGGGAATCAGGAACTCATAGTAGATGTAAAACATAGGGGTATGAACTTGGTTAGAAGGATGATGGCTTCAGGTTGTGGTTCAGACTGCAAGAAGCGAGGACATGATGGGTTTTAGCAGGATAGTTAGGGGAAGGACTCAGTTAGACCACCTCATAGCAGTTCTTCAGTGGTTTTCTTTACGTGTGGAAAACCAGGACATGTTTGGACTCAGTGCGATAGGCCTCCAAATGAGTGCTGGGCATGTGGACATGTCAGACATCTTGATTGGTTCGGTAGGAAGCCTTCTTATACAGTTGGCAGGCAGGGACCAGGATAGGCGGTGGAATCAAGAGTTGGTTCTAATTTGATACCAAGAGAGGGTAGTATAAACTACTGAAAAAGCGGCCTATACCCATGGTTCAAAACTGTGGGTATAGACCCCAAAACCGTGGGTATAGTCTATACCCAGGGTTTTCAGAACCGTGTGCTGGAAAGGCATGGTTATATGTGTTTTTCCACCATCTCAATGAAACATACCCAATTTACGCAGTGTCAAAGGTTTTTACACATGGTATCAAAATTATGGGTATAGATCCTAAAATAATGCAGGTGGCGGGTTTCGATCCCGCAACCACTTCACTACAAACACCGTGCCTAACCATAACCCTAACATCACCTATGTGTATATATATTTATATTTATCGTAATATATTTATATAAACCATGTGTATAGAGGGTAGAACCATGGGTATAGAAATCCGACCAAAAAAATTTCCTTCCCGTGGAAATAAAATTCTCTCACACACACGGGAAACCTATACCCACGGGTTTTCATAAATGTGGGAATATATATATATTAGCCCATACCTATCCCTACAGTTTTGGAGAAAACCAAAGCGAGAGGTACCCCTATACCCACAATTTTGGAAAACCATGGGTATAGGTGACTTTTCAGGACCTATCTCCATGGTTTTGGAAAACCATGGTGATAGACCCCCCTATATCCACAGTTTTGGAAAACCATGGGTATAAGTCTGGAAAATTTACCTATAACCAAGGCATTCAAAAAGGGTGGGTATAAGGGTACCAATCCCTATTGTTTGGGGGAAAACTGTTGGTATAGGTCCATTTTCCAGTAGTGTGAGGTTCAGCTGCACATGGAGGACTTGATAGAGACAGAGGGATCTAACTGAGCGGTTACTGGCTGGTGGCATGATCAGCATCGTAAGGAGTTCAGGCATCTGACCACCATACTTCAGTCCAAGTGCATGTCGTGGAGAATTCTGAGGCTAATCAGGCTGGTGAGTCATGACGGTTAGAGGTACACCAGGGGTGTGGCCTTTATTTCCTTGTTTTATTTTTGGCATCACCTATAGAGGCATGTCCGTTTTGAGTGCAGGTGATGCAAATGATCTATGTGGATTGACTAGATGCTAATCTGTGGGATTGGAACCATATCAGGTGAGTGATATATATGAGATGCATCGTATCAAGGGAATCAAGGATGAAGGTTACTTGGGGTGTCAGCAGCATCGAGGAATCAAGGATATGGGTTACTTGAGGTGTCGTTGACATTGGGACATCGATGATGGAGGTTACTTGAGGTGCAAGCCATCAGGTTTTATTTTGAGCATCCATGCGATGCAGGACCTTGTGGAGGTGGACACCGATGCGGTGCCGGATATGTTGGCAGTGGATAATGACATAAGAGACCCAATGAGGTGTAGAGGTGAAGATGAATCATGAGGGGACCATGGTTCTAGAAAACAGGTTTGTGAACCTTTACTTGTTTTGAGTTTTTTTGGTTGAGATCGAGTTAGGCAATTCTTTAAGTGGGGATCCCCTTGAGGAATTTAGCGATAACCTTTAAGACCAGAGAAGTCCGAGTTACTTTTATCGGGGTGGTATGTTTGGTTCCATCTCCAGGTTTCATTTGATAGACCATGGATGAGCTATATTAAGGTGGGGAGATTGTAAGAACAAGGGTTTTTGAAACAGGTCAAAATACTGACCCGGTTTGAATTATGGACTTGTCCATAAGAAAACTAGGATAATTAGGGATGTTCTTGAAATTTCTAGACTACAAACTAAGTACCATAATGTACACACCATTTATGTTTTAGGCGAGTACCGACTATATGCTCACCGAGTACATGTCGTGTGATGACCGTGAACAAATTTCTTATTACACGACGTGTACTGCGGCTCAACAAGCCGTGTATTATTCTTTGGCGTACCAGATGGGTTGAAGCCATGTGTCAACCCGTGTAGAGTGTCCAAGTCGTGTGGATATATTCACTTAAGTCAGAGTACGGAAAAGGCCACAACACAGCGTGTTGTTCCTAAATACATTCTGTGTACTTTTTTTATTCTCTAAAATGATAGAGCATCACCTCTTATTTCGTAAAACGTCTCCTTCTTTTCCAATATTGGGACCTCTCCATTCCGAAAGTCTGAAGAACATAACTAGCCCTAGATTTTTTATTTTTCATATGTTTTTCTATCCGTTGGTGGCTGCGGGATCACAATAGTGAGGCTATACCCGCGCACCTTTTTTTTCTGTTTCTTTGCCTCATGCAGTGTAGTTTCCATCCGAGTGGAATTTCTTGAATTGAAAGAAATGTTCATATATAAAGATCGTCGTCAAATTGAAGCTTGACAATGGACATGCCAATATCTACATGTCTCAGGTAAGTGGTTCATACATCTTTTTGTGTTTTTGCAGACATTGGGGTGGCCCGGCCTATGGCACATTTTCGGGTATTTTTAGCATGACACTGAATTTCTTGTTATTGTTTGTTAAATTATTATTTGATCTATGGGATTCCTTTGGGTATTCCCTATTACCTGTTTTTCTTGAGTGGGGTCGTGCGAGTGGTCATTTCCCATCTGGGTATTTTCGTCATGGAAAGCCAAATTGGTTGTATTTGTTTTTGTTTAATTAAACTATTGAGTATAGTTTATTAAACCTTGATATGAATTATTAGAGGCATTCAAGACCTCAGTACTATTGTTTGATAATCGTTGGCCTAGTGCGATTCAACTGTTTAGATTGTTTTTCTGTTTATGTGTTTTGTGTAAATATGTTATTTATGTAATTGCTAAATTTCATATGCTAGAAGCTTTGGGTTGTGTTGGGCCTGACCCAAATATTCTTGAGTGATGCTGATCACAAGTTGGGCTTGGCCTGGGTGACATTGGGTGGTTCTGACCATGAGTTTGGGAAACATGGGCATCAATTTGAGGCAGGATAACTATTAGGTTTTTCATGGCGAGAGTTACTGGGACAGTGAGACCATCAGTCTTGAGCGGCATGGTCATAGGGACATGAGGTGTCAGATATGTTCTATCTTGGGTACTATTTTGGGGATTACCGCTCACCCAGATCAATGAGTAGTGTGGACCTAGAGAGACTCTATGATGAGGCATCTTTTACAACTCATGTTGGTAGAGGCCCTTGTTAGTTGTAGTTTTGGTATAATTGGTTTGGAGGTGCTTACTATAGGAAGTCATGTGGAAGGTGAGGAGCCTCCAGGGGATAGCATTGAGGCTATCGGGTTGGGGATAGAGGCTCACAGTTATTGTGAGGGCAGACATCATTGTCCATCTGGTTACTCTATTAGAGGTAAGACATCATTATCCCTTTGGATACATCCTTGTAGAGGCGACATCACTATCCCTCTCATTACTTATTTTAGGATTGGAATCATTGATCCTCTAGTTTACTATTTTTGGGCAGGCCTGTGGGACATCGGTACTTGAGAAACACAGTGTCATTAGGCACATGGTGCAGGGTTACATGACAGAGATTCCAACATTGGCCAAAGCATGTGACACTCCATGGTGGCTGCTGAGCACTAGTGGAGTTTTTGTTTATTTTTGCATCATACTGTCTATTATTTTCCTTTTAAATGCATGCATGCTTAAACACTTATTTTAGATACGCATCATTGGGTGGTATCCTACAGAGATTCGTCTCACACCCTGCACGATCCCTTCGGGACGCGTGCATACATTATGGGTTAACATGCTAGAAATAGGAAATATTTAGGAGCTGGACTACATTAGTTGTTGCGTGGAGATGGTATGGACCTTTTGGTCTTGCCTAGCTGGAGATTATTTTGTTTTGATTTCATTCCAGTATCAGTATACTAGTTTTGTATCTATATTTGGATAGCCATTATCTCCATTTATATTTAGATATGTATGACCTACTTTGGATGCATGTTTTTTTGTTTAGAAGTAGTTACATGTGATCAACATTCTGTTGTGTTTATTTCCACTGTTGTTGTTTATATTTATTTCTTCCGTTTTATGTCAAAATTGAATGTTCTTCTGCTCTGCAGGTCTCGTTTGAGTTGGCTGATTCATTTATTCCTCTGTATCATTATTATTATACTTGGCCCAATGCCATTATTATTATCCTCCAAGAGGGTATATCCTCCTCACTATACCTATAATACCCTTATTTCTAGTTAGAAGCCTTTGGAATTCGGGGAGGTGCACCTAAGGTAGTAACACCCGTCCCACTTAGCACTGTTCGGGAGGTTTTTCAGGTCTGGGTCGTTACACTAGCCGACTTGGTTTCCGTAAAATGTACAGCCCTAGATAGTGGAGGGTTAGGGCTGAATGTTTTTTCAGCCACTATGAAGCATAATACACATGTCCATGTGACCAATCATTAGTTTTTGGATAGTGTTTTTTTCTAGTATCCTCATGGTTAAACAAATAATGTGCCTAATCGTACAGAGTGACCCTTTGGAGAACATAAAGGTGAAGGGTTGGCGCACAATTTGGCCATCCATGCAGACAACCCATGTTATCTTGTCATTTTTTGTGAAAATAATATTTATACTCTTTTAAATGATTTTCAAACTCTTCATGTTAATTTTTTATTCTTCCCTATTCGCTAAAACCTCCTCTTTATGTATGAGATCCTCTACATCCTCCATCGTAGGATTTGATACAACTCATCCATACAAAAAATGAATCATTCACTATCAAATCTAATGTAAATCTATAGGTGATATCTTTAATCCTCTATAATATATTTCATGTTCTTCATCCTATCTTTTTCACTATCTGGGTGAAAGATCATTTTCCCCATTTTCAATTTTCGGACGATTTCTTTGAGTTCTTTTACCAAATCTCGGGTCAAAAGTCAAAGATGGACAATGGAATCTCTAAGTGGATATGGTAGGTGGTATATGATATTTCCCCTCATTTCATTTCATTCCATTAAATTTATATTTGTTTTAAAAGACTAAAACATTTAGCATCAACTCAAATTTTTCAATTAAATTAGATATGGATTACATAAAATTAAAATTACATCCCAAGATAGTGGGGAATCCTTCCCATGGGATGATATCCATGTTTTATTTTTACCTTCTGGGTGTGATCCACCTAAGAGCCTATATATTCCAAAATTCAATATTATCTAATACCACTTATGGAGTATTGTCTCATACATAATACCTTTTTTATAATTTAGTTTGGAATGGGTGATAAAGCATGTGTTGACCCTATGCCCATGCCTTGAAGAAATAGTTATATTAAATCAAGGGGCCACAGGGTTAACACTCATTCATCATGCATTAAATGAACTATTAAAATGGGTGTACTATGACTAAAACAGAATTTATGTTTTAAATTCCTAAATGTGATGAAATTTCCCCTATGTAAATTTTTTAATTATTGTGCCTTTGTGGTTTAATGCTTTCACATTAGTTTTTAGGGTGAAACAAGTGGATCGCACATAAGGACCCCTTGGACAGACCCTCATTATTACTTGTTAGAAAAGTAAATTGTATGTAAATACACAAGGGAGACACTTTCTATGCCTAGAATGGTCTCATAGAGAACTGTCTATTTTTACCTCCAGATGAGTGACACCAGTTCCCCAAGGGTGACACCTTGGATGGGATCGAAGGCATGATGTTTCTACCATGCATCGATAAAGACATGATCCCCTATGTGTGATACCAGGTGCACAATGTAGGGCTCGTAATTCACATTTTCACACCATTCATGGATTGACATGTTGTATTTTATACTTGGGTCACCATGAATGGACACCTTATTTTTTGGCTATACACAGTACCCCTCAAACGATACTTTGAAAGTCTCCCCAAATTTCCATGGTCGTGGTTAGGGTGTTTCACTATATTTTTTAAAGTGAATTTAAATTCAATTAAATAAATGGAAAATGAATGATTCTAAAATAGGAAATGATCCATTTTTTTTTGAAAATGTTCGTATTTGTCTTCCATGACCAAGAATATTCATCGGTAAATTCTATCACCCAGATCCATATCCATATGAATTTAACATTCCATGTTAATTTGGTTCGGAATCACTAGTATAGGAAAGAGTATGTAAATTTAATGGGTGTATGAGTTGAAACTAGTCAAATGAATAAATTTATTCATTTTTATGTATTTATTTGTATAGATTACTTCTTATTTATACACCATGAAATTGATTACCCTAGACTTCATAGGTGGCGATGTACTGATATTCTATATCACACCCTACTTGGTCCCCTTATGAAACCAAGTGAAATGTATGGTTGAAGTTATTTATAAAGATAAGAATTTATCTTCTAATGCCTGACTTTGACTTCTATGATGGATATCAGGGCAGATGACTGAGCATATGCTCGATATTATAGGGGTACCAGTTTTGGTATTTTTTATGTTCTATAAGTTTTTGGTAAAATTCTTATATCCACTTCCCCAACATATTAATTTCTTATTACTACCTAAATATGATCATCATCATGTTGTATCATGTTATTATTTAGCTCTTGATTATTTTTTACATTTATTACATGTATTTATTGTAAAAATTGTCCCCTACTATATTCTAATTATTATTTCCTCTATCGCCTCTTATTATACTTTAACACAGCAATATATATATATATATATATATATATATGGACTCAAATTTGATCAATGGGGTCATATTCCTCCCACAGACACACCTCAGGCCCTTGATGCTAGTTTTTAGCCTCTAGCATTTGGGTAGGAATGATTGAGGTCTTGTGGTCATTGTCTCAAGGCACCGTTAAGTGGCATCCGGGGTGGGATGATAAAAATGGAATCAAAAGTATTATAAATAATAATTTATATCAATATTGACATAAAAAGATGAAATTGTTTTAATGTAATGTTATAATTAGTATGTGTTGTTGAGAAACTAATTTATATTTCATAGATGAATTTGGTCGTTATATAATATGATAGAGAACTAAAAACATTGTATAGATACATCCATAATTAAATTGGTGTCAAAGCCTTATCTTATATATAAAATTATTTCATGAACACTTTAGTTAATATAACGTTATATCATGATTTTATCATAAACAAGTGGAACCAGATAGATCAAAATATTCTATATCTCAAAATAATTTTACATTATTCACTATTTTCCATAGATTAACATTTGGGTGATAAAGATCAAGGAAATATATGATAAATAATCTTAGTACCCATGTTTCTAGTACCTATGAATGTAATTGAGTGACATGGATAGCCATTAGCTTATTGAAATAATCATGTGTTTCTAAAATTATGTTTTGACTTAGTAGACTTATAAGATTTTTTGATGACTCAATTCCAAGTGGTAAATTTTCTTTCTAAAAATGTTATAACATAATTCAATTAAAAAGGATGATATGTTTTAGAGATTAAAAAGGAATATATTGGATTTCATTCATTTAGTGAGAGTTATATATGATGATGTGCATATTTGGTGATCAAACAACTATAAAAGTGATAGTGGTAAAATTATTAAATTATTGGGAAAAATATTAAGGATTATCGGTGAAAAATGGAGTCAATAGTTCAATGTATAAAGCTATTTTATTTTTTGTAAAGGAATCAAACTATTTTTGAAAATAAAATTTGAGATTTTATCATATACAAGAGGTTTTTAGATGTTTATTACCAGTATAAAGTGGAACATAATGAGGTTTTATATTTTGGGGAAACAAAATATCGAATGGGATAAAAAAAATTAATTAACGAAAGGAGAGTACAAACCCTCTAAATATTGTTTTCAAATGTTTAAGTGAATTACCTTAACCCAAATTAAAGGAATGGAAATCTATATAGTTTTTAGGGAAAAGGGGGAGAGAGAAATTTTTTTATGGGAATAAATCACCATTAATATATATAGTTTTTATGTAAAATCTGGAGTAAGATAATGGTTAATGATTTATGGTAGTATTTAAAAAAATCCAAATACATAGTATTATTCAACCTGAGGATTGTGTGATATATTTTTAGAAAATGGTAGTTGGATGTATTGACCATAACAATTATATTTTATATGGATCCCTGTCAATGACATTAATGATATTGAGTTGTTCAGATGTTTATCTGTGAGAACTACAGTGTAGTTTTTCCAAAAACTAAATAATAAATTGAAAAATTAGATGTTTTAGAAAAATAAATGTTGAATAGATAATTAGAATATAATAAAAAATATATCATGTCTTGGTGTAAATTGAAATATAGTGAGGCTGTATTTGGAACTATTTAATAGTGTCTTGTATGTATGTGTATTTTATATATAGACATGAGAAATTAAAATAGAAATATTTTTTACCTATGTGTAATATTATGTTCCATATAAAGTGATAGATATTTGGTAGAGTCTAAGGTTACATGATACGTAGTGTAAGATTCTTATGTATATATTTAATTGTATGAATAATCGTTCTTAGGTATCTATATAGGAGATGAATTTTGGGTGTTCATAAAAATCGAAATTAATCATTATAAAATAGAGTTTGTTATAAATTTATGTGGATAATTTCATTAAAAGGAAATATTTATATATAAATATTTTGTTACCATGTATAAGGTATAAATTTGGTGGTTCACATATGTTTGATGAGGATGTTGGTTTGTGAAGCAGTTGAGAAACCATGTCTGAATCGTTCATGAAATTGTATTTATTAGGAATTGGTGAAAATGATTTGTAAACTATAAAGGAATTTGTAATGTGAACATATTAAAAATTATAATGTAAGATATTTTGTGACGAAAATATATTAGAAATGAGTTTTTCAATGTATAAAATTGATATTATTTTCACTAAAATATATATTTTCTATAAATTTATTATTTTAAACTATGAAGGATGTTATTTAATTATGTGTTTTAGTTTTCTTATGTAGGACACATATGACACTATCATTCATGATGTTTTAAAAAATTATGGGTAATTATGTGAACAGATAAATTTTAATAATATTCTTAGTGACTCTTTCAAGGATTTCATCCAATAAGAGAACTAAAACATATAATTAAAGACACATATGACACAATCATTCATGATATGTTGATATATGAAGGGGAATTATGTGAATAGATTAATTTTAATAATATTATTAGTGTCTCTTTCAAGGTTTTTATCCAATAATTAACCCACATATTATTTATCCCATTATGAAATATAAATTCATCATCAGAAAAAATGTTGGTATAGAAGTAATTCATGGAAAGTAGATCAATCTTCTATTAGAGTTTTATGCACAAAAAGATGGAAAAATAACAAAGCATGGCTTTTTAATGAATATTAAAATAAATCCATTCATGTATCATATTTCCACGTAGCTATTCATGAAGTGATGTTTCATGATAAATTCCTTGAAGGGAATTTACATTAATTACCTCTCAAATCATAGTAATATAAATAATTTCATTAAATAAATTTCATGAAGAATAGTTCTAAGATTAATTTTTATTATGTTTATAGACTATAGAATTTGGGATAAGAATATACGGTGAATAATTTGTATAATTCATAGATGTATAATGATTTTAATGAAGTGTAGTTCATGAATGAGATTCCCAAGGAGGTAAAAATAGAGGAATTTACCCATCTTGTACATAGGATAAAGAAGGTACAAAATTGATCTACCAAAAAATATGGTTCAATTAAAGAGTGAAATATCAAAGTAAGGAGAAATCCCCTTGATAAATATGGTCATTTAGTATAAAATTTCAATTTCAGTGTATATTTAGCCTCATATATAGATGAACTAATAATGATTTAATTTTTTAGGAGACAAACACTCAACAATCACATTATAAAGTTAAACATGTCTATAATTAAAAAAGGGGAGTGGTGAACATGAAGTGTAATAGATCATCTATATAGGTACAAGGATGTATGGTTTATCATAATTCTATGCCATCCTTAAATTTTTTTCCATATTTGTAAAATATTGTAGTGGCCCTCATGTTTATAAAATGATTATTTCTTTTACTGTTGTTGTGAGTGGAGGGAAGATGACGGGTTACCCAATGGGTCAATAGTACATCTATCATAAATAATGATACTAATTTTAGTGATTATTATTATATCATATTACAACAATATGATATTATATTATTCAACATTGATTAGACCTCTATAATGAACCATGAAAGTTCCTTCATTATTTAATAAACATTATAATTATATATTCTTTTTTGATATTTGGTGAGATCTGCAACAAGAGAGGATGAGAGATAGAATGTATTTCTTTTAATAAGTTAATAAAATCAGTATGATATAAGCAACTTAAAGAAATTTTTTTTAATGTGTGATCACCATGAATCACCCACATCCCATTAGGATTCTTCAGGTTATCCGACTCCCAATAATAACCCCCTAAGAATCGATGAGGACCGCCTATTAATCTCTAATGATAGAATTCATGATGAATATATTTTTTCAATTATGATTCAATCTCCATGAATAATAAAATCTATAAAAACACAAAATTTCATGGATATATTACATGACATTCTAAATAATAGATGAAAAAAGAAATATATTGATTATAGGTATTAATTTAAAAACCCCAAAAATATGCTCTGGTATATAGTTTTAAAACATTATATATATATATATATATCTTATTTGGTTTCTATAGTGTTTAAGTGATCCAATTTACAAAATTCATGATTACAAATATTTAAAATTGAGTCAAAATCTCCTAAAAGGTATTTTTTTGTCTCGATCATTGGAGGATTAGAAAATCATAATTCCTAACAAACATTATACATATATATATATGAACATTAATCTATAATCACTCGATATAAAAGCATATTTTTATTTTATTCATCGTTTAATATTTTTCAAATAACTATTAATGTGAAAATCATTTAAGAATATGAGGTGAGTACAAAATTTCTTTGTAATGGGTTTTTGAAGTAAAGGGTGAAATCATTTTCGTTTTGAAGGTACTAAAAAATTATTTTGGGAAAAAATTACTTTTAAATATTTTTTACCAAAATAAAACATTTTTTATACCACATAAATTCCCTAAAATTTAAATTTAATGTTTTCATAATAAAAAAACCACAATATGCGAAGATTTTTGATTCATTTATTTATATGAATATTATTTTTAAAACCCATTTTATTTCAAAAATTAATAACCTTTTAAATAAATGATATTTTTTTCTTTGAAAACATCAAAAGATTAATTTTATTAATAATATCACTTTATATAGTTTATTTATAATAGGAAAATGTTAAGAAAAAACATCAGGGCACTGGGAATAATATATGCATAAATAACACTTTTAGAAAATAATTTCCCTTATGATATTAGTTTCATTCCCTATTTATGATCATCCAAATATGCACCCATCTTCTAGATTTTAAATAAAACATTTTTATAATGCATGTATTTCACATTTTAAATCTATTGAAAATATCCTTTCATTATTTTGGAATCTATGAAATTTATGTTCCAAGTGGAAAATAATTATATTTTTGATAAGCATAACAAATGTTTCCATAAAGGAGAATCTGTACATTCATAACACTATAAGAAAACAAAAATTTTCCATGGATAAAATTATAAATAATTCTTCAAAAATAAATTATGTAAATTATTTTAATTAAAATATTTTATTTCAATGATTTTTATAGTTCATGGTCATAAAATACATATAATAAATAAATAAATCGTTTAATTTTAAAGAAGATTTCATATATTATTTAATAATTTCAATAAACATTGAAATTATTTCTTAAAATTTATTCACTATTAAAATATAATATAAAAACAAGCATCTTTACAAATAATAGTTCATAGATAATTTTTTTGACAAAATATTTAAATATAAAAATGGTTTTTCCAACCCATAAAATAGGATTTTTTTTAAAAAAAAATTCCATTTAATTAATATTTTTTCTAATCCAAACTCCCACTATGAATCATCACATTTCTTGAATATAGACCTCTGTATGGAATTTACTTCTTTCTCACTTTCGTTCATACACTTGAATAAATAGGGATATAACCAGGGAACAATGTGGAACATAGATAATCTACAACACAAAGGAAAGGTTCTCATTATATTAAAAAATGTTAAGGGAGTTTGATATAATAATATATTCCTTACTGTAATCCTCTAGTAAAATATTGTTTCAATCAATTACCCAAATTTCTCACAGAACTACACTGCACCTTGAAAAACATATCTTCTAGTTGTTTAATCCATAAATATTTCACACGTAAAATTTCCCATATTTTGATAGTATTCTAGTCTTCTTATTTTCCCATAAAATATTATGTAGTATCAAAACATTAACTTTATATGGTGTAAATTTATTTCCATCTTACAGAGTAAGTGGGAGACTATTACTTGGTCATGTAGAGAGAAAATGTTTTATATATGTCTATATTTATATTCCTGTCATATTTCAATAATTTATTTCTTCTTTTTGGGAATTTAATACAATATTAAATATATATATATATATATATATATATATTATTCTATCATAATGTTTCACACAAAGAATATTTTGATAACTTGGTGGGTTTTAATCCAAGAGTTCACACTTACCACTATGTGTCTTTTTTATTACTATGTGACCTCTATCTTATATTTACACTTATGCGAGGGATTGGAGACCCTTCTATATTCCACTTATAAAGAATCATACCCTTATATATGTAGTTTTTTATCCCTACATGTGGTCCTCATTACCTTTACATTAGTTTTGGGTACCCATACATGGGAATTGGTTTAGTGAATATACTATTACATGAGCCATGGTTACCCTTGAACGAGAAAGAGTACAGCCCTACATAGAATATATTTTTCTTAAAATTACTTTGTGTGGTGTTTTTTGTACCTTTATGTAGTGTTAAAAATATATATCATTCAATTACATTGTGATATTGTGACCTTTATATAATGAAAAGGCCGAGTATGTACCCTTACACAACATTATAATTTGTAGTGATAAACATATATAAACGGAAACAAAAATGGATTACATTTACACCGCTCATAGAAAATGTGATCTACCTTTATGAAACACAATTAAAACCACTATTTTTGATTCTTAAGTACATATCCGACCCTTATGTAGAATTAATTATCATGCAAAATAATATTTTAACTTTTAAATTGTAT
The DNA here is from genome assembly GCA_963277665.1 of Viscum album. NCBI lineage: Eukaryota > Viridiplantae > Streptophyta > Magnoliopsida > Santalales > Viscaceae > Viscum > Viscum album. The sequence goes on along the minus strand of OY728151.1, from coordinate 1,786,892,706 downwards.
AAATATAATCTTATACAATATAATAAAAAATCAATAAAATATTATAATTCTTATATTCCATTAATTTATTATTTACCCATTAATAAAAATATAAAATTAATACATTACATTTACTCATTATTAATATATTTAATATATTCAACATTACATTGAAATTTATATTTATTACTTCAATATCAATTAATATGTTTTAATTAATTAATATATTACACAAATATTAGTGACCATCCATTTGATTTCAAAATAAAAAAAACTAGTGTTAATTATGAGTTTTGAAATGATAATGTATTTAATGTTAAATTATGTTTAATGAAAAACTATACTTATTATTTCCTGGAAAATAACACAAATATATATAGAGCATTATTTTTATAGCCTTGATATTTTAAAATAATTTATTTTAAAAAATATTGTTTATTTAAAAGAATTTAATTTTATAAAACAATCATTAGGTTAAAATATATCATAGTTTTGGATAATTGTTAAAAAATAATTAATTCGAATTTATTAGAAAGTGGTTTATGCTATAATTATCAAAATTTTACATTATACATATCTTAAAGAAATTGAATCCTCATAATTTACATTACCCAAATAAAATATTAGCTTCTTAATTAAATTTATTCAAATTATTTTGATGTGTAATTTGAATGAAATTACTCCTTAAATTTTTTTTATAAAAAATCCTACTATAACATAACTCCAAAATTAATAAAAATAAAATACCCTATAAGATTCATTCTTTAAGACTCTGGGTTTTCATAAAATAATGTTTGTCTAATATACCTTCAATCGCATAAAATATGAATTCATAATCCTAAAAAAGGGTTTCCAACTTTTAAATTATCCCCTAAAGATATCATCTTAATCAATGTTTTTTTAAAGATTACATAGATACCAAATATAAAAACCCCAAACCAAAACTATCAGATCCAGTGCTAAAAATTTATATACATTATTAATTATTTTTTTTCTATACTAATAAAGAGACCAAATCATAAAAATTCATAAATTTATATCATTAAAATTGAGTTTATTATTTTTTCGGGTATTTTTTTTATATATTTAGTGTACTAGGAAATCTATATATATAATAGAGTTAATAAAACATTCTATAAAATTTTATCCAGATTTAGTAAATCTAGTCTCTTAATTCATGTCTATTCAACATCAATTTTTTTACTTAACCCTATACATTGGAAAATAATAAAATTACACAGGGTGAGAACAATATATCATTATAAAGGTTTAAAAAAACGGTAAATCCATTTACATGTTAAAATTCATAAAAGACCCTTTCAAAAAATATTTCCTTTTATATCATATATTTTGATCTAAATGAAATATCTTATAAAACAAATAAATTTCTCTTAAAATGATTGGTTTTTCTAATTAAAAAAAATTATTATGATATTCTTTTAAAAACATTTTTTAAAATACATATAAATTTTAAAAATTATTTTTTTATAGATATAATATCATATGAAATATATTTAGATTTCTTATTTGAAGAAAATGAAAACTTTTCTTTTGAAAATAATTTCTGGTTATGGAATATTTTGATGATAATAAAATTATATAAAATATTTGGAAAATAGTAATATTGGAGGTCTGAATATCCTTTTTAGGATAAATTAACCATGATAGTATATGTTCATTTCTGTTTTCTCATGATCATAATCAATACCCATGTTCAATATTTAAAAAAATAACGGATTCCTTTCTCATTATAAATCCATTAAAAATGACCATTAAAAATATTCAAATTTATGTAATTTATTTTCAAAGAGGAAATGAACTATATATTTAATAAACATAAAAATGTTTTCCTTAATGTAAAATAATTACATTCATAAATACAACAAGCAATCTAAAAATTCAGGGGTAACACTTGCAAAATAATTCCTGTGAATTAAAATTAATAAAAATAAATTCAGAAAATAAATATAATGTTAATAATAAATTTATTACATGGAAATATCAAAAATAAAATCATGAATGAAATATTCGAATTAAAAAAAATTCATATATGAAATAATAATTACTATACCCTATAAAACATTTTCTTTTAATTAGAAATAAATTTAAATAGAATTACTAATTGAATCTCCATTATAAAAAATAGTTATTAGATAAATAATTCTGAAAATACATTTCCCTATAGTGGTGGTCATAAAAAATATAATGTTTGGTTTTATCAAAAATGATTTTCCTTTTTATACTATCTATACCAACCCAAAATCCTCCTTATCTGATTCCCTCTCCATAATTATGGACATATTTATAGACTACACTTCTCAATCACTTTCCATTTCAGAGTCAAAACTATAAGGATATAACTTGGAATCTATGGAACATATATATAGTCTGAAACTCAATGGAATGGTTCTCTTTGTATATAAAATTTTTAGTCAGGTTGATATAGTAATATCCCCATTACAATAATCCAAAATTAAATTATATCCATCATTGAAATAATAATATTTTCATGGAACCAATATTTACATTTGAAAACATAACCCCATGTTGTTAAATACATATATATTCCACACATTAAACTCCCTATATTGTGATAAGATTCATATATTATTATTCACCCTTAAAATATTCTAAAAATTTTAAAAAAATGAACATTAATGGTGGTTGAAATAATGATGGATTAATGATAAATATGGATACTATTCCATATCATGCAGATGGATATTTTTTTTATAAATTTTAATGTTTATATTCATGTAATGTTTCAATAATATTGTTCCTAATTATTATTACATAAACTAAAATTTCTTTTAAAATATCCATATATTCATTGGTTTTATCTAAAGTTCACACTTGTGTAAGAAGAAGATGATGTGGATGGATTTAATTTTAGAGTGTTCACATTCCTTTTCATGGATTTAAGATTAAAACAAAACTCTTAAATAACCCATTTTATGTTACATTTACCCTTACGTGAGGGTTTGGAGACCCATTTATAGGCTCCATATGAAGTAGATTACATTTATGTATGTGATATGATACCATTACATGAGGCCCTAATTAGCATTATGTGAGATTTTGGTAACCTTATGTGGGTAATGGTTCAATGGTTTTACCATTTCAGGAGCCAAGGTTACCCTTACTCATGCTAGTGTTTACCATTAAGTAACCTATTTGTTTTTTGGATTACCATTACATGAGTTAATGTTTACCCTTATATAGGATTCAAAAAATCTACCTTTACTATACATATAGACATTGTGACCATTACAAGGTCATTGAGGTAAGTATCTACCATTATACAACCTTAAAAGTTGTAGTGCTACATATTCTTAGATAGTAGGAAAATTGGATTTACTTAGGGAAGATTATAGATAATGTGCTCTTTATTTACACAACATAATGAAAAAACCTCTTACCCTAACACAGGTACACATACTATCCTTTTATATAATTATTTATTTTTCAAAATATTAATTAAACAATTATATTGTTTAAATTTAATCATAATGACTCTAAATAAAATTCAATAAAATATTTTAATATTTATATTAAATTATTTTATTATTTACCATTAACTCATATTTTCAAATTGATATACCTCATATAAAAATTAATATTACATTTTCCAAATTTTCCATTACATTAAAATGTAAATATATTTTTTTGTATCATTAAATATGTTTTATTTAATTAATATATTACCCATATGATTGTAATCATCCTTTTGATTTAAAAAAAAAAACATATTATGGTTACGTATAAATTTTATAATTATATAATATTAAATGTGAATTTATATTTACTAATAAGTTATTAATATTATATCATGGATTGAAATATAAATATTGATAATTTAGTCTTTTTATAAGCTAAATATTTTAAATTTGTCATTTAAAAAAAATATTTTTTTATCAAAAATGATTTAACTTTGTAAGGAAATTTTTTGTTAAAATATGTCATCATTTGTTTTTATTTTGAAAAAACATATATTAAACATTTATTTAATACAAATTTATACTATAATTATCCTGTTGTCATTGTAAGACATACATAAGGTGAACTCATATGACTAATGACTCCTAAATCTATAAAAACAAGGAGAATTTAGTTTAGAAAGGGGGAGAAAATATAGAAATCTAAGTGAATAATGTGGTGTATCTAATAGAAAATGTGAATGGAGGGTCCTATTTTAATAAAAATTATTTAATTTATTTTTTCATTTTAAAAAGAAACACCATAGGGGGTTTGAGATACTTTTTTCCTTTAATGGGTACTTATGGCCCCACAATGAACCCACCCTCTGGTTATTTGGAACATGGTGTCTCTTTAGGGGTGACAACCTTTCCCTCTTGGATTATTGGATACCTAGTACCAATTATCTAGGTACATGGAAACATCTGTTGGTCAAAAAAAATTCCATCATTTTACCTAGATTCTCAACGTGGGCCCTTAGCCCCATCCTCCCCACCATGACCATACCTCAATCACTGATAATTTATTGAAATGCACAGGGTTTGGCAGAAAACAGATCAAAACACATTAAAAATATATGGGGTGTTACACATATCATATTATATATTCAATATTATATACAATATTTATTTAGATGCATAGCTATTGGTGGAATATTGGGTATATTTCTTACCTCATGTATATACACTTTTATGGGTGTAAAAATATCATGGTAACGTGACAAGATATAGGAAAGGTCTATTTAATTATTGACTAAATTAGGTGGAAAACCATGATTGGGAGACAATACAAAGAAGAGTTATATATATATATATATTAATCAAATATTTTTAATATATTAGAATATTTTCTATATAGTATAAACCCATCTATTGATATTAATTTTCATTTATGTTTTGAAAGACATTAAAATTGATATATATTGAATTATATAATGTGAGGTTCTTTATGGTTGCCTTATTTTAATAAATGTTATTATTATACATTTATTCTATATGTGGAGGATATTTGATATTTAATATTATTAGACATTATATGATAGAGGGGATAGTGTTGCCATAGAATCTATATACCCTATCCAGTAGTTTTCATCCCGTAATACACGAGGAAGTATTCCTGGGGCCATCTAGTGACCCAAATCATGCATTTTTTCTTACTAGACTGTGGATCATACAGAGAAGAATAAGAGGCTTGTATTGTGTTTTATTACTACTCGTAACATGGTATTCCTAGAAATGACTAGTCACTTGTATATAAACATGAATATTATACATATTTTTACATGTATTTTAACATAAATATCCATTAATAACAACCCAATGATTATGATTCATATTGTATTTGGAAGATAGGGTTTATATTATATCAATGTGGGACTAAATTAATTTTTTTTAATTTTAATATAAAAAAAGTTCTCTTAAATCCTTACGTTCTCCTAAAAAACATAGTATAACATGGAGGATACATATAAAAAAGGGGTGTTCTAAAATGCTAGTAAGTAAATAAACTTGATAAGTAAGCCTAACATGCGAGTCAAAGGAATAAAATGGTATCATAAATTAGAAGAAATCTGAATATTAACATGGAAACATAATTTAAATATAATGGTATCATAAGATCATTGAATCATTGTAAATGAGGAAGAAATAAAAGAAATGACATAATCATAATTCAAGGATAACTATAGGGACATCATTATATATTTTATAGAGACCCATAATAGATTGGCCTTACTGCCTAATCCCATACATGACCTCTCATCAGACAAAAACATTACCCAATGCATTGGAGTGATATAAAATATTGTTCCCACCCGTCACATTCATTTCATAAATATTCATATGAGATCCATATAAATAAAAAGTATTATAGGGTATAAACATAATAATTACCCATGAAAAAAAAAATTATATAATTAACCTCATATTATAATAAAACAAAATTTCATAATGGAGTAATTGGAAAAATTAGAATAAAGAATGTATTAACCAATGAAATTAAGGGAAAGTGATACATTTATAAATTTTGTATACATATATACTTATCTTAGAGTCATTTAACAGAATTAAATGTTATTTTAATTTATGTATAAAAATAATTTTAAAATGTTAAAAACAGTCTAGAGGAAATTAACCTTTACACTTTAAATATCACTTTCAAAAAACAAATATTTTAAAAAAAAATTTGGAATCCTTTTATTTTTTAAATATGAATGGAAATATATAAATAATTATTCAACGAGAAATGATGGTGGGTAAATTTTTACATATTATATAAGATATAAAAACATTCCTTTCACATTTTTTATGAAATGTGAAAATTATACTCTTTTAAAAAATAATGGGTAGAATAACTTTAAACCATTTTTTAAACTAAAAAATTCATCAAGATTTACTTAATAAATCATTTTTTATTTTAAAAAAACATCCTTTTTTATAATTCATGGAATTTCAAGGAAAACATTTTCGATAGAAGAGAGAAATAAAGTAATAATTTCTTTAAAACATCTTATCAATAATTTTATGTACCAAAGGAAAAAAATTGTACTATTATATGAAAATTTAATGAATAAAGATTATAAGAAAATTAATTTTTTTTTATTAAAATAGGATTAAATAATTTCCATCAATTAAAATTTCAACAAAAACTCTCTTGATTAAAATGTCATTAGAGAATAAAACCTTACTACTTTGGTAACTTTTGAATCATAACCCCTATGAATGAAGTAAAAAAAATATAACTTAAAATACTATTATTTTTTTAGTATTCAAGATAAGATATGTAAGGGGGTAGTATATAAACCATATAAAATAAATTAGGTGTATAAATGAACATGTGTCTAAATGAAGGATGTTTTGATTTAGAAACCCTTTCATCGAGTATATGATTTTCATTTATGTATTTTACATCCTATATAATGATGTTATACATTTAATGATTTTAATTAACTTTTATAATATTAATCCATTATAACGAAACCTTTACTTAATTTATATTAGTTATGTAATTAATTACATAATAAGATATATCCAGATCGGGTTTTTTGAGGTTTTCAAATTTCTTATTTCAAAACAATATTGTTGTATTGAACATGGTGAAAGTTGTTATTCCTCCAACATATTTATAATAATAACCATGAATAAATAAAAAAATTTCTTAAAAAATTATTTTTTTAATACTTTCCTGAAATATGGTTATGAAAAATTATTTATGTTACAATCATGGTGACGGTAGGACAAAAATACCCATCTATAACGTCTCCCTTTTCAAAGATAATGATGGAAAAAAGATACATGTTATTTTAACATTATATAATATTCAAAATATAATAAATAACATATAATTTCATTAAATATAATTTCATATACTATCAAATTTATATGTTAATACAAAAATAATCACATGGCATCGTGAGGCGATTGTCTTCTGTACACATGAAAGAAGTTATCATATTCAATTTATGGTAAGGGATGAAATTTATATGATGAATTAATTTTTATAAAATTAAAATATTTCATGAATATAATATATAAAATCTAAATCCATTATAATAAATAGTCATGATATGTGATTAGGGAGAACTAATTACATCAGTTCGTGAGGTCGTAGTTTTTCATACACATGATCGATGGTCTAATTTATCATTTATTGGATGATGGGACTAATTAATATTATGAAAGAAATATAATAAAAATTTATTTTATATTATATACTAGTGTTATTATATTTTATTTTTTAATATATAATTGATGGTGGAAAAGGAAAAAGAAAAATAGATTGAGCTCAGCGAGGATGACTACCTCTTCTTTTGACCACCTCTTTAGGATTATACCTAAAGCCTTAATATGTTGGATTTAAGATAAAATCATGGATTATATAATTATATAAATTAATTATGAATGTTATTTTGGAAGCTATTGTATAAACCAATTTTTTTTTGAAGTGTGGAATGTATATGATAGTTGGTGCCTTTTTATAAGGGGAGGACTGACATTCTTATATATACCGAAAACTATTCAATAATAAGAAGTAATTATCAATAAAAATGTTCCTCAGAAATTTAAATATAAATTATTGGAGGAGGTATAAGTCTAATAAAAAGAACTTCCCTAAAAAATAATCAATTTTTAAACTTTTTATCCTCATTACATCTAAGGTTACTCACATTAAGCCAGTTATTTTTTTACTATGCTAGCTAATTTTGTACTATTTTGAATATCAATTATAAAAAAATATGTTGATATTATAATATAATATAAATTAATATTTCTAAAAATATGGAATCTATTTTATTAAATTCAATTCACATATGTGGGATAAATTAATTTAAAATTAAACCCATAGATGTGCCGAAAAATTAGTTTTTCAATAAATAAATTTTTCAAGTAAAATATTACCTTATGTTAAATATCTGAAAAGTAATAATAATAAAATTAATTTATATTATTATTTATAAATATATAATATATAAAGATAATTTAAATCATTCATCATTATAATATATTTTAATTATCTAAAATTTAGAAACATTATGAACATTAAAACATTTTTCTGAAAAATTGTATTTTAAATCCAATAAATAAACTTACTTTAGAATCCAGTATAAATATTATTTAATTTAAATTAATTATAATAAATATGAATAAATAATAATTATATTACATTGAAATCATATTATCTAATAATGATACTTTTGAATTACATAAATTTCTAAAATAATATAAAAATTTTACCAAATATCAGTATTTTTACTCATCAATGAAAATCAATATTTTCCAAAAAAATTAAATAATTTCATACAATTTTAATATCTATATGATGATTCAAAATGATTTTAATTTTGTGTAATAGAATTTAAATAATTTATATTATATAATTATAATATTTTCCCACAAATTTAATATAAATGATTTTTTAGGTAATTCATTTTTTTAGAATAAAATATTTTTATTAATATTCTGTGCATATTTATAAAGAAGTTTTAGATAAATTAATATTGAGATATATCTGTATATATATTTAATTAAATTTATAGAACTATTAATAGCCACTATTTTGATTCCTTGGTTATATCAATCAAATTTAAATTAGTATATTTTAATAATATATCATGGTTTATTTAAAATAAATGTTTTGTTTAACAGAAACTATCAATGAAATAAAATTTACCTAAAGGAAAATATATTTTAAATTCTTTTGGGTTTACATTCTATCCCTTTAAATTAATTTTGTTTGTGAAATTTTCTCCTAACTCCATAATCAGGTGTCAGAAATTTGAAAATTCTTTTTTGGAAAACCCACATCGTAAAAGGGGTTAATAGAACATCCTCATAAAAAGTGGAAAATGGAAATATAAAGGTCATCGCATAAATTTTTTCAACATAGAACAACATTGATTAGAAGTGAAAATATGGACATAGAAGAAAAGGTGAATAATTATCTAAACTGATAGATATCAGTGATCAAAAAAAATGACTTGTTAAGATAAATTTAATAATCAAAAAACAAATAATATTTGATGAATTAAAATACCTTATATTTCTCAGATATGAAGGTAATAGGATAACAAAATTCATGATCTATTTCATAGAGTTGAGGTAATATTTTTTATTAATATATAAAACACCAGAAAATATACACACTTGATTTCATTTTTATTTCATAAACACAACTTCATCAATTCATTGTGCATCAAGAAATTTCCAATTTACCTATTACTGTAATGAATTAATATCCAATATGTACTTTTTTATGTGTGAATCACTAAAATTAACTTTTATCATATCATAATATTCATGGAGGAGTAACAATTTATCACTCTTGTATTTATTAAAATGGAAATATCCCATTACCAATATATTAGGTATATATTTAACCTCATCATGGATTTCATTTTCTAATTGTTTTTATAGAGACAAGAAAGAATTGTGAGGATACCAATAATGGTGTAGTCTAATATATTTTAGACTCTTAGCTTTAACTAGATTTTATTCAATATTCTAGAGGATATTGTGCCATGTAACTAGGTTACACGTTCTATAAGAGTTGTGGGATACAATCCATGAAATACATCACACTGTGATGGGTTATATGATGTGAATAGATATTTCATGTCATGGATATTTTAAATAACATATTTTATTCTGAGGTGATAGGATTTTCAGCATATGTGGGACATTGATGGATACACATTGTGTAGCCCTGTTAGAGGCTGTGTAACATCCCACATACCGTTTCTAAAAATGGGTGTGTGATTTTTTATTCTTTAATTTATTCTCTAGAATATTTTATCACTCGACCCATTAGAATTACTATGAAATATTTGGCGATACCATTTATTATAGGTCGATTTGTTCAGCATTTTATTTTCTTTTCATTTTTATTACATCTCTTCCAATAAGTGATCTTTTCCCATCATCAGTTTCATTGCTCATGGTAGTTCCATTTTGAAATTATTATCAAATCTATTGATCTATGTTCGTGTTTTACCTCAACCTATTCTAGATTTATCGTTTGATCTCATTATAGAGGCATTCTTTTATTGGTCATGGTGCGGTTGGTGTTAATTATTAAGGTATGTGGAATTTCCTTTTCTCCACTGACCATCTTTCTTAATTGAATCAATCTTCAGATATCAAGATTGGATTCTAGGTCCCTCATAGATGTTATTGGCTTTCATTATTGGTGGATTCCATTTTGGGTGTGTGCGACCCAGGTTTTGAGGTAGATGGTTCCATATCTCACCTATGTTGATGAAACCTATTGTTCCTACTTCATAAACTGATTTATTCAAGGATTTTAGTAATATTGAAATGTGTGTGTTAAAAATATTTTTTAAATAAATTTTTTTTTCCCTAATTATTGATATATTGAAAGAAAATTTTATCTAAAATTTATTTAAAATTGTGTTGTGAAATGGGTTTGAAATGATTTTAAAAACACTGAAATGATATTCCAAATTATAGCATTGGTCACAATTGGCAGTAGGTGGATGTTTTATCATGAGTCCATGATCCATTAGGTGTGTTCAAATTAAAGGGTGTTCTTCTTGTCTTAGTGTGTAGATTATTGTCTCTTTGTACATATATGATATTGGGGCTTCACTTTATGGAGTTTCTCCCAAGTGATGGAGTGTAGATCATTGGATTCAAGTACTATAGTGCAATATTTCATATATTAATTTGTATGAGTAGTCTACTGCCTGACATGTTTGTATGCCTTGTTATTATGATTCCCAGGCTACTATTTTTTCCTATTTCATGTCTTTTTAATGTTGCAACCTTGTTATACATGTTGATTTTTGAGAATGATGGTATGGAAAATGTCTTTTCAAATTGATATACATGCTTTTTTTATAAATGTCATAAAATGGACATTTATTACATGCTTTATTTAAAACCAATTTACTGCTACAATTCATTTTTTATTCAAAATGAGAATACAAGAATTATTATATATAGACATGCTATGGAACACCTGGGTGGGATCCTACTGAGCCAATTATATCACACCCTATGAACCTCTTCGGTGGTGTGTAGACCATTGTAATGAGAGGCTGGCCACTATATTGAGGAATTGAGGATTCATGTCAGTTGAGCTGTGTATTTGGGGGTGAGATTGTGGGATTTCATCCAAGACATCACCTAATGTAACTATTATTTTGGGTCCTTTGTAGTTGGACTTTTCTATTAGAGATTTAGCCTATTTTAATAGTTGTTTATTTCCACTGTCTTCTCAATTTTATGGAATATATTTTTTAATCTCTCATTGTATATTTTTTTCCATGTGTATTTATATTCCATGTGTTTATATAGGATGGCAGAAATAATTCTCCCTATTTTGTTGATCGATCCTTGGGTGCTTGTTGCCAACCTATGGGGATCGGGAACGCCGTTAGCGTATGTGATTAATCAGGTCGGGTGGTATTTTATAGTGTCACTTAGGTTGGCTTGATAGAAAGTGGTATTATAGGAGGTCTATATTCAATATTATTTTTCATGGTGAATCCTTTCAAAAATATATGGCAATTTCTGGACTTAAGAGGTATGTTTTGAAAAGGTCATGGCCATCTCATATCATAAAAAGACATAAGTTACCATATGATATTGGAATATGTGTCTGTAGTGTTGGGTTTTATTTTAAATATATTTTTTTCTTATGGTTTTTATTGTTTAAGAAGGTATTTACAATTTATTCTTATCATTCCTTATATATAAGTTTTTAGTATTATTCCTCTGATATTTCATCCATGAGTTCCACAGGAAGGTGTAGTTGGTGCTCTATAAATAAATCCTCCAGTGAATCATTTTATCATCGAGGAAATCATACATGATTTTTTGTTGATCAATATGATCTATGAGTTTGCAATACAGATGTTAAGGTATAACCAGGATCTAGTGCATATTAAGGTTAGCCATGATAACTCTTTCACGAGAAGCCACTATCATTTAATGGAATGAATGATCCTCAAGAGGTAGAGGAATATATGGATATGATAGATCAAATCTTTGACTTCCTAGAGACACCTGATAATATATTGGTGATGTGTGAAACAATTAGGATCAAGGTTTCTAGAATGTGATGGTGGGATTCTATGGCCTAAGCCGACAGGCATGTGGACTGAGATAGGAAGTGTCTCAAAACCATGTTATTCCATAAGTTTTTTTACGAAGTCTCTAATGTTTGAAAATTCTCCCTTTTTAATTTATTTGTAGTAGGGAATATTTTTGTGTCGGTATATCCCAATAATTTTGCGGAGCATGACCAATTTTCTCCAGTGGTGTTGAAGAAGGACCAATTGTGGGCTTAAAATTTAATTTAGGGTTTGAGATTAAATGTTATATTTTAATTATTTATATTGAAATTCTCTAACTCAGTAGAGATTATAGTTAAATATATTATGGTAGATATGGATATTGGGGCATGGTTGGTTTCCCCGACTATTCTCTTCCATTTAGTGGAAGTTTTAGTTGTGTTCATAGGAATAAAAGGATATGGCAGGATATTCATAAAAGTGGTGGTGGTGGGTCACAACATTGAGCCTCCTCCACACTATCTAGTATAGCTAGTAGTGTGACTCAGAAATTCTATTAGTGTGGCAGGGTTAGACATAACATATATGTATTTCTTATCCATGTGAACATGTTCAACTACATTGGGCATTTTGGTCATATAAAATGATTCTATCTGGGTATGATTGTGCATAATTATAGTCCATATTTTTCTACTCCAAATGCTACTTTGGTGAATTTAGAATCTTCAATTACTATAGGGATCCATCTACAGGCCTCTAGAATGATGTAATTTCATGTAGTGGATGAGTATATGGTGGTATTCGATGTCAGTCCAACAACTAGGAGAGGTATTATACATATTGCATCTTCAGAATAAATTTATTTTAGATTATTATTATTCCTCCATGTTTTTTATATCAACACCTTTTGTTTATATTCTTAAAAATAAAATGGTGATTATATAATATATAATGGATTTATAGACACTTCTTGTGAGGAGTGGATAGTAGGGGTTTTGGTGTCATTATTGTTAGTTTTCAATTATTGATACAGAGTTGTTATGATATTTTCTCATTCTTGATTTGGTTTTTTTGACAACATCATCAGTATAGACTGGATTGTCTCTCATCAATCTAATGTCGATTATTATCATTAGTGTGTTTTGTTTCTTGTTTCCAATGGGAGTTCTCATCTGTTTATAGGGTAGTGGGACATGAGATAGAATGTGTGAGGCCTTTCATCCCAGAGAGCTGCAGTTAGTGATCTAATATTGTGTTTGAAGCCAATGACGATTCTCCTGTTGTTAACCTTCTGGTTGTTGTTCGAGAATTTATTAATGTTTTCCCAAACAACTTCTCTAGTATTCCACTATATAGGGAGGTAGTGTTTGTGATTTACCTAGTTCGAGGTATGCAACCAATATTAATACCTTCTTATCATATGGAACTAGTAGATCTGGAAGATATCCCAATTCAGTTTGAAGAATTCCTGGGAAAATGTTTTGTTCACCCTATCATTTATCCTTTGGAAGACCCTGGTCTCTATTCCATGAAGTTAGATCGTTCACTATGGTAGAATGTGGACTATCAAAATTTGAACTAGTTAATAGTTAATGAAAAATATCTTTTTCCTCAGATGGATGATTTGTTTGATCAGTTAAATAAAGAAAAGTGGTTTTCAAAGATTGATCTTTGATTGGGTTAGCATCATCTCTGGGTTGGAGAGTAATATATAAAGAACACCACTTTTAAGATAATGTATGTCTATTTTGAGTACCTTGTTATGACTTTTGGTCTCACTAATTCTCCTATGTTTTTATTGGATTAATGAACCATGTATTTCATCAATATCGTGACCATTGGTGGTTGTGTTCATGGATGATAGTATAGTTGAATTGAAATCTGATTGTGATAATGAGACCCATTTTTTTAGTTATATAAATACTGATATGTAACCATTTATATAGAAAATTTTTGAAATTTAGTTTTTTTGATTAAAGATGTTATGTTCTTAGGGATGAAATTTTTTGAACATTGCTTATCAGTTCCTCTAGAGAATGTGAAGGTTGATTCAATATAGAAGGAACAACAAAATTAATTTGAAATTCAGAGATTCCTTGGTCTTTCTAAATAATACCAAATGTTTTTTATGTATTTATCTATTCTAGAAATACATTTTACTACTCCTACCAGGAAGGTGGTGAAATTTTCCAATAATGATAAATTTTAGTCTTCTATTGATGAACTAAAAAAATTTCATAAGCACCTTTTATGATCTTACCTATGCGTGGTAATGGATACATGGTGTTTTTTTATTCTTCTGGTGCTGGTTTGGGGTTTTTTCTTTACAGGATGACCATGTGGTTGCTTAGAGATCCCTTCAGATCCAACTACATGAGATGAATTACCCCACTCATGATTTAGATCATGAAGAAGTTAGGCATGTAGTAAAATTTTTACAGAATTTTTTTTTGGAGAGTGGATAACATTCTTCACTAATCATAATAGTTTTAGTTATATTAATTATTAGAAAGTCATAAATATCATATAGATATGACTGGAAGAACACATTTAGATGTTTGAATTTGATATTGGACACACCTTATGGAATAGAAATTTTATCATAGATGCTCTTATAAAAAATATACCACTGTAGGGTATTCTAGAATCAATGGAGGAGGTGAACCTTATAGGTATTTTAACTCAGTTGAACCTATATTATTAGGATAATGTTTTAGGTATGTTTTGGACTGATATTAAGTTATCATCATCAATCCTAGAGTCTATATTGTAGAGTCTTAAGTAGGATGTTGATTTCAGTAATGTCCAAGAAATCATTTTTGGTGGTGAGACTATATCTAGTTGGTCTCTCTCTTTAGATGCTGCACTTCATTATGGGATGTGGGTTTTCATCCAAACATCTTTGAGGTGTTAAGTCTTCTTTTATTTTCACATATAATTCTGGGTTATCCATATAGTCCCCCACAATGATTTATGATGATATTTGATGAAGATTCTGGTGGCTAGGTATGAAGTGTGAAATCATAGATACAATGGAAATATGAACTCCACATAACAAATAACTCTCTTTTAGTTTCATTCAAGAAAGATGATATGATGAAATAGTAACTCAAATAGGAATAAAATGGGAATATTTATTCAGTTGGTTAACAATAACCAAAATCCAATTATTACATTATTATGTATTTGGTAGTCCAACCACTGAATCTGTTTATATATTTTCCCATTTCTACTCGGGCATGAGAAAATGATGAAGCATCCCCTTTGGTTGTTTCCTCTCTACATTAACCTATTATCAAGTGAAACAATTCCTTTTAAAATCAGAAATATTTATTTTCATTCCATTCCACCTATAATACACCTAAATTTCACTATATATATTAGTGATTCCAGGATGAATTGAAAATGGAGAAATATAAGCTTCACGTTACCACTGTTTCTTTAACTATGAATCACAAGGCACACAAAATCTCTGGACAAATTTAAAAATACAATATTTATCAAAATTAAATTGTTATAACATACCATTTTTCACAAATTATACATTTTCTTATAACTTATTATCTTCCTTTTATGATTTCTTAATTTGGTTTCATAGAGATGAATTCCCTAAAACCTGAAACATAAAAGATGAATTTCATGCACTAACAACATCAAAGCCAACATTAATCAAATAATTAATCAATGGTTTTTGTTCCCAGCATAACAAGGTTAATATAGAATGATGTTTTTGAGAAATTTAATCCACCACATTGTTTAACATTCAAAGATATTAATTGATCATGATATCATAATCCTTTGTTAATTAAATCCATCATCTATTCTTCATGTTCAATTCCTTTTGAGTAAATAAATACAGAAAAATTTTATGGTCAATATTTATTTCAATTTTTTCTCCATATAAATGATGCCTAAAAATTTACAAAGACAAAAACACAATAGATAATTCCAAATCATGTGTGGGATAATTAAATTTATGAGGATTTATTTCTCTTGTGTAATAATAAATTTATAAATCATCCTTTATCAGAACGCAACCAATTCACATAAACGAAGCATCAATGTGGATTAAAAACACATCATTTTTGGAAGGCATGGCTGTAACTATTGAATTCAAGAATCTCTTCTTGAGTCCCTAAAAAATAGCACATTTTTTTGTCTAAATAATTTTAACCCCTTTTCATGTAAATTTATTTATCAGGAAAGATAATTATGAATTTTTTTTTAAAAACTATTGTTAATATCCTACTAATCCAAAAAATATATGAATCTATTGAGATTTTTCATTCATTTCCATTCATCAACCAATTTGTTTTGGTAGGATCAACTATTAGGCCATCCACATTAACAAAGATCCCAAAAAAGTATTTTGATTGTAAAAAAAATCACATTTGCTAAATTTCCAATTTAACTTATTTTCTTTAATGTATTATAGGAAAATACATAGATGTATTTAATGAACCTCGTAAATTTTTCAGTAAACCAAAATTTAATCAATAAAAACAACAAAAACATTATCCAAATAGTCATAAATGCTTGTATTCATAAGATCCATGAATATGGTAGAGGAATTTTTGAATCCAAAGGGCATAAAAATATACTCATAATGCCCATATCTAGTTCAAAATACTATTTTATTGAATTTGATCCTCTTTCCCTTTAGCTAATGGTACTCAGAACTAAATTAAATCATCGAAAAATACGGATCACCCTTGTGTTGATCAAATAAGTAGTCGATATGATGCATTAGATAATTATTGTTAATGGTAATGTTATTCTAGGCTCTATATTCATTGAAAATACTCATGGAACTACATTTATTTTTAACAAACAAAATATGTTAAACCCATGGTGTATTTTAATGATGAATGGAACCATTATCAAGTAACTCCTTCAACTTCCATTTCAATTAAATAATTTCCACTTGAGCCATTCAATAAGGGGATTTTGAAATAGGTATAGCATCTGGAACTAATTCAACAATAAATTCAACTTCCCAGTCATGTATGACGCTAGAAAATACATAAAAAACATCAATGAATTCATTTACCAATGAAAAATCATCAATATGAATATTTATCTTATTTTCAAAAATATATTTATGATAACATTCATTTCCATCTTTTAACATTTTTTCATCTTCTTGATAAGTTATATATGGTTTGGGTTCATTATTGTATAAAAACTAAAATCTTTCTTAAAAACCAACTTTATATCTATAATAAAACATTATATGATAAACATAAATCAAATACATACCCCTAATAATGATTAACTTCACTACGGGAAAAACAAAAAGTATTACGGGTAATGTTTTTTTACAAAAAACAACATGTAGATTATAATAAGGCTTTTTTTATTTAATATTTTTCTAGTTGTTTTAACCATCTATTTTTCTTTCATTTAATGAGAAGAAATATCAAATTTACGAGAATATTTCTTAGAAATAAATGAATGTTTAGACATTGTATCAAATAAAACAACAAAAAAATCAAACTAAACCAAAAAGGTACTTGATAAAACTTCATTGGATGGCCTGACATCTACTAACATTGTCCCAATAGAATTTTACTGCACCTTTTTGTGTATAATATGGTCTCATTTACTTATTAAAATCATTATTTGGGAAGGAATTTACATAATTCCCTATCACGCCACATTTAATTCACTTTTCAGTTTTCTTATCATAATTAATATTTTCATAACCATGTTATGTTTCATTGTAATATTGGTCCATATGTCCAAACATAACACATTGAAAACACTTTATGAATTATTTTAACACAATACTTAGGGTTCTTTTTAGAAAAAAATTCAATAATTGGAAACTGGATTTTCATACCATCGGATTTCTTTTGTTAATTCTTACCCATTTCATGCCATCTGGACCTTTTATTTTTCTTTTTTTAAAGTGAATGTAATCATTAGAAAAATCCATTTATAACCTATCATAAAATAGAACAACTTTATAATATATTTTTAATTCAAAGGAAGACAATTCCCATTAATATCATGGATTCAATATAGAGTAGAAATGATTGATTTTAAATTCATGATCCCAATTAATATTTGCAGAAAAATGTGCCAATCAAGTGAATTTTTCCTCACAAAGATCCACTAAATCATCCCATTTTTTTAAATTATGTGAGTTTATTTTCCATCCTATGTTAAACCGCCTTCATAAAATATTTTTTAAAAGAATATATTCATAAATTAATCCTAATTAAATGCATATAACTCATCATTATCCATGATATTATGGACCATTGACCACTAATGGTCAGTTTCACCTTCAAAAATACAACCAGAAAGGTTATCAGTTTGATTATATTAATACCTAATGAAAAACAATGTCATTTTGAGGTATTCAATCAACCCTTCATATACCACTAGGGCATAAGATCCACTGAATTCATGAGGGTGTTGCCTCAATAATTTTCCTCTATCATCATGTTCCTTTTTGGTAGTTCTAGTTGTTCTCTTATAATGATGAAACCTTAATTTATAGATTGTTTCAAATGGGACATTACATTCACCAAATTTTTTGTTCCAATCCCCACCATTAAAGCATTTATATTCAAAAAGATATTATCCAATCAATGCCTTCCTACATCAAATTCCTTGTTTCATCATTAGAAAACCATTCTGAGCAGTTATATCCTAGATTAAGCATCATGGTAATATTTAAATTCTATATCATTTGAAATTATCTATTGATTAAAAATCTATTATGGAATTCTATTAACATCATCCTATCCCCTTAAGATATATAATGTCTTCTCTAAAACCAACTATAATCACCCATCCCTTAACATTACATAATCTTTTTAGTTAAACAATAATAAACTTATTCCATTCCCAACAATATTTTCAATGTAGGGTTTTATAGAATTAGTAAATAATTCATATATATCAACCCATAATCATTAAAAAGTGGTACTACTAAAACAGTATCGATTTCATCCCTAATATAATAATTTTTAATAAAACAGGAAATCATTTCATGAAAAATTTCATAGCATTCATCTTGGATTCTTCTTTTATTTTACATATCCTTAAACCATGAGAATATAATTTTTAATATTTCTATGAGAACAAAAATAACAGTAAAGGAAATAATAAGGAATGAAATCATTAGTTCATTAATACTTATAAACATATGAAATCATTTTAAAAAAATACACACTTCACACCTAAAATGTATTATATACATACTTTTGGAAAAAAAGTGATTTCCAAAAAACAAAAAAAAAGAAATACAACCATATAGGTAAATATGGATATTAATTAATTAATACTATAAACATCATGAAAACATATTATTTTTTACCCTCATGGATACCGTAAAATTTTACCCTCACAACTACCTAATGATGTGACTGTCACGGCAAACAAGACATGTAATCATCATAATTACACTAGGAGTAACGCTATGGTCGACTCCAACATAAGCATACAAAATCCATCGTAGGGAGATATAAGTCACCCCATAGATCATAATAAAAACCCAATAAAAAGGAAATAACCCTAAAACATTAATAAAATCAATCCTTCTAAATTTTAAAAAAATATAAATTTAATAAAATATTTTTAAAGAAAATTCCTTTCTATCGGGATTGTCTTACAGAAAACATTGTCAAAACACCATTATAATCATTTAAAGAGGTTTATTAATACATTGAGGTACTATATTAATATATATTTATATTTATATTTATATATCATACCTTATATAATCATTTTGTAACAGCCTTATGCACACTTATTAATAATATATTTTTTTCATTATAACATATGAATTTATTTCATGGTTTCCATAGTTCGTTCATTATAGATATTAATGTAGAATGGAAGGAGAAATAAAAAAGTGGAAATAAATGGTATTAATATTTTTACATAATTATAAATTATACTATATATCATTTTATTTTCTAATATGAGGATGATTCATTATATTAATCATTATTGAAACTGATAAAATTTATTTTGGCAGTTTTTTGAACATCATGAACTTATATCATTTTATTTAATATCATGATAATATATTTCATCCAGAACATTATAAAACATATAATATCTATAAGAAAATATTATTTATCCATAATAATGGTTTTATGACCATCCATTAAGGTGGTAATATAAAATGAATGTTTATCGTCCACGATTGTGGTAAATTGACACATCACAGATGATGTTCTCATTTTTAGTATAAAAGAGAGAATATATAGAGTTTGATGGTGAATTTTTCCCTAAAATGATAAATTTAATGGATATATAAGATAATAGAGTTTTCATTCCACTTAGATAGTGGGAGGTGAAAAGAAAATAAGCAACTAAAATAAATTAAAAAATGAAAATAAAAGTTATAGAAAGAAGATTTTACATTTTGGATTATTCTCATTGAGAACCTCCTTAACACCCTTGGTTTTGGACTTTTTATAAGACATGATGATCCCAGACATTTGTATGTGGATTTGGAAGGGAATTTGGTAGAAATTAAATAATCTAAATGGCTTCAGAGGTAAGTGGATAAGAGGTGTTGATGGGGGTATTTATAGTTGATGAGATGAGTGTTTTTTATTATTTTATTCATTAGTTTCGTATTTTGGATCAAGACTATGAATTGTATTTGAATTATCAGTAAATATATTAAAATAATTAAAGGGATTACAAGATTGTTGTGATTAAATTAGTAATGAATAAACAAATACATTATTTATATTATAATTTATATATACCGTAAATTACCATATTTTACTATTCAATAAAAATTAAAGTATATTAGAAATTTTTTGAAAATTCACCATAATAATTTTCTTATGTGTATAATTGAAAAATTTATCCCCTTTTTTGAAAATAATTTTCTAAATTTAAAAATTTTAACTTTAAATAAATATTATAATTTAATCGAACAAATAATGATTTTAAAAATATAACTGATTTTGTGACACTATGAAAAATTAATTAAGGTGTCATAAAAGAATATTATAATAATAAGACAACCAAATATTAATTTATGAATAAATGTTAGGAAAAAATTCTTTTTAAATCATTATATTAATTATAAAATTTTAAACAAACATTTATGTTTCAGAAAAATACGATCACTAAATTTATTATTTTGAAAACTATTATTTATTTATTCAATGATATATATATATATATATATTAATTATATTTTCACTTATATGATATATAAATTTTTTTAAACATATAATATGTGAGGTTGTTATTCTATTTGTATAGATTCATTAATTACTTTAAATACCACTTACTTCCATATACATTTATAATGAATTTAACTTTTTTCTTCCTGAATTAAACAATTATTTTATAAGTAACAATGTTTTAACAAATCATGTAAAGGGTGTCATGGAAAATAAATCTTTCCAAGGGTTTCTAGTAATTTAAATATTTTATTGGAGTATTAAAATGGTTGAAGTGATATTCCTTTTATAGTAGAATTAGAGTATGTTTTCTATGGAAAAGAATGTTATGCAAGGGGTAAGAATGGAATTGCATGAAATTTAGGTGAGTTAGGGTAGGTAACATTTATAATATATGTAGGTAAGAATTTATATCCAAAAAAATTCTTATAAGGTATAAATTTCATTTTAATTTAGGATTATTTGTGAAACCTTAGATTATACATTTTATCACTTATTACGTTTAATAAAATATTAATCATGCTAATTCTTTTATTACTAATAATATAAGTATAACGTTTTTACCAAATGATCACATGGTAAATCTAATTTTTCAGTCTAATTGTCTATATTATATTTTTAAATAGGATAAAATTATATTTTAATACAAAACATATAATGTGTTGAAAAACCATTTCTTTAGAAAAATGTTGTTTTATTCATTATGTATTCACAATATTATAAAACATTCATTACACATTAAATGAGTGTTAATTAATTTTTATACATATATATACATGATATTATATTATTAATTTAAAATTGTTTCATTTTATTTAATGGAAAATGCACAAAATTTATAAAAGTATTGTTCACGAAAAATTTTCATTTTACTACGGTTAATAAAAATTACCGAAGTTAAATTAATCCTTCTGAATAAAAAATTAGGTGACCTTATTAGATAAATTTATAAATATTGATTTTAAATTAAAAAACCATTTCATTTGAATCAATTGATAAAAAATAAATTTAATATAATAATATATTTAAAAAAATTGAGAAAATATTAATTATTTTCTAAAATATAAAATATAGTTTTGAAATTAAATCAGGATATTTGAATATATAAAAGTGTACATAATATATATATATTTTTTCTATAAAATTTTTTCCTAATTTTTATGTTATTCCTATATATTAAATGCCAGGATATTTTAAAAAATGATATTTTCACTATTCACAATAAATTATAATATTTTAGAAAAAACCCTTAAAATTCAACACAAGATAATATGAATATGATAAGTCTAAAATGATGTTAATTGTATCACAATGATCTTCTAAATTTTTATTTACATATTTAGATTTAAGAATATAAAGAAAAATTTAATGAACATATAACTCTAAGTACAAAATGACCATTTTTATGATCAACATTTCGATATGTTGTATAAAGTGGTTACTTTTAGTGACACCTGCCAAATTAATAGCTATAACATTGAAATTGTTTTTCATTTTTGGAAATTTTTCCATGAAATACAAGTTAATAAATCTGTACATAATTAAGTAGATGTACATTCTAGAATCATGAGTTATTACATTACACCCCCTTAAAAGATTTTCATGCTCACAATTTTGTTACATAGGAGAAAAATAGTTAGGAATATATTATCTCATCACATTATCTATTTCCCATGTATGCCCCTAAAATTCATTAATTCTCAATAGAAATTTAACTTGATAAGTGGTATTTTTTAGTATCACATTATCTCTTTGATGTAGAATTTCCCCTAGTTTTTCTTCAAAAGAGATTTCATATTCTTATTTCAAAGCATTCAAGATTAGAACATGTGAAGGTTATAGTATGTACATTATCAAAATTGATACATGTAACACTTTTTGTACTTATGAGAGTAGTCAAGGGTACACTATGTGATAATCTATGACCCTAAAAATTCGAGGATCTTGATGAGACCGATGTATCTACAGCTCAACTTCTATTTATTCTTAAATCTTATAAGCCATGTCCAATGAGATATTAAGATAAATGCCTTATAACTGACTTCAATCATTATATATTAACAATGATTGTATAAATAACGCATTTATTGACATTTTAGCACTTTGAAAAGGTGAAAAATAGTTTGAACCTTCTATATCATTTCATAGAAAAGGTTTTAAAATATCATCTTCCCCTCTTCAAATTCATACCATTATGATGGAGTCTTGTTTATATTCTTATATAGATCCTCATATGGTTCCATATGAATGTTTGAATGGAAACTAATAATACATGTTCTCTATAATAGGGGAAGATATTGATCCCAACATCCTAAGATGTCAATCTTTCAAAATCTCAACATATCATAATGAATTTAAATTTTTCTCTTAGTGTGACTATCTGTATGAGGATGATATACAATAAAAAATCTTTTCTCTATCTCTAGCAATTTCTAAAAAATTCTCCAGAACCATGATGTAAAAATCTTATCTTGATCAAATACTATGAATAGTAGTAGTCGAGGAAGCCTTAACAGATCCCTTATATATATCTTGTCAAGTTGGATATGGGATAAAATGTCTTTAATGCAAATAAAATAATTTGTACATGAAAGGTTATTGACTAAAGCCCATACAGAATTATATAATTTAGATGTTTTAGGGAGACCTATGAAGAATTCACTAGTGATTTTTTCCCGTTTCTGTATTGGTATGGGTTATGTTTTAAATATACCCTAATACTATTATCATTCTACCTTAACATGACAGAATTTCCTTCATCAATATACATACTCTACAATCCCCAACATAATACTATCCCACCACAAGTTTTTATTTAAATCTCTATAGGTATTTTTTCTTCATGGACGCATAGAAAAGGATGAACAATGATCATAAAAAAAATTTATTCTTCATTTATGGATTTCATAGGACATATATCCTTGCTACAAACTTTATAACTTCATCTTTATTAAGTATTAACTCCATAATATTTGCTACCATTTTCTATAGCTCTAAATCATATGTCATGCCTTCATTGATATTCAGATGAATTTAAGGTTTATCATTTAATGGGAATGATATGATTTGTCGCCTCCCAATATAAATTATATATTCATCCTTTTCAGATCTATGGGTATGGATTTTTTGGAGTCCTCAACATGGATACAGTTGAAAGATCATTCCTACATAGAGCATCAACCACGTTATTTTCCTTCTCTATTATGTTATATTTTGAGAAGTCATAATATGTTATCAATGCCAACAATACCTTATGGATTATTGTTAATTACACATGTTTGAATATTTATTTCAAGATAATATTATTATTTTATATATCATCCTTTTCTCTTCATAGTTTATGTCACAAAATCATTAACGAAAATATCATCGCCAGAAACTACAAATCATGCATTTGGTAAATTTTCCCTTGATTCGTTAATGGACGTGTACCATATGAAATTACTTTATCCTTTACCATGAATATTGAACCCAAACAGTTTTCCAAAGAATGACTATATAATTGAAATGTTCCCCACAAAAGGTAAATGTATGTACAAGAGTAGTGAAAAACATCTTATTCAGTTCTTTAAAACTTTCTTCACATTTCACTACCCAAAATAAAGTTCCTCCCTTTTGTTTTGAATAAACATTTTGGGTGTGATTTTGTATATAAATTTACAATAAAGTGATGGTAATTTCAGGTTAACCCAATAGAACTATTGATCATAGTTATAATAGTAGGTTTTGTCCATTTCTAATTGAATTATATCATTTATGGATCTATTAATATGCTCTTTATTATGATTAAATGTCCCCAAAATGACACTATTTATGGAAGGAATTAACATTTAATGAATTTAGAAAAATAATTATCCTTTTGAAAGATCTTTAAATCAAATTGAAAATGATATTATTGGTATTTATTTTTTATTTAATTTAAAAGTATATCCTATATAAATACAACCACAAATTGATAAAGTTATTCTCTAAAGACTATATTCATTAGATTCATTAATTATGTGCAGATACTGATTTGTTTATAAGGTATTATTATAAACTCACAGTGTCCAAAACTCAAATTCAATTTTGTTATTTATATATCCTCCCTGTTATCCCTTAAATTATGTTATATAAATCAATGGTCAATCTTCAAGAAGTATTGAGATCCTCATATCTGATTGAATTGATCATTGATATAGGGTAGGGGATACTTTTTTTATCTATATTTACATAAACATGAGATAATCATGAAAAGAAAAATTTTTCTATACTTATATTTGAAAAAATGACATTTTCACTCTATATAGAATTACTGAAGCATATAAAACCCTTAAAACATTATCTTGAAGTTTCTTTGATAACTCATATAATTCAATGAGATCCATTATATATGATATTTTTTAGATAAGAATGAATACATGAATTATTTCAACCAAAAACTCGACATCATTCTCTTGGGGAATACTATAATGTTCATATGTAAATATGTTAGTATATTCCCATAAAATATAAATTTAAAAAATTATTACTTCCTCCCTAATAATTTGATCAAACATTCTCTAATCATTGGGTACTATAACCCATATTATATAATTTTCATCCATAGGGGGTTTATAATCATTTTTTCATCGAGAGATGATATTATATTTATTTAGGATATGAAATTATACTTATTTAACATATTAATTTATATGTTATTTTTGATTGGAGATTGAATATATGTAGTATAATATAAAATTCAACCAAAAAAAGATGAATTATATCTTTATAATGTATCCGCCTTAAAATCTCAATTGGAGCATATTTTTAAACCTAAGACACAATCAATGTACCACATGGGGTTTTATTTATATTTAGTTATAAATTTCTTTTGTTGGTAATTTCATATTTTGAAAACATATATAGAATTAAAAATAATGTTATGAACTAGAATAAAATAATGAACCCCTGAATCCTAAAGATAGAATAAGTGTATCATTCATGACTTCATTTCCATGATCTACAATAGAAGTAGTGATCGTGAATTCCCTTCCTTATGCCCTTATTTTGGGAGGGTTTGGGGGGCCAATATTCATTATTTTATTAAGGGTGGGGAGTCTAATTTTACTAATTTAAAAACTCCCTACACATGAATCATTTATGTATGAGAGGATAATTATTAAATACCTTTTTATATTTTATTATGTTAATAGCTATCTTATCTATGGTTCAACATTTGTAAACCTTGTTTTCTATTTTAACAAACCTAAAACAATTCCCTAATCCTTTAATATAACTACCTAGGTTTTTTATCCCGCATTTATTATATGTATGTAATTGGGTTTCCTTCCCACCATTTGTATTATCATTGGTTATAACAGGATACTCCACTTTCCTTTTCTTTTTCCTTGGAATTTAGAGAGTTTCCAATTTCCATCTAAACCTTTAAGAGAACATCGAACAATATCTTTATAGAATCTAATGTCTCTTATAGATAACACACATATATGTCTCATTTATGCCAATAAATATGCGTTTGATTTTACTCTTCATATCAGAGATAAAACCGAAGGCATACCTCACAAGTCTTGGAAAATTTTCTTTGAATAACCCCATACTCTCATCATCTTTTTTCATCAATTCCATGAATTCCAACTCCATTATTATGTGAATTGTACATGAAGAACTCTTATTAAAATTTATCTTATTAAAAATATCACATTCTATAGATTATATTTCTTTTCATTCTAATGTGTTCTTAATAAATCTCCATTAGTAATCAGAATCACCTTTTAAATAATTGAAGTCTAAAACAACATTCTCATGGAATTATCACAAGATAATATAAAATATCTTTTCAATTTCATTGACTCACAATTGAGTAACCAATAAATTATAGAAACCACTAAAATTGGGTGTTTGTTACTTCATAAGGGACTAAATATTAGGTTTCCCCCTCCTTGGTGTGTTTGGGAGCTCCACATAATTTTATTTTTTAACATAGATTGATATATTAGGGTGATAATTTTCACAATATTTTTTATTCTGTCCCAAATGTAATTATGTTTCACTTTGATACAGGCTCCACATTTTCCATTGTGTATGTTTTTAACTAAGTCCATTCAAGTTATCACCATTTGCATGAATAAAGAAAATTAAGGAATAAGTACAGTTATATTAATGATTGTTAATACATGGAATCTCTATACATAATAGAAGTATTTCATAAATTATGTTCATACATTATCTGAAAATTCCATGGGTTTCAATCTATGTTATCTATATTTGGATTTATATCTGAACTTGTTATATTTATATATTCAAATCCTTCATAATGGTTTTCAATGATTATGTGATTACCCGAGTCATATCCCCCATGAGTTTCAAATCATCCTTATGCTAATGACCCATTCATGATGAACATGAATAACATCCATGATATACTCAACGAACTATTTTTAGGGATATTACCCCTATATTCATCAGTACTAAAACCACATGAAATTAAATTTTCCATACAAGGATTTATTTTCTATATGACACAAAAATCCATACATTACCAAAACATCAGGACCCTATCATATACTAACAACCAAAGATTATACATTTATCATGTTTTTTCAGTATAATCTCTATATTATTCTGTAAAAATAGCTAATCCATAATCTAATAAAAACATTAGATAAACAATATAAACATAACATAAATAATAAATTGGGTTTTCATCTAAATAATACATTAAAAAATAGTCACATAATCCAAGCATTGAAAGGTATATTATTATCAATATTAGATACATAAGCATCTTTTTTTGTAACACATGAAATGATTTTTCCATAATTTTCATCTTATAAACACTTTTCTAGTAATATTCAATATTTTAATACTATTAATAACCTATAAATTAGAAATATTAGAATGTGGTGAGCTTAAACGTTCATTAAGGGAAGAGAAATATCATAAATTTTTAGATCATAAGCATGAGGATAATAAAAATATCTAAATAAGAGACCAGAAGACCATGTCTGATAATCACAAAACATGATTAATCCACATAATATCATAAAATTATAATTAAGGAAACATAAAATATAATCTATATAAACTGTTAACAAGACATTATGTGAAGGATACATGGTAAAGCATGGTCCTAAAAACATGGGATTTCATGGAAATCAAATGCTTCTAGAAACATTGAATAACAATATAAAAACCTGGGAATTTCTCTTAACATAAAAAACATGAAAATGAGGAAAAAATATATTTATAGAAAAATAAATTTTAGAAATACCATTATTCCAAACCTTATATGAAAAACCGCATTATATTCATGCCTAAAAATGTGAGAAACCCCGTCATACACATGCTTATATAAACAAGCACATTATGTCTACGCCAAAAAATCTCATGAGATGTAATAATATAAAAATTCATTATAGTATGATATATTACCCTGACCATCATAATCAATACATATGTATGTAGTTTTAAACCAATCCTCAACATAACTTAAATAACCCACGAAAAGATAATGGGTTTCTTAACCATACCACAAAACATAAACAATGGAATCATAGGATATAAAAAATGTCATTATCCAAAAGGGTCCATAACATAATAAAATAAAAATTATAACGTCTTAATAGATAGATCATTTGATTATAATGAGATCCAAATTATGAAAACACTTTATTAAACAAATATTATTCACTCTAATAGTCATAGTTTTAAGTCCATTTTAATAATTTCCACTTTCTTTTAAGCGAAATGAAAATTATAACATACACAAAAATTATTCTGGTTCAAAAACACATATTTTAGTATAAATAACGAAATAAAATCAATTTAAATATAATTTCATGGAAATACAATGTTTAAAAACAAATTTTGTAACATAAATGGTGGTTTTGGATTTACAAAGTCCCTTACCGTTACCCGCGATTTCAACAAAATGCTTTAAAATAACGTATCATAAATATGAATATATTATTTATTTATTTATTTACCTTATTATTATATATTCTTATTTATACACATTATTTATAACAATTTACTTCAGGTATTAAATTACTATAATCTCTTTTCAACATGAGGTTTTGATAATCATACCAATGTTGAACTAGGTTCATAAAAGTCATGTTGATGTTTTATTTCCTAAGAAATATAATCATTTAGAAACAATTTTAGGTTCTATAATTTATTTTTTAAAATAATTATAATGTTATAATACCATTATATTTTATTTTTACTTTATTTTTATGAAAATGAAAATAGTAATGGACTAATTTTGGGTTATATATTGATATTGCTATATTACTGTATAAGGATCATCAATTTTTATGTTTTCTAAAAAGAATAAAATATATTTAATTATTAATTATATATATTACATATTCTCATCCATTATAAACAAAAACTATGTATGATTTTTTGAGAAAAATTAAACATGTTAATTTATGGAGGCTATAGTCCACTCAACACACGATTAGCATTTATACTTCCCAATGAATTAGAGGTGAGAAGGTGGACTATAAATAGTCCTTTAAGAATAATAAATACATTATATAAATCAAATTATTTTTTAATCACTATCATTAATACCATTCAAGATGTATGGTTATAAAAAACATAATTTTGCACTTCATGGAAGCATTAATATACCCTACACACTAATGATGATTCTTATTTTTATTAGTATATCAAAGAGAATAAAAATTGATCATACCATTGTTATAATAAAATATGACATAGTGATTATTTTTTTGTTATTATTATACTAATATTATGAATTGTTTTGAAATTAATAAATATGATATAAATTTTAGGAATGATGGGATAATCAATAATGTCTCGACCCGGGTGCCACACACCAGTTCCCTGATCTAGTAGGTCACATGACCTCATAAACGCCTCCCCATACACCCGATGATGTTGACCAGAAGGGTGGGTATAATATTAGTTATGGGGAGACTATAACTTATTTATATTAGTAATACACTAGTGGACATAAATAATCAATAACAAAATAATGATAATACATAACCAAAAAAATCTAGTATCACCAGATGACTAAAACATGAAATACAACGTCAAAAAAATAGTATATATTACATTCTAGAGTAAGTGTGAAGTGTGAAAATTTAAATAAAAAGTAAATACACTAAAAAACTCCCACGTTGGCCTCAAACCATGTGTATTTCCCTCATCTATGCTCTATCCCAAATCTTCTAACACATGGTCATTGCCTTTATCCCATCTTGCAAACATGAAGTCTATTAAGGTACAGATTGGACATCCCATATAGGGTGTGAGTATAACTCAGTTGGCAACCATCAATGGAATCTAAAACAACATCCATTCAATAATAGAGTATGCAGTTTTGTAAATAAATAATTTCAATGTATATATAAACACATATCACATTATCAAGAAATATTTATTAAACCACATATACACTAGTTTCATGTAGACTCCCATAACTCAATACCAACTTTGACCAATTCTAGAGACCAAACCATCACCAAGGGATATCATATCTTAAAATTAAATTGTATCCATTCTCCATCTCATTTAACACAATAATATCATTGTTACAATTCATTATCTCAATTATCAAATGAATTCCATTGTTTTCATTAATTTTTCTCAATTAAAAAATGAATTTCATTGTAACCATTCATTGTAATCAATTAACACATTAATTCCATTATTGACATTCTATTTTCTCAATCAATACACGAATTAAATTTTTTCTTGTACATTATTTCTATATCACATATGAATCCCTTTTTTACCATTCACCAGTTCAAATTTATTCCATTAATTAACTCAATAATTAATTATTATACTCATTTTTATTTCTAATTCAACAATTGATTCACCACATCAATAACCTCAATTAATTCATTGATTAATTAAAGGCCTCAACACCATTAATTAAATCACTAATTGATAAATCAATATTCACAAACTCAATTAAGAATAAATAATTAATCATTTTATTATTCAATTCACAATTCAATATTATGATAGTTCACAAGAAATTAATTATCCCCAAGTCCTAATTCAATATCTCATAACTTAAACAAAAGTTAATTATCTAAAATCATAAATCATAGTATCTTATTACTAATTATACAATTAATTACCCAAATCAATAATCTGAATATCACATAATGAATTCAATAATTAATTGTCCAAAATAACAATTTCAATATCTCATAATTAATTCAAATATTAATTAACCAATGTATACCATCTCAATTTCTATTAAATAATTCAACAAACCAATTATCCAAAGACTAAAATCTCAATATATCATAAGTAATTCAATAGTTAAATATCCAATGCCTGAAATATAAATATCTCATAAAAAATAAACAATTAATTATCCAAATTCTACAATCTCAATATCCCCAATTTCAATTTTCAATAGTTAAATAATTTAACATATTAATCAATGCAATTAAGAACTCAATTTTTAAACTTCTAGTAGAAATTATACAATTAAAAAACACATAATTGAAATAAATAATTTCATGTTTGAATTATATACCACCTACCTTAATTCGTTAATGAGCAGTCACCCAATGGAAATCCCAAAATTCAATGGAATAATGATGTAGTGAGTGATCTGGATCTAAATACTAAATACTAGATTTGACAAACCTATATCACTTATTTCAAGATATTCATCTACATATCCTTTATCTGTATCCAAAAATAGATATATATCCAAACAAATAGAGGGAAGAAAAAACTTCAATAGAAGAATGAAGAATGAAAAATACAAAGGTAACTATATAGGATGAGATCCTCTTACCAGGAGGGGTGAGGATCTTCAATATGGGGTTTTAATAGAGCCTAATGGAGGTAAGAATGTCTTAGAATATGTCTTGAGGGCGCCAAAATCATGAATGAAATGGTAGGGTCGAATGTGGTTGATTTGGAATTAGAATGGGGATCATAAATTTTTAAAATAAATTTTCTGGTCATTTTAATTCCCACACACGTTTTTCTGCTCTGGGAGCATGGTTTCCCTAACCGTGCACCTAAACCATGTGACTATTATATGGGGTGTATGATTTCTCTTTTTAGGGTACATAGTTTGAGAAAACCTATACTAGCTATAAAAACCTCTCTATCCAGGGGTTCATTGTTAGTAGGGTTAGTGCGCACGGTTTGGGAAAACCATGTGCCAACCATGAACATCCATCTATCTTACATATTTTCTCAAATTTGCACCCAAAAAACCCCGAAGTAAAAAAATTAAACAAAAAATTACCCAACATTATGTAAAAGTGTACCTATAAAAAAGAATGATACATATCTAGAAAATGCCATCGTTTTACGATTTCCTCACCGTATAATAGCACGTCTTTGAGATATACTCCCATGCATCTCATAATTTTTCAATAAAAAAGGTCAGTCCATTGGTCCCTCAATTATACATATCTCATTAAAGAATCCTCATGAATGCATCCATGTTTCCATAATAAATGAACTATCATATGGGTCATTCTCTGTAATACTTACTCACTTTGATCCAATACACATATTGGATTCTCCTCATATAATGTGTTTTTCTCAAGCACAACGGCATCCACATCATTCACATAAGATGGTTGGGGTGATACATCTAATTTTGTGACCCATGATAAATAACATGAATAGAACTGTATCTCTATGGAAGTGAAAATCGATATGCAACTAGCATCATTTTCTCCACATTCTCAAAGGTCCCAATGATCCTCAGCACTAACTTTCCATAACACTATATCCTAGGGTGACCCAATCAAGGTGACACCAAATGGATTACATGATCACCCTCTCTATACTATATGGGTCATATTTATTTATTATAATATGACTTATGTCAACTCTAGAAACTTCTATACACATCCAAATCAATTGATCTTATTCCAACATCTCCTGCATGAGACTCGATCCCAATAACTCTTACTCACTTGCCTTCATCGATCATACAGGTTGTCTATATGGTCTATCATAAAGAGCCTTTATGGTTTCATATATAATTTTAACTAATAATTGTTTTTATACTAAAACTCCACAAAATGTAGGTTCTTCTCCCAATACCACCAATGTCAAGTACACAAAATCATTGTATATTCTCAATCACTTGAATAATACACTCTGACTGCCAACCTTTCTATGGGTGGAATATTGTACTCAACAAAACATTTTCATCAACCCCCTTATATAAGAACTACTAAAAGAATGAAGTAAAATGTAATTAATTGTCTTAAACAATAGTATGTTGCATCCCCTATAGATGATCTATCTCCCATACATAATGTTCTCCCTAATTCCCTTCAAAAAATGTCTCCCATATAGGTAGAAAGCCACTATATTTTTCCAACATCCCATAATCACCCAAATAGATTCACTCTAATAAGGTATACTCAGGATAACCATCACAAAATCTATAGTAACATCATTCTACTTCCATTCTAGAATGGGAAATGGCTATAGAAAAACACCAGGCCTTTTTTGATTAGCCTTCACCTGCTGACAACTATATCATCATGTCATGAACCCCACTATATATTTTTTTTCATTTCTAGCCACCAAAATTTTTTCCATAGGTCATAGTATGTTTTTGAAACACTAGTATGTACCGACCCCTTGGAGGAATAAATGTAACACATAAAATAATCTAATACGATCATAGGCATAACAACCCAATTGCTAACTTAGATGACCTCATCCTCATCTATGGTCAAATTGTAATACGTCTCCCCATCTTCAGGGATTTTCCTCACCTCCAAACACTCTAAATCTGCATTTTTTCATTTATCTATCTAATAAGTGAAGAATACACTAAAAATAAAATGGGGTTCAACTTCTCCTGACTCCCCTGAACCATGACATGTATATCAGGTAACAAAATCATCATCATCAACTCATCACTAGACTCTTATACTACCTGAGTCTGAGTTTTACTACTCAAAATATTAGAAACATTGTTTCCCATTCTAGGAAAATATTGTATATTTAAATCAAATGATTTCCTATAATTAACCAATATCCTCTATTAGATATTCAAATTTCACTATGAAAAGATATACATCATGCTCTTATGATCTATATACATAGTAATATTTTCACCCAATAGGTAATTCCACTAACAAATATAATCATAAACCACTACAGATAACTCATTGTTGTTTATAGGGTAGTTCTATTAAATGTGGATAAAATTTATAATACCCATAAACCACAAATTGATATACTTGTATCAATACAGATCCATATATGATCCCAAAAGAATCACAATATATCATATACTCCGCATCTGGATCATGTAGGATAAATATTGGTGTTGAAGTCAAAACATTATTTAGCTATTGGAAGGCATTATAGAATTCTTCTGAACATTTACGATTTATATCCTTCTTGTTCAAGCCCAAAAGTGGTGCTTCCAATTAGGAAATGACCTAGATAAACCTCTGATAATATGTAAATATCCCCAAAAAACAACGGATATCTAATATGATATTGGGGTACTCCCAAAATACAACTTCTAGAAGTTTCTCTAAGTCGACACACACTTTTTCCCGTAAGATTATATGACCTAATTAGTATACCTAGTATATCCAAAAATATTAGTTATTTATCTTGTCTTAGTGCTGATTCCCTCTCAGTTTATATGGGATGATATAATGTTTTTTGGAATGATCATCATGAGTATTGGATTAAACCACGATTTTATCCAAAATCACTACAAAAACATATTGGGATAGAGGTGGAATATTATATACATCAATTCAATAACCAATACTAGTTTATTTTATAACCCAAATGACATTACAACGAACTCATATAGCCAATACCTTATTTTGAAATAATACTTCTGTACATTGGATGTCTGGACTCTCAACTGATGATACCCTGATCTCAGATCAATCATTGAGAAATCACAATCTCAATTAAACTGGTAAAATAAATTGATATTGAATGGAATAGGATACTGGTTCTTCATATTTATTATGTTAAACATCCAGTAATCAATGTAAAAGTGTAAATTCATATCATTGTTCTTTAAAAAAACACTAGTGAACCCCACGGTTACATACTCGGATCGATAAATCCCTTATCCCATAACGCCTCCAGATGATTCATGAACACTAGAAGACCTGTCAGTTTAATTCTATAAGGTGTAATAGAAACTAACTCATCCCCCATCATGATTTCAATTAAAAACTCCACATCTCTCTCAAGTGGAATCCATGAGACATCTTTATGAAAAAACATACTGAAATCACTCCACTACAGGTGGAAATAAATCTCACTTTACACCTCCATCATCCAACAACAAATTGGAAATATGGGTGGTATCCTCCCCCATTTACTGGTGAACTGGACCTTTATGACCCTCTTTAATTTCCATGACTCCATGGGGAATACAATTATCACCCTTAGGATACATAACTTTCACTATCCTCCAGAAACAATAAATGTGGGTTCAGTATGATACCATCTAGTCCTTACACAAATTTAGGAGATTCCTTACATGACAATGATGTAATGATCCCATGAAAGAGATACTCTTAAACCGCAAGAGAACAACCCTTGTACTAGAAAATGACTCTCAATCATACTCCCAAAGGTGTTTCTATCATCACCAACCAATTCATGAACTCCACTACCAGGTGGAAATAATTCACATGTTGTGTAGAATTAAGAGTATGAGAGGCACTAGTATCACATAAGTAACTAGATAGCGTATAATCTATAGGAATAGTACCTCTCACTATGGATGGTGTAGCCTTACTCTGTTGAGTTTTTGGATGAATGTAATGAAACTATCCTGCCCATCAACCTTGTGATTCTCCCTATGTCCCATGTGTTGAACTGCTCTTCTTAAATAGGCTCTCTTACCCCGAAGCACTATGTCAACTACCTATACCTCCCCATCCAGTAAAACTCTAACTGCAATATTGATATGGTGTAGAAGATCCCATTCATGCCCCCTAGTTTAATCTAGATCCTCTTTCATTTCATATCTATCATGGTTTCATATAGAAATTCTACGGATGTACCATCCTTATATAATAACAGCACTCTACATGTGGTCGGTGATAATTCCCACACTAGTGGCCCTACCCAACCCACTGGTAATATACAATCTGGGTAAGTCTTGTTTGACTGACCCTTCTCCCCGAACAGTTTTTTTATTATCCCCCAAAATAACATCCTCATAGTAATGCTTCCTACTCTCAGAATTTGTACTTACTGATCATCCAAAAATAACCACTAGTCATACACTGGAAGCCTCCCTTGGGTTCCTTCGGCTATTAGATCCTAATCCCCCACATCAGTAAACTTATTTAACCAAAATATTTTAACCGCAAACATTATCTCAAATTTAATTCCATATTTTAAATTCCTAATCATAGAAATCTCAACACATATAAATACTGTATAAATGTTTTGAAAAAAAATAAGGATTCCAACATAGTATATCATTGACCTACTCCCCTAACTCAATATCATTAACTCAGCTGCTCTCTCCTTCCTAAGCATCTCAGTGTAGATGTTCTCAAGAACTTCTCAATGATTTCCATCCATAACATACATCATCATTCCCAGTATCAGCCTAAAAGTACAAACACTTATTTACTAATCCGTAGAGAATTTATGAACCCTACTTGACCCTCCTCTTAGTAGTAGTCTCTAAATTGTCATTTATTGGCTTGAAGGACTCAACAAAGAGCTAATATCCCTTAGGTCCACCCTCTCTAGTAAAAGTCGTATGGTGTTGTAACAAGAAATCCATAACCAAATAAAACATTCTCTTCACATGCCAATCTGGGTATCTTTCGATGAATCACATGATGAAAGAAAATTTTTCTCGGAACATCTATTATTCCTCCTGACCCATATCTATCATTTCCATGGGTTCCACTACTAGTAGAATATCTCCATCCATATCCCCCTATCAGCCCCTCAATAAGCGTCATCCTAGAGGAACCCCTGTACAATTCCAGCACATGTCTAAGGATTGATAACAACCCTTTATCACATTTACATATGTGGTAAACACAATAAGTCACAACAATTCATACCCCAAAACCCCACAACACCATTAAAACATAGGTGTCATCTCTAC
Organism: Viscum album; assembly: GCA_963277665.1. Classification (NCBI taxonomy): domain Eukaryota; kingdom Viridiplantae; phylum Streptophyta; class Magnoliopsida; order Santalales; family Viscaceae; genus Viscum; species Viscum album. The sequence goes on along the minus strand of OY728151.1, from coordinate 1,786,854,959 downwards.
CCTTAAACATAATAATCATACATCATGGTTAACACATTCTCATTTTTCAAGTTTCTCATTAAACACAAATTTATTCTCATATTGTATCATTTTAAAATATCTCAAAATAAATAATTAGGGAAAATTTTCAGTTAAACATCACAAGCAAGGGAAATTAGATCAAGTTTGACAACTTATTCAAAACATGTTTTCATAAGCCTACCTAAAATGATGCATGTCACAATTATCCTGATTTCTTAGAATGATGAATGAAAAATCAACAGTCATTATGTACTGTTACATGATTCAAATATCAGTATACCTCAACATTAATAATAAAATAACACCATTGTACATCACCCAAGGTGAAAAAATATTCAACTATAATAGTTAACATAATAAATAACAAACCATCCAAGGTACCTGGGTCCTCACCCATATATGGGAAAGGCACTCCAATGAACGAGCTCATAACTTATGCATGACTCGTCTGAGTCTCCTATATATCATTCCCAAATAGTAATAAAAAAGAAAATAAAATAAAACATCCATGATACCACATTATAACGTCCCAAATCAGGTTCCATACATCACTGCCTGAGCCGTTCAGTCACATGAAATTAAGAACACCTCCTCATACACCAGAGGCTATAGACTAGTAGTGAGGGTCTAATATTAGTCATGGAGAGACTTTACACTCATTATATGAGTAATACTCCATATAAATTAAATATAAAATAACCACATAATGATGTAACATTACCACAACAATATAGTATCACAATATGACTAAAACAAGAAATAAAATATCCAAAACCATCATTATATATTCCATGCTAGAGTATGTTCTATCTGTAAAAATTAAACTCAAATGTATAGAAATTGACAACTCAAACACGGTTATGGAACCAAATTTGTTCCCCTAATCCATTCTGTATCCCAAATCTTCCATCTACCCCAATGAATTTTCCCTAATCTTGTCTTGTAAACATGAAGTCTATTCATGTACCGATCTGGAATCTGGATTATGGTGTGAATAAAAATCAGTAAGCTTCCACCAATAGTTTCTAACATAATATCCTATAAATAATAGTGTATGAAGTTGTATAAATAAATAATTATAATGAATAAGTAAATAGTTATCAAATTTTCAGATAATCATTACTTAACCACATAAACCCACAGGTTCCCATGGACACCCATACCTCAATATCTACTTCTAAGCATTCTTGAACCTGCACCATCCCTAATGGATATCGTATCACATAATTTCACTATTATAATTCTCCATCTTAAGAAACAAATGAGTTTTATTATTTCAATAAATTTCCACAATTAAAACATGGATTTTATTATTACCGTTCTTTGTAACACATGAATTCCATTGTTAAAATTCATTATTTTCAATTAACACATTAATTTTATTTTTACCATTCATTATTCCATGTAATAAAATTAATTTTAATATTACCCTTCATTATTTCTATATCACATATGAATTTCATTTTTTGCATTCATTAATTAAAATTTATTCCACTAACTATTTCAATGATTTATTTATCTTCTCATCCTCATTAAAAATTCATCAATTTTTTCACCACATAAATCAATTTAAATAATTATACAACTAATTAATTACATTAATCCTACTAATTAATTTAAAAATTAATTAATCAATATTCACAAACTCAATATCCCAAAATAATTCAATAATTAATTATTCGTTTCCCAATTCAATATTATGATAATTCACTCAATATTAAATTATCCTCAAATCCCAATTCGATATCTCATAATTAAAATACCAATTAATTATCTAAAATCAAAAATATTAATATCTCAAAATTAATTCTAAAATTAATTATTCATATAAAAAATTTCAATATATCATAAAAATCCAATAATTAATTATCCAAATCTAGAATCTCAATATCTCTTAAGTAATTCAACAATTATTTATCCTGATTCTGCTATCTCAACATCTCATAATTAGTTCAACAATTAGTTATCCAAATTATACAATCTAAATATATCATAATTATTTCATCAATTAATCATACAAATTCAATAATCTCAATATCTCAAAATTAATTCAAAAATTAATTATCCAATGTCTAAAATCTCAACATCCCAAATTTCACATTTTCTATAATTAACTAATTCACCAAATTAATCAATTCACCTAAGAACTAATTTTTTAAACATTTTATAGAATTGATAAAATTACATACACATAATTGGAATCAAGACATTCTGATTTTATTTATATAACTCCTACCTCAAATTCTTGATGAGTGATCACAAAACAAAATTACCCAATTTCAAAGAAATAATGATGCAGCATGGGATACAGATCTAAAACCAAAATCCAATATCAAAAAAATTTGGATCCCTTAATTCTAAATCTAGATACACCAGTCCAAGATCCAGATAAAAAAATTGATGTTGAACCAAACATAAAAGAGAAGCACACCCATAAATGGATTTATGAAGAATGTGAAATAGAAAGGAAACCATACGGGGTGAGATCATATTTCCATGAGGGGTGCATATCTTCAATATGGGATTAAAATAATGAAGAACAGAGGTCAAAATTTCTTGGAATCTATCCATAGGGCTCCAAAATCATGAAAAAATTGTTATTGTCAAATGGGTGTTGATTTGGTATTAAAATGGGGGCTTGAAAAATTTTGAAATGATTTTTAGGGCTAATTTAATTCCCCCACACTGTTTGATGATCTGGGCACATGGATTTCCTTAACTATGCACCGCGACCATTCAACTCTTTTAGGAGTGCACGATTTCTCCTATTGGGGTTCTTATTTTGATAAACCAAGAAAAATCTTTAAAAACATCTAGGTTCACTGTTGAATTATTTGATGGGCTAAGGCACATGGTTATGGAAAAATGTGTTCCCACCCTACACTGCTCTTTTTCATCCATGTTTACTAAATATTTCACTCAATCACACCCCAAAGTAAAACCCAAAATATAATTACTCTATAAATAGAAAAATATTTGAAGTAAACAAGCATGAGACATCTCTAGAAAAGGTCACAATTTTACATACCCACATTTAGACCCTGATCTTACTCTTGGTTATAGACATATATTTGAAGGACATAGAGTAATATCAGGGGACCAAGGAAAAATAGTAGTATAAATTACTTCAATTATATAAAATTTGTCATGGGTATCAAGGTAATTTTATAATATGACAATAATATATAAAGGGTGGAAGTGATCATCCTTTTATAGGTGAAGAAAAAGGACTTTTCCATAGAAAAGAATATTATGATTAGGGTAGGAATGGAATGGCCTGGATGATAGGTGAGTTAAATAAGTAAACGTTGGTAAAAATGTATTTAATACTTTAAAACATAATAATTATTTTTTATAAGGTATAATGTTATTATTAATTTAATAAAATTAGATCCATCATTGATTATTCATTTATACACTTATTACTCGTAAATATTATTTAGTCAAGTAAAATATTATTTACTAAAAATATAACTATAACCTTATTAAAAACTTATTTTTGAAGAAAAATATGGGATTGATTTATACTAATTGAATTTTTAAATAAGAAAAAATTAACATTTAAATAAAAAAATTTAATGTGTTGAAAAACTGTTTCCCTAGAAATATGCCGTTTTAATTTGTATGGGTCCATAATCTTATTTAAAATTTATTTACCATTATTTTTCACTAATTAATTTTAATATAAGTTAATAAAATAAAATAATAGATTTTATTTAAAAATAATTTATATAATTTTTAAAAAATTCAAAATTTTTAGAAAAGTATTATTCTTTTAATATTATCATTTTTTGAGGATAAATAATATATAATGAACTGAACTAAATAATTATGCCTAAACATAAGGCATACCATATTATATAATTCGGAAACATTATTTTAAATTTAAGATGTATTTCAATTTATTCAATGTAAGATAACTAGTTTTAAAATAAAATTATATTTAAAATATTTTTTTTCAGAAAATATTTCATATATTTTAAAATATAAAATTTAGATTTTTATGTCAATCATTATATTTTAACAAATATAATTCCACTTAAAATAAATATATTTAATAAAAGGGTTTCTTATGTATTATTTTATTTATATAAATTAACTTTCATGTTATTTTTGAAAGCAAAGTTTTTCATTTTCACATGAACTAAAATATATATGAAAAATAAAAAAAATCCTCATTAACTAATAAGGAAATATTAAATTCAAATTAATTTAGTCAAATTAATATTATAAAAGTGATGAAAAAAATTGGGGATTAGAAAACAAAATATTATTTAAAAAATACATTTTTATATATAAAATGACTTTTTTATTATACCATTATATAGGCTTATTATAAAGTGGTTACTTTTGGGGATACACACCAATATTATAGCTATAATTGTAATACATATATACATTTTAAATTTTTCTACTGTTTTATTTCATAAAATCTACTCACAAAAGACATAATTATGTGAACTTAAATACTAAAATTTTGGGTCAATATAGTGAAGTTTTGTTTGATTGAGAAACATGAAGAATGTATCAAGGAATTGAAGAAGAGGTTGGTCACATCAGCTATACATAAATTAACCTATAGTGGAGAATGGTCTATAATATATGTTAATGCTTAAATTAAGTTCATGGGATGGGTCTTTGAGAAATATGAATGGTTGATTTCTTATGAATAATGATAATTAAAAAATAATGAGAAAAAATAGGATTTTTTACCATATATTAAATTTAGTTTCATCTAAAGAATATTTTTTAGGATTTTTTACCATATATTTTTAATAAAAACCAAAATGGTAAAAACAACTAAATATAAAAATGTAAAAATCATATGGTAAAAGGATTGAAAATGGTAAAAAATGGTTCAAATAAGTGTTTTATTGTTTAAAGACATTATCTCATCAGAAAATAATTATTTTCCACTTTTAAATCCATTGAACCATGAATTTATGTATTCAATCACTGAAAAATTACATGTATTTTCAAATATGGAATCTCTTAACTTATAAATGGGGATCACATTCCCCAAATTTCTCAAACAATTTAAAATCCATAGATACACCAGAACTCTACCCCAAATGATCATCAACTCCATAACAACTTCCTTGAAAAAAATCATGTAAAAATACAAAGCTAAGGTTCCTTAATATGTTACCAAAGGGATAACATCCAAAGGGAGTGGTAATGTTACCAATGAAGATCTCTTACATTATTCTTCTTCTACCTCAAATATTATCTATCCATGATAGTTTTATAACATAAATTTAACTCATATTCAAAAATATTATTATAATTATAGAATGTTACTTATCTACCTTCTTCATAAACCATTTGGAAAAATGATTTCGTAAAGTGTGCATGTGGACTACCAACTTCATGAACCATATGTTTTATTATTAAAAACTAAAATACATAGCTGGAACAAAATAATAATTTAATACAAATACTTATTTATAAATTAATTAAAATTATAAAATGATAATTATTTTATTTTTCCATTCCAACCCATTTTATGAAAATTACAAGTGTCGTATGTGTATACAGACAGACTACCTCCTCCATAGTACATCATATCACTTTTTATATTACCGTATAACATAAAGGACATTAAAAATTTATTTAGTGCATTAAAATGATATTTATAACACTATTATTATTATTTATTATAATAATTAATTTTCTATAAGTGATAATAATAATAATATTTCATAGTAAACTAAACCGCCTAAAACAAAAATATCATGGAACTTTTTTTAATTGGATCCCACACTGTGAAAACCAATGGGATTGTATAAATTTTAATATAACTGAATAATAAAATAAATATAACTATCTAATTATTTATAATATAAATAAATTATTCATCCCTTTTGGCCATGGTCAATATAATAATTTTTTTTAGTGTTAGTTGAACCACCTCATGTAACACACCAATAGAAAAAAAATGTATAATTTATAAATAAAATATGATAAAAAATATAACATAGAAAATAAAAATCATATGAAAAATTTGCATGTTAATTTTTTTTAATAAAATTAACTTAATTATTCATTACATTAATTGCGTGCATGAAACAAATCAGGACATGTGGTTAGAGTCAATTGAAATTATTTTCAATTCCATGGGACATGTTGGATATTACACTACATAGTTTTTTATATGGTGTATTAAATTTCATATTTCATATAATTATAATAAATATCTTTCTTTTCATGATATTTTAATGTCCATTTCATGATCACCAAATTATGTTATATTGATTCTTATATTATCATAACTGTAAGGGTTTATTGTCTAATATTAATTTTATATTTTCATTTTTTAAAGACGGCACATCTAAGTAATTTTTTCCCTTTTTTTATCCAACCCCCCATAATTTTCTCATCCTATAATTATATTTTAGGTTTTATAATTATTATCAAAATTTCATTTCCTCATTGGATCATTATTTACAGGTTGTAATGAAACTAACCCTAACATTCTTTTTGATAGGTTCATCCATGACCATATTCATTGGATGAAATTACGGTTTTCCTTACCTATACTTTAGTAATTAATTAATTACATCTACTACAATTTTTTGGCTTATTTAAAATTATTAAAAAATTGCATTTTTAATACGGGTCGTTTTTATCAATGTATGAAAAGGTGTATCTTCTTAATATTTTATGTGTACACTTCTTTAACAATTATTTTTATTTTTATATGGAGAATAATATTTATCATTTCATATTTTATAAGAGAAATTTTTATTCAACCAGTTTTATAAAATATTACTATTTAAATAAAAGATTCTGAGGAGATCATGAATATTTCTTATTTTCAAAGAAATTTTCTAATTCTAGGATTTTGTTTTTCATTTCAGACTTATTTTAGGCTTGATAAATGTCATTATTTAAATGATCTCATCCAACATATTTCTTAGAAAGGATAGGGAAATATATTTTCTTCAATAAAAGAAATGATCCTTAAGTTATTTTTCCTTCCCTAACTATCCACTAATTATAAATATGGTTTTAATTTCAATTCCTTTCATCTTTTGACACTCTATATTCTATTCCTTTAATTGAAGGATTTTCACATATAATCTATAAAGTTATTTAGTTGTTGAAATTATTAATTAATTGTTTACATTTTATCTCTAATTCGAAATACCATACATAACACCCCAACATGATTCACCAGTTCCGGAATGTCATGTGTAATGACATCATATGCACCTCACCGTATGTAAGAGGCTTCAATGTAACACCCAATTAAATTTATCTCTGATATTTTGTAACCATTCTTTTGGTTTTACTTTTTCACTGGTTGAGTGATGTCAAAATTCATTTTGGTGGATTCCTATAATTGTGAAGATTGGGATTATTTTGAATTTTTATCATAAAATATATAGTTTTTTTAACTTGGAGGTTACACGATGTCTAATTAGAGTAAGTTGCATGTAATGGGAACTCAACTGATAATTGGAGTGGGATACACAATGTGATAATCAAGAATTCATATATAGTGTACACATCATGTAATGGGAAAATCCAATTTTTAATAAAAAGGTGACAGGTTTTTCAGTGTATATGGTATTCAAGTATTATATGGTGTGTAATGGGATTACACGCTGTATAAATCTCACATGCGGTGATTTTTAGCATGAGGCATTGATAAATATTTATTTCATTCATACATGATTTCTTGATCTTATCCTAGAGTCTCTTCCTAAGTGTTTTTTTTGTGACTTTTTCTATTGTAGATTGTATCATTCAGCGATTGATCACCATTGGGGTTGGACTTCTTCTCTCTAATAATGAGATCCTGTTGGTTATTATTTTCATTTTTTTGGGGATATGGTTTGGTTTTATATTTCTGATGGGATATTATTATCTATAAATTATTTCCAGTTTCTTAGTGTGCCTTGTCTTCTAATGTTCAATCTCATGGTTTTTTTCCACCATTATCGAAATAATCTTGGTTTATATGATATTGAGTTATGTATTTCTATATAATGGGTTAATTTGATGAATGGAATGTCATTATTGATTACTTCCATTTTTTTCATTTATTTGAAGTGATAATTGGTTTCAAATGAATTCATATAACAGAAAAAAATTTCACAAACATTTCATTGAAAATTTATTTTTTTCATTTAGAAACATGTTTTCGAACATTGAATTTGATTGACATGGATTTTATTTTTTTTATAAAATTGTGAACATGGTTTGGGATTTAATTTTTAGAAATACACATTCAAATCCTTGGGTTCATCAGGAAAGAGACATGAAGAGATATTGTTTTTGTTGAACAACTCTGAGGTTTTTTATATCATCTGGTAGGAATCGATATCTATTAGATCCTATGTTATTCATATTATGATTTTGAGTGTACGTTACACATTTTCCATAGGATATATCCCAATTTGATGTACCTTTTCATTTTTCATTTTTCATTTATGGTTTTTATCACATTATTTTTTTCAAGTACTTATTCTCGTAGATTTTTATATGATTGTAAATCAAATAGATTAACATGATAGGTTCTTCCAGGGATATGATTTTCTATTTTTGTCACATATAATTGTAATATGTCTTTTTTTTAGAATATGCACATATATTTTTGAAAATAAATGTAATAAAAATGGATAATGATTTATAAATGATTTGGATTTATGAAAAATATTTTTATAACTATTTAATTCTAAATGCTTGAATTTTTTTGTTCATGATATTATACCTTTTAAATAAACTATGGTGGTATCTTTCTAGGATTTGGATAACATCATACTTGTGACATTAGGAATATTTAGACGTTTTATTGTAGGATTATTGTAAGGATAATATCATCTTGTAGTATGTTGGATTTTCTTGTTACTTATTCGTTCAATTTTGATTTTTCTGGAGGTGATTGTTCGTCACGTGGGATTTATACATACATTCTGGTTTAGCCTGTTTTATAATTGTATTATATGTCAGTATGGTATCTTTTCCATTTGAGATTTATAATTTGCATTTATGTATTTTTTATATATTCAAGACTAGTTTCTATTATAATGTTACAACCATATCATGTTATGTGCATGTTCAGGTGGTCGGTCTAGCTGAACTGGGTTGGTTTCTTATGGTTTGGTATCGAAGGTATTCTCAGCCTAATGTGTTTTAGTTCTGCATAAGTCAGGTTCTATGTCTTGGGTTCCCCATAGTTAGGATTTTTAGAATTTTTATAGTAGGCGAGGAAATGGGGCCTTGAAAAATCACTTTTGTTACTGAAATCGTGTTACAATGGGTGTCTGGGGAATTTTAATGGGATTCAGACATTGAGTTTTATTTCATTTAAATGAAATTTTTGTGAATTTTATTTTAATTGGCCTATTAAATTTATGTATGGTTTTTTATTTCAATTTGTAATTTTTGAATGTATTTTTATTGATACCTATATATGTTCCAATGATTTGGTAATTTTCTCACTACTAATCGTTTTTTATCTTTTTTTAGATAATTCTTCTATATATATATCTTCCAATTCCAAGGGAGTGATCCATAATACTTTTTCCATAGGCGAATCCTCCATTGAACCCTAATTTAGTAAAATCATTTATTCGGACTGTTTAGACTCTAGGTCAATTGGGTTGTCCATGACCCATGATTTATAGTGGATCATGAATGAGAATTTACTAAGAATCATCCACTCATCATTCTTATTGGAAAAGGAACCAAGAATTAGATGAGTGTCTAGAGATGATATATAGGATATTAAACTTTTAGAATATTCTTGGATATTCTAATATGAATTTTTCCATGTATGTTCTTAAGGGATGAGGTAGGAGGTGGTGGGAATCTATTGTGCATGGTATGTTTCCTGAGGATCTTAATTGGGATTCCATAAATTAAGTATTTAAACAATATTTATACTATGAGGAACTTTTTGGGAAAAATACCTAGGATTTTATGAACATTGAATAGGTTGATCATACTGTTCTAGAGAATTATACCCATTTTACTGAGTTAGCACATTTAGAACAGGATATTAGAACCAATGAGTACCGAAAGGATCATAGGTTTGAGTTAGGAATGAGGCCTTATATTCATTTGATATTGATACTAATTTTCCTTCCAACAATTATGGATTTATTTTACAATGAAAATTTATCTAAAGTGGATATATCTGGAAATATATTTTTTGTTGTACAATCAATTGGTTCAGTTGATTTCATAGGTGTATATTGTAGATAGAAAAAGAAAGGGCAAGAGTGGTTAGTTTTCATTATAAATAGTCTCAAGGGTGATGATAGGGAAGTGGTAGGTTTTCTCCTACCATTATTTAAGGTGAGGTTATACCAAGAATAACCTTTTGGAGGATTCTCATACTAGTCATGTTTGTGTATAATATGTTCATCTACAATGATTCTGTGAAATTATATCTCAAAGTAATTGTGAAGGATCCACTATTAGAAAAGTTTCAAAGGTTCATGAATAAGAATCCCAGGGTTGCGGGTCTAATCCTCTGGCTAAGTGATATTTTCATGTTCCTATCCCAGAATGACTTAATGAAATGGTGTTTGTAATAGGGGAATTTGAATCGGGTCCCACTAATATTATAGGTAAAATGATTATATTGTCTTTTATGGGGATATCTTGTTTTGATACAAGTGATATTCATTATGTTATACTTTCAATGTTAGTTTAACTGTTTAGATTTCATTATTAACTTATTTCACTTATTTGTATATTTCCATGCCTTTTATAATATGTTTTGAACAAAGATTCATATGTCTTTCATCTTAGGAAATAATAGTAGACATTGATGAGGAGTGGGTATTTATGGTGCATGATCCTGACATCATCGTCATGATTTTCTACATGGATTGGATTATCAGTTTTTAGTCCTTTATATAATTTTATCTTTGCGGTATTCAGTTACTATCAGTCGATGGAGTCATGCTTGTTTTCCATGCTGAGTGGTACTCTATATCGATAAAGGTTATTCTTGTTGTTTTCATATGATGGTTTAATTTCATTATAGTCGTTAGAGATTTTACTTGATGTAGTTGACCCTTTATTTGGTGTTCATATACATTATATTTTGTGTTAGTAACCTGAGATGTTTCTGAAATATTTATCTAGTTTTACTCCTCAGAGAGAGAACATGTTTACTAATGTCATTTTACCTAGTGTGATACCAAATTATATGATTTCTAAGCATATGGAATCTATGTAGTCGGTGGAACATAAGTTCCAACTTGACGACCTAGATGCTAGAGGATTTATTCATCCTAGAATGTCACCATGGGATTCACAAGTCATGTTTTATAAGAATATATATGAGAACCATAGACTGAGTATTGAATATCAAAATATGAATAGGTTGACCAATAAGAAAAAATATCCTTTTCCATGGATTGATGATCTCTTTGATCATCATAGATAGGCTCATTAGTTTTCTATGATTGACCTACAATCAGCGTATCAATAGTTAAGATTCTGAGAATAGGATTCACCTAAGACAGTGTTTAGCAGTTGATATTGGAATTTCGGGTGTTTGGTTACAACATTTAGTCACATTGACCCTCTTGAGGTGTTTATAGATTTGATGAACAAAATATTTCATCAATTATCGTTATTTTTTGTTTTTATATTTTGGGTTGATATTTTTGTCTAGTCATCCTCAAAAGAAGAGTATATGGAACATTTTGATATGATTCTCCAAACATTTAGAGTGCATCATCAGTATGGAAAGCTTTCTATATGTGTTTTTTGGATTCATGAAGATAAGTTTCTAGGTAATTTTATATATAAGAGGGGAATATTAATATATCATGAAAAGGTATTGGAAGTTCTGTACTGGTATTAGCCATTAATATTGTCTAAAATTCATTGATTATTGGATTTTCATGGGCACTATAGAGCGTATGATTATGTTTCCTCTAATATCACTTCTTCAACCGCAGCTTTAAAACATAAGGGTGTAATATTTTATGTAATGATAAATTTCATTGATATTTTTAAGATATGAAGTTGAGGTTTACATTAGAACCAGTTTTGATTGTTCTAGAACTATTGTTATGTGAGGATAATTTATGTTATTCTACTAGTATGGGTTTGGGATATTTCTTGATTTAGGGAAAACATATTTTGGATTATGGATCTCTCCAATTACTCTATCAAGAGAAGAAGTATCCTACCCATGATCTTGAGTTGGTTGTTGTTATGCATGCTCTAAAAACATGGAGTCACTATCTTATTGTGGAGAAGTTTTTGTTATATTCTAATCATAAGAGATAGAAATATTTTTTTTACTTTATTGGATCTACATTATCAATAGAGATTCTTGGTGGATAGTCATTATAATTTTGATTTTGTAATTTTTCATACTCCCAGTATAGGAAATGTCATTGCTGATGTGGTGATAAATAATTATAACAGCAAGCCATGAAAAAATCATTTAAGGAGTGGTTTTTAACATGTTTAATTGATGAGATGTTATTGTAAGTGGAATAGTTTGGTAGATAGCTGTTCTTTTCTTTTATAAAATTTAAAAAATCATTTGATGATTGAGTTCAACATGTACCGGTGGAAAAAACCTAGTTCCAATGATAAAGAGAATTTATTTTTGGAGGGGATACCTCTGGTGATTGGTCTTTGTATCCTAGTTGATCTTTGTGCTTTCATAGTAGGATGTTTTTTATGTTTTCCTTTATGTAGGAGGTTGTAACTATAGATACTATTCTAATTCATCTATTAACCCAAGTTATACCAATATTTATCATGACTTGAGGCATCGATATTGGTAGAAAGAAATGATATGGTGGATAAAGGATTTTGTTTCACGGTGCCTTAAATTTAAAAAAATTAAAGAGGGTCACTAGAGACCTACAGGGTTCTTACATACCTAACCCATTTAAATATGAATGTGGGATGAGATTTCTATATATTATTTCATTTTATTCTATGGACTACTAGTGGGTATTATTCAATTTGGTTTTTCATTGACCAATACACTAAATCAACACATTTTCAACCTATCACTAAGTTGATGAAAGTAGACATCTCTGGAAATTGTACGTATGAGATATATTGAGACATAATGGGTTTCCTTGTATAGTTATTTCTAATATCTATTTGAGTTTCACGTCCTCATTTAAGAATTTTTTTTAAATGAAGTGGGTTCTCATATTATATTGAGAATAAAATGTTATCCACAGATGGATGCATAGATTGAGAGGGATATCTATATTTTAGAGGATGTTATTTTGGCTAGTGTACATGATTTTAGATGTTATTGGAAAAAAAATTCCTTTGGGTGAGTTTTCTTATAATAATAGTTATCATGATTCGATACAAATGAATCCCTTAAAGTCATTGTATGAGTGGTCATGTAGATCTATCCTATATTGGATAGGGTTAAGAGAGTTGTACTTAGTTGGTTTGAGTGTTTTCAAAGATATGATATAGGTAGTGCAGTTGATCCTGAGGAATTTTATCATAGCACATAGCCATCATAAATCCTATGTTGTCTGTTGGCATCAGATGCTGGATTTTGATGTTGGAGGTCAGGTATTTCTCCGAGGTTCACTTTTCTTGGGACTTCATTGTTTTGGAAAGAATGTTATGTTGGCATCAAGGTTTTTTGGACCATTTAACATAGTTTTATCACTAGGGAGGGTGTGCTATCAGTTTCATTTTCCATATAGTTTGATTTCTATCTCGGATATGTTTCATGATTCCTAGTAAATTAGGTATACACCAAATTATTCCCATGTTATTAGATGGTAGGATGTCGGTATTGAGCCTGATATAATTTTGGTTGAGTACCTAGTTTAGTTTAGGGATATCTAGTATAATTTAATAAGTTGTAGAGTGATCCCTTAGTCTAGGTATTATGGAAATGTGTATAAGATATCCTTGAGACGTGGGAGTGGTATTTTTCAATGTGGATATAGGGGCCTTCCCTATATGTGGATATAGGATCTTGAGGGATTTTTGGTGGTCGAAATCCTTTATAGTGGGGATATTTTAACACCCCATTACATCACTTTCTGGTTTGTTTTAACCATTTTATAGATTTTCCATTTTCATTAGTTTAGTATTAACGATAACGAATTGTGAGGATAACTATAGTGATGAAGTCAATGATTTGTTTTAATTTTCATCATAAAATCTATTTATTATTTTGTTCATTAGTAAATTGAATGTTTTTTAATGGAGGTACATGATGTTTAATGGATTCTAGATAGAACCACCAGACTAGATACACAACATGAGAAATTTAAACACTGTGTTAATGGTACTTTTTGTGTATTGGGAAAATATAATTTTTAATAAAAAGAAAGAAGGTTTTTCCTAATATATGTGTGTTGAGGATTAAATTATGTGTTATAAGATTACACATCATATAAATAACACAAGAGGTGAATTTAATTAGGTGTAATGGGTTATTTTTTATTTCATTCATGTAGTATTCCTTTCTCTTGAACAAGAGGATCTTCCTAGATTATTTTTCGTGAGTCCGTCCCATATAGATCACTTATTTTTTTGATTGATCACCATTGTTTTTGGATTTAATCTCTCCCTATATTTGATCCTTTTAGTTAATTTTTTTATAGCTATGGTTTAGCAAAGTATTATTCATCTGATTGTGTTTTCTATCTATCCTTTTTAATTTAATGGGATTCCTTATCTATCAAAGGGTATTTCCTTAGTTTTCAGTTGATGTTATCCAAAGTATATAGGATTCTTCCAGGTTTAGGTAGTTGTTTCCATACATTCAGTTTATTTGATGAATTTATTTTTTTTCTTGATAAATTTCATTTGGTGTTTCATTGATTGGCTGTGATAAATGGTTTCAAATTAATTTTTTGGAATGAAAAATGTTTTCAAAATGGTTTTTCATTAAAAATGGGTTTTCTTGATTTGGAAACAACTTTTCAAACTCCAAAGAGGATATTAATTCCATTCAAAACACTTTATAAAATTTTGATGATGATTTTGGATTAAATTTGGGAAAATGTACTTTGGGAACCATGGGGAATCCATAAAGATACTTAGGTAAACATCGATTGGGTTGCACCACAAGAAAGTCACAGTTTACGATATCGACCGGCATGAATTGATATCTATTGAATCTAACATTACGCATTCTTAGAATTGAGATTGTATATTACACATTTTCCCATAGGCTATAGCCCCATACAATGTTCATTGTTATTTTTCCGTTATAATTTATTGTTATTTATTTCTTGATTGTTTTTATCATAGATTATTGTTCATAGAATTTTATATAGTGGTATATCATATTTCCTTAACTAATAGGATGTCTCATAGATATGTGTATACATGTTTACCTCTTGATTCGTGGATATGATTTCATATTTTATCAAGTTTACCATTCATATTTCTGGAGCTATAATATGAAATTATTATTATCAAAACAAAAGTAATAAAAAAACAAAATAATATGTAAATGGTTTGTAATTATGAAAATTATTTTTAAAACTAGTTTGTTTTAAAATATTTAATTGTTCCATTATTGATAATAGAACATTTATAGGAACTCTAGAGGTATCTTATTATGCTTTGGATCACACCCTACATGTACCTTTGGGAAGTTATAGACGTTTTATTATAGGATTAAGGTTTGGGGAGAGAATCTTATAGTAGGATAGATTCTATTGTAAGTGGTGCATTTGGTTTGGGTTGTTCTTTAGGTGATTGTTGGTCATATGGGATCTTAACATACAATCTAGTTTAGCTTTTTTTTCTTGGGATTTCATCTATTTGTGGTATATCATATTTTTAATCATTATTATATAATTTTACATCTTGTTTTTCTTATATTCAAGACCTGTTTCTATTATCCTCTTTTACCCATATCATGTGATGGGTCATTTCTGGTGGCATACCTTGTTGACCTTGGTTTATTTTGATACATGAAGACTATCTATGAGGGATAAACTAGAATCATGGGGAGATTGTGCCCTTGATAACATATGACAATTTGAGTGCACAATATCATAAATAATAATTATATTAAATAGAAGAAATAAAAACAAAATAGGAGATCATATGACAATAACATCAACCCAAACTATAACAAAAAAGCCATAAAATATCATGTGGAAAAAGTCTAGAGGTCCTAACACTGGGAAAATAAATAAATAAAATCATGAAAAAATAAATAAATAAAATGGAATCTCAGAAAATGATATTATATTTGGCCCTACTATCTCCTCATTCAATTTTCTACTCTTATAGAATTTTCCAATGATGGGACACAACATTCATCTGAAATCCAAGTCAACGGAGTCTACACACACACTAAGAATTCAGTGAAGTGTGTGAGTATAAAACCGAATATGAAAATATAAATGTATCATTAACATAATTTCATAATTTATGTATAAATTTATGACATTATAGAAGAGTAAAATAAAAACTAAACTATTTCATATTGGCATATCTTGTTCTAACCGAGCTTCTATGAAACATGGATATTCCTAAATTAGCTCAATGAAAGTGGAGAAGTTACATCTATTTTCCATGAATCTAAAAACAATCAAATAGACAAATTTAAGTCTCAAAATAAGATGGAAGCCCTTCATTCATTGGGTCATGTCGGAAAGCCATACAACCCAACAACTATCACTTCTCTGAACAAAAGGTTATCGTTTCCCACTTCCAATATATACTTAGGCCTCAAGGTCTTCATTCCCTTCCATATGTCATCAAATTCCCATATATAATTATCATGTGTTAGGTCAAACAAGATCCCCCTCTAAAGGATTAACAAAGACAATAAGGGTTCAACTATCACTTTGATTCAAGCTAGTATAAGTATATGATTTATACACATATATACATACAAAATACACCAAAAAGAATGACATGAGTTTTACACACACACACACAGAAGAATTCCATATTAAGAGATGTCTCACAGTCCAGAAACTTGTGAACAAACATCTCATACCAAGAGATGTATCACGAGATACTAACATACAAAAAATGTCATATCAGATAATTTTATAAAATTTAAATGACAATATAAGGGACTTAATGCCTTAATTTTATTGAATCCCAGTTTCAAGGTTCACCATATAAATCAATATCGTCCATCAATGATTCTTATACCC
This sequence comes from Viscum album, assembly GCA_963277665.1. NCBI lineage: Eukaryota > Viridiplantae > Streptophyta > Magnoliopsida > Santalales > Viscaceae > Viscum > Viscum album. The sequence goes on along the minus strand of OY728151.1, from coordinate 1,786,837,827 downwards.
ATTCTAAATTATAACAAGTTAGGTCATGTGTGATGATACAAGAAAAAAATTATGACAGTGGATAGGATCAATTTAAAATTACACAGTGAGATAAAATGTAATTTATGGATCTAGATTAATCTAAGAATGATCTAGATAAAATTATATTTAAACCTTACATTTCCTTGTAAATATTGATTGAATCACATTATATCTTGTTAAAATGCATCGGCTTAGTACTATAATTATAGATCTATGGACTTTTTCAATGATAAAGAAAAGATCTAATAAGAAAAAAACAATGAAAAAATGATCAATAACATTAAAATACCATGGATTAATATCTATCCAATGTAATATTCCTCTATAGAGAAGAAATTCACCTGGAATAGTGACTTGTGTCATGAAATTTGATATTCTAAGTAGAAGGAGAAAGAATGAGGGATTTATGGTAGTTTTTTATAAAAATTTGAATATTCAGATTAATTAATCCCACATGCATTGTTTGGTAAAAAAAATTCGAAATTATGAGCCAACAATGTGAGTCTCATTTCTTATTCAAAGCTCCTATAATGTTAGGATTCATGGTTAGTTAATATAGTAACTATCAATTATTTTTCATCTTTTCAAAGTAACAGGGATACCTAGGGAACTCTTTATCCAACCACAAGGTTATTTTAAGAAACCCATATGGTTTATCCAAATGATGCCAAAAACACTCTACCACATAAAGGATTCAATGACCCTAGAAACAATCCTTGAATCTAGTTGATAAGTCACCCAGACAAAGAATAACTCTAAAATACTATTAATAAATGATGAAAAGGAAAAAATAAACCTAGAAAATATATATGGCCATTAAAATATCCACATCTAAGGACTTATCATATTCTATAAGAGTCTCCATTGGTTCTACTCAAAAATCTTGGGCCACATATACTGCATATCATATTCCAATTCTGAAGATTCATTCAAGATATTTACTTGTTACCATATGAACAAGTGAGTGGGACTGCCAAATCTCATATCTCTTTCCTTAATTTAGTCAACAAAAAGAACTTAACACTCCCTAAATGAAACAATATCCATTAACATACATTTTATATTAATGACCCATTTACTGTGTCCTCTTCCTTACCACTAGTCATGGTATGAATTTTCATTATTTCTTAAGTACTAATGTCAAAATGACACTTTTTTTTGAGTTTCCCTAAAATTCATCTCATGAATCAAGTAATAAACAAAATTATCTCTAATTATTAATATCACTAAATTAATAAAACTATTGTCCTTATATCTTCATCAAAACTTCACTCTTGACTGCCTCTAACAAATAACCCCAAATTAGTGTTTCTCACCTAATGACGCAACTCAGCTACTTACATGCATGCCTGAATTATTCTAGATCTACCTATGGGGTATGTTCTATTATATGAAACTCCTGAAATAAACTAATAAACTTCATCACAAATAAAACAGAAGAATAAATGTATACCCATGTCAGCCGAACAATGATACATAGAAGAATTTTATAAAACTTCAATATGTGCTAACAACACAAAACTAAAGAGAACTATTTCTGTACTCCATCAAATATCTAGGAAACGAATATTTCACTCTATCCAACCACATACTCACATTGTTCAATTAAAATCCAATAATAATTATAGTCTTATCACCAACCATATCTATGATTTCATTATAATTTACAAACTATTATGGTGATCTAAAAAACTAAAACACCTTCGCAACATAGTTTTTGTCAACACTATATCTAGAGTTTTAGGAGTTAATGTTCACTCAAAATGATTTCTAATAGTCCCTCATCACCCCACATGTCAATTATAAATCAACACCTAGGTTTTTTAATCCAATAATCACTTATTTAACCATTTTATAATTTTAGCAAGCTGTATAGTTGATCCTCCACCATACATCCACCGAACTCATTGATCATATTCACTATATTCTCTAAACCATAAGCTATTTTATTTCATGGAATTTATAATTTATCCTTTAATGTTTCATCCCACATAAACTCCAGCCTCTTACCCAACCACAACATCACACAACTCAATGTTAATCTCTACCACTTTAATAGAAGAACACCACTCTTTTGCAACCCCACTCTGAAAAAAGTTGTAATAAGTGGTAGTCACAACCCAATGTTTTAATTATAGGTCTTAAAATTCAAATGGATCACTAGACCTTACTTATTTTAGATGATCATGGGGCTTTATCAATAACTAGACACATATACCCCTATGAAGTCAAAACAAAAACTATCAATAAGAAAAATTTAACACTATAGACGTTCAAAAATATTGATCGAAACATTCCAAGTGTATATAGCTCTAAAACACTGTAATTCTAGAGAAATTAAAAAATAATCATCATCATCATAGTCTAGCATAGAAGATACATTTTATTGTGACCATCACCAATGATTATTCTCTTCTCTGGAGGCCTCACTTTCAATTTCGAAACTAGTAACACAACTATTTCAGTTCAACCACACCAAATAATCAATGATGGTTCGATCAGAAGCCACTATAGATTATAAAAACTTCACCATGATCATTTCATAGGTTCTATGTATGTTTCACAAAACACATCTACTATACATGAACACATCATGATGAAATTTGGAGAAGCTTGACAAAAGATCACCCCAAGTAGTTCACTAGGCACATCCGACGGAGCAACCATTGATCACAAACAGTGGTGAAGCCCTGGATCCCACCACCCAATGTCATATTTCTCCCTCCTCGAATCATGTTCATCTCCCCCTAGAAAAATATAGTAGCCCTAGATGCCACCTCTGCTGACAACAATTCTCACCCGATGCAATCGGGATCCCACCATTGAATCCCACAACTCCTTCTTGAGCAGTGTTTTTCACCAATATGATGACACCTCTATAAGTTCCAATACCTGTAGGGATGATTCCATCGATCAAAGCCTTCTTCCCCTAAATCATGTGTGTGTGGTGTGTGAAATCTCCCAGAGAAAGTGACCCCGTGGCCTCTGGCTCCCTCCCAATTGCCCAAACAAACTCCCCCACCTAGTTCGCTATGCCACATCCGATATCAGATCTGGTCAATTTGGGGGTGTTTTTGTTTCTTCCCATCTAATTTTGATGTCAAGTCAGAGTCCTCTTATTCATAGGATCATTTTAGTGTGCTTTTGGGAAATTGTGGTGCAAAACATTCACAGGAGAATACACAACCGATGGAGGTTCGACCATGGGTTAGTTTGTGATGATGACTATTTTTTAGGTTTATTTTTTTTGATTTCCCACATTCTCTTAGTTTCCACTTCCTCTTCATCATGATCTGTCATGCATGACTCCTATTTGGTCATGTTAGATAAATTCCTTGATGTTTTGGATGTTTTTTGTGTCTTTGGTGAATGTAGAACCACTCAGATGGTTTTTGGTTGGTTTCATTGTTCATGTCATCTCAATGATATGAGGGTTCCTCATTATGGAGCTCTATAGATGAATAAATAACCGTTGATCATCCTCCATCAAAGGATAATATGATTATTTTATTCTATGATGTAGGGTTCTCTATGTTGTTTGTGTTTCTTCGGGATGGTTAGGCTAGTGTCTTCAATGTTGGAGTCACTTCAGCACGTTGTGTTTTGTAGTTTTGTTTTGTGTTGTTCTGTATTGGCTCTATAATGGTGGATCCCCTTTGACACACTATCTCTGTTTGTTTATCTTTTTCGGTTCTCACATAAACCCAAAGTGTTTTTAAAAATCATAAAAATGAACGTTCAATCTGTTCACTAGGCACATCCCATTGGAGACACTACTAAACCCACATAACATTCGTGAATCAATTACCTAACAAAATTTCTTACTAACACCAAACATTCAAAAGAATTTCATTCTATAATTAACATTTTGAAAACTGATTCTTCCTTGAACCATGTTACTCTAATCACCAATTTTATCACAACATTCTCTTCATGCATTCCATCTCTAATCATGCTACAATATCACCTTGTCCCTGACATGTTTTATCACTCCAAATGAAAAATTATTGTCTCCCCTCAATTAAAATAAGTAATTTGGTTTTCATGATTATCCAAAAGATATAAATTTCACCTTAACCCACACTAACATTTTAATAATCTTTACAAGATCCTATTTGGGCCGAAACACTGGGTTCACACCATTAACCACTTCAAGTAATAACACCGCATCTACTAGATATTATAATTATTTCTAAAATCATTTTCAAATTTCATCCAAGACCATTTTATCCTCACTAAGGTCACACTTTATAACGATTACATTACCTATCACTTTTAGATACTCAGTTCCATTCTGATAAAGAATCTATTCTTAAGGTCTCTATGACCTTGGTCTCCCACCCCCACTCACCTACCATGAGAACATACCCCTTATTTACCACCCAATGAAAGTAGAACTCCTGTATAGAATTCCTCATAATTTCAAAGCCATTATATTAACTGAACACTATGTTTTATAGAATATATAATATGTAACATTGATTTTTAGTAAACAACATTATAATATTAAGATATTGTTATTTAAATGTGACGGATATAACCAAGCCATTAAATTGGAAAGTATTAATAGTATTAGGTAATTTATAAATTATATATATAGGTCAAAATAAAAAATAAATTTGTTGATAATTTATTAATATATAATCACTTAACATTTAATAAATATATTTTGTTCTTAAAATAAAAAAAAATTCTTCAAAAATGTTTTTAATGATTCCTAAAAAAATATAATTTGTTTATAGAAAATCTAGAAATTTTATTTTACTAAATGAGAATAAGTTTTTTGAGTCAATGTATTGAAATTAAATCAGGTTTAAATTTTTTTATTTTTTTTAATGCTTCGTTTTTAGTGAATTGTGAAAATTAATGATATTTGGAATATTGTCATTTATATTCATTAGAAAATGTAATTTAGATGTTAAAATGTATTTTTGATTTTTTATTAATGTAACATAAGTAACATTGGATTTATAAAAATATAATTAATTTCATTTTAATCATCAATTTACATGATTTTGGTATATGTTTTTTTATACATAAAATCAATGTTTTCTAAAAAATGTTTTAAAATACATAAATATTATACATTTTAATTAATTTAAATAAACATATTAGATAATTTTTTAAATAATATTCCCAAATTTTATATATATTTATGTGAATATAAATTCATAAAATGATTATTTCTAGTCATAATGATAACATAATATCATTTATTATATGAAAAATCCTTTTCATGGAAACAGTTTTTCGACATGTATTTTGGGTTTTATTTTATATTGAATTATGAAAAATTATTTGGCTTGAATTTAATGAAATGGATTACATATCATTAATTATCATAATTAATATGAATTAATAATTTCAACTTAATTTTGTTCAGAATTAATAGTAAAAACATTAAAAAATCATGTTACCATGGTGAAAAACTAAAATATTAAATATGAGTAACATTATTGTTAAATGAAAAACATGTTTGAAAAGGTTTTTTTTTTACATATGAGTGTTTGGATTGATTATATCACCAATCCAATCCATTGTATCAAATATTTACGCACAGTTCTTGTGATTGACTTCCTATTATTGAATATTTGTGGGTAATTACAAAAAATGTCACTACTCCTCAATTACGAAAGGAAACCATATCCCCTCACATTTTCACCCATATAAACAAATTTCACTGAAATAAGCCATCAAAAATCAATCCAAAACATCATATTTCACATTCTACAACTTTTATTCTCCATAACATACCAACCTTAGGGCCCTTAATTAGATATCCAAAGGAGGTTCTTTGATGCGAAGTTAATCAACTTCACCATGATCCTACTATTTACTTCTTATATTTCAACCATAAATTATATTTTAACAAATAAAATAAAATAAAATATTTATATAATATATACTTATATTTTTTATGTTTATTTTATAATATTTTTCCATTTCCTCTTCCATCAAAGGTAAAATAAATCAACCGTTCATGTATACGGTGGACTACCGCCTCTTGAACCGAAGAAACTTTTTTCCATAATCACCTCCTCAGGATATTATTAATATTTATTTAATGTTTATATATTATATTAATTACATATTTTTGATTTTTAAAATTTAACCAATCATATTACTTTTAACCTTTAATTCTATTGAAAAATGATAACATCTTTTGTGTGAACGACAGACTATACCCTCGTGAAGCGTTGTGATTTATTTTCCATTACATCATCTCATGAATGGTATATGTATGTATATTTAAATAATTTATTATATTTATGAAAATAATTTATTTTATGAAATGTAAAATAACAATAAAATTCTTTACCATGTGATTTTTGAAAAATGGAAATGTTAGTCACGTGTATGTATGACCTATAGTCAACATGATTTTGATGTAGTTCATTTTTCAAAATAGTATTTCAGGGTTGGTTTCAAAAGTATAATTGTTATATAAAAGGTAATAATTATTTTTTTATTATTATTCTATATATAATCGAATAGTGATTACTTTATCCAATGTCAATACACTAATGTACTTCAATGATTATGAACTGAGCATCATCAAAACACCAGATGTGGACATAACTGAATAAGTATATGAATATCTAATTAATATTAATAAAGTAAGATGTTTATGTATATGTGGTTAATCTAGGAAAATATTATTATGAAAAAAATTATTTACATTAGGTTACTATACATGAGAGAAAGAGCATATGCAAGAAGTATGGACTTATGGTAAGATATTTCTCATCTCGCTTTTTCTCCTTTGAAACATATACGTTTTTCACAATTTATTTATTTTATATATACTATATACATCCTGATGGATATGTTATATCCTACATCTCATTATATTACTAGTATATAATTTTCCATCTGATGTTAGTTATTTCAGGGGGCTTATGATAAAAAAGATAAAATAGGGTTAAGGGATTATTTAAAAAATTCATCATCATTCAGGATATTTTTTGTATCATGGGTGAATTATTTTTTATTTATGTCATAAACCCAATATATTTTCATATATTTATTTTATTTATGATGTTTTAGAATAATTTATAGATTTTAATCTCTTTTGTACTTAAAATTATTGAGAAAATATTTTTATAGAAATTTTCCTTCATTTCTCCATTCAATAGAAAATAATTTTTCTTTCATATATAAATTTTTGAGGAATAATTCCAAAAATATTTGAAAAATACTAAAAATGATTTGTTAGATTAATTTTTACACATTTTTTATATTTATATAATAATTTCAAATAAATAATCATTTCATTATATGAACATGCTACTATTAATGTTTTTACAGTAGTGTGAAAGGAATGTTTTTTAATTTATATGACATGTAAGGAATTATCCACTCTCATAACACACAATTCATTAAATATTCCTTTATATGTTTCTGTTGTAATTTTTAAGGAAAATAATATATATTATTTTTTGAAAATATTTTTATTTTGAATATGTGTTTTTAAAGTGATTTTTTTCATAGAGAAAAGATCAATATATTATTTTAAAGATATTATCATAAAAAAATATTTATATTATTTATTTTTTGAAAATAATATATTTTTCTCTCACATGTATTCCAATATTTTCCTCCTTTAATTTTATTGGTTAATACATTCCCTATATTTATCTATCAAATTTCATTATTATTAAATCTATTTTGGCTGTGATATGAGGAAAGATTATGTTACCCATTTTCATTCCATGAGATGTTATTAGGTTTATATTGATTTCTTAATTTGAAAAACATATTAAGGTGCGTGATTTCAATTTTATGGGTGGACCCAATATTATATAGATATCCAATGTATTGTGTAATTTTTTAGTCTCATTATACATCATTTATGGGATTATGAAGTAAACCTAATCAATTATGGGACTTTGTACACCATGTGAGGTTTTCAAAGAATTTATCTTTGAATTATGTTTATGAAAAGATTTTTTGTTTATTCCACATTTTATTTAATTACACAATCCTATGCTACAATGTTTTTTATTTTATTCTCTCATGTGATAACTCATGATCCCTCTCTCTTTGGATATCATGTTATACTTTGGACTCAAAAGTTATGCTTCTTCATTATGTTTACTTCCATACTGGAATTTTTATCTCACACATTTTCATAGGTATTCCATAGATCTCCCATTCAGTTTTAGAAGATTGAAATTATTCAAGTGGTCATTATATAAAAAATAATAAAGAAGTTTTATTTTAGTGTCACTTAATATTTTTATGAACATATCCTCCAAAGAAACTATGTCTCACAGAATTTGGGTTTTAATTAGTCTATATTTATGTTAAAAACAATGTGATAATATATCTAAAATTATTGGTTCACTATATTTGGTATTAGAGAAAGAGTGTAATAATTTTTTGGATTTAGAGAAGAATAATTTAGTGATAAGACTAGGGATTTTTATATGTAAAAGACAATCTGTAGAAAAATATCATGTAATTTTGTTTGATTATAATGTAATTTGATTACAAGAAATTATGTCCATCACTCTGTGGTACAACTAGATGAGACTCTAGTACAGTTGTACCTAGGGGTAATATCTCCAAAAATGGTGCATTGAGTTAGACCAGATCCTCACCTGGTGCAGGATAATGGGCTTTAATGCACACTTAGTTTAACACTCCTAGGGGATTTGTTTTGAAAATTATCATACTATGTAAGAACCATTATGAAACACTGGAAAAAAACTAGGTTAAAAAACTAATAATAAACATTACTATGGATACCCTATATTGAAACATAGAGACTCATAAGTTAGGATAACATTATCATTTATAAGTTGTTCCATAATTGTTTTTAAATTTCCCTTCTATATATTAATTTATTTTCAACTTGTTTTTTATTCTTTTTATTTTATGGCGAGAAATGGCAAAAGGAATTCCATCAAACAAATTTATGGGAAATGTAATGATTTCCCCAATGAGATACCTAACCTAATGGAAACAATTGTTAGACATATTAAGATATTTCTAAATGAATAATATAAAATTATGATTAACAACTAAATTATATTTTAATTCCTAAACACATCAAAGAAGCGAAGGATGGAATCTCAAGGAAATTAATGTTTTAATCATGATAAAGAAAATAAGATTCTATTTTCTACAAGTTCAAAATGTTGGTATAGTCACTAAAAGAAATTGAATGAAGTAACTATAATATTATTTATGTGTGGAAAATGAGGGAACAAAGTATATAATTTCTACATAAAATGTAGATTTCGGTTAATAATATTCTAGTAAAGAGTCTAATATAAGGAACCACTAACAATTCAATGTTATTGATGTGGGGAACTAATAAACTATTTGAGTATATTCCCATAAACAAGGATTGATTCCTAGGTTCCTATGTTATTAAAAAAATTTAAGTGGAATTATCTAATTTTTTAGGTTTTGGTACTTGAGAATCATGTTGTTTATGTATTTTTATTAATATTATTCCATTTATTAGAACCATTAAACTTCTAAGGATTTTTCTACATTATTTTTTTCTTATAGATTTAGAAAAATATGTTGAATTGTACTAAAAACCATGAATGAATAATAAATTATTAATGAAAATATAATATTTGATATGTTCTTAACATTGAGGTAATTATATTCAATTAATATTATTTTTCTTTTTTTAATAACATAATTTGTATAGATAACATTAGTCGTTACAAACTAATTTTTACGATTACTGTTATTTTGAGATGTTCACCATATTTCTAAAATATTTATAGGTATTATATTAATATAGTTTTAGAAAAAGGATTTAATTTATTCCAGGTGACAACCCATCACATCTAGAAATGTCATAGGGCCTGAAACCCTACCCAAAGGGTGATATTGATTTTTCACCAACAACTGGTCCACATGATATACAATTTAGCATGAAAATATTTCTAATTAAATGATTTCATGGATGCATATTAATTTTATTTCGGGATACTTATTTTAAGATCAAATGTATTTAATTTTTAGTTTTTTTAGTATATGAATGATATTTTGGAAAATGTTTCATTTGGTTAAGGTAAATGTAACCCTTATGTATAACATGTGATTTAACATAAAGTACTAGTTGAGACGAACACTATTAAATTTTTAAATGTTATGGTTATTTGGGATATAGGGTTGTTCAATTATTGAATGACATAAGTTGAATATTATATTTGGAGATTAATAAATATGTTTTGAATATTTTCTTTACTTGTGGTAACTATTCTAGTCTTGGATAATATTTAAAGACATGAGGAATATACTGTTATAATTTTTGTAATATTTTATATATTTTATGATTATTTTTGTTTTCCAAGCATAAAAAATTCATCTTGAATACTCCTCATTTGGAGAAACAGATAATATTGTTCTAAAAATGATTAAAGGATGAAATAATAATTTTTATAAATTTATATTGCATTATGATCCAAAAATTCAATTTAAAAGGATCCCTTAATGTTAGTAAAAGGACCTATAATAAAAATGTTATTCATTTTTTATAAACAAATTGTCTCTTCTCTCTGAAAAAAGTATATTATTATCTCGAAAATGGATCTTCATCCTAAATTCATTTTTTCACTTCTACCAATTTTATACTATTTGTAACGTTAATTATGTGATGACAATCATATTTCATTTTCCCATGTTTAAAGAGGATGTTTTATTAACCCTTTTTGAGATGTGGATTTTCCAAAAAAAATTAATTTTTTAATGTAAATCCATTGATTACTAAGAACCAGTTGAAATTGAGTGGAAATAATTTATTTATTAGGGTATTATATAAGACCCCTATATTTAAAAATAAAACTCTATTTTACAGGATATAAAACATGAAACACTGAGTTCTAATAAACCACGTCACAATATTAAAAAATAATTATTTAAATGAGATTTATATAACCGTGGGGTTAAATTGGAAGGTATGAGAGGTAATAAAAAATCAATAATATATATATATATATCCTACTGAAAATAAATTAATTTTGAAATTCTAGATTAATTAGCGCAAAACATTTAACAAATATATATTACTAAAAAAAAGTTTCTTAAAAAAGGTATTTTATTTCTTTTTGTTAGAAAATATTAAAATAAATTTTTGATCATTTTGAAATTTTATTTTATGAAATTATTATAATAATCTAAATCATTAAATAAAAAAATTTGGGTTAAAATTTGGGATTTTTCTGATTTTTTTCTATAAACAGTGAAAATTTATGATTTTGTAAATATAAATAATTCTTTTAATTAAATAAACAATTCTTTATGTTACATTATATATTTTGTATTTCTTAATAAATATAATTAAGAAAATATTAATTTTTAAAAATCTAATTTATTTCATCTGAATCATCAAATTTCATGATTTTGGTATAAGATTATATTTATGATTAGAAAACAGTTTTATGAAAAGAATTTTTAAATGTATAGAGATTATCCATTTTAATTATTTAAAATAATATGATTATTGAAATATTTAAATTAAACTAATATTTTATAAATCTATTTATATTATTTAAAATTTATATAGTTATTACTAATAGTCGTACAGATAATATAAGATCGTTTTTTCTCAAAATTTTCATTTCATTAAAAATGGTCTTTCAACCTATTTTTCAAAATTAATTTTAAATTTAAACCTGAAAACTTTTTATTTTGATTTTTATAAAATGTATTAAAAATTTAAAATCAAAATAATAAATACATTAAAATAATTTAAAATTTATTTTAGTCATAATTAACTGTAAAAATAACAATTAACAAGTTAGTATTGTGAAAAACTAAAATGGTAAATGTCAGTAAATGTATATGTAATTGTAATAAAATGTTTAAAACATATTTCTTTTTTATTTTTGGTGGTTTTATTAAAACATATCACCCGTATAATCCATTTATATAAATTCTTTATGCACTTGGATTCATATTGACTTCTCATTATTGAATAGTTTTGGGTATTTCCAAAAACATCCCTCCTCCCCAATAATAAAAGGGATCCCCCTCCCATTACATTTTATCACCACTCAAACAATTTTTCTCAACCAAAAAACAATAAAATATCTCCAAAACATCATTGTACAAATTTTATAGATTCTATTCATCCCAAAAGACCGTATTTGTTTCCCTTAATTACTGATCTCAATGAGGTTGTTCTAATTAAATGCAATCATATTCATTGAGATCCATCTTTTTAATTATTATATTTGAACAATAAATTATGTATCAGTAATTAAAATATAAAAATAAAAATATTCCTTATATGATTAGATGTTATTATTTTTATTTAATAATATTCATCCATTTCCTCTTCCATCAAATGGGAAATGAAACAATCGCCGTGTATATGGTGGACCACCTCCTCTTGAAACGGTTTAATTCATTTTCCATAATCAAATCTTAGGGAAGTTAATGATGATGTATTTAATGGGTATATATGATATTAATGACATATTAAGAATTATTTAAATTTAACATATCATATAACTTTTATCCTTTCCATCTATTGAAAAATGATAACATCATTCGGTTCTATAGTGGACTACATCATCCTAAAGTAATGGGATTCCTTTTCTATTACCACGTATCATGAATGGAATATTTATGTTAATTTAAGGAATTAATTATATATTTATTATATATTTATCATTATATTAATATAAAATAACCTTTACCTTATTTCCATCAATATTTTTTAAAAATTAAAATGTAACTCATGCATACATATTGCTTAAAGACTTCATGATTGTAACGTTGTTCATTTTTTATAACCATATTTGATGGATGGTTTTAAAAGTTTAATTAATGTATGAAAATTATAATTATTTAATGATTATTATTGTGTTTATAATGTAATAATGTACCCATTGACCTAGGTAAACGCACCCATGTCATTTATAAAATATGAACTGAGCGTCCCTGCAACTCCTGACGTGGACATAACATAATATGTGATTAAATATATCATTAAAATAAATGAGATAAATATTTTATCTATAATGGATAAAAATTGAATAATTTTATAAAAATAAAGTTGTTTATATTATTTTATTTCATAGGATATAAATGAAATTCATGATATGTATGGACTGGAGGTAATGGATTTCTTATCTCACTTTTACCTCCCCGAGACATTAGATATATTCACCAGTTATTTATTTTGTGTTGTGTATATATATCCACTTTTTTATGTTATATATTGAATCATTTTATCATCATTTTATTTTATATTTTATTTTAATTCATTTATTTCATGTGGCATATGATTCAAAGGTTACCAAAGTGGTGGGGGTTTATTTCACAATCTCATTATTATTTGGATCTCTTAGTGTTGAATAATAACTTGGGAGAATTGTTTGGTATATATCATAAATTCAATAAATTTTAATATGATATAGTTATTAATGTGGTTCTAAAATAATTTTACCACTTTCATCTCTTTGTAAATTAAAATGATTCATAAAATAGTTTTTGGGAAAGAAGAATTTATATCTCTCTTCAATAAAAAATGTATCTTATTTCATATCCATGTTTTCTAAAAAAATAAGGAATATTATTTAATACAACCAAATGATTTAGTATAGAAATTTCTATATAGGTTTCACATTTTATAAATTTTTTTGATTAGAATCTTTTATTATGTTTCCTAATGAGTTTCCCTTTTAATCTTTTTACACTTGTGTGACATAATTTATTTTAACTTTTATTGATTAAACATAATTTCCCACTATAATCAACACTAAAAAATAAATACTCTTTTATACCTTTCATTGGTTTTTGTAAAATAAATATTTATCTAATTTTTTTTTTAAATTTATAGATATTGAATAATTGTTTTAAAAATGAAAATTATATTTTTCTAATTAAATAATCTATATAATATTTTAATGAAATTTTAATCAATGGTGACAACCTTAAATGTTATGGATTTATTTTAAATTATGTATATATGTCACTAACTTATATACCTATATTTTCCCCCCATACACTAAGGGGGTAATAAAGGCCATATTTACCTCTATCCAATTCCTTCATAAAAACATATTTTGATTATGATATGAGTCAATATTTTGTAACCAATTTTCAATCTATGAGTAATTATTATTCTTATAGCTTATCATTGATTTCCTTATGTGGAATGCATATGCATGGACAATATATTAATTTGAAGAGTTAGATAATAATTTTATATCCCTAAAATGAATTGGTTTTTGTTTTAGTCTCATTGTAAAACATTTATGGGATTAGGGAGTGAACCTCATCCATTATGGGACTATTTCTATCATGTGATGTTTTATCTATAGTTAGTAATGACTTATGTTTATGTAATGCTTTATATTACTACCACATTTCGTATTATGCCATGATCTTATTATATCATTATATTTATGTTATTCTTCTGTTATATTTATCTTGAGCCTTAACTTGTATGATAACATGTTATAATGTTGAATCACTTTTCATGATTCATTAAAAAATTTATTCCCTTACTAGAATTTCTTCCTCACAACCTTTTCTATGTATTCCCTTGGTTATCCCAAGAAATTTTAGGAGCTCCTAAGGATCATGGATCTCATTGTGTAGAATAAATAAATATTTTTTTTAGTATCAATTTGATTTGTTATGAATATTTACCTTTATATACACTAGGAATCATGACAAAACCCTTGTATTTTAAAATAACACTATGTTTAGTATAGTATACAATATACAACACGAAGTTTAAATGAACCATGTTATTATATAAAAACATTTTTATTTAAACATAATTGATATAACATATCCATTAGATTGGAGGATATGAATAGTATTAATTAATTTATGATATATTTATATATATATGTCCTACTAAAAATAAATTTATTGATAAATTTTAAATAAATATGTTTCCAACTTTTATTAATGATATTTTATTCAATAAAAATAATTATATCCCTCAAAAATATTTTTATTTTCTTTTGTGATAAAATATTATAATTAATTTATGGAACATTTAGAAATGTTATTTTATAAAAAAAATTAAAATTTGTATATAGAAATTTTCATCATGTGAAATTTTTGGATTATTCTAGAATGTTTGATTTTTCAGTGAATACTAAAAATGACCGATGTTTCAAATATAATCATTTCATTTCATTAAATAATTTTTTTAAAAAAAACTTATATTATTTATTATATCTTAGAGTTAAATAAATAAATTTTAAATATAATAATAAAATTAATTTTATTTTAATTGCCCATTATATAAGTAAATTTTTACACTTAGAAATAAGGTTGTCTACAAACTGTTTTTAAATAAAAAAATATTATCAATTTTAATTAATTAAAATATTCCTAGTAAAGAAATATTTAAATTAAATCCATATATTTTAAACCTATGAATTTAAATAAATATAACAATTTTTTCTTGATATATAATTAATATAAGATCATTTATTTCTTAAAAAATAGATTTCTTAAAAAATGTTCTTTAACACATTTTTTTGAATTAATTTTAAATTAATTTCTAAAAAATATGTGTTTGGAATTTGCTAAAATTAATTAAACATTTATAATAAGAATAATTAAAATTGTATAATTATTTTAACTTAATTTTTGTTTGGATAATAATAGAAAAGGTAAAAAAACTAGTCACCATCATGGGATACTAAAATGAAAAATGTTAGCAACCTTAGTGATAAATGGAATAACATGACTAAAACAGGTTTATTTTTAAATTATGGTAGATTTTTTTGAACATATAAACCCTACCATATATTATATATTAATTTTTTAGGCACATGGATTGAGGGTGACTTCTCATTGTTGATTTTTTTTGGTATTTACAATAATTACACACCTCAATTATAAAAGAGAACCCCTCTACATAGTTTTTACACCTCTAAAGCCATTTTTATTATACATAAACTAGAAAATATACCCCAAACATTCTTATCCAAATTATTGATCTTATTTTCATCCAAAAATACTAACCTTATTGTATTTATTAGAGATCCAATGGTGGTTCTTGTAAGCATATGTAATCATCTTCCCTGAGATCCTTAATTTTTAATTACACTCTATCAAATGTAAATTGTGTATTAAAATTTATATTATAATAACACAATTATATAATATATATATATATATATATATTGATATTTTATTGTTTTTAGATCATTACATTTATCTATCTCCCCTTATATCAAATGGGATCCAAAACAATCATTCATTTGTACGGCGAACTACCACCTCGTTAACCGATTTAATTTTTTTTCAATCATCGCCTATAAAAGGTATTATTGATGCTGGATTTAAAAGATATATATTATATTAAGGAAATTTTAACCATTCTATAAAATTAACATATCTTATAACATATTATTGTACCATGCATTGAATAATGATAGCGTCAATCATGTGTATGGAAGACTACCACACCACAGATTGATGTGATTCATTTTCTATTACCTCATCTTGTGGAAATTATAAATAAGTGTATTTAAAAAAATAATACCATATTTTTGATATAATTTTAATTATTTATATATTAAATAACACCTTACTTCATTCCATCATGATTTTTTCAAAATTTAAACATTGTCATTCATATATACGTCCTACCATCTCCATGATTGTAATGTAGTTCATTTTTAAAAACCATATTTAATGGTTGGATTTGAAATTATAATTTATGTATAAAAATAATAAAAATATCATGTTTATTATTCTAGAGAATATGAACCATGAGCCCTTCGGCCATGTTCACCACACCAATGCAATATAAGAATTATTAATTGAGCGTTTTCAAAACACATGACCTACACATAATTAAAAAAGTTATTATATCTCTCATTAAAAAAAATAAATTAAATGGTTTAATTTTAAGATATTATACATATTGAATTTTATAAATAAAAAAAATTAAATTTTTATTATACATTACATAAAAGACACACATGAAAAGTCTGGATTTGAGGTAAAATATTTCTCGTCTCACTTTTACTTTCATGATACACATCCCATATTCACCAGTAATTTCTTTTTTGTGTTGAATATAATATTACATTAATATTTTATATCATGAATGTATTTATATTCCTGGTATTTAATTTTTTATTTGAATTATTTTGTTTCTTGGGGATTTTGATTCAAAATTTACCGAAGTGTTAAGGGTTTATTCCACAATATCAGCATTATTTAAGATTGTTTGTGTTTAGGTATCCTTTTTGGGAATTATTTTGTATCTATATCCAAAAAGAAATCTATTTAAATATCATCTACTTATTCATGATATTTTAAAAAAAATAGTATCATTTTCCTCTCTCTAATACTTAAAATAATTGTGAAAATATTTTTAGGAAAAGATGACTTTATTTCTCTCTTCAGTTGAAAATCATATTTTATTTCATATCCATGTTTTCTAAAAAAAATTCAAGAATATTTATAAATTTCTAAAAAATATTTATTAAATACATATTTACCCATGTTGTACTTTTTAAAATATGTTCTTAAAGTAATATTCTCTTCATTTCATGAATATGTTCATTTTTAAACTTTTTTACAAATGTGTGAAACGAATGTTTTTTAACATATAATATATATACAATATTAAATACCATCATGATTTTGAAAGAGAAAAGGGTATTTTCCTCAATAAATATTCCATATAATCACATAAATACATTTCCATTGATGATAAAAACAATTTTTATTATGGATTGATTATAAATTATTTATATATGTATCTCAAAAATAAAACTATTATTTTCTACCTTAATTTTATTCGGTAATAAATTCCTTATGTTCAACTCTCTAATTCATTCATTAGAAAATATATTTTGATTAAGATATGAGGCATGATTCTATAACACATATTCATTCCATGATTAAAATATATATTTATTCCTTATAATTCATTCCATTATGTGGAAAAAAATATGAATTTATATTATATGAAGTTGAAGGGTTGTCCAAAAACAATATATCCCACTAAAGAATTCTGTATTTTTTACTCTCGCGATACATCAAGAATGGAAATTGTTAGTGAACCAAATACATTATTGGACTATGTCAACCATTCGATGTTGTCGTGATGGTAAACCTTGAATTATGTTTATTTCATGATCTATATGGTTTTCACATTTTTGATGACTAAATGATATTATAATTTCATGTTCTTTATGTTATTATCCCATTATATTACTCTTAAGAATTCAATTTTATGGTTCCATGCTAAAAATATGACTCCAACTTATGTTTCCTTATTATGTTTGTTCCCTTTGTAGATTTTTTATCAAACCCATTTTTCTATATATTCCAAAATTGTCCCATGAGAGTTTAAGAGATCGAATGGATTTACGATCCCATTATGGAGAAAAAATAAAGAAGTTTTATAATATTATTAAATTGATATATTATGAACTTGGTCTTCCAAAGACACTAAGCCTCATGATCTTTGGGTTGTAATTAATTTGTATTTATATTAAAATCCATATAATAATATGATTAATATAAGGACCTAGCCTTAAATAATTACATATTCTTGAATTAAATTGAATAATTCACATTGAGGATCTTTTCAGGTTTAGAGTTTTAGAGAATTAGGACTTAACTATTACATCTAAAAAGTAGACACATCTACTCAGTTACCATTTTTTCACAAAATAAAAACTCTTGAACAAATGGGTCATGTCTAGTTCCTTGTTTTATATAGCATGACATTTCCTTGATCCCATCCTTGACCCTATTCCACTTTATTTCCTATGGAAAAAATTTCAAAAAAAACACGGGATGAGCATAAAAAGCTCAGTAAGGGTTATAACAATACGAAAAAAAACATTAGTTCATGTATACATAAGAATCAATGAAATCATACTTTTCTCATAAAACATAAGAAATTTAACATACCTCATGAAATCATAAGATTTATGCATAACTCAATAGAAATCATAAGACATAAAGGTAACTTGAGTCATTCATAACATTCTTACGTAGGTAGTAACCCTCATGGTTATGTTTGGAATACCTATCATAGTATATTCGCTAAATCTCTTCGGAGAAACCTTAGAGTTTATCCCCTTCGCATTACCCAATTAATTGGAGATCTATATTGGGCTCACCCACCCTTATTTTATCATAGAACCACCCGTCTTCATAAAAAATTCCCATGAACCATAACCAAATCGTATCACATATAACATTCATAAAGGAAACATAACATTTCCATATTTCAATCACAAGATATCAATAACACATTGATATAATAAAAACATTATCAAAAACATTTTCAATGCAAAAATAAAAGAAAAGTAAAACATGGTGTTTATTTTTCTTTTAAAAAATGTTATGGCTTGTAGAGGAAGTTGAAACTAAAATAATGGTCACGGCGGCGGAGAATTCATTGTCGCCGCATACGTATGACAAAAAAATTCCATTTTGTCATTTTGTAAAACGCATCGTATAAAAAAAGATTCCTTTTGAGTCAAAGTAAATGTTGAAGGGGTTTGTACACTATATAAAATAATGTTGTGTATAAAAAAAATATGCCTCAATGAAAGGAGATTGAGAAGAAGTCCCATACAAAGATGGTATCCTTAGATTAAGGATAAATCAATTACATGAATATGTGTGACAAACATAAATACACCCAATATAAGTGGATATTAAGAGTAAAAAAATCTGAGGTCGTCCACACATATTCATAGCATGACATAATCAAGAATTGTAGGTTTAACCCAAAGAATTGTAATTGGGTTAAGAAGATCCCTTAAAGAAATTCGACATCCTAACGGCGTCACTTTAAAATTCAGTAAATGAGATGATGAGAGATATAAAGGGTATCTCATCACTTGGACATAACATTTACAACAATAAGGATATATATGAATATATCCCAACATAATAAGATGTATATTAAAAGACCTAACAAAAATAAGTCTTTTAAAAAGAGGGGGTGTGAAAGGTTCACTTACCAATTTGGGTAACATTAAAAAGGTACCCCCCATGAAGGAAGGACCAAAAAATTATGATTTAAATAACCATAAATGATATTATATTACAAAAATATCAGAATCATGGTCATTACATACACGACTCATTGGAGATAGTGACAAATATTTCATGAATCTCATAGGAATAAAAAGTGAGATAAAAACCCCATACCTCATTGTAATCAATCGATTCGTATGACCAAAAGATAATAAATAGAATATGGATAACATAATACCATGAATATAAATATAATCATTACAGTATATATCAAAGGGAATAACAGAATACACCGTATTAAATAAATAAGTGGCTAACAATGGAAATCTCACAGAATTAAAAGTGAGATAAGATATCCCCTTATGAAAATTCAGCAGCCTAACGGTGCCACATAAAACATCCAAAAATGGATTGAATATATCAATTAGGTTTTATCATCATATGAACATAAAAAGTAAAGTAAGAGGAATATAGAAGAACATTTCCAAACATAAGAAAGTGGAACATAAATGAAGTGACATAAAAGAGAGTACTTAAAAATAAAGAGAGAGGTTGGATCCCTTACCTAGTGTCCGACCTAACTCGATCATTCTTTAATCTTCTGAATAATAAAATAGAGTTAATTTATACTTTCTTAAGAACTTTTTTATATTAATTATTCCTTTTATATAACTTATTACCATTTTATTAACATTATGTATTTATTTAAGTTAATAACGGTCGTTTTGTCAATCATTGGTACTTGAGTCAAAAATAAACTTCTTATAATTACAAGTTGTTCATGTGGTAAGATACCCATTATATCCATAATTATATTAATGATGTAGATATCATATATATCATAAATATTCAGTATACAAATGAAAATATAATATTACATAACATTTAGAGGTAAGAAATGAAATGCACCGTTCATGGAGACGGTAAGTCGTACGTACGCATGAACGCTACTTTGATTTCTATTTTGTATTAAATGGAATGAAATAATAATGATATAAAGGTATATTATAATTACAGTATAATATCATAAATATAATATCCTTAACTCCATCCTTTACACATCCCACGTATGGAATTAATGAATCAAATATCTTTTAGGGGGCGGTAGTCCGCACTTCCTAAAATGAAGATATCACGTTTACCCATAATAGAAACCATAAAGGGATGCCATAAATGAAAAATACAGAATCATAAGTAAAACATAAACATATTAAATATCATATATAAATATAGTTACATCTTAATGTACACCTTTAATTGTGTTAAAAGAATATTGAACAATCATCGTTTTGTGAGGCAGTAATTCGCCATCCACAGAAACAGTATGTTCTGTAACCATTAGATAGAGGTGTGTGTAAGGGTAGCTCGAATAATTATTATAAAAACATCCTAGTATATATAATATACTGGTTTTATTACAAAATATAAGAATAAAAAGAGTTTAGGGGGTTGGAGAAGCAAAATAAAAAAAAGGAACATTATAGAAGACATTACCTTTAAATCAGGTAACTCCCCTTGGTTTGAACCAAAAGTGTTTCTTGAAGTGATTTCTGCCTAAGTTAAGGATTTTATGATGAAGAGAGGGATGTGGAGAGATAAAATTGGCAGTGTGTGGCTGAGCCAATGGCTTGAGATGTGTCGGTATGGAGGTAGTGGTGGGGGCCTTTTATAAGAGGGAGGAGGGGAAATCTTGGAGAGTCAAGAAATGTTACAATATATTAAAATG
The DNA here is from genome assembly GCA_963277665.1 of Viscum album. Taxonomy (NCBI): domain Eukaryota; kingdom Viridiplantae; phylum Streptophyta; class Magnoliopsida; order Santalales; family Viscaceae; genus Viscum; species Viscum album. The sequence goes on along the minus strand of OY728151.1, from coordinate 1,786,816,115 downwards.
ATTTTCGGATTTTAAAGGTCCCACATTGATATATGTAGAGGATATGGTGGTAAGGGTTAGAAATATACTCATCCAATAGGTTTTAAGAATGTGTATGTCTGATATTTTACATTATGATTTCATTTTATTTAAATTGTTCATTAATGAGGTAATCGCTGCATCATCATGGTGTCATAAATTAATTAATTTATATAATGTCTAAAAATTATAAACAAAATAATTTGATATAGTAAATCTTTTTATATTTACAATTACTATTTATAGTTCAAGAGATAATTTACACAGACAAAACTAATATTGTTTTACTTGGGTGATACATACATGGGTTATACTTTCCTTTTAAAAACATAAAATTAAAAAATGTCACTATCACCCCAAAAGTGATTCCATGGGGTCCCAAAGTATGGCACAAGGAATCCAATGGTCGGCCATGACACACAAAATAGCATTAGGGAACATGTTGCAGTCAGTTGTTATTATTATTATATTAGTTTATTACCCTTAACTACCTGATTACTAATTAATCACGATAATTAATGATAATTTCCGTCATTACTATTCATAATGTACAAAAACAAAAGAGACTTAATTAAATAATTTGGACCTTCTGATTCCAAATATGGAATACATTTTATCAAATTAAAAACACCTAAATTGTAGTAATTAATTTAAAAGTAAATCTCGTTGTCAAAACAAAAGACGGGTTTTTAAGAAGTAAAATTCATCAAAAGATTGACTTGTTTTTACATCCAATTGAAAAGTGAAAGTACTTCCAATAAACAAAATTTTATTAAGTGATAAAAAATAAATTCAATTATACTTTCAAAAAATTTAAAATTACAATCTAAATATATAAATAAATTGGATGAAAGGGCAGTTTCGAATTAAAAAGCTGCTTTTTAACTATTCATTAAAAAATGAACATTTTTCAGAAATATACCAAAAATTTATCCAATGTAAATTTAAATATCCCAATTCTAAAGAATAATTTTATTTTTACAAATAGATCTTATAAAAGTATCAAAATTTGGATTTAAAAATGGTTCGCCATCAAAATGCGGTAAAACAATCTATTAAAAATAATAGAGTATTTATTCTTAAAATTGGATTCATTTGAATTTTAAGCCTCTAAAATTTATTGGATAAATGTAAAAATATTTAACAAACATATGTAATAATTTTCTTATTAGTTATGTTCATTCTACCCAATACAACGGCTAGGCATTAACTATTTAAAAAATTATTATTATGTTATTACAGTGCAACGTAAGATTTCAAAGAAACTCGTTGTTGTGTATTGGGTATGCCATCGAGCATAGCATTCCCATTAAAATAATATTAACATTTTATTTATAAATATTGATAAACATGATAATGTAATATTATTTATTTAATTATTATGTTACATCCTTCCCCTCTTTTGGGAATTGCATCCTCCCAATTTTAAAATTGGGCTTGGAAACATCATTGAAAGCCCCACATCGGAAAAAGTGTAAATTTAACTATCACTTTAAAAGAATGAAACAGAAGTACAAGGGGCACCCAAGTTAACCCATACTAGGATTCTATGTAAGAAAACATGGATATGGAAGAAGAAAACGGTCATGTTCTGAGGGAGAGTGATAGAAAACATGTTTAGGAGAAAGTTAACCACCAGAAAATCACAAACTTGTGATCGGTTAAACTCTATTTGATTCCCCAGTCGGAAACATTAATAGACAAAATTTTGGTTTTAAATTACTTTTAATTGAGGAATTTATTTGTGTGCATAACTATAATAAAGGAAACAGACTTACTTGTCATGTTTAATTTCAACTTTTTCTTGATTTCTTACACAAACTCATATTTTCTCCAAAAGACGAGTGTTTAGGATAACTTTTTCACATTAAGAGCACTATAATATACTTCTAGAGAATCGCCTAATCCAAAAAAGAGAACTATATACTTCCCATGTCCTTAGATTAAAACCAAAACCAAAATTGTTAGTACGAGATCAGATAATCCACAAAAGGATAATCCTTTATAAAATGAAAATCCATTCTTAATCTCCAAAATTTGTCCAACAAAACCCAAAGTTCAAAGGAGACCATTCGATAAACTATTTGTCCGTAAAATTATTCAAAGTAATCCAAACTAAGATTGAAACCCAAATATTTTAAGGATTTAATTACATATTCTTCCAAGGTAAAAATTAACCTTTTCTCTAAGTAACATTACTTTCTCTTAATGTCTCATATTGAAAAGTAATTAACCTAATCATATATCCTCCATGATAAGTCAATATTTTCCTAGATAACCCAAAATCAACTTATTCTTGATTCATAAAATTATATAACTAAATAAAATTTGTCATACTAACCAGGGACTTCATGTAGTCCAGTGGTAGGCGAAAAATACCAGTCGCACTTTGGTTGTGTGTTCAATTTCCACAGCTCTGTCCGACGCGACAGGTTTTCACAAGGTCTGTGTGTGGTCATTTTTCCAAAACTATATAATTCTCAAAATAGTCCCCCAAAAAGAAATAAAAGCATAAAAAATAACCATAACATAATTTAACCTCAATTTTATCTCATGCATTGATTTTTCAACATATTATATAGTAACCCATAATTACCTCAAAATTAAGGATCATATAAACCCTAATGGTTACCTTTATAATTATTACCTGAACTTCCACATCGAGTTGGTCATCTCGTACATGATGCATTAGAGAACTCACCAAGGTTCAAGTGGTTAATCATACCTCCTGGTAGTTGGTTTAGAATAACCACAAGACTTCTCATTGAATCCCCCATTTCATCTAGTCTCTTAATCAGAGAACCAGCACAGTTTCCTTCAAACCTATTGTCACTTTGGTGCCTTCTAGATCCATCCATTTTCTAATCCAAAAAGGTCCATGTGAGTATATCATTATAATAATCATATAGTTATAAGATATAATTATTCATGTTATCTTAAACTCACTCACGTTATCTAAAACTATGACCCTTTCCGAAATCCTAACCATTATGGTAATTTCACTTGTGCTTAAAGGATACACTAACCTCTAAAGCTATCTAAACCGGCCTTTGATACCAACTATAAGGACCCAGCCTTAAAACATTACATATTCTTGAATTAAATTGAATAATTCACATTGAGTATCTTTTCAGGTTTAGAGTTTTATTCAATTAGGACATAACTATTACATCTAAAAAGTCGACACATCTACTCAGTTTCCATTTTTTAACAAAATAAAAACTATTTAACAAAAGGGTCATGTCTAGATCCTTGTTTTAGAAATCATGACATTTCCTCGATCTCATCCTTGACCCTATTCCAATTTATTTCCTGTGAAAAACATTTCAAAAAAACATTGGATGAGTATAAAAAGCTCAGTAAGGGTTATAACAATACAGAAAGAAAACATTAGTCCATGTGTACATAAGAATCAATAAAATCATACATTACTCATAAAACATAAGTAATTTAACATACCTCTTGAAATCATAAGATTTATGCATAACTCAATAGAAATAATAATACATAAAGGTAACTTGAGGAATTCATAACATTCTTACATAGGAAGTAACCCTCATGGTTATATTTGGAATACCCATCACAGTATATTCCCTAAATCTCTTAAGATAAACCTTAGCGTTTAACCCCTTGGCGTTACCCAATGCATTGGAGAGCTATATCGGGCTCACCCATCCATATTTTGTCATGGAACCACCCGTCTTCAAAAACAATGCCCAAGAACCATAACATAATCGTTTCACATAAAACATGCATAAAGGAAACACAACATTTCCACATTTCAATCACAAGATATCAATAACACATTGATATAATAAAAACATTATCAAACCCATTTTCAATACCAAAATAAAATAAAAGTAAAACATGGTATTTATTTTTCATTTTACAAAAAGTTATGGCTTGTAGTGGAAACTGAAAATCAAATAATGGTCATGACGGAGGATAAGTCATTGTCGCCGCATACGTACGACAAAAACGTTCCCTTTTGTCGTTTAGTAAAATTATTCGTATGAAAAATGTATTCCTTTTGAATAAACTTAAAAGTAAAAGGGGTTTATACACTTTATAATAGAAAGTTGTGTATATAACAAAATATGCATGAATGAAAGTAGATTGAGACAAAGTCCCATTCAAAGACGGTATCCTTAGATTAAGGATAAATCAATTAAATAAATATGTGTGACATACATAAATACACCCAATATAATTGGATATTAAGTGTAGAACAATCATAGTTCATCCACATATATTCATAGCACGACATAATCAAGAAGTATAGGTTTAACCCAAAGAATTGTAATTGGGTTAAGAAGTTCCCTTACAGAAATTCGACAGCCTAACGGCATCACTTTAAAATTCAGTAAATGAGATGATGAGAGATAAAAAGGTTATCTCATAACTTAAACATAAAATTTACAATAATAATGATATATAAGAACATATCCCAACATAAGAAGATGTAAATTAAAAGACCTAACAAAAAGAAGACTTTTAAAAAGTGGGTGGTGAAAGGTTCCCTTACCGATTTGGGTAACTTTCGAAACGTACACCCCATGAAAGAAGGACAAACCAATTCTGATTTAAACACCCATAAATGAAAGTATATTACAGAAATAGTAGAATCATGGTTAGTACATACACCACTCAACGGAAATAGTGAAAAATATAGAATAAATCTCATGGGAATAAAAAGTGAGATAGAAACCCCCATACCTCATTGTAATCAATCGAGTCGTATGACAAAAATATAATTAACAGAATATGGATCACAGAATACCATTAATATAAATATAATCATGATAATATATATCAAATGTAAGAACACAATACACCACATGCAATAAATAAGTGTCGAACAATGGAAATCTCACGGAATTAAAAGTGATATAAGATATCCCTGTACGAAAATTTGGTAGCCTAACAGTGCCACATAAAACTTCCAAAAATGGATTGAATATTTCAATTAGAGTCTATTATCATATGAACATAAAAATTATAGTAAGATTAATATATAATAACATTCCCCAACATAAGAAATAGGAGCTTAAAATAAGTGACATAAAATATAGTACTTAAAAAGAAAGAGAGAGGTTGGATCCCTTACCTCGTATCCGACCCGACTCGATCATTCATTAATCTCCTGAATAATAAACTATAGTTAATTTAAACATTCTTAAGAAATTTTTTTAAGTTAATTATTCCTTTTATATCACTTATTACAATTTTATGAACATTATATATTTATTTAAGTTAATAATGGTAGTTTTGTCGATCATTCGTCTTGAGTCAAAAATAAACTTCTTATAATTAAAATTTGTTCATGTGGTAAGATATCCATTATATCCAGAATTATATTCATGATGTAGATATCATATATATAAGAAATATTCAGTATATAATTGAATTTATAATATTACATAACATTTTGAGGTAAGAAATGAAATGCACCATTCATGGAGACGGTAAGCTGTATGTACGCATGAACGCTACATTCATTTATATTTAATATTAAATGGAATGAAATAATAATGATATAAAGGTATATTATAATTACAGTATAATATTATAATTATAATATCATTAACTCCATCTTTTACACATCCCACATATGGCATTAATGAATCAAATCAATTTGAGGGGGCGGTAGTCCGTAGTTCCTAAAATGAAGATATCACTTTACAAATAATGGAAACCATAAACGTATGCCATAAATGAAAAATACAGAAGCATAAGGAAAATGTTAGGGCCAATAGGGGCATATATACCCTGAGAGGGGGGGTGAATCAGGGTATGGATATTCTTTTCAAAATTCTTCATGCCCCACTAAATCATGACCTCTTTATTACAAGGGTTACTTTGTTTGAACTTGTGTGTTTATTATGATAACTTATTTTATTCTTTGCCTGATGATGATGCTTCAAATGAAATGCAGGGAAATAAGTAGGCAGACACAATGATTTTTACTTGTTTCACCCTTTCTGGGCTACGTTCAAGGAGAATATGCTGATAAGTTGTCGTGCGTACCAAATTCCACTAATCTTCATAAGATGTGGATACAAAATTCGGGATAGAGCACTTCTATTTCTAGGCTCACTGCCTTCACAAGGTTTAGGGTCAGCTCACTGTTTTCCCAAGGGTCACTCCCTTTTTCTCTCTCTCTGGCTCACTGCCGGTGGAGAGGATCATCTTCTTCCTCTTCCTAAGCTCACTGCTCTGTGAAGGGAATCCACTCACATTTTATAGACCTGTAGGTGTCTTCATTTACATGAATGCATGCATCCTTAATTGACGATGGATTCTCTGTTAATGTCCAAATTTCATCCACTTATGAATACCTCTTTTCCTCTGAACACTGGGCAATTCCTTTTGGAAACACCTTTGCAAAGCACCCTACTTCGTGAAGCTCCCAATTTCGCGAAGTTCAAACAAGCCTTCGCGAAGCTCCTACCTTTTCGCGAAGCTTTATCGCGAAGCACTCTCGCGATGCACAGACCCTCACAATGCATAGGCCGTTGCGGAGCTCCTGCCTCTCCACGAAGCTCACTGAGCCAATGCGGGGCACACGCCTTTCATGGAGCTAGAATAGCTTCCGCGAAGCTCCCCTTTCGTGAAGCACACTGCCTTCGCGAACCACCTCTGCGAACCGAGAGCAATGGATTTTCTCTAAAAATTATCTCTAATTCTCTCGAGGGGGTCGGCCTCTATTTATAGGCGATTCCATCGACCCCCATCCCTTCCGCGCGAAGTCAACGCCATGTCATTTCAAATCACGAAGCTCCAAAGATTCCGCCCGAATTCTGTCCAAATCAAGAAGCACCACGGCAAGTTTCCATTCGCGGTTCTTGACGTAGTCGCGAAGCATCACCGTCAACATTCCTTCGCGCCTTCCCCGCGAAGCTCCCTCACAAATCCCTTCACCGCCGTGATGCGCTTCGGCCTCTTCCATTCGAAATCGTGACGTAATCGCGAAGAATCACTGTCAACATTTCATCGTGCCTTCGCCGCGAAGCTCCCTCGCAAAGCCCTTCACCACCGCGATGCGCTTCAGCCTCTGTCGTTCGCGAACATTGACGTAATCACGAAACCTCACTGCCTCCATTCTTCTAGTCTTCGCGATTTCCAAACCATGAATCCTATCTTCGCGAAATTCATGCCTTTGCCATATTAAATTATTCTCTTCATGGAAATCCCATTTTTGCGATGCTCACCAAACTCCAAATTTTGGACCCCAAAAATTTGGCAGACACTGGGAAATGACACCACGTTGTACTGCTCTTTTGTACCGCCTCCAGATCATCCTTTCCTTTGTCATCGTTCTTTGTTAACAAGGATTGTCAAAAACTTCTTGGGAACTCGACAAATATCCATGAAAACCTGATTTTTCAACAAACACAATCAACCCAAAAATACTACAATGTTACCTTGAGGGATTTTTTCCCAACAATCTCCCCTTTGGGTTTGTTGACAACTCTTCACAACGCTGCTCAGAATGATTTTCTGCACTTTGATACCTCACTAAGTCTTCTTCCAGCCACTACCACCATTCGCCTCTTGTGATTATGATAGCATTCAAGGAATCAGTTAACACGTACTCTAAGCCCACATGAGCAATGCTCGGCGTGAGAAACAAGAGTAGTATGAAAATTTCATCAATGAATCACTTAATGTCAGACACCAATTGTCGATTCCAACCTAATACCAATTCTTAAATTGATACCAATTGTTGAACCACACTGATACAAATTGGTGAATTCTTAAGTTGATACCAATTGTTGAACCACACTGATACCAATTGGTGATAGCTGGACACCGTCTCACACCATTCCAACACCATTGTTCTGCTTTTATCACGATCCTCAGCTGTCGTGATTTCTATGCTTTGATCGATCACTTCTAGCATCGTTAGATTTGATACTCTCCCCCTTTCTCATTTCTCCCCCTATCTGGATGCTCCAATGGTCAGCTTCTCCCCATATCATTCATGATTTGTCAAATCTCCACACTGTCTCCCCCTTTAACAATCACTATTTTCTCCCCCTTTGTCAACAAACCCAAAAGACACTCCTTTGTAGTTTGTAACATTGTAGAGAAGACATATTAGCACAATAGGGAAAAACACATCATACCTCGGGGAGAGGGGGGGTGTCCATATCCACACTATTTCAAGTGTGGGGAGTCGACTGAACTCCCAGAGCCAGTCGATGTCTCTCAAATGCTTCCTTGGGTAAGGCCTTTTTCAGGATGTCTGCAACCTATAGTTCTATAGGCACATACTACAACTTCACGATCCCCTGCTCAACTTTCTCCTTGATAAAATGATACTTTATCTCAATGTTCTTTGTCCTAGAGTGATGGACAATATTTTTGCTGAGATTTATAGCACTTGAGTTATCGCACTGGATTCCGATTGGAGACTTCACTTCAACTCCCATATCTTCAAGCAACTGCTTCATCCACAATAAATGTGTGCATGCTTGAGTGGCCGCAATATACTCAGCTTCTGTGGTGCTCAATGAAATGCAATCTTGCTTCTTGCTTATCCAAGAAATACAAAATCAACCAAGATAGAATGCACCTCCTGAAGTTGATTTTCTATCATCTGCTGAACCAGTCCAGTCTGCATTAGTATATCCCAATAACTCTGTCTGAGATTTATCAGTATATGTCAAACCGAAGTCCATCGTGCCCCTGATATACCAAATTATTCCTTTTTACTATAATCATGTGGCTTTCTATGGGATAACTCTTATATCTCTCTACTTGGAATGTGGAGAAAACAATATCAGGCTTTTTTCAGTCATGTACAGCAAACTGCTGATAATCTGCCTATTTTTAGTGAAATTATTTGCCATGCCATTGTCATATTTTGATGATTTCATCCGGGTAGAAACCCGAGTTGTCATCTCCTTGGAATTTTCCATTCCAAATCATTCCAAAGCATCCTTGGCATATTTGGATTGAGAAATGAATGTGTCATTCCTGCCTTGTGTAACGTTGAAAACCAAGATTCTTCAAATACTGATATAGCCTTCAGTACCACACCCTTGGTGCTTGTTTCAGCCCATACAACGGCTTCTTCAGCGTGGAAACTTTGTTTTCATACTCATGAATGAGAAAACATCTTGCTGCTCAATGTACACCTCTTCTTCCAGAAACCCATTTAGAAATGCAGTTATTACATCCATCTAGAAGACTTTGAACTTTGTTTACACTGCAATGGCTAGGAATAATCTGATTGTTTCTAGCCTTGAAATCGGTGCAAATATCTCATCAAAATCAGTACCCTCTCTTTTGGAGTATTCTTTGCACACCATTCATGCTTTGTTTCGAATCATTGTGCCATCTTCGTTCATCTTATTGTGAAAGACCCATTTAGTCCCGATGACGTTCTTATCTACTAGCCTCGAAACCATCTCCCACTTCTGATTCTTCTCAATCTGATCAATCTCTTCGTTCATGGATGAACCCAATTTTCATCATCAGCCGCATCAGCAATGCATTTCAGCTCAACCTAATATAGAAAAGATGCATGCTATAGTGATTTCACTTCCCTTGTCTGAACTGGAGCTGCCTGATCACCAATGATATTGTGTCTATCAATTTCAGCTCATCTCTTTGGAATCCAAGTAGACACACACTTGAAACTTTCATGTTCATCATCAGTATCTTCTTCTTAATCAGCATCATCCACTTCTTCTCCCCTGGTGTTTCTTTCTTCCTCAACACATTCATCAGGAAATTGATCACTGACTAATTTTTAACAGAAAACTTTTCACTATGTCATTGTTCAATGATTCCATTTCATTGAACATATTCTTTCAGGATTTTGTTGACACACCTTGGATTTTCTCTTGCTGCTTCTTGGTATCCTAAAAGCAGTTAGTTGATACCACATTGTTAGAACAAAATAGATAATCATGAAAACCCATGTGTTTCTACTTTTACACTAATCATTCTATATGAGCATAAACATTCATCCTTCATATCATATTGAGATCATGCATCTGATTAGGATATAGAATTCTCCCCCTGTGTTATGCAACTCTTCAAGTTGTTAGGCCCAACAGTTTAGACCCATAACACGTCTTTTCCTCCTGCATCATTTGTTCTCATCTTCCACTCAGATTTGATCCATTAACAAAATCTCTAAGCCTACTGAGTTGAAATTCGGTGTTGGAAACAAGAGATAAAGTTAATAACACAATCACTTCCTATTGTTCTCTGTTTCTCCCTTTTTTCTTCAACTCTAGTACCTGATTTGAGTCAATTGAAGCTCTAGAGCATATCACTTCTCCACTTCACATCCTTAGATGCCACTTCCCCTTGGATTGTATCTCCCTTAAACCTGAAACACACGGATCATCAGTTAATAGCATTTATATACATAGGGAGAGGGGGAGTTTCTTTTGGAATCCTTAAGATGAGGATTGTGGTTGATCCTGATGGGTCAACCCTTTGATTCTTTCTTGGAGTTCATCACACTCTTTTCTTTCTTCCTCCAGCTGCCTGGCCAACTTCAACTGCTCTGGCCATATGACTAAGCATTCATTACCCACATGCTGAGCCTTTTTCTGATATGTAGATTCTATAGGCCCGACCTTTCTCATCAATTGGGGTATAGACCCACTAGTACTCATTTCTTTCTTTGAGGTTCTTCCAAAATTCCATTTTCCTTTTTTATTTCTCTGAGCAGGAATCTCTTTGCTTGTCATCTTCCCTTGCTTCTTCCACCATTGCAGGAATATTCCTTTTTCTTCCAGTCCTCTCCCTGGAACATGACTTGTGAATTTTTTTAATGCATTCTTTATTTATCTGCCTTTTATCATATTTCTGAATCACCACACTCTTTTTCACTGGTGGTGATTCCTCCATTGAATATGCACTCTTCTTATTCATAGTTATAGTGTTTCCTCCCATTTTCTTCCATATTTGTTCATGTTCATTCTTAGAGAGCGGTTGTGAGTGTGACTGATAATCTTTTTGTTCAGCTCCTTTTGATTCTCTAGGAACTCTATGCTTATTCTTCAACATAACACATTCTCTCCCAGTGTATGATTTCTCATTATACACCACTGGAGTTGAGAATCTCCTTTGGAGTTCCTTTTTCTTTTCTGCCTTCTTCTTGCTACAATGTCTTGCCAAATTCCCATGATTAGAACATATGAAACAACTTCCATTAAAGGAATACCTCATTTCGTCATCTCTTAGCCAATATGTTGATGCAACTTGAGTTATTCCCCTAACATTGAGCTCTTGAGCTTCCTGACACATATTCATGTTGTGTCCCATTCTTCCACAGTAATAGTATCTTATGTATGCTTTACTCTGAGAGACTCTTCTCTCTGATTTCTCATGAAGCTTCTTATTATCCTCAGGTTTATCAAAGTTTATATTTTTACAGCCTGAAATGTATTCCAGAGCATCCGGACAGAAGCATGATGTTTGGCCATGAATCCCGCAGAAATAGCACATGCTATAATTTCTTCCTATAAAATCCCTTTTAGGTCTATCTGCAGCACCACCAAGGTTTTTCATATCTCTAGATATTTTCACTTCACTTTTCCTATCATGCATAGGAGTGAGATCATCATATCCAATTCCAGATTTTCCCAACATGGATGGCCTTTGGGATGATACAATCCTTTCATGATTCTCTTATGATATAGCATATTTGGATTTCATTTGATCATCACATGCCGAAGGATAATCAAATAATAAGTGCAGTGCATCCTTCAACTTGGGCTTATCTTTGGATTTAGACTTCTCCATTTCCTTCTTGACTGATTATAGCTCTTCTTCTAACTTTTCAATCTTCATATCCATTGATTAAAGTTGGACATCAAGTTCTCCCTTGAGAAGCTTCCCTCTACTCATCTCATCTTCCAATTTACATGTTATCTTATCCACCATGTCACTCTGCTCCTTTACTTTCAATTTTTCTTGAGAAATAGAATCAGGGTAACATGTATTCTCTTTTTGTAGAATTTTATTCTTCTGAATTAGTTCAGATAGCTCTGTAGTTAGATCCGCATTTTTAGATTTCAAATTATGAATCTCATATGAGTTTAGATTCTTCTCCTTGTCACCAGCTTTTGATTTTTCAAACTTTTCAGATATCTTTCTCAATTCTTCATCTTGAGAATCATTTTTCTCCCTCAGATCAGTAGCTACATCTATAAGCCTTTGATTCAAGCCTCTTATCTTGTTGATATCAGTTCTCAGTGCTAGGATCAGAATATCTTCAGAATTAATTTCATCGGTGTTTCCAACGTCACTTGGAATATCAGGTTCTTCGATGCACTTGACTTGATCTTTCACCTTTATATTCAGGACATCGATCTCCCTTTTCGGTTCTTCAATATTAAGCTTATACTCACCAACTTATTCTGAGTTCTCTGGTGCTGATAACTTGAGTTTCTTAATTTTATCCATTAACTCAGACTTCTCTTCTTCCTGCTAATGCATATAGAGTTTGGCATCACGAACCACTTTGTTAGCTTTCTTGGTTTTGGCTCTCTAAACATCTATCTCTTCAAGAGCAGCCTCTAACTCAGCTTGAATATCAATTCATCCTTCAATTATTTCTTCTTCATCATCATTTGTTTCAATATCACTTTGAATTTCATGTACTTCACTCATTCATGCATCATTCTTGAGTGAATCAATCTTTTCCCTGTCAGATTCATCCAGACCTTCCTTTAGCAAGCTGTTTGATTCTTTTAATTGAATCACACATTTTCCATACACACTTTCACACTGAGGGAAACTACCTGACTTCTAATTCTTCTTAGATGCTTTTCCCTTTCCCATGGCAGATTGAGATAAGATAAAAATGTATCTTCAACCACACAGATCGACTACACCAAGTTGAAGCAAACAAATCTGATAAAAGAAACCAGCCCACTGATACCAATTGTTAGGGCCAATAGGGGCCTATATACCCTGAGAGGGGGGGGGTGAATCAGGGTATGGATATTCTTTTCAAAATTCGTCCTGCCCCACTGGATCATGACCTCTTTATTACAAGGGTCACTTTGTTTGCACTTGTGTGTTTATTATGATCACTTATTTTCATCTTTGCCTGATGATGATGCTTCAAATGAAATGTAGGGAAGTAAGCATGCAGGCAAAAATATTTTTACTTGGTTCACCCTCACTGGGCTACGTCCAAGGAGAATACGCCGAAAAGTTGTCGTGTGTACCAAATCCCACTAATCTTCATAAGATGTGGATACAAAATTCGGGAAAGAGCACTTATATTCCTAGGCTCACTACCTTCACAAGGTTTAGGGTCAGATCACTGCTTTCCCAAGGGTCACTCCCTATTTCTCTCTCCCTGGCTCACTACCAATGGAGAGGATAATCTTCTTCCTCTTCCTAAGCTCACTACTCTGTGAAGGGAATCCACTCACAGTTTATAGACCTGTAGGTCTCTTCATTTGCATGAATGCACGCATCCTTAATTGATGATGGATTCCCTATTAATGTCCAAATTTCATCCACTGATGAATACCTCTTTGCCTCTGAACACTGGGCAATTCCTTTTGGAAACCCCTTCGCAAATCACCCTACTTCGCGATGCTCCCAATTTCGCAAAGCTCAAACAAGCCTTCGCGAAGCTCCTTCCTTTTTGCGAAGCTCTATCACGAAGCACTCTCGCGATCCACAGACCTTCTCAATGCTTAGGTCGTCGCGGAGCTCCTGCCTCTCTGTGAAGCTCACTTAGCCAACATGGGCACACACCTTTCGCGGAGCTAGAATAGCCGCCGCGAAGCTCCCCTTTCGTGAAGCACACTACCTTCGCGAACAACCTCTGCAAACCGAGAGCAATGGATTTTCTCTGAAAATTATCTCTACTTCTCTCGAGGGGTCGGCCTCTATTTATAGACGATTCCATCGACCCTTGTCCCTTCCGCGCGAAGTCAACGCCACGTCATCTCAAATCTCGAAGCTCCAAAGATTCCGCCGGAATTCTGTCCAAATCGCGAAGCACCACGACATGTTTCTGTTCACGGAGCATGACATAGTCGCGAAGCATCACCGTCAACATTCCTTCACGCCTTCGCCACGAATCTCCCTCGCAAAGCCCTTCACCGCTGCGATGCGCTTCAGCCTCTTCCGTTCGCGAATCTTGACGTAATCACGAAGAATCACCGTCAACATTCCTTCGCGCCTTCACCGCGAAGCTCCCTCGCAAAGCCCTTCACCGTCGCGATGCTCTTCAGCCTCTGCCGTTGTCGAAGCTTGACGTAATCGCGAAGACTTACCGCCTCCAGATCATCCTTTCCTTTGTCATCTTTCTTTGTTAACAAGTATTGTCAACAACTTCTTGGGAACTCGACAAATATCCACGAAAACCTGCTTTGTCAACAAACACAATCAACCCAAAAATACTGCAATGTTACCTTGAGGGATTTTTTCCCAACAGAAAACATAAACATATAATATATCATATATAAATATAGTGACATCTTAATGGAAAACTTTAATGGTGATAAAATAATATTGAAAAATCATTGTTTCGTGAGGCAGTAATTCGCCATCCATAGAAACAATATGTTATTTTACCATTAGACGGAGGTTTGTGTTAGTGTAGCTCGAATCCCTATTATAAAAAAATCTTAGTATATTGAATATACTGGGTTGGTTACAAAATAGAGGAATAAAAAGAGTTTATGGGGTTGGAGAAGAAAAATAAAACAAAAGAACATTAGAGAAGACTTTACCTTTAAATCGGGTAACTCCCCCTGGTTTGAACCAAAAGGGTTTCTTAAAGATCTTTCTGCCTAAGGTAAGGCCTCTATGATGAAGAGAGAGATGTGGATAGATAAAATGGGCAGAGTTTTTCCAAGCCAACAGATTGAGAGGTGTGGGTAAGGAGGTAGTGTTAGGGGCCTTTTATAAGAGGGAGGAGGGGCACTCTTGGAAAGTCAAGAAATGTTACATTATATTAAAATGATTTTCGGATTTTAAAGGTTAAAAATTGATATATTTCGAGTATAAGGTGGTAAGGGTTAGAAATATAATCATTCAATATGTTTTAGGCAATTTTATGTCTTATATTGTACATTATCCTTTCATTTTATTTAAATTGTTCGTTAATGAGATAATCACTAAATCATCATGGTATCATAAATAAATTAATTTATTTAATTTCAAAAAATTATAAAACAAATAATATGATGTAGGAATTATTTTGACTTTCCAATGACTATTTATTTTCCAAGAGATCATTTCCACAGACAAAACAAAAATTGTGTTTCTTGGGTGATACATACTTTGGTTATACTTTCCTTTTAAAAACATAAAATTTAAAAGTGTCACAATCACCCCAAAAGTGATTCCATGGGGTCCCAATGTTTGGCACACGGCATCCCATGGTCGGCCACGACAGAAAATGTATCATTAGGACACATTTTGGGGTCATTTTTTATTATTATGATATTATTTTATTACCCTTAACTAACCGATTACTAATTAATCACGATAAATAAAGACAATTACCACTGTTACTATTCATAAAGTCCAAAAACAAAAGTGTCTTAATTACTTAATTTGGAACTTCTGATTACAAATATGGAATCCATTTTATCAAATTCAAAACATAGAAATTGTTGTAATTAATTTAAAAGTAAATCCCTTTTTCAAAACAATAGGCGGGTTTTTAAGAAGAAATATTTATCAAAAGATCGAATTGTTTTTACATCCAATTGAAAAGTGAAATTACTTCCAATGAAAAACATTGTATTAAGTGATAAAAACATAATTCAATTATACTTTAAACACAATTAAAAAAACAATCTAAATATATAAATAAATTGGTTGAAAAGGCAATTTTGAATTAAAAAGCTGTATTTTTCACTTTTCATTAAAAAAATGAACATTTGTCCGAAATATACTGAACATTTATCCAATGTAAATTTCAATATCATAATTCTAAAGAATAAGTTTATTTTGACAAATAGAGCTTATAATATTTTCAAAATTTGGTTTTAAAAATGGTTCTCCATCAAAAGGCAGTAAAATAATCTTTAAAAAATATTAGAGTATTTATTCTTAAAATTGGATTAATTTGCATTTTAAGCCTCTAACATTTATTGGATAATAGAAAATATATTTAACAAACATATGTAATTATTTATCAGTTAGTTCTATTCATTCCATCCATTACAACGGCTAGACATTAACTATTTAAAATAATATTATTATATTATTAGTGTGCAATGTAAGATTTCAAAGAAACTCATTGTTGTGTATTGGGTACGCCATCGAGGATAGAATTCCCTTTAAAGTAATATTAGTATTTTATTCCCAAATATTAATAAACATGAGAATTCAATATTATTAATTTACCTAGGATATTACAATTAAATTCTTTTGTCACTATATTTTGTATCTGAGCAAGGTTTAGTTATTTGTGGGGATTAGGACTACAATAATTTAGTTAGAATCATAAGGATAGTATAAGTAAATCTCATACTTTTTAAAAATATCCTAGAATTTTGTTGAAGTGTATAGTGATAGGGATTCAATAAATTCCCTATCTATATAGATAACACAAGTGGATATGTATCTAGTACAATAATACCTAGGGGTAATAACTATGAAAATGTTTCATTGGATTTGACTCAATCATTTCCTAGTTCACAAAAATGGGGCTTGCTACACAATTAGTTTGATACTCCCATTGTATGTTCCATATAAATATAATAAATCTATAAAAAATTTAGGAATGCAACATAAATTATAAGGATGGAAAACCAAATAGTGAAATTTACCATTGACTACAAAGATTGATACATAGAGAGTTATAATTCTTGGTATAATTATCATTTATATATTATTCCATATATGTTAATAAGTTTTTATTTTTTTATGTTAATGAACAATAATATTTTTCTTCTATTTTTTATTAAATGGAAGGAAATATGGGAAATAATTCCATCAACCATTATGAACATCAATATAATTATTTCTCTAGTCAGATGAATAACCTAATTTGAATGGAAGATTGATATCTAGTTATAATTCAAAATGAACTATCTCAAATTACGACTAACAACTAGAAAATAGTATAATTTCTTAACACATCAATGAATAAATTTATAATGTCTTAGTGAAATTAAAATATTAATGATGATGAAGAAAAAAAGACTCAATTTCCTATATGTCAAAAATGTGGGAAGAGGTCACATGGAAAATGTATTAATGGAATTGGAAGATGATTTAGTTGTGGAAAAGGATGGAACAAAGTAACTAATTGTAAAATAATAAAAAAGAGACCCATTAACAAGACATGGGGAAATAATGTTCATCCTAAGTCACCATTAATAGTTCAATGTTGTAGTTGTGGGGTGTAACATCTCATGTATGGGACATGGTTGGAAGGTTCCTAAATGTGTGAGTATCTCAATTTTTGAATGGTGTAAATACTAAACTAATAAACTAAATGAAAATATGAGATATGGATCACTTAATTTTTATCTTTTTATATTGGTTATATGTCCCAATTAGTTTCTTTGGAATTAATTTGAATTTATATAGAATATTTATTCTAAATCCTGATTTATAGAAGGTAGCAGGAGGTTCACAGTTTGTGCACTGTTAATGAAAACCATTCCCCCCAACAGTGCTTCTAATTTTAGAGTTTCGTGTATTTCCTAAACAATTTGGGATGGGCCACATGGCAATTTATATGGTCTTCATAAATTTTAGAGTAGGTCACATAGGCTACATATGATATGAAAAATCGTGCTTCTAGTTGTTCGAGGGGGTAACCCTTTAGATAGTGGAATCCCATAGTTGGAGCACAGTTTTCCAAACCTTGTCTCAAAAACATCTGGCTCTTAAAAAATAGAAAATTGATGATATAAATGAAACCAACATCAAATATATTTCCCCTTTTTTGCCTCTTTTTCATCCCAAACCACCATCTTGTGCACAACTACTCCTACGCATCCCATGGTGATTTCTCCTTTATTCGTGGTTTCAATCAAGTTTCATCTTTTACGTCGGAATCTTATCTATAATGATAACACACCTATTCCAACTTTCTTTCATTTACCTCACCATATGGAATGCTTAAACTATAAGATCTCTTTTTTTCAAATTTTCTAGTCATTTATCTATTCTTCCAATTTTTCACATCCAAGTCCGAAGAAAATCAAAATAATGGAATAGTTGGCCCGCTAAATACTATTTTATTTGTTTTATATGGCTTTCACATAAATTTTCATAATTTTTATAATTTTTTCATTGTGATTCATGTTTTATGTTCTATTTGACTCTCTTTAATTAAGAAATTTCTTAAATTAAATACATAAACCTTATACTTGTTGTTTTATAGACCCCCCTTGACATGGTTTGGTAGTTATTACATCAGTTTGGGCCAACCATTTATGTTTTCCATTTAATTTTTCATATAGTTCATTGGTTGAATATTTGTAAATAAATAGGTAGACATGCTCTATGGTTTTTATATGTGAAACATATTGTGTTGTGAATTATACCATTGTTAAAAGGTTATTTCAATTGAATTTGAGATTTTTGTAACTTGTTTATTATGATCCCATATTACCTATGTGACCAAAAACACATTTAATTATTGTAAATTAA
This sequence comes from Viscum album, assembly GCA_963277665.1. Lineage (NCBI taxonomy): Eukaryota > Viridiplantae > Streptophyta > Magnoliopsida > Santalales > Viscaceae > Viscum > Viscum album. The sequence continues at coordinate 1,786,797,479 of OY728151.1, read as the reverse complement.
TCACTAATGAGTAAATTCCATGGGATATTTCAATGGAACAATTTGATGTGCGTGAAAAGTTTTGTCATTTAAGGGGTGTTTTCTCTCAGACTTGTTGTTCATTATAAATGAAATCATTTAATTTTATAGTTAGAATTGTTAATGGATTTTTGTGTACTCCTTTTACTTGATTTATATTATGGAATGGATGATCTCATGGAAACATTAAAATACTAAATAAATTATGATTATAAAGGTACATTCCACCATGAGTCATGTATGGTTCCTCTTTATGGAACAACCTAGATAAGTGATAATAAGGTTAGTCAGACAACCTAGTATTGTATTATTATTGAGGGAAATTGGATAGTATTTTGGAAATGGAATTTCAAGCCTCCATAGTTGAGGATGTTATACATAGATCTTCACATCACTTTGGTTATTGGACATTACATTCTATGCCCTATCAATTAATAGAATGGGCATGATGATTTACATAATTATTCAGGATACTCATGCATGGAATCCCAAATTACTTGTGATACTTCATCATGGATCCCATCCTTACTCAATGAGATAGGTGGGCACGGTGACCCCTTTTTAAAAATATATGACTCTTATAATTATAATTGTATGCTTAGCTTATGCCTCTGGTCTTGAATTGTACCATATATATGTGTGTGTGCCTTTGTGTGTGTGTTTGTGTGTGTGTTTTTGTTTCTAAGTATATATTGTATATATACAAAAAAGTATATATATATGTCCACCTATATACATGTGAAACTTGTTTATAGACATTTTTGGCTTAGGTCGATGTAGGCATGGTCATATAGGTGTCTTAGAGGAATTGAAACCTGACATGTTCTCATTTAAATTTACAGAAATTATTTATTTTTTGATGCACCTACACAGTAATTTAGTTTATATTAATAGGATGTATTAAATTAGGCACCATTGGTGGTGTCATACTAAGTTTTACTCACACCATGTTCGTATCTTCAGTTAGTACTCGAATAGATCTCTTGGTTAATGTTTATGTTAGACTGTGATCTATATTGTTTTCATTTTGGGATAAGGATTGGACATGGAATATTGTGGGTGGTTTCCATGAATGTGCTCAGTTTGAATTCCATTGATTGAGTCTTTAATTATTTCCATTTTCAGTCTTGGCCAACTTATTGTATCTTATATTGTATGTCTATTTCTTGAAAATTGTAGTTTGTTCATGTATATTGATCCATTCATTTATTATTAATTATAAGTTATAGTTATATATTGATTCATTCATATGTTAATATTTTAACTAAATCTATTATATATCATGATGGAATAGTCTCCCCATTATACCACCATTAGATGCTCACTTCTAGTCGACAACCTTTGGTGTATAAAGAGAAGTGTTAGAGGCCTTGAGAAAACCATATTGGGGAACTGTTTCAATGGATATCAAGTGAGAATGTTATATGGGTAATTTGGCAATTATCATAGTCAATTCTCTAATCCAAGGATTAATTCCTATGTTTATATGTTTTTAAAATCATTGAAGTCTTATTATTGAAGTGATTAGGTTTTATAACTCAATAACCAAGTCATTGAAGTATTTAATTGGTATTTTGGTTATAGTAATCATAAAAATTGTAAGGATTTTAAAATAATAGATTTAATTGAATTAATTTCATGATATTTTGAAATTCTCTAATGAAATGGAAAGGTGACTTAGTTGTAAAGTGATGTTTTATGGGAAAAAACATTATTTATGGAAACATAATCTTTTATATTTTCCTTATATTGAAGTAATTATAGTCAATTAAGATTATTTGATTTTCTGGAAACAAATAACCTATAGAGAAGACATTGGTTTTTAAAAATTATTTTATGACTAATTTTATTTTAAATATTTTCAACATTTGGAACATTATAGAAATTATATTATTATAATTATAGAAAAATCATAGATTATATATTGGGTGATAAATCATCATATCTAGTAAGGTTGTAGTGGTAGAAACAACGACCAATGGGGGGTAAGGATGTAGTTATTAGCATAAGACTATGTGATGTAAAGGTTTTTATAACATTGATTAGGTAAAAAAACATACGAATAAAAATTGATTTGATTCTTGGAATAAAATCTTAGGAGAAATTATTTTTTGTTTTTTTGGATTTTAAGTTGATTAATTATATTTTGGGAAATATTTCATTAGGTTTAGGTATACGTAACCATTAGGTGTAATGTGTAATGTAACAAGAAATATTAGTTGGTAAGGACATAATTTTTTTTTAAATGTTGAGATTATTTATAATGTATGGTTATTTATATATATAATTATTCATGTTGAACTTTGGGTTTGGAGATTAATATTAATGTCTATTAATTTTGGGAAATAAATTACCCTTTCCAACCCATATACAATTTTCATTAATTTATATTTATAATATGAATATATTGATTTTAATTTCTTCAATCATGTGATCCATTATATGTTGGTTTTAGATCATCGAGTATGAAAAAATTCATCCCGAATACTTTGATTTTGGATAAAAAAAATGATATTGTTGTGAAAAATGATTGAATAATAAAATTACAAATGTTAATTTAGTATATTTCTTATTGTTCCTTTTCGATATGATAAAAGGATCCTTACACTTTAGTAGAGATAACTTGAAATAAAAATGTTATTAATTATTTTATAAATTGATGCTCTCTTACCTCTTAATAAAATAATAATTTTCTCTACCAAATGGATCTTATTTCAAAATCCATTTTTTCACATCCCAAAAATTTTATTCTATATAGATCCCATGTTATGTGATGAACTTTTTATTTCTTTTTTACTTTTTTAATTAGATTTTTTTAAACCCTTTATAAGACGTTCGTTTTTCTCAAATGAATTTTTGAACGTCCAGTCATTGATTTTTGAGAACAAGTTTAAATTTATAAAAAAAAAAATTATTTCAGGGTTTAGAATGTAACAACATTATATTTTTAAAGAAAAATATATTTGATAGCATATACAACACACAACACTATGATTACAATAATCATGTTATAATATGAAAATATTATTATTTAAACATGACAAATATTACGTAGTCATTAAATCAAAAGTTATTTATTGTATTAAATACATAATGAAAAATATATATAGGACCTACAATATTAATTTTTTTAATTATTAATAAATAATTGAACACTTTTTAATAAAGATATTTTATTCCAAATATAATATGTTTCCTAAAAATCTATTTTTACTACATTTTATGAGAAAATATTGTAGTTAATTTGCATAATATTTTGGAATGTTATTTTATAAAATGAACATCATATTTTTAATCTGCATATCATAATTAAATTAGTGTGGAAATATTGTATTTTTCTGAAATTTGTTATTTTCTATTGGACAATGATAATTATTGATTTTTCAAATACAATCACTTCCATTAATTAATTCAAGTAATTTAAAAGTGATATTATATTTTGGATTTAATATTAAGGTGAAGTATTTAAAATTTTATTTAGAATAATCTATTTGATTTCATTTTAATCATTAATTTCCATGATTTTGGTAAAAGTTTATTTTTATTCTTAAAAACAACGTTTCTGCAAGCTCGTGTTAAATACATACAGATTATCCATTTTAATTAATTAACTTAACCATTGTAAAGTAATATTTAAATTAAATTATTATTTTTCATATATATTAATTTAAATTTATATAATGATGATTTTTAATAATTATTTAATGTAAGATAATTTATTACATGGAAATGTATTTCTTGTAAAAATAATTTTAACTCATTTTTTGACAAACATTTTTGGGTTGAATTCTACAAAATTAGTGTTTTGAATTTGAAACTTTTTATAACATAAATTAAATAAAATTAATTAATATTATTTAATAAGTTAATATTCATTTTTGTCATAATTAATATTAAAAACAGTTCAAAAACTACTTACCTTGGTGAAAAAAATGTTAAATGTGATTAAACATAGAGGTAAATGGAATTTCATGTTTAAAAAAATCCTATAGTTATATTATGGTTGTTTTTATTGACCATAAAACCTATACACTCTATTATTTATAAATTTTAAGTCACATGGAATGAGAGTGACTTCCCATTATTGAATAGTTTTGGATATTTATAAAAATGTCACTCCTACTCAGTTGTAAAATGTCACCCCCTCCCCTCACTATTTCACACCTATCAATCCATTTTTCTTGACCAAAAAAAAAATAAAAAAGATCTCATTCGAATCATTATCCACAATCTTAAGCATCTGGTATTGCGAAAATACCAACCTAGGGTCCTTAATAAAATAACCAAAAGAGGTTCTTCTAAGTGAAGGTAATCATCTTCAAAGAGCTCCTTCTTTTTAACTCTTCTCTTTCTACATTCAATGTTGACTTAACAATTCCAATATAATAACACCATTATATCCTATATAATTATATGTTATTATTTTTAATGTCAAAAATTTATTTATTCCCTCTACCATGAAATGGGAAATGAAACCCTCATTCATGTGTATGGAATACTACCTCTTCATGAACAGATGTAATTATTTTTACATCATCTAATCTCAAGGATATTCATGAGTATGTATTTAATTTCTTATATTATATTAATTAAATATTTATCATTATTTAAATTAACATTTCATATAACTTATTACCTTACCATCCATTAAAAAATGATAACATCATTCGTCTGTATGGTGGAATACCACCTAATGAAGTGAGGTGATTCGTTTTCAATTTATACATATTATAGATGGTATATGTAAGAGTATTTAAATAAATGATATGTTTTTATGATATAATAATTTGTGTTGAAATTTAAAATAACAATTTCGTTATTCCATAATTATTTTTGAAACATGTAAATAGTACTCCTCTGTTTTTATGACCTACCATCTCTAGGATTATGACTTAGTTTATTTTTCATGACCACATTTAAGAATTGGTTTTAAAACTATAATTTATTTTAAAAAAATTATAGATATGTACTAATTATTTTTTATGGAGATAATGTATCAAGGAACCCTTTGACCATGGTTAACACACTAATGTCATTTTCAAATTATGAATGAAGCACCTTAAAAACACCAAATGTAGACGTAAGTGAATAAGTAATTAAATATTTCATTATAATAAATTAATTAAATGGTCAAGTATAAGGTATTAAAAATTTAAACCTTTCTTAAGAAAACTAATAATTTATATATGTTTATTATAGAAGAGATAAATAATATACATGATATTTCTGGACTCAAGGTAATGGATTTCTCGTCTAACACTTACTTCAATGAGACAAATGTCATATTAACCAATTATTTATTTTTTGTATTGTATATAATATCCCTTTAATATTTTATATGATGAATATCTTTATCATAATATAATTTAATTTATCATTATAAGTCATTTATTTAATGGGTCTTAAGATTCAAATGATACCTAAGTGGAAAATATTAATTTCAAAATCATATCATTATGTAGGATTTTTTATGTTGAATTATACCATGGGAGAGTTATTTGGTATTTTAATCATAAACCCAATCTGATTTAATTTTATATTGTTATTAAGAAATTTTTAAAATAATTGTATTATTTTAGCCCCTTTGACATGTAAAATTATTGATAAAATGTTTTTAGGAAAATCTAACATTATTCCTCTCTTTAGTTGAAAATATTTTTTCCTTAAAATCATTTTTTTCTAAAATTTACTTCAAGACTATTTTTAAATCTCTTCATTTTATTTTTTAATGAAATTTTTATCCATTTTTTATTTTTAATTAAATGGTTTTATATTAATATTATTGACCTTTTCCAAAAAAGACACTTTTCAAACTTTTTACAATAGTGTCAAAAGAATTTTTATTTGAAAATATAAAATATAAATAGAATTACCTGACTTTATGACCACTCGATTACTTTAATGTTAATTTATATGTTTCAAAGAATGTTTTTTTATAAAAATATATAATATTTTGGAAATTTTTATATTTTTATTAAGGGGTTTCTAAGTGAAAAGGGCATTTTTCTCAAATATATTCACAACTAGATAACAGGGAAAGGGAAGTGTTTCCCTTTATCAACATTAAGTAGAAAGAGTTGATAAAGGGGTGTGCCTTTATAAGTTCTAGATAGAAGTGCTGATAAAATTACATTTTATAATCCCTAAAACAAGCGCTGACAAAGGTGTACCCTTTATCAGTAATTTTTTAAGTTCTAATAATGTGTTCATTTATTAGTGATATTATAAATGATGATTAATGTTATTATTATTAATTTATATAAAGTTATTATATTTATATTTATCATCCCTAAAAAGGATGGATTAAATAAGTATTTATCAGCGCTATATTTTTTTCACTGATAAATATATGTTTTATCTGTGCTCTTTGAGCGCTAAAAAAGTTATCCCTTTATTAGTGTTATACAATTGACGATAAATAGTTCTATTATTAGTTCTTTTTAACACTAATAATGATAAATCATTTCCAGAAGTCAAAAATAGATGATAATGGTAGGTTTTATTAGAGTTTTTATTTTAGCACTGATAAAACATACCTTTAACATCACTTTTAACTAGCGATGATAAAGGTTCCAGATGTTTCTAAAAAATATCCCTAACATGCCTCTCCTCTATCACACTAGTTAAAGTTCTCATGGAAGATGAACCCTGCATCGCGACCCCTCTTCTACAGTGACTCTCCCCACCCACCTCCTCATCCTTTTTCTCTCCCATCGCCACTGCCTTTTACTCCTCCTTCGCTGTGTCTGTCATCCTCCAACTCCGCCATCACTACCATCTCCTCCACTGACATGACCCTAATTCTATTCCATTTCCACCTATATTGCATCCTCCTCCTCCTCATCTAGTAACCGACTCATCCTACTCTTCCACGAATGTCACCTCATGAGTTTCGAGAATGGATGAGGGATCTTGATTGTGCCTGGATGAGCTTAGGATATGGTGGCTGAGCATTATTAATGGGTCAACTCCACTTTGAGGTTGGTGGTTTCAAACCATTACCAATGTTTTTTGTATTATTTCATGAATTTCATGATATTTTGTCTTTCCACCCATTTTTAGTTGGTATTAAATCAACTCAAATTCTTTTCCTTGACTATATGTATTTTAAAAAACATCTTGGGATGTTATGGATCGTATTAGTATTATGTCGTAATTCCACGAACATCATGGGTTGTTGGAATAAATTAAAATGCATTGAACATTACATTCCACATCCCTTGGGGGATTCCCTTGAGTTAAACTATGATTCCCAGTACCATGGTTAAGTGATATTTTCCACCCTAGATATGGGAAAAGTTTATAATTGAGATACTCCATTTTTACTTTTTTATAATTGTTATATATATGTATTATGTAGTTTTTCCATATTTTTCTAGATGATGTGTTTATATTTTTGACAATTTATACTAGTTTTTTAGGAACAATACTAGTATTCATTGTACTTTAAAGGTTAATCATTAAAATTTAATTAAATATTCTATCACATATTACTTCTAATGATTTTTGACATTTTAAATTCCCTTGATTGGTGTTTCAATCTTTATACTTAAATATGAAATTGAAAAAAAAATAAGACATATATTATTTTCACAACCAATGAAAGGTGTTTTCTTAATTACTGAGAAAAAAGTTAATGTATCCTTTATAGAAAACATATATTATTATTGAAGTGTTTCTATAATATTATATACTTTTTTCAAATTCATTAATTATGTAATTTAATAAAATTGTTCAAGTAGGTGAGAAAACAAACCCAAACACTAATATTACTTTATTATTGATGATTATTTAGTGATTTAGTTACAATATAATTACACTGGAAGAATAAGGATTCCCTATAACATCTCTTTACTGATTTGACAGGTATTCCATTAATCTTGTCATAGTTTTTCATTACACTGACTTCATAGGGTTGATAATGTGTTAGGATGACACCTATAATGATGTTGTCAGATTTTTTTTGGATAATAATATTTAAACAACTTTTTTCGTTGGCTCTAAAAGGGTTACATGCTATGTAACCTGGTTACACAATGTGTACCGTATTCTAGATAAAAGTCATGAAACAATTCAAACATTGAAGGTTACAGATCGGGAAAATATTTTACACATCATGAGTTATTTAATGGATGTGTTTTAATTATAGGTGATTCATTTTTTAGCAATTATGGGTATTAATAATTTCACGATGTGAAACTGTATTACACATCCTGAACTACCACTATGTAGTTTTTTAAAATGAGAATCATGGTAGAGATATGTTCTTTCATCTAATCCTATTTCAACTCTCTCATGCCAATGCCTTCCCTCGTGTGATTTTAATGATCTATAACCATTCAGAATCCTTTCATTTGATGCTCTATAATTATTTCTCTTGCGGTGTGATTCCCAGGTATGTGTTCTCCTTTGTTATAAGTCATTATCACTTTTTCCTCCATTGGGATTTCAATAGATCATCATAAAGGTGATGAATATAAGATTTGTTAAATTAGATCTCATTTATAGATTGAGATTCAAGGTCTTATCTACATTTTTCTCATTGATGTGTGTTGTTACAAGTTTTACATTTTTGGAAAATGTAGGTGGTTCCATACCCATTGGCCAAATTGATTAATCTAACATTAATTGATATATTTCAACATTTGATTTACACTCAATTTGTAAAACCATATTTCAATTGACGTGATTAAACCCAATTCCATTGAATTTGGATATTTAATATGGTTTTGGCATGAAAATTGTAAAAACATCAAATTCTTTTGAATTGGTGTGTGTTTATGGAAACTGGTTATTTTAAATTATTTGATTTAAATTTTGGATTTGATTGAAACAGTTTGAATTATATTTCTGAATTTGATTTTGTAATTGACGTATTATATGGATGGAATTGGTTTTGAATGTATTTCAAACTTGTGAAAATGGATTAAAAATATTTTGTAGAAACCCAATGGTTTTTTCTTATGAAAGAGGCGTGTTTTCTTATTAAAACATATTTGGGTTTAAATTGAAAATTGGAATTGAAATTGAATAATGGGATTTAATTTTATTTTAAAACGTCTAAAAATAAATTTCCCATCATTTGTTTTGTAATAGAACTTGAAATAGATAGGTAGATGGTAATTTATTTAGACACATTTTATGATATTACAATGTTCTAAAACATACATGCAGTGGGTCACATCCCGATGGGAGGGGGACAAGTCACATTTGACCAGTGGTGAGGGGATGTGTGAATGCAAATATTGTTAAGATCACATAAAGAGTAAAAATTCTTATAGATATAAATATTATCATACCTATTTGGTATATGACCATGTTTCTCTCTTGTTATTAATATTTGAGATATAAATGAATATAAATGTTTCAAAACAAATTTCAGTGCATTCTAAATTCATATACTCTATTTTATATAATTTTTTTATTTAAGGAATTTTTTTAGAAATATTACATCATTTGTGAATAATTTTATTAAAGTATATTCCATCATTTGAATGGTATTGCGTGATTTTTTTTAAAATATGATTTAAAATCCCGAACCTATTTACTTATAAAATTAAATGTATTCTGTTGTTTAATCTGTGTATGGAAACTCTAATGGAATCCTTGGTGAGACCCAACTGGGATTTTTCGCTCATATCATACATGTGAACTTTAGTGTTTTAAGAATATAACCTTATATGTTCCGGAAAGGGGAGAGGATCACTTGGATGTGGATCCATATATGGAACATTAGACATATTAAGTTATGTCCTTAGGGACTTGGGTTGTTTTTTCTCTATATTAGTACTTCAGTTATAGTACATTTGGATTTAATGACTTGTTGACATCTTGTACATTACTCCCAATGGAGTTTATTTTGTTTTTCATACTACCTTGTATCTTTTTCTTCCACATTGTCTATGGAAAATTCATTCCCACTTGCTTGTTGTATGTTTCCAGGTTCTAGTCGTCGACCAGTGGGGATTAGGAACTCCCTTAAAGTTATGTAAAGGTTGGCTTTGTTATCGAGTTACCAGGGTACCCATGATGCTTCGTGATATTCCATTTAGTGATTATTAGTTTGATATATAAAAATTATAATGTAACAATAATAAAATGTAATGTATATGAAAATATTACATAACATGAATAAATTATTTTCCTCTTAGTGTTCTTTTTTTCGATTATTTAATTAACCAGGATTTTTTATTGATCATATCATTAATAGGTTCTCTAATTATTCAAAAAATAACAATAACTATAAAATAAAAATCATATTTATCCATTAAACCCATTTTCATTAATGTACATGTAATGTGATGACAAAAATATAAATACAAATCAATAATTCCATGGTAGTGGTGGTCCAAAAGTATTCATGCAAAATGATTTTGTTTTCCCCATAATGAGAGAAATATATAATATAAGTAATGATTATACCATAATTATAAGGTAATGATTATACCATAATTATAATAACCAATAAATATTTTGGGTGATAATAATGTAATCATTTTAATTGGTTTTATTTGAATTTTCGGAAGAATAAGTGAATATAATGAAATATAAAGAGAATGAGAGGTTGGAATCTTATTCCTCACTTATTGGATTATCTCCTTTGAAAATGAAGATAAGCTCTAAACGAATGCTCTTTTGAGAATACAAAAACTTATATAAGGTGTCTAAAATTATTGGGTTTAATTTTAGAATGATTATGGGGTAAAAATTAGTGTTTTTTGTGTGAGGGGAATTGGGGAGAGGAGATCCCCTTTTATAAGAGAAAAGGGATCGTAGTTTTAAATACTCATAACTTTTCAATAATGGGAAGTCACTCTCAAAATAATTTTCCCGAAATATAATAAAAATGGTTTATGGAATATATAAGGTTAATATATCCCCAAAAATATTTTTAAACACATGTTTTAATAATTTTTCAATCCTTCACCCCTTTAATTATTACATTTTTCATTTTTGATTATTCTATGGTAACATGTTTTTACATAAGGTAACATAATATTTAACATTAAATAAAAATTTGAATATTTTAGATAATTTCAAAAAACTTATTATGAATATGAAGTACATATTTTCTGTTCATTTTCTAAAAATGTTAAATTGTAATTTTAATTTAATTAATATAAAAAAAATTATGGAAAATATTAATTGATTTCTAAAGTAAAAAATAGTGTGTTTGTAAACTATAATAAATATTTTTAAATTAATAATTTAAATTATAGCATATATTATTTTTCAAAAAAAATGTTTTATAAATTTAAAGGTATTAATTATATACTAATAAGGTAATACAAATGTAATAGTATTTGTAAAAATGGTATATGTCCCTATTCAACTAAAAATAAATCTTTTAAGCCTCATTAATTTATATAAACATAATATTTCCATGAAATATTGAAACATGTAGTTATTTTTTTCAAATTCATTTACAAAAATTTTTAAATTCAATTTTAAATTACAAACATAAAAAATGTAAAAAATACTGGAAAATGAATTTTGGAATATAAATGACTCTCTTCCAATGAATTATTAGTTAATAGTGTTAACTCAATATTCATAAAATCTATTAATATTTTTATTATTCAATCATATTAATTTTATTTCTTTGAAATAAATGTAAATATCCAAAAGAATATTTTTAATCATAATGTGAATTGAGATAAAATGACCTTTTTAAATGTATAAAAATTCTGTATATATCTATACATATAATTATTTTATTACATATTGATATAATCATGATTTATACTTACATGATCCTTTTTTATCTATATGTAAGACATAAGAATTAATTAAAAACTGTTTATAATATTGGATTGTGGTAAAACTTGCACAAATATTGTGGAAATATTCATGTACCTAGACTTCACCCACATATATTTTTTTCTCAAAATATAACATCTCAAGTTTTTCATCATATTGGTCCATGGAAATTCCTCTAAAAGCTATATCCCTTCCTGAATCAGGAAAATGGGATTCATAAGGGTTAATTCTATAACAACCTGAAACATTTGTAATAATTTACCTTTATTATATTTATTTTTTTAGTATCTTTTGTTATATTAATTAATATACCAATCAAAAAAATAGTAAATCTTTAAAAAAAATTATTCAAGCTGAATGTTTTAGTCATTAACCTAGCGGGAATAGGTAGTCGTCAAATAATTTAGAAATCATTTATTTTTAACATATTTATAACTTTAATTTTAGAAAAATAATTTTTTTTGGATTTACAATGTAATATTAACTAAGAATACTATTTGGGATTTAAATAAAGTAACTCATTTATAGATATATAGTGAAAAATTCAAGTTTTACTAATACTACCATTTTTATGAAATTATTATACAACAATCACATTGATGTTTTAGAAACCATTTTTAGTATAAAAAATATATTTTATAATGTCAAATTAACTATTTTCATATATAATTATATTATATAAAACACACGCTTAACATTTTAAAATATTTAAAAAAAATTAATAGAAAGTTTTATTCATCAATTTCTCTAAATAAAATTTTCATATTGTGAAATTAGGCTATTAAACAGTTTTAATTTGAATTAATACTAATTTAAATTATAATAAACAAATTATTATAATTTCAATCAATAAAATTCATAATTTTATCCTAAAAAATCTATAAATATAAATAATTTTTTTATAAAAATGTTTTGTTTCTTACTATAAGGGCTAATGCTAATATTAATATTTCATAAAAAAGAAATTTTCATTAATAAATTGGATAAAATATATAGAAAAAATATGTTGAAATTATATAATTGGGACCATTTCATTTTTTCATATTGAAAATAAATTACCTAGTTAATAATTTATTACCTATGTAAAAACTTAAACGGTAAAATTTAAAGAAAATAATAATAAACGATTAAAAGAAATTATAAAAAATGTGTGGAAAAGTGTTCTATATGTTTACATGACCTTAACCGATCCCAAATTCTATTATTCCCCACTTTGGATTTGCATTCGATGTGAACCATGAGATCCTATTAAATTAAGGAGTTATATGTTCCAAAATGACCTTCTCATAAATTTTAAAATGAACCACCACTCATCAACTTATAAAAAAATTAAAATACATTTAGGATTGACCCAAAATCATCCCAATTCTCGCCTAAACCCTGTATCCATATTTATGAATATTTCTTATTTCCAAAATATTAATTTTATGTATTTTAAGGTGGTGAAAAAAGTTGAACACCCAAAATGACGGGAAGTTATGTTCACGTGCATAGATCTTTTTTACATAAGGAATTATTTCCAAGAGTACTGTGATTTAATATAAGAGGTGAGAGAAAATTCATGAGCTATTGGTTCTGCTGTATTGTTCTTTTTTATCCCTTTTATTAAATTTTATTCTTATGTGTCAGTTTTATTTTTTATATATATATCATACATATATACCTAGTTAATGTGGGGTTATTTATGGTTTTTAGTTACCTTTTTAATTACCAATTTTAGGTAAACTTGGTTTAAAAGAAATTTCCTATTTCTATTCTCACATCAAGCATCACACCTATAAAAAAAAATTCAAACCATGAATATATTCTAAAAAACCAAATTATTTTTTGGATTCCCCACTTGGTTAAATAAATTTTTTATAAAAAATAATGACTTCACTTATTTAAAAATATCAATTACATATTTCAAAAATATTCATCCAAATTATGTGTTTTTATTATTTATTCTGCTAGATACTTCTCATTGAATCTCTTTTTCATAACTCAATGATCAAGACATATCATTCATTTTCATATATTAATATCCAAATTAGTTAATTCATTATTCCCTTATGAGTACTTTCCAATTATCCTTTGGTTTTTCCAAGAATAAATGTTAAGAATCTCACTTCCTTACCATGGGTTCAATCATGTTGATGATTTATATTTTCATTATTTTTATCGCATGGGAGGAATATATATAATTTTAATTTATGTTATAGGTGGGACAATAATTAAATATCACTAGAATGCATTAGGTAAATAATTAAATATTATGTGATTTTATGTAAGGGATTATGGAGTGAACCTAATAATCCATAAGACATTTTCCACATTATGATGTTAGTCTTATGAGTTACCCTTGACATATGATTACGGTATCATGTTTATTATATATTCAAATTTTATATGATATTATGATATCATTATTTATTACATGTGTCCATTATTATGATCATCCACTTAATGATATTATTTTATGCCAATTTAATCTTTTTTATGATTTATTTTCATATTTATTCCCCTACTAGGATCTCTAGATCACCCTTTTCCTTAGGTATTTTCCTCAAGATACCCTATGTAGTTTTATAAGAAATTTTTGAGTTATGAGAACATTGTGAATTTTTAAATATATATAATGTTTTTTTATTTTATATTATTTATTTAAATATATGATCTTAGATATACCTATAAATCTATGGATTGTTTTGTTGGAATATATGTTAAAAATTATGAAATAATATGTGTTTAAAGTTAGGGTCACAATATTATGTTTCAAGGGAAGGTATAGTTATTTAGGAAGATTAGAATGGAAACCCCATAGTAAAACGCTAGGGATTATTCTAAAGGAATATACTATGTATAAAAGAACATAATATTTTTTTAAAATATAGATATCTCATGGTTTTTATAAAAATTCCCTCCTTTTATGGATACTATCAAGTGGATGTAGGATTCCTTATAGGTTTATTAGGGGTAATAACACTGATGTTGGTGTGTTATATATTAGCTAAACTGTGACCTAGCACATGACAAAGAGGCCCAACTGCACATCTGGATGTACACCGTGATGGGTTGTACTTTTGTTAATTCATATTCTCTTCACAAACCATTAATAATGATTTGAACATGTTTTTTATAGAACATAAATAGGTTAACAAATCAAATAGGAAAATGATCATGGATAACATATATTAAAACATTGATATTCATAAGATCTATTTTTAACATCATGTATGAGTTATTTATTTATAGTATATGGTATACCTTCAATACATTTATTAATTAGAGTATTCCTATACCAAACATTCATTTATTTTTTGTAAATGGTTTAATGTAGGAGGAATCGTGCTAAGGATATATTAAATAGAAAATTTGATAACTTCCCTTAAGAAATGACTAACATTATGAGAGATGTATTAGAGAAACTAATGGATGTACTGTCACAATAGATTCAAGTTATCAATAATAACATGAATTTAATAGAACAACCTACAAGAGATTTAGTTATAGGTGTGTTATTTTTAATCATATACCTACAAATTTTAGTATATCATATGATCACATAGTCTATAAAAAATTATTTATTAATAATATATTTAATAAACTCTATTGATTGGAGTACGATAATTTCACACAGGTTATTTACCATCTTGAGGGAGAAGTTGATCGCTGCTGGACAATGATCAATAATAAAAATTCCACGCAAGACATAATATAACGACCCATACTTTACATACATTGTTAATACTTCAAAATTGAAGCACACTTATTACAACATATAACAAAACCAGGAAAGGAAAGTATAGGTATAGTGTCTTTAGAAACTGGAAAGCATAAACAACTGGTTCATAAAGCATCTACTTTGCCTCCCATTTATTTCATCATATCTAGAGTCCCTTTTTGGAATATTATACTTAATAACCTTCTTCCTATCCTGGTGAAATAAAACATACAAAAGGGTGATCTCAAATGCTCAGTAACAGTAAACAAAAGAAATATCAATCACATCATATACAAAAGCACATAACTTTTGGAAATATTAACCTGAAAAAGACTTCATAAATTCATAACATGGGATAAATCGTAGTAGTGAAATTTAATCCCAATAATCATAACATAAAACATGAAACTTTTTGGCATACACACATAATCATTGAGAATCATTTCTTGTTAGTCAACACTCATTTCCAAGACTATCTTAGTGGAGAAAGTCCACTTCTGAACCGAGTTCACTCCTCGTTTCAGTCCTGTTTCACTGAACCCGTTTAACCTACCGTTCCAGCCATGTCTATCTCATGAAATATAAAATCTTTACCCAATGCATTGGAGGGAGATATAGGTCCCACCCATCTAATAATTATACCATTCTTATGTGTGCCATAAAATCATAAACCATACATCATATCATAACCAATGTAATAAAAATGGGAATCGTAAACATCGTTACATCATAAAACAATTCATATAATATAAAAGAATTCATAAAAATAATTCCATCACAACATAATAAAATCAATTTAATAATTGGGATAGAAACAGAACCCTTTATTATCTTAGATGGAAACTAATTTGGATAAAACACTTGAACTCCATTCTTGAGGAAAATATCCTTTCTACATAAAAAAAACACTTTTCATTTCTTAATATGTCATACAATTTTAAACAAAAATAAGTTGATTAAAAATAAACATGTAAACTTGTAAATGATTCTTCTTGGAAATAATGTTTTAAAAATCCATTCATTCCGTATATGTTAAAAAAACATTCTTCTCGTACTTTTGTCGGAAAAGTCAAAAAGTACCTCCTACGAAAAAACGACAAAAGATTCCTTTCATATCTTTTACTAAAAACTCACCGAAGGGTAAAATTGGATATAAAATTTTGTAGAAGGTATAAATATTACATTCTGAAGAAACATGGATGTGGATGATAAAATACATCCCAGTAAATACCAAAGTACAAACAATATCAGATAAAAATGATATTGTGATATTTTCCCTTACCTTAGGTCCGATTTGCCTCGTATGTGTCCGAACCTCCTGTATAATGATTTAAATAATGTTATTGACATATTATAGAATCATAATTATAGTTATTATATCATATATGGTCATATTCTTAGCTTCTTATTAGTAATATTTCATTACAACTTGTTATTCGGGTGTTTATTACATTTTGTTCAAATGCGTGTTTTGTCGAATAAATTGTTATTCTTCTCTTTAGGTTATAGATACCTCATTTCCAGAATTTTATTAGTGTAATATATATCATATTCATTCATTCAATTCATTTATATAATCATTATTTAATGAAGATCATGTAGAACGAGTCACATCACATCGTGGAGATGGTATTCCGTACGTACGCACGAGCGATGATATCGTTCCCATGATCATTGAATTGTATTGGAGTGTATGTATACTATTTCAGAATCAATATCACTTTACAATAATCATATATAGTAATTATTTACACCATTATACCCATCCAAGCAAGGTGGTGGTGTAATGTAGATTACACCACGGTGTGGAGACGGTATTTCGTACGTACGCACGCGCGGTGATTTCATTTTCCGTAGGATGGATAGATGGTGAAATAGGGTTGTTTAATACTTATAATAACATATCAATATATGATTGATACTGATGTTATTACATCATAATGAAACAACTAAAGAAGAAGAGGTGGAAGAAGAAATAAAGATGAAAGAATCGGTAACGGACATTACCTCTTCTTTGAAGTGCTTCTTTGAGACCTCCTTTTAGGGCACTAAAATTGGACAAAGAAGGAGACCAGGACCTCTAGGATGTCTCTAGGAAAGTGGAGAGGAGACATTGTCAGGGGTTTTCTGAGCTTGAAGGCTCAAAGTGGTGTGAGTAAGAGAGGGAGGATGTGCCCTTTTATAAGGGAGGAGAGGGGAACCATTGGAATAACTAAAAATATTATTTTATTATAAAGCCAAATTTGGTCTTGAATAGCTCCAAATTAATTTATTTAGAATCTAAGGTGGGTATGGGTCGAAATACTCTCATCAAATAGAATTTAGACAAGTTTAGGTTCCTATTTGGACCTTATCATTTAGATTTAACATTAAGTTAAATAATTTACTTTTACCGTGTCTTCTTGTGTTCTTACACTATAAGATTAATAAAATTACTATAACAATCCAAACGAACCCAAGTTGTTTATTATTAATATATATAACCTTATATAAGTAATTTTGCCTAACCATAGATTTTTAGGAATAATATAACAATTAATAACATAATATGTTTTTTAAAAACTATTTTATGTCAATTTTGACACTGTTTAGTAATTGATTTTTGTGAAAATCATAACAGAATGATTAGGTCGAAAAGGTTACTTAAATCAATACTAACATGTCATATTAACCTATAAAGTTAGTTTAATTCATAAAAAGTCTCAAATTACATTTATTTGGGTATTTATAACATCAATTATGTCAACATTTCATTAATAAGATAATTACTACATCATCTTTGTGCCATAAATAAATTAATTTATTTAATGTCTAAAAATTACAAATAAAATACCATTATGTAGGAAATATTTTTATCTTTCTAATGAATATTTATACTTTAATTTATCTTATATATAACCTTATATTAAAAATTATTTACTTATTAAACAATGATTTTAACTATTTTAACCCTTCTTTAAATAAATTAATAATAAATGTTCTAATCTAATCCATGTGGGCATAAATGGTCATATTTTATTCCTAAGTTTGTTTTTGGTCGAATTACACTTATCCAATAGAATTAAAACATGTTTTAGGGTAATTATAATATCATTATTACCCTTAATTACGCTATTTACTTTTAACCGTGGTAAATAAAAGTAAAAAGTTACTATTCACCAAAAATTATTTTCATCTCATTGAACCACATTTTACTTACTGAAATCAACCGTGTCTCTCAGAGTTTTGAAATTCCACTCACAGAAGAGGTAAAATTATGTTTTATGAAAAATTCAGTTTTTTAACTTCCACTTAGTGGTTTCACTATTCATCAAAAATTGAAAGTTTTTAGAAAAATACCAAAATTTACCCCTAGGATAATTTTGATATTCTGAATCCAAAAATGAAGTCCATTTTGAAAAATAAAATTTATAAAATTTCAAAAAGTGGTTATTACAATTCATAACGGCTAGTTTTAATAATATTTTATTAGCATATCATTGTTTTGTGAAACTCGGTATTGCGTACGACGCAAGCTATCGAGGAAGGTTGAGATTTCGTGTAAAGCAAGCCAAGAAAGTGTTGTGTGTAGAAAATGATTCCTTTGATAACATAAAAGTCTCGAGTGTTACATTCTACCCCCCTTAAAATGAATTTCACTCTCGAAATTCCTCACTTTTTAACAAATAGATGAGGATACCTCTCCCTCATCATATCCTCAAGCTCCCATGTAGCTTATCCTAATTGGTGGTTCCTCCATAAAACTTTCACCAATCGAGTGGTCTTGTTTCATATGACTTTTTCGCTATGATCCAGAATCTCTATCGGTTGTTCTTTATAAGAAATATCCTGCTCCAGCGGTACAACATCGGAGATGAGTACATGTGGAGGATAAGGTATGTACTTTCTCAGGAGAGATACATGGAAGACATCGTGAACTTGAGAGAGATTCGGTGGAAGCGCCAATCAGTAACCTACCTTCCAAACACGATCCAGTATTTCGAAAGGACCGATATATCTAGGCCTCAACTTCCCCTTCTTTCCAAATCTCATGACCCTCTTGCAGGGAGATATTCGTAAGAACACTTTATCACCTACTTCAAACTCTAGGTCTTTTCTTCGGTTGTCGGCATAAATTTTCTGTCGACTCTGAGCTGCTCTTATGTGTTGTTGAATAGATCTGACATATTCTGCCATTTCAGCAATGAGAGCGGGTCCTAATAGATTTCTTTCCCCAACTTCATCCCAGCAAGTTGGAGTTCTGCATTTCTTTCCATAGAGAGCTTCATAAGAAGCCATCTGAATACTGGAGTGAAAGCTATTGTTATAAGAAAATTCCACCAAAGGTAGGTGTTGATACCAACCACCTTTGAAATCCATAGAGCAAACTCTCAACATATCTTCTAGAGTTTTAATTGTTCTCTCAGACTGACCGTCTGTCTGAGGATGATAAGCAGTGCTGAAACTCAACTCTATATCCAGAGTATGCTGAAGACTTCACCAGAACTTCAAGGTAAATCTCGGATCCCGATCAGATATAATAGAAAGTGGTACTCCATGAAATCTTACCACTTCCATTACACATATCCTGGCCAGCTGATCCAGAGAGAAATCCTCTCTAATAGCAATGAAGTGTTCAGACTTTGTAAGACTATCGACTATGACCCAGATAGCATTATTTCCTTTGGATGTTTTAGGAAGTCCTGTGACAAAGTCCATAGTGATGTTTTCCCATTCCCATTCGGGTATGGGTAATGGTTGTAACATCCCCTTAGACGTCTGTCTCTCAGCTTTAACTTGTTGACAAACCAACCATCAAGAGACATATTCAGCAACATCTCTTTTCATGCCATCCCACCAGAAGTACTCTTTCAGGTCCCTATACATCTTTGTGCTTCCAGGATGAATAGATAATGAAGAACTATGAGCCTCATCCAGAAGCTCCTTCTTTAATTCAGGGATGGGAGGAACACAAACCCGATTCCTGAACTTTATTATCCCATCACAATCAAGGTTGAATTCAGGAACATTTCTCACCTTCTCTTGTAACTCGACATCTTTTTTCTGTGCCACTTTAATCTTCACATGTATAGATGGTTGAACATTCATTTGAGAAAGATATGATTGTTCCCATTTCATTATAATTCCAAGATCCATCTTTTGTAAATCCATAAATATTGGATCTTTTGTGATCCTCATCATGGATAAACTAGCATGGTCTTTTCGACTTAATGCATCTTCCACCTTGTTTTCTATCCCAGGGTGGTAATTAATTGAGCAGTCGTAATCCTTAATCAGCTCCAACCATATTCTATGGTTCATATTTATCTCCTTTTGTGTGAAAATATACTTTAAACTTTTATGATCAGTATAAATATCACACCTTTCACCATAAAAGTAATGCCTCCAAATCTTTAATGAAAAGATTACCACAGCTAACTCCAAATCATGAGTTGGGTAATTTTGCTCATGTATTTTCAACTGTCGTGAGGCATAATCTATCTCCATATCATTTTGCATAAAAACACACCCAAATCCCTTTTTGGATGCATCACTGTAGATCACAAACCTTTCTCCACTACAAGGAAGTGTGAGCACAGGTGCACTGGATAACCTTCTTTTCAACTCCTTGAAATTCTCTTCTGATTCCTCCGTCTAAACAAACTTAACTCCTTTTCGAGCCAACTTGGTGAGTGGATTAGATAATCGTGAAAAATCATTCACAAAACGTCGATAATATCCAGCCAAACCAAGAAAAATTCAGATCTCAGTTACTGTTGTTGGTCTCGACCAACTTTCGATAACCTCTGTTTTTGCTGGATCCACAGATATCCCCTCTTTTGATATTATGTGACCCAAAAATGAAACTTTTTGAAGCCAAAATTCACACTTGGTAAATTTGGAATAAAGCTTCTCCTTTATGAGGGTCTTCAATATAATTCTCAAGTGATCTTCATGTTCTTCCTTTCCCTTTGAATAAAAAATAATATCGTCTATAAAGACTACCACAAACTGATCAAGATAGTCTCTAAAGACTCTATTCATTAGATCCATGAAGATAGCAGGGGCATTAGTAACACCAAATGGCATAACTATAAATTCTTAGTGTCCATACCTTGTACGGAAAGCCATCTTTGGTATATCCTCCCTTTTGACCCTTAATTGATGATACCCTGAACGAAGATCAATCTTGGAAAAGTAGTGAGCTCCGCGTAGTTGGTCAAATAGTTCATCAATGCGCGGGAGATGATATTTTTTCTTGATAATTAACTTGTTCAGTTCTCGATAATCAATGCAGAGTCTCATTGATCCATCTTTCTTCTTAAAAAACAGAATAGGTGCTCCCCAAGGTGATGCACTAGGGCGTATGAACCCCTTATCAAGATTCTCTTAGAGTTGCTTTTCAATTCCTTCAACTCAATTGGGGCCATTCTATAAGGTGTCTCTGAAATAGGCAATGCATCTAGTACGAGTTCTATTGAAAACTCAACTTCACGATTTGGTGGAAGACCCGGTAATTCCTCCGGAAAGACATCATCAAACTCTTGTACAATGGGCATATTCTTAATCGTGAGTTTTTCACCAACCATTTGAGATAAATAATCTTCATTTAGTGGAATCAATACCCATAAATGGAAGAAATTTCCACTTGAAGGATATGTTCATCCTTGCATCGATAGACGATCATAGATTGATCTGGAATATGAAATGTGACTTCCCTTCTTTGGAAATTGATATGAGCTCCATGTAGATAAATCCAATCCATTCCAAGAATCAAATCAAATTTCACTATAGGAAGGATCACAAGATTTGCAGGAAGTACTTTCCCACAAACATCAATTGGAGAAGAATTATAAACTTTTGATGCGACTGTTGTGCCATTAGGGGTTGACATAGCTAACTCAACATCTAACTGTTGAGGTAATACGGTGATATCCTTAGAAAATTCTTCAGAAATAAATGAGTGGGTGGATCTAGAATAAAATAAAACATTTTCTACTTTAGAGTGGATGGTAAGTGTACCTTTCACCACATCGTTATCATACTCCACATTGCTGATAGAAATTGCATGTGACTTTCCTTTGTCTTTAGCCTTAAGAGTTTGTTGACGTCGACCATCATCATCAACCCTTGGATTTGGGCATTGATTGGAATAATTCCCCATATCCTTGCACTTGAAACATTGAAGTGTAGTAAGGTCATTCTGTATATCCCTTCCTTTTTTTCATCATTAGACATCTTCTTCCCATCATTGCGGCATTCAAATGCCCGATAACCTTCCATTCCACATTTGAAACATTTACTAGTTCCTTTAAGACAACTCCCTCCATGTTTCTTTCCACACTTTGAGCATAAGGTAAAGCTCATCTTCTTTTTAGTGTGCTCTTTAGATTTTCCTTTGAATTCCATTTTCCTCTTCTTATCAAACCCATATGACTGATGGGTTACTCCAATCTCCATCTCGACTTTGAGAGCACATAAAACGATTTCCTCGTAGCTATTGAAGTCCCTTATGTCTAATTCCCTTCGAATACTTGGTTTTAAGCCACTAAAGAATCGATCGATCTTACTCTCAAGTTTGATAATAATACCAGAAGCGTACCTTGCAAGTCTTGTAAAATTTTCTTCATAAGTACCAACAGATTCATCATCCTTTTTCTTCAGTTCAATAAACTCTTTCTCCATCTTTGTTCAGAGAATACGTGGGAAATACTTATTGAAAAATAAGTTCTTGAACTCGTCCCATTCCATGGACTCAATTTCATCCCTTTTCCTCGTATTATTAATAAGATTCCACCATTGATCAGCATCTCTTTCCAAACGATACACTCCTATGATGACTTTATCATGTTCATAACATTGAAGAAATGAAAATATCTTTTCAGCAGTACTAATCCATTGTTCAGCAAAAAATGGATTAGTAGACTTACTGAAAGAAGGTGGACGCTGCCTCATGAAGGATTCAACAGAATATTTCTCCTTCCTTTTCTCTTTTGGAAGTCCTGCATGATTCATATCTGGAGAAAGTTGTGTAAGCATGGCTACAAGATTTTGCATTCCAACTCCCATAACGTTTGGTTGCTCAGGGGGACAATCATTTCATTGCCCATCACATTCCGCATTAACATGGTTCCTTCGGGTTAAAGCCATTGACTAAAACCAAGAAGAATATTGTGATCCACACTAATTAAAATAGGAAAACAACATAATCAAGAATAAAATTTCACACTTAAGGTCTTATCCTAGGTTATTCATGGTCATTTCTAAAACACTAAGATTGTGTTTTATGCTTAGAATTATCCTTAGGGTTTTTACTAAGGATTTCTCATCCTAGTTTCCAATGGTTGACTATACCTTTCCTCCAATGCCAACTATAACGACCCATACTTAACATACATTGTTAATAATTCAAAATTGAAGCACACTTATTACAACATATAACAAAACTATGAAAGGACGGTATAGGTATAGTGTCTTTAGAAACTGGAAAGCATAAACAACTGGTTCATAAAGCATCTACTTTGCCTCCCATTTATTTCATCATATCTAGAGTCCCTTTTTTGAAAATTCTACTTAATAACCTTATTCCTATCCTGGGGAAATAAAACATACAAAAGGGTGAGCTCAAATTCTCAGTAAGAGTAATCAAAAGAAATATCAATCACATCATATACATAAGCACATAACTTTTGGAAATCTTAACCTGCAAAAGAGATCATAATTTCATAACATGGGATAAATCATAGTAGTGAAATGTAATCCCAATAATCATAACATAAAACATGAAACTTTGTGTCATACACACATATTAATTGAGAATCATTTCTTGTTAGTCAAGACTCATTTCCAAGACTATCTTAGTGGACAAAGTCCACATCTGAACCGATTCCACTCCTCGTTTTAGTCCTGTTTCACTGAACCGGTTTAACCTGCCGTTCCAGCCATGTCTATCTCATGAGATATAAAATCTTTACCCAATACATTGGAGAGAGATATAGGTCCCACCCATCTCATAATGATACCATTCTTATGTGTGCAACAAAATCATAAACCATACATCATAGCATAACCAATGTAATAAAAATGGGAATCTTAAACATCGTTACATCATTAAACAATTAATATAAGATAAAGGAATTCATAAAAATAATTCCATCACAACATAATCAAATCAATTTAATAATATTGATAGAAACATAACCCTTTATTATCTTAGATGGAAACTAATTTTGATAAAACACTTGAACACCATTGTTGAGGAAAATATCATTTCTACTTTAAAAAAACACTTTTCCTTTCTTAATATGTCATGCAATTTTAAACTAAAAGAAGTTGATTAAAAATAAACTTGAAAACTTGTAATGTAATAATCTTGGAGATAATGTTTTAAAAATCCATTAATTCCATATATGTTAAAAAACATTCTTCTCGTACTTTTGTCGGAAAAGTCAAAAAGTACCTCCTACGAAAAGATAACAAAAGATTCCTTACATATCTTTTACTAAAAACTCACCGAAGGGTAAAATTGGATATAAACTATTATAGAAGGATATAAATATTACATTTTGAAGAAACATGGATGTGGATGATAAAATACACCCCAGTACATACCAAAGTATAAACAATCTCGGATAAAAATGAGATTGTGATATTTTCCCTTACCTTAGGTCCGATTTTCCTCGTAAGTGTCTGAACCTCCTGTATAATGATTTAAAAAATGTTATTGAATTATTCTAGAATCATAATTATTTTTATGATAACATATATGGTCATATTCATATCTTCTTATTAGTAATATTTCATTACAACTTGTTATTCGGGTGTTTATTACTTTTTGTTCTTATGCGTGTTTTGTCGAATAAATTCTTATTCTTCTTTTTAGGTTACAGATACCTCATTTCCAGAATTTTATTGGTGTAATTTATATCATATTCATTCATTCAATTCATTTATATAATCATTATGCAATGAAGATCATGTAGAACGAGTTGCATCATATCGTGGAGACGGTATTCCGTACGTACGCACGAGCGATGATATCGTTTCCCATGATCATGGAATTGTATTGGAGTGTATGTATACTATTTCAGAATCAATATCACTTTACAATAATCATATATAGTCATTATGTACACCATTAAACCCATCCAAGTAAGGTGGTGGTGGAAAGTAGATTACACCACGGTGTGGAGATGGTATTCCGTACGTACGCACGCGCGGTGATTTCATTTTCCGTATGATGGATAGATGGTGAAATAGGGTTGTTTAATACTTATAATAACATATCAGTATATCAGTGATACTAATGTTATTACTTCATAATGAAACAATTAAATAAGAAGAAGTGTAAGAAGAATTAAAGATGAAAGAATCGGTAACGGACATTACCTCTTCTTTGAATTGTTTCTTTGAGACCTCCTTTTAGGGCACTAAAATTGGTATTTTAAGAAGTCCAAGACCTCTAGGATGTCTCTAGGCAAGTGTAGAGGAGAAAGTGGCAGGTTTTGGCCGATCCTGAAGGCTCAATGTGGTGTGAGGAAGAGAGGGAGGAGGTGCCCTTTTATAAGGGAGGAGAGGGGCACCTTTGGAATAACTAAAAATATTATTTTATTATAAATCCAAATTCGTTTTTAAATAGCTTTAAATTGATTTATTTTGATGATAAGGTGGGGATGGGTCGAAATCCTCTCATCCAATATAATTTACACAAGTTTAGGTTCCTATTTTGACCTTATCATTTAGATTTAACATTAAGTTAAATAATTTTACTTTTACCGTGTCTTCTTATGTTCTTACACTATAAGGTTAATAAACTTAATATAACAATCCAAACGAACCCCAAATTGTTTATTATTAATATATATAACCTTATGTAGGTCATTTGTCTGAACCGTAGATTTTTAGGAATAAAATAACAATTAATAATATAATATTTGTTTTAAAAACAAATTTATGTCAATTTTGACACTATTTAATAATTTATTTTTGTGAAAATCATAACAGAATTATTAGTTAGAAAAAAGTTAATTAAATCAATAATATCATGTCATATTAACCTATAAAATTAGTATAATTGATAAAAAGTCTCAAATTACATTTATTTGGGTATTTATAACATCAATTATGTCAATATTTCATTAATAAGATAATTACTGCATCATCTTTGTGTCATAAATAAATTAAATTATTTAATATCTAAAAATTACAAATAAAATACCATTATGTAGGAAATCTTTTTATCCTTCTAATGAATATTTATAGTCTAATTTATCTTATATATAACCTTATATTAAAAATTATTTACTTATTAAACTTTGATTTTAACTATTTTAACCCTTCTTTAAATAAATTAATAATAAATGTCCTAATCTAATCCAAGTGGGCATAAATGGTCATATTTTATTTCTAAGTTTGTTTTTTGTCGAACTAAACTTATCCAATAGAATTATGACATGTGTTAGTATAATAATAATATCATTTTTACCCTTAATTACCCTATTTACTTTTCACCGTGGTAAATAAAAGTAAATAGTTACTATTCAACAAAAATTATTTTCATCTCATTGAACCAAATTTTACTTACTGACATGAACTGTGTCTCTCAGATTTTTGAAATTCCACTCACAGAAGGGGTAAAATTAAGTTTTATGAAAAATTCAGTTTTTTAACTACCACTTAGTGGTTTCACTATTCATCAAAAATTGAAAGTTTTCAGAAAAATACCAAAATTTCACCATAGGATAATTTCGATATTCCGAATCCAAAAATGAAGTCCATTTTGAAAAATAAAATTTATAAAATTTAAAAAAGTGGTTATTACAATTCATAACGGCTAGTTTTAATAATATTTTATTAGCATGTCATTGTTTAGTGAAACTCGGTATTACGTACGACGCAAGCTATCGAGGAAGGTCGCGATTTCGTGTAAAGCAAGCCAAGAAAGTGTTGTGTGTAGAAAAAGATTCATTTGATAACAAAAAAGTCTCGGGTGTTACACATAAAATATAAGGTGTCTGATAAATTCAAGTGTTTATTTATCAATAAATATTTCCCTTATAGTCTCAATCTAAAAATGGAGAGGTATTTCCATTGACTAATTAAAAAGGAAGAGGAATCTTTCAAATTTTATGAGAATAAATTCACAAGGAATTCATGATATGAATTTCCATTTATTATTTACCATAATAATAAAATCGACCACTTATTTGGTGGGATAAATACATGTTCATAATTAAAATTCTCCATTTAGGAATTTCACATTTATAAAGAATTTATCCAAAGAACCCCAAAATTTGAGATGGAAATGGATGATTCTCTGTGTTCATGTGGTACGAGACATAAGAATTGAATAATTGAGTTTAACTATAGGGGTTACTAGATAAATATAATGGTGGTAAATAATACAATATCCCACATATTATAATTGTGGAATGAATTATCATGGTAACTATCAAAAAGAAACTTGGAAGTGTTTCTTGATTCGAATGAAGTAATATCAATCAAAACTCATATAGAAGACGGATAAATAAACCCACTAACGTGATCAAATAAAAAATTATTGGTCAATACATATTGAATTTTTTATTATTTGATCCTATTTTTTCATGGATGTATCCATTCTCTCTTATTTCTCCTCTCATTCAAAGCTCAATCTATGATTTCTTCCTAAACCCCTCATATTCAATGTGGATGGTACATCTGTGTGGGATCCATATAACTCTTATTTTTCCTCCACTCCTCTCACCTCCAATTTCATTCTTTCTTTAGGTGAATCCTCTAGTTTTTTCTATTCATTATATTTTCTTCTCATGCTCTAAGTCTCCTGATGATGGTTTTCTACTGGAGTTTCTCTCACTCGCTCCTTCTGCAGCTCTACCATCATGATCCTTAGTGCTTCTCAAGGTTGGATTTTGTGCTACGGTTTACAGAGGTTTTGGGATTAGTTATTTAGTGTTCCATGAGCCTCATGGTGCTAATTATGTCAGTATGCCTCTACATTCATGGTTCCAATTTTTCGTCCTCACTAGTGATTATAGTCATTCAGTGTCCCCTACCACTCTATTGCTGCTCTGACCTCACATTCTACTCCTCTCCTTTTTGGATCTAGAGTATTGGTAACATTGATGTTTTAGGATTTGTGTTTTAGTGGAGGTCAGGGTTACAGGTGTAAAGACCCATAAATTTCAAGGAAATTTTTTTTTTCTGAATTTTCTTTGGAATTTTACAAGAGCGCAGTTTCTGACGGCACCTGATTCCGAGGCCCGGTGTGCCCGGAATCATTTTCCGAAGTTTGGCTCGGGTACGTTCAGTGAACGGACGAGTGGGTTTTTCTAACTTTTGAACCGGTGCCCGGAATCGAATTCTGAGGGCACCGATGAAATCGCAGCGCCGGTATTCACTTAGAAACGCCTCTTCTGGAGTTGCGTTTTCTCGGGTGTGGTTTTTAATTTTCGGGCTTAAAGTTAAGAAATAAAATAATTTTTGCGACAACTTTATTTTATTTCACTTAAGCCACTTGGAAGCCACTTGAAGCCACTTAAAGGCGGCTTGAACTGAGTTGAACTAGATAGGATGCTATCCAGAAATATCCTACCCCCTTGGTAGGATATTTGTGAGGTGGGGCCCGCACGAGCCCCGCCGTTTCTTTCAGCTAAGAAACGCACCCGTGAAAACCCGTCTTAATGAAAGTCAACTGACGCATTTTCTAAATTCTTAACAGACCATTTAATTGGGCGGTTTATTTCGTGAATTAAATGGGCTGTTTCTTTCGTGAATAAAATGGCCTGTTTCTTTCGTTGAATTAATTCAACGAATTAATTCAATCGTTTCTTAACCTGTTTCGTGTGTTGCCATATTAATAAAATAAGACCAACCTAAAAATCTTTGGGGAAAATTTGAGAGGATTCTTGTTTCTTCTTCTCCCTCGCGAAGAACGCGAAGAAAGAGAAGAACGCCGAACCCGGGAATCGACGACGCTTCCGTCCGAGAAGTTCTTCCATGCTCCGATCTCCGATCACCGACTGTTTGAGGTGAGTGATGTCGGATTTTTCCTCTTAAGTTCTTTTCTTTTGGTTTTAATCGAAACACAGATTCAAATATTAATAATTTAAATCGGTTGCTCTTGGTTCGTTGAGCTCGCCGACTCAACACCGGATTCCGCGACAACGCGACGCCTCCCCGCGACGACGCGACGATCCCTCTCTTCCGCGACGATCTTTTCCGCAAAGAACGCCCGCGTGCGACGATCGACGAGGTAGGGATTTTATAATTTTGGAATACCCCCTTTTTAATTTATTCCCGTCAATGTTTCTTAATGAAATTAAAGAACCGTTTTTGTGAACAATTTTTAATCTTATTAAAAATTGTTGTTTCCTGTGTGGAATAAATTTCTCCCGATTGTTTATCTCTAACGCGGAGGGTGCAGGCCAAACGAACACAGCCCGACGACCCTCCTCCGTTCTTCGTTTTGTGCGGATGTGACGAACGACGATGGAACGTGCCGCAGCGGATGTTTGACGATCCCACAGTAAAGAACGGATCCCGGGAGGAACAACGGCGCAGACGACAAGAAAAACGGGCCACCGGAGCGACGCCGGCGGCCGGAGGCGGCGGCGCCCCGACGCGCCGCCGGACGAGGCCGCCGCGGCTGCGGCGGCGGCGGCCAACGGACCCGCGGCCCTGCGGGTCTGGTTCGCCCATGCGGGACGCGGCAGAGCCGCGTCCGCGGTTCACCAGCGCGGCCCACGCGGGCCGCGGTTTTCCTCAGGCCGCGGGTCAATGCACGCGGCGCCTGCCGCTCGGCCGAGCCGAGCCGGCCGAGCCGGACCGGCCCTGGCCGGGCCGGGCCGGGCCAACCGGGTCGGACCCGGTTCGGGCCGACCCAGGGGGGGTCGGGCCGGGTCGGCCCGGGCCCGTACCCCCCTTCTTCGGACGTCTTCGTTCAAATGGTCGTATCTTGAGCTACGGGCCTCCAAAAGACGCGCTGTCAGCGGAAACGCGATCCTTGGATCGAGACGGTCGTTTAGGTATATCGCACTCAAGGTTTCGGAATACTTTGAGTTCGTCCAGGTTGGTTCGTACATGAGACCAACCGGGCCCTCGGAGCGGAAACACTCATATCTTGAGCTACGGACGTCCGATTGACGTGCCGTCAGCTTTGTTTAATTACTCTAAGTGAGAAGGATCTTTTGGCATACTCCGCCTTAGGTTTGGACGCAGGTGGAGTGTGGTCGGGTTGGTTTTGCCTTAAAAACCAACCGGGCCCCTAGGACGAAAATGCCAATATCTCTCAGACCGGGCGTCCGATTGACGCGCCGTCTGCAACGTTGAGTTCCTGTTGACGATACGGAACTTTTGGATACATCAACTTCGGACTTTGTGACAGTTGATGTATCAGCCTCTCGGCTCGTGGAGCGGACCCTCCCGAACGAGCTTGCTGTGTGCGGGAACCCTAGTGCTGGCTGCGACTGCTACTTCGACAGCAATGACTGTGCAGAGATCCTCCGTGGACTCCGACGACGACCGTGCAGAGATCCTCCGTGGACGGCGGCAACGATTGTGCAGAGATCCTCAGTGGACTGCGACGACTACTGCACTCAACGATCCTCCGTGGATCAGTGCTACCGATCCTGTGTGGGTCCAATCCTGCGTGGGTCAGCGCTCAGCGGTTCTGTGTGAGCCAGCGCCTACAGGTCCTGCGTGGGCCCGGTCCTGTGTGGGCCCGATCCTGTGTGGCTCCGATCCTGTGTGGGTCAACACTCAGCGGTTCTGTGTGAGCCAACTCCTACAGGTCTTGTGTGGGCCCGATCCTGTGTGGGTCCGATCCTGTGTGGGTCACTGCAAGGTTAGTACCTATCGATCCATCGTGGGTCCGACGACTTAGATGGTTCAGTGATCATCTTTATCGTCATCCGAAGAAGTATACCTGTGTGAGATGAATCTTGTGTTTCTATCCTTTGTGGATTTTGTTGAGCTATCCTGTGTGGATTTACTGTTTACTCTCCTTTGTGGATTGTGTTGTTCTATCCTACGTGGGTATGCGTTTTGCTTTCCTGTGTGGACTGGGTTGTGCTAGGGCTCAGACGTTGGAGCCGATCGGGGAATTGATGACTTAGGTATATGTATGGGCATATACCTAAGCCGTGTCAGATGTTACTTCGTGATTGCATCTCTTCTTCGTGACTTATCCTTTGTGGATTTCAGGAGACCTTCGGGGGTCTCGGGGTCCCTACTGAGTAGCTTATACTCACCCCTGCACGGGCTATGCCCGCACTTCGTGGTGTTGGTTGCAGACGACGGACAACGCTGATCGTGGAGGAGGCGTGCGGAGCAAGACAGTACCTGGAGGTGGACCACTGGGCGGGACGTACTCGGAGCGGTTAGGTGGACCCGAGGAGCAGTGGAGGCTATCTGTACCCACCCTTCAGGTGGGACTTCCAGAGGACGGCTCGACGCTGCAGTTTTTCCTTTCAGTTGCTGTTTTTCCTTTCAGTTGTACTTTACAGTTGGGCTTGTATTTCCGGCCCCTTTTACTTTCAGCACAGCTTGTACAGTTTTTACTTAGTGTTTACTTTTCCGCTTTCTTACTCTGTGGTGCTTGTTTATTTCTCAAAGGCAATGCCTTCCCTTTTTGTTGGGATTTACGCCTTGGTGCTAGTCGCCAGCCCCTGGCCTATGGAAGGCGGGCTTGGGGTAGTCACGGCACGGGCCCCGAGGGCGGGTTGTGACAAATTGGTATCAGAGGTGGTCGGTTCTACCGCAAACTCCGATCTTTCTTCTATGTGAAGCAATTGTGTTTAGCATATTGAGTGTGGTTATCAGTCCAGGGAGTCCAGTGTTGGTGCGGCGGCCGACGTATCCATACACCAGGACCCTGACTTCTGATTTCCGACTTAATGCATGAAAACATTGATTGCATGTGTGTTTCAAGTTTTCTTTGTGATTACTTGTGTCAGCTCACCAGGTATAATGTTCTGACCATGGTGCACTTGTTTCCTTTTCAGGATGGCACGACGACAGCAGCCAGCTAGGGTTCCTAGAGTAGGGCGCGACGACAGCTCGTCGAGCGACAAGGCCTCGGTACAGGGCCCGTTGACAGCAGAGGCACCGGCGGTACCTTTACCCACCGAGCCCCCGATGCTTCCAGCACTGGCAGCTGACGACGCACGACGCCTCGGAGCTCTGCATGAGTTCCAGCGCCAGCGACCACCCAGGTTCCGTGGGGAGTCGGACCCCCAGGTAGCCGAGGACTGGCTGGAGGCGGTCGTCTGAGTTTTCAAGCTAGTGAGGACACCAGCAGACCTCATGGTGATCCTCGCGGCGAGCCTACTGCACGCAGCAGCAGGGCGATGGTGGAGCCTGATGCTCCAGGTACACGATGAGGCCACCCTCATCTGGACGGACTTCGAGAGCCTCTTCTGCTCAGAGTTCGTCCCGGCCACCCTCCGTGCGGTGCACATCCAGGAGCTTCTTCAGCTGCGGCAGGGCTGCTTGACGGTCGCTCAGTACGCGGCGAGGTTCACCGACCTATCTCGCTACTCGACAGACATGGTACGGGACCCCTTATTCCGGGCACGGACCTTCGAGCAGGGATTGAGACACGAGATCAGGGCATCGCTGATCTCCCTCAGCATCCCGACCCAGGCAGGAGTACTGGAGCGAGCCCTCCTAATCGAGAGCTTCCTGGCTGAGTCCACAGCGAGACCTACCGCAGGGCGGCAGGTAGCGGAGTCTTCGGCAGCTGGTAGCCGGCGGATGACTCAGGGTTCCAGGCAGACCAGGCCTTCCGGCAGACGACCCCGGGACACTGGCTCAGCGGTGCGGGGCACACAGCGCGGAGCCAGCCTTCCGAGAGGCAGACAGTGCTACGAGTGCGGCGGGCAGGGCCACATGGCTCGTGACTGCCCGACCCGTCGTACCGAGGGGCAGCCGACGATGGAGGGACCACCCAGGCAGAGGCAGAGGGTCGACTGTGGCGGTCCGCAGGGAGGAGGCGGACGAGGCAAAGGAGCTGGCCGAGCAGCAGGTGGTGGGCGACGCTTTGCGGCTCTGCCACCACCACCACCAGGAGGCCCGCCCCGACCACAGGGAGCTGGCAGGCAGAGAAAGGCTCAGCTCCAGGCAGCGGAGGCCTACGACCACGGTGCGCCAGAGATGATTCGAGGTACGATCTGTGTCTATTCCACCCTTGCTGCAGTTCTAATAGACACAGGAGCGAGTCACTCTTTCATAGACACTGCTCTTGTTCGGAGCTCGGAGATTCCGACAGAGCCGTTGGCTCGATCCATACGGCTAGAGACTCCTACGGGAGCAGACTCGACGATTACGCACTGGTGCTGGCAGTGTGAGCTTACTCTAGGAGGCGAGAGCTTCGGCTGGGATCTTCTTGTAGCGGCGTCGAGGCCTTACGACGTCATCTTGGGCATGGATTGTTTATCTACGGTCCATGCTCAGATTGACAGCATTAGGCGCAAGGTGCGATGTGTGCGCACCGACGAGACAGGTTCACCTTCACCGGCGAGAAGGGAGCCTTAGCAGCACAGGATGGACTCACACAGAGGAGAGGTCAGCCCATCACTCATCAGTTGGCTAGCCTCATCCTGGGAGCAGTTGACGTGCGGAGTCCCAGTTTTCCTACAATGGTGGATCAATACGCGGACGTCTTTCCCGACGACGTTCCAGGACTACCTCCTCGCAGAGAGGTAGACTTTTATATTGACCTGTACCCCGGGACAACCCCGATATCCACTCCAGCATATCGGATGGCCCCCGATGAGCTTCGAGAGTTGCGGGTATAGTTGGAGGACTTGCAGGGCAAAGGGTTCATCCGACCCAGTGTTTCGCCCTGGGCTTCCCCGATTTTGTTCGCCAAGAAGGCAGACGGGAGCTTGCGACTGTGTGTCGATTATCGTCACCTGAATCAGGTGACAGTGAGGAACAAGTATCCGCTACCCAGGATTGATGACCTCTTCGACCAGCTCAAGGGAGCACGGTGGTTCTCGAAGATAGACCTCAGGTCAGGCTATCATCAGCTTAGAGTTCGAGACGAGGATGTGCAGAAGACGGCCTTCAGGTGTCGATATGGCCACTATGAGTTCTTGGTTATGACTTTCGGCGTGACCAACGCTCCAGCAGTGTTCATGAGCCTCATGAACAGGATATTCCATCCATACCTCGATCGATTTGTCGTGGTCTTCATCGACGACATTTTGGTGTACTCGACGACAGAGGAGGAGCACGCCTACCACCTGCGTGTTGTACTAGACACACTCCGAGAGCACCAGCTTTATGGCAAGCTTTGGAAGTGTCAGTTCTGGTTACGTGAGGTCCACTTCTTGGGGAACGTCATTTCTGAGGCGGGAGTTGCAGTGGATCCCGCGAAGATTGAGGCAGTGCTAGCTTGGGAGCCACCCAAGAGCGTGACAGAGGTGCGGAGTTTCTTGGGCCTAGCCGGATACTATCGGAGATTTGTGCCGGACTTCTCCAGAGTTGCGGCCCCACTCTCAGCATTGACGAAGAATGGGAAACCCTTCGTGTGGTCAGACAGATGTCAGCAGTGCTTCCAGGAGCTGAGGCAGAGGTTGACCAGCGCACCTATCCTGAGGTTGCCTGAGGAGGGAGTTGGATACGTAGTCTATTGTGATGCATCAGGGACCGGACTCGGGTGTGTCCTGATGCAGGAACGGGCCGTGATTGCCTATGGATCACGTCAGTTGAGGCCTCATGAGCAGAACTACGCTACCCATGACTTGGAGTTGGCAACAATGGTCTTTGCCCTGAAGACATGGCGACACTATCTGATGGGCGAGAACTTCACAGTCTTTTCTGACCACCAGAGTCTCAGGTACATCTTCTCTCAGAAGGACCTGAACCTGAGACAGAAGCGATGGCTCGAGTTCCTCCAGGACTATGACTTTGAGATAGTCTATACTCCTGGGAAGGGGAACGTGGTGGCTGATGACCTCAGCAGGAGGACGGGCATCCAGCTACTTGAGGAGGCGATAGAGCAGCTAGCCGCTTTGTAGATATCCTTCGTGGATAGAGACAGAGGAGCCTTCCTTCAGTCTCTCACAGTCTCTCCTCCACTTCTTCAGCGGGTCAGAGAGGCACAGCATGGGGACGTTGACTGTGAGACATGGCGTGCGCAGATATCCTTGGGACAGGCACCTGATGGTTTCTCCCTTGGAGCAGAGAACGATTTCCTTTTCAGAGGACGTACCTTGGTACCAGTCGCTTTACGAGAGGA
This sequence comes from Viscum album, assembly GCA_963277665.1. Taxonomy (NCBI): domain Eukaryota; kingdom Viridiplantae; phylum Streptophyta; class Magnoliopsida; order Santalales; family Viscaceae; genus Viscum; species Viscum album. Next base: position 1,786,761,774 of record OY728151.1, on the reverse strand, counting down.
GGTGCTGAGAGCGTATCGCACTTCTCCTTTGGCGGTACATCCTGGAGTGGCAAAGATGTACCAGGATCTCAGACGATAGCACTGGTGGCCGGGTATGAAGAAGGCTGGGGCAGAGTTCGTTTCACGGTGCCTCACCTGCCAGCAGGTAACGGCAGAGCATCAGGTACCAGCAGGTTTGGTACAGCCTTTGGAGGTCCCGGAGTGGAAGTGGGATGGGATATCTATGGACTTCGTGACTGGACTTCCACACACTTCCAGAGGTCACGATTCCATTTGGGTGATTGTTGGCCGACTCACCAAGTCGGAACACTTCTTGCCCATCCAAGAGCAGGGCTCAGTAGAGAGCTTGGGGCGTCTCTACATTCAGGAGATTGTACGACTTCACGGTGTGCCATCGACTATCGTCTCCGATCGGGACGCTCGTTTTACTTCCCGACTTTGGAAGGGGTTGCAGGTGGCATTCGGGACGCGACTTCGTCTGAGCACCGCCTTTCACCCTCAGACGGATGGTCAGACAGAGAGGACCATTCAGACTCTCGAGGACATGCTCCGCGCATGTGTCCTCGACTTTGGTCGCAGCTGGGAGGACCACCTACCCTTGGTAGAGTTTGCGTACAACAATAGCTACCACTCCACCATCGGGATGGCACCCTACGAGGCGTTGTACGGCAGGCCTTGCAGATCTACTTTGTGCTGGACAGACCCTAGGGAGTCAGCACTTGTGGGACCAGAGATGGTCCGGGCCACGACAGAGAAGGTCCAGGTCATCCAGGAGCGGATGAGGACAGCACAGAGCCAGCAGAAGTCATGTGCTGACAGGAGGCGGAGGCCACTAGAGTTCGAGGATGGCGACCACGTCTTCTTGCGGGTCTCACCTCGACGTGGTATGAGGAGATTTGGCCGAGGCGGAAAGTTGTCTCCATGCTTCAACGGACCCTTCCAGGTCCTCAGCAGGGTTGGCGAGGTGGCTTATCGCCTGGCTCTGCCACCTCAGTTGCACCGGGTGCACGACGTCTTCCACGTATCCCAGCTGAGGAGATACGTGCACGACCCGACACACATCATTGACTATGGGGAGCTAGACGTGGATGATGGAGCGACTTTTGCGGAGGTCCCAATGGAGATAGAGGATCGACAGGAGCGGGTCCTACGTGGGAGATCGATTCCTCTTGTGCGCATCAGATGGCAGCATGGGAACCTCCAGGAGAGCACTTGGGAGCGGGAGGCTCAGATGCGTGCTCAGTACCCACATTTGTTTCCCTAGTTTTTGATGTATCTTTACGAGGACGTAATGTCCTGAGGTGGGAGTAATGTAAAGACCCTTAAATTTCAAGGAAATTGTTTTTTCTTAATTTTCTTTGGAATTTTACAAGAGCACAGTTTCTGACGGCACCTGATTCCGAGGCCCGGTGTACCCGGAATCATTTTCCGAAGTTTGGCTCGGGTACATTCAGTGAACGGACGAGCGGGTTTTTCTAACTTTTGAACCGGTGCCCGGAATCGAATTCTGAGGGCACCGATGAAATCGCAGCGCCGGTATTCGCTTAGAAACGCCTCTTCTGGATTTGCGTTTGCTCGGGTGTGGTTTTTAATTTTCGAGCTTAAAGTTAAGAAATAAAATAATTTTTGCGACAACTTTATTTTATTTCACTTAAGCCACTTGGAAGCCACTTGAAGCCACATAAAGGCGGCTTGAACTGAGTTGAACTGGATAGGATGCTATCCAGAAATATCCAACCCCCTTGGTAGGATATTTGTGAGGTGGGGCCTGCACGAGCCCCGCCATTTCTTTCCGCTAAGAAACGCACCCGTGAAAACCCGTCTTAATGAAAGTCAACTGATGCGTTTTCTAAATTCTTAACAGACCATTTAATTGGGAGGTTTATTTCATGAATTAAATGGGATGTTTCTTTCGTGAATTAAATGTCCTGTTTCTTTCGTTGAATTAATTCAACGAATTAATTCAATCGTTTCTTAACCTATTTCGTGTGTTGGCATATTAATAAAATAAGACCACCCTAAAAATCATTGGGGAAAATTTGAGAGGATTGTTGTTTCTTCTTCTCCCTCACGAAGAACGCGAAGAACGCGAAGAACGCGAAGAACGCCGAACCCGGAAATCGACGACGCTTCCGTCCGAGACGTTCTTACACGCTCCGATCTCCGATCACCGACCGTTTGAGGTGAGTGATGTCGGATTTTTCCTCTTAAGTTCTTTTCTTTTGGTTTTAATCGAAACACAGATTTAAATATTAATAATTTAAATATGTTGCTCTTGGTTCGTTGAGCTCGCCGACTCAACACCGGATTCCGCGACGACGCGACGCCTCCCCGCGACGACGCGACGATCCCTCTCTTCCGCGATGATCTTTTCCGCGAAAAACGCCAGTGCGCGACGATCGACGAGGTAGGGATTTTATAATTTTGGAATACCCCCTTTTTAATTTATTCCTGTCAATGTTTCTTAAAGAAATTAAAGAACCGTTTTTGTGAACAATTTTTAATCTTATTAAAAATTGTTGTTTCCTGTGTGGAATAAATTTCTCCCGGTTGTTTATCTATAACGCGGAGGGTGCGGGCCAAACGAACACGGCCCGACGACCCTCCGTCGTTCTTCGTTTTGTGCGGATTTGACGGACGACGACGGAACGTGCCGCAGTGGATGTTTGACGATCCCGTAGTAAAGAACGGATCCCGGGAGGAGCAACGGCGCAGACGGGAAGGAAAACGGGCCACCAGAGCGACGCCGGCGGCGCGGGTCGCCGGTGCGGCGGCGCCGGTGGCCGGAGGCAGCGGCCAACGGACCCGCGGCCGTGCGGGTCCGGTTCGCCCAGGCGGGACGCGGCAGAGCCGCGTCCGCGGTTCACCAGCGCGGCCCACGCGGGCCGCGGTTTTCCTCAGGCCGCGGGTCAACGCCCGCAGCGCCTGCCGCTCGGCCGAGCCGAGCCGGCCCTGGCCGGGCCGGGCTGGGCCAACCGGGTCGGACCCGGTTCGGACCGACCCAAGGGGGGTCGGGCCGGGCCCGTACCCCTTTCTTCGGACGTCTTCGTTCAAATGGACGTATCTTGAGCTACGGGCCTCCAAACGACTCGCCGTCAGCGGCAACGCGATCCTTGGATCGAGACGTTCGTTTCGGTATATTGTACTCAAGGTTTCGGAATACTTTGAGTTCGGCCAGGTTGGTTCGTACACGAGACCAACCGGGCCCTCGGAGCGGAAACACTCATATCTTGAGCTACGGACGTCCGATTGACGTGCCGTCAGCTTTGTTGAATTCCTCTAAGTGAGAGGGATCTTTTGGCATACTCCGCCCGAGGTTTGGACGCAGGTGGAGTGCGGTCGGGTTGGTTTTTCCTTAAAAACCAACCGGGCCCCTGGGACGAAAATGTCAATATCTCTTAGTCCGGGCGTCCGATTGACGCGCCATCTGCGACGTTGAGTTCCTGTTGACGATACAGAACTTTTGGATACATCAACTTCGGACTTCGTGACAGTTGATGTATCAGCCTCTCGGCTCGTGGAGCGGACCCTCCCGAACGAGCTTTCTGTGTGCGGGAACCCTAGTGCTGGCTGCGACTGCTACTTCGACAGCGACGACCGTGCAGAGATCCTCCGTGGACTCCGACGACGACCGTGCAGAGATCCTCCATGGACGACGGCGACGATTGTGCAGAGATCCTCAGTGGACTGCGACGACTACTGCACTCAGCGATCCTCCATGGATCAGTGCTACCGATCCTGTGTGGGTCCGATCCTGCGTGGGTCGGCGCTCAGCGGTTCTGTGTGAGCCAGCACCTACAGGTCCTGCGTGGGCCCGGTCCTGTGTGGGCCCGATCCTGCGTGGGTCCGATCCTGTGTGGGTCAACACTCAGCGGTTCTGTGTGAGCCAACTCCTACAGGTCCTGCGTGGGCCCGATCCTGTGTGGGTCCGATCCTGTGTGGGTCACTGCAAGGTTAGTACCTATCGATCCTTCGTGGGTCCGACGACTTAGATGGTTCAGTGATCATCTTTATCGTCATCCGAAGAAGTATACCTGTGTGAGCTGATTCTTGTGTTTCTCTCCTTTGTGGATTGTGTTGAGCTATCCTGTGTGGATTTACTGTTTACTCTCCTTTGTGGATTGTGTTGCTCTATCCTGCGTGGGTATGCGTTTTGCTTTCCTGTGTGGACTGGGTTGTGCTAGGGCTCGGACGTTGGAGTCGATCGGGGAATTGATGACTTAGGTATATGTATGGGCATATACCTAAGCCGTGTCAGATGTTACTTCGTGATTGCATCTCTTCTTCGTGACTTATCCTTTGTGGATTTCGGGAGACCTTCGGGGGTCTCGGGGTCCCTATTGAGTTGCTTATACTCACCCCTGCACGGGCTATGCCCGCACTTCGTGGTGTTGGTTGCAGACGACGGACAGCGCTGATCGTGGAGGAGGCGTGCGGAGCAGGACATTACCTGGAGGTGGACCACTGGGCGGGACGTACTCGGAGCGGTTAGGTGGACCCGAGGAGCAGTGGAGGCTATCTGTACCCACCCTTCAGGTGGGACTTCCAGAGGACGGCTCGACGCTGCAGTTTTTCCTTTCAGTTTCTGTTTTTCCTTTCAGTTGTAATTTATAGTTGGGCTTGTATTTCCGACCCCTTTTACTTTCAGCACAGCTTGTACAGTTTTTACTTAGTGTTTACTTTTCCGCTTGCTTACTCTGTGGTGCTTGTTTATTTCTCAAAGGCAATGCCTTCCCTTTTTGTTGGGATTTACGCCTTGGTGCTAGTCTCCAGCCCCTGGCCTATGGAAGGCGGGCTTGGGGTAGTCACGGCACGGGCCCCGAGGGCGGGTCGTGACAACAGGTACACATCCCCAGATAATGGCTTCAGTCTTTCGGTTTTCATCCCCATGCTTTGGGTGGTGGTTTTTTTCTTATTATCCTTAGTCGGTCTGATTTCTGATGTTCAGTGGTTTTTTTATTTTTGGATCTAGTTTGTTTTCAGTTATGTTTGGTTATGGTGGTGGACGTCGGGTTACCATGATGGTATCGTGGTGATGTTTTTACTCTTCATCTCTATATTCAGGATATAGTTTTTTAAGATTCATTATGGGAGGAGGGTGACTTTGTGAGATTAGATGTTTCACAGTGGTCTTGATGGTTTGTGAAGATATTCGATGAATAATTTTTTTTGTGGTTGGAAGAGAATGTTGACATAGTGATGGATGTCTATGGTGAATGATGATGGATGTTGATAGGGTAATGTGTGTTATAATAGACCATGATTTTTGGATGTTTTGTTATTTTTGAATTATTAATTTTTAAAATAATTGTAGCTATTATTTGGGTTCCTTCTTGGTTTTTTGGTTACTATTAATCAATAAAAAGTGGATTTTAGAAAATAAAAAAATATATAATTTTCAGTCATTGAATTTTCTAAAGTTTCAACTACAAGGAATATAGAAACAATGAAATCCAATAAACCAATTCAAGCTCTATCAGAGATAAAGAATGAAAACAACACACAAGTCCAAGAGATAATGGGTGGAATTCTTTTGTTACTACTAAAAAGGTACATTCAGGCAATGATGTGGTGATAAGTAAAATATATTTTCATTCATAAATAGTGAATGCACTATTTGATTTTGGTCTTATACACTCTTTCATATCATGCATGTTTTATAGAAAATTTCAAGCACCACTAAAAAACATGGAGGTTAATTTATAATTGAAAATTTCTTAATGGGGAGACTGTTGCATCCCTAGTCCATATCGCTTCCATAGTTGATATGTGTGTGTTGAATCTCCCAAAAAAAGTATTATAATAAATGTAGATTAATTTTATGCTATTCTATTAATAGAATCATTATCTCAATATAAGGACCATATCAATTTCGAGGAGAAGTAAATCACCTTCAATATCCAAAATTACACAACTTTTTAATACAAGTTTATGGAGGAAGAAAAATCTCCTTTTGAATCTTCTTAAAGAGCATCGATATAGTTGGTCGGAGTTGATACTCATGAGGGGGGTGAATTGAGTACTAATTTAAAATTTCTGTTAAAATATTTATAATAAAAATCCCCCAATTCAGAACAGCCTAGTTAATTAAGGCAATAAAGATATTAAGGTTTAATTGCTCAACAAGTTTCTTGAAGGTTGATTAGACCTTAGTTTAATCAATGTAATTAAAAATTAAAATTTTTCATTAGGTTTAATGAATTAATCATAAATACACTCTAACCAAAAATAACTATTATAGTTAAAATAAGAACAGATTTCTGTATCTGAAAAGATATAAGCAGTGGATAAAACAAAACATAGTAATTGAAGATTAGCACAAAAATGTAAACAGGAGGATTAGTCCCAAGCAGAGACTTAATCCTCTCCACATGGTGATCACATACCAATAAGATGTTTGTATAAATAATTTTTTTTATCAAAACCCTAGATCAGGGTTTACAACAGCACACCCTGTTGTCCAGGTTACACTTGACCTCTACCACAGTTATTACTGGGAAAAAATGTAATAAGGGATTGAGTATGAGGATAGTTTGATATCCTCATGTTATTCCCAGGAGACAGGGTGTGTAAAACAAATATACACACTACTCAAATATTGAATATAAAACAAAACAGAGTTAAGAAATAGAATAGAGTTAATAATTCTCTGCGTTTTGTGAAGTAAGTCTCTTGAATTAATGAATGATGAGAAAATTGTATTTGATTCTTCTTTTTTATGTTGTCTTCAGAATAGAGTATCACAATTTCTATAATCCATCTTCGAGGAAGTAAAAATGGTTCAGCTCTTTTATGTCTCGATGTAGACTGATCCCTTTTTGAAAAGGTACCTTGTTACAGTCTTCTTGTAATCTCAAGCGCTTAGCTCTTCTCTTTTAGTATTCACACAGTCTTTGTATGTGCATGTACTACTTCTGTCGTATCTTTAATTTCCACCATTAATGTGAAAGATGATCTCCTTTTATACTCCATGATCTTCTAGGCATATGTATCTTCGCACGTGCATGTACCTCGTACTTAATTACGGATTGTCCTACAGACAACATTAAATAATGTCAGAAATATTAATTTGTCTAAATATGACCATTATAAATAAATTTTAATTAATAAATTGAAACATTAATTTATGACTATCAGTGAGTAATCATTGGTCTTTCGTCTTTGGTTTGATAACATTGGTCTGTCATCTTTGGTGTGTCATTTTCGGTCTATCGAACTTCGGTGTGTCGAAATTCGGTCTGTCAAAATTCAGTGTGTCATTCTTCGGTGTGTCGACATCGTTTTGTCGAACTTCAGTCTGCCATCTTCGGTTTCAGTGTGCAAATTTGGTCTGTCATCTTCGGTTTCGGTGTGTAGACTTCGGTTTAGATGTGATGATTTCAGTCTGTTGAACTTCAGTATGTCATCTTCGGTTTCGGTGTGTCGTCTTCGGTATCAGGGAATCTAAAAAGGTTATGAAGTTTCTATCTTGTATATACCATTACAAGAAAAGGTTTTAATGAAAAATACATGAAAAACCACATTTTTATGAATATTTATTCATTAGTATATGTTATAGACTTATTTCAGTAAATGTTTTTGTGTGAAAAAATTGATTCACATGGAGATGTTAAAATTGATGGAAGGAGTAGAATCTGGCTATTGAAATAATTAGTGATTATGAAACTACCAAATCATGGAGAGTTAAAAAATATTCCCCTTTTTTATAATCACAAATTATGGTGTACATGCAAATATATAGAATAAATATAGCATTGACATAGAATGTATTTATAACAAATCTCCCCCTCACTAAATGGAGTAAGGAGAGTATATGTCATCCTTATTTTATCATATATGACGTCCTTATTTTCATCCCCTTTTGGGATTAACAAAAAGGGAAAAGTAGAAAGGAGAAATAAGATAAAGGAAATACATCATAAGATTTTTCATTCAAATTCATAAGCGTACAAGAGAAACAAAAAGAGAAAATCCCTATCAAATCGAAACAATCCTTCACTAATGGTTTTGATGTATAAAAGCGCTGCCTTTGTCTAAAGGATCTAATGGGGAATGAGACAGTTTGGTAGTGGCAGAGGATGGAGGTGATCGGATTATAACACAAGGTAGGGAAACACTGGTAGGAACAATAGCTTCAAGGGTAGGACTTCTCTCTGACAACACACGACTTAGGGACTACTCAGTAACGATTGGTCGAATATAATTCATAGCTTGATAGACATTCATTTGAGTAGGAGCCTGATAGGCAGTACCAATTGAAGAAGTTGGAGGGACCACAATAGCCTCGGCATGAACATATAGATATGGTTCGAGTTGGTTGATGAATTTATTAATGATTAATCCTCCATATTTCATTGCCTTCTCAATGTGATCCTTATTTTCCATAAATTTACTCAGCAAAGGTGTAAAATCATTCAATTGGAGGACCTGGTTTTTGAAATATTCTGGGACCCAACGAATTCGAAGATTTTCTGCCAGAAACATGAAACTGTTGATCAGGTCATGCTTAGTATATATCTTAGTGAAATACTTATCCACTTTTTCCAGAATTTCTTTCTGAGCTGCAGACACTTCATGTGTACATTGTCTCCCAATATTGTATGAAAGATCAGTACTTCGATGAACATTTTCAAGTGTTTCTTTATCTGAAGAAAGCTGTAGTTTTTGAATTTCCTCTCTCATCACAGCCTTGAGATACACCATATCAGCAGCAACACTTCATCCACTCCTGGAACTAGATGGGCAGCCAACATTTCTTCAAGATCTTCTTTCCACTTCATCAAATCTACACTTAGTAGATGAGTTACCTAGTTCCTAGGAACATCCAGAACACCACTAAAGGTTGCCTTGAAGTCAGATGTTTATGAAGTTAGCTCATTTATCATATTTATTAAATTTTCTCTTAGAAAAGTTTTGTGTCTAATAATGGTTTCTACTATAGTAATAAGATTCAGTGGAATCTACAGAATCACAATTCTTTCAATTTTTGATGAATCAACATCCAAGATACTTATTGATGTGGAGGCTTCATTTCATGATCCCATTGAGGCTATCACAGACTCACATATATTATTCCTATACTTTCCCAAATCAGCCTTAGTGACATAGTCACTGGGAACTAGCTGAGAATTAGGTTGCTTAGGTGGAGGTTTAGCTAAAGGAACATATGGAACAAGTTTGACATCAGCATGAACATGAGGAACTGCAAGAGGAGGTACCCTTTCCTAATCTAAGTCATAATCTAAACTGAAAAGAATGTTTTCGGGATTACTATTCCACTATCTAGCACAGATTCATTATATTGTCTCAAAAGTATCAATTCATACCCTTCTTATTTGAGGATTATGAATAACACCAATTTCATCAATTTCTTCATCTTGGTCAAGAGCCATAACACCTTGTCTAGGGTGAGGAATCAACCAAACTTCTGGTTCTTCTTGAGATCCAGCTATTTCAACTTCACTAGGTACTTCCTCAATTTGAGGAAGTGGAACTACATCTTCTTCTTCCTTGCCAACAACCAAAATATCATTCAATTACTAAATGAGCTCTTAGTTTTCAGCATTGGGATGGAGTAGTCTGTCCTCATGTCTTGCATCTCTATGATCATCATCCTGTTGATCACTAGGTTCAATTCCATTATTAGCTCCATGAACATATTCCTCACTGGATCTGTCAACCACTTGTTGTCCCACTTTTAGATAATCACTCACATGCTCAACACTTCTTCCATCATCACCATTATCCCCACCACCATCATCATCCTCATCATCATCAAATTCCTCATCTGATTTTTTAGCATATCCTTCAACTCCAGTCAATTATGTTTCTTCCTCTTCGTCATCACCTAGAATAGTTTCTCTTGAAGGTAGTTCCATAGGTGGACTAAGAGGTTAATAAGTCATATCTTTGGGTCATTCAGCGATATCCCGGATCACTCCTATCATCAAAAGGAGATCCTTCTTCCCTAGGCACTTTAGCCTCAGCTTCCTCATCAAAATAAACAAGAACTTCTTATGGTCTGATACCTGGATCAACATGATCCTTTGGTCTAGAAGGATGGTCAACCAGATTGAACTCCTCATACATCCATTCTTCATCTCCTACCCAACATCTCTACCATGGGTTCCAGAAGATTTTCATCCTTTTACAAATTTCTTTCTGAAGACAAAAACCACTGAAGTCACTGATCACTTCTTCTCCATCGTTTACATAGTCTAATTTTTTAAACATGGCAGAAATCATCATTGGATAATATAATCAGGTTGCCTTCTTAGATGTCTTAGTAAAATCAAAAATATCTACCTTGAGGTATCCGCACAAATTTACCTTTATTCCATGTTTAAAAAAATATCAAGAAGACATCCAGATATTTCACAGCAGGGAAATCTCCCATCGTTGGGAAGATTTGATGTTATTTGAACTTAAAAAGAAATATCACTTCTCCATCAAAATAATTTGCAAGATTCCTCCTACATTCTTCATTTCTAGTCACCTCCATCAGAGAATCTTCATAAGAAATTTTTTTAAAAGGTGTAATATTACCTCGATAGTCAGCATAGACACCGTCATGAGGTACCTCTAAGCATTCAACCAATTCCTTCAAGGAGAACACCACATCCTTTCCCTTTACTATAGACTTCATATCTGTTTCCTCGACTTCATCCAATGATATACTCAAATTCTGATAGAATTCATGCACATGATGGGGATAATAGGGTCTTTCATTACTGGTAAACCAAGTGAGCCACCCTTCAGATTCCAGTACCTTTAACCGAAACGACTTTCTTGACAAAAGCCACATAGCAGACCCTTCCCTTTTAGCTGTAACTACATGGAATTCTAATCTCGGTTTTCCAATCCCACTAGACTCACTTTTTTGTATGTTAATAGGAGTAAATTTGTGACATACTTCCATTTTGCGCATAGTTATATCCATGATGAAGCTTCATATTCTAACTTGTGTTGAGAGGTTGAGAGTCGAGAGAGAGAGAGAGAGTGACTAAATGTAGATAGATTTATGGCTATGGAGAAGGTGATGGGTCGGGATAGATTTTATTTAATATATCATTTAGGGATTGTAATTTGTTAAACATAAAATTTAAAAATGACAAGTATAGGGAAATAAAACAGCATTGTTTCACTTGAAGAGGGTTGAATTTGAAAAACAGCCCTTAAATGTATCGGTGTCAAAGAATCAGGTTCAATAAGATCGTTTTCACAAAAATCAGTTTCAAAATAATAGATTTGACAAAAATTAGTTTTGAAAGAATCAGTTTCACAAAAATTAGTTTCACACAAATCGGTTTTGAAAAAATCAGTTTCACAAAAATCCATTTCAAAAAATTCGGATTCCCAAAAATTGTTTTCACAAAAATCGGTTTCAAAAAAATCGGTTTCACAGAAAATCGGTTTAATAAAAATCGGTTTTATAAAGATTGGTGTTATAAAGATCGGTTTTATAAAGATAGGTTTTAAAAATATTGGTTTTATAAAGATCGGTTTTATAAAGATCAGTTTTATAAAGATCGGTTTTATAAAGATCGGTTTTATAAAGATCAGTTTTATAAAGATTAGTTTTATAAATTTATCATTCTTAATTCATGTCTGATGTAATTCATTCTCTCATAATATAATGGTTTATTTAATAAATATGGAAGAAAATGTTTAGTCCAAATAAACTGAAGTGTTATATCACCTTTTTGATAATGATCTCTCAAAAAGTGATGTCTTTAATCAATATAATTTGTTCTAGAACGAGATATTCGATTTCTAGAAATGTTAATGGAACATTTTTTGTCACAGTTAATGGAGACATGTTTTGAATAGATATCTACAGTCTAGTAATGTGTGTTTCATCCACAAAATTTGTGAACAACAACTACCAGCAGCAATTTATTTTACTTCGGAAGTATATAATGAAATATAATTTTGTTTTTTACTACACCATGATACTAGTGATTTTCCTAACATGTGACATTTCTCAGAGGTGCTCTTTCTGACTAACTTTCAACCAGAAAATTCGGCATTTGAATAGCTTATTAAATCAAATGGATGTTTTCTTGGATAATATAGTTCTAAGATGGGAGTATATTTGAGATATTTTAAAATCGTTTTAACAACATTAAAATGAGATTATTTTGGATTAGCAGGAAAGCGAGCACACATGCATATACTTAACATAATATCATGTATCCTAGCACTAAGGTAGATCAAACACTCTATCATACCTTTGTAGTTGGTTTGATACACTGGTTCTCCAGCCTCATCACCATCGAACTTATATGTAGTACTCATAGGTGAATCACTACCATTACTACCATCCAAACCAAAGCGTTTTAAAATATCATTACTATATTTACTTTGATTTAAAATAATACCATATTTATTCTGAAAAATCAGAAATCCAAAGAAAAATTTTATGTTCTCCAATTAAGCTCATTTCAAATTAATTTTGCATTATTTTTGAAAAATCAATACATAATGAATTTTTAGAAGATCCAAAAATTATATCATCTACATAAATTTATACTATCAAAACATCTTTGGAAATACTTTTAATAAATAAAGTTGGATATGATTTTCCTTTAGTAAAACCTTTTATATAATAAGGTAACTAAGTCTATCATAACAAGCTCTTGGAGAATGATTTAAACAATATAATGCTTTAGAATGTTTAAAAACATGGTTTTAAAAATTTGGATTTGTAAAGTCAGGGGTTGTTAAACAAATTCATCATCAACAATATATACATTTAAGAAATTACTTTTGACATTAATTTGATAAAGTTTAAAATTCTGAGGAGCTGTATAAGAAAGTAGTAACCTAATGACCTCTAGTCTAGATACAGGATCAAAGGTCTCCTCATATTCTATTCCATCCTCTTGACTGTAACCTTATGCAACTAACCTATCATTGTTCCTAACTATATTACTAGAATCCTCAAATTTGTTTTTAAAAACCCATTTAGTACCTATTTTCAATGTGTCCATAGGTATTTAAAATGGTTCCTATACATTTTTTCATTCAAACTGATTTAATTTTTCTTGCATACGCATAACCCAACACTAATCATTGATAGCATCATTAATTATTTGTGTTCATGCTGTGAAAGAAAATCTTGACGTTCAACCTGGTTTCTCAGAGAAGCTCAAGTATGTGTTCCTCGATTTAAATCACATTCTACATCATCTAATGTATGATTATTGAGAGTTATAATACCTCCAGAAAGAGATGAACTAGAATCCTCATGATTGTCTACAGGTTCAGACATAACAGGTGAAAATTCTGGAAGATCCCCAGAATTAGTTACCTTTACAAGGGATTCACTATATTTATCATTAAGGTTCAGAATTGACATATCTTCCTCAAAATATTCAAGAGTGTTTTTGGGTTCATGTGGATCATTATCATCATATTTGACATGAAATAACTCTTCCAAAAATTTGGTTATCTTATTGAATACTATATATGAATTACTCAAGATTGAGTAACCTAGGGAAATTCCATCATCTCTTTTGGAGGAAAACATGTCATGATTGTCCTTAGTGTTAAGGATAAAGATATTGCAACCAAAAACTCTAGATTAGTAAACCTTAGGCTTCCAATTTTTCCAAAGTTCATAAGGGTTATTATTAATATTAGGTCTAATAAAGACTCTATTAATGGTATAACAATCTGTATTTATAGCTTTAGCCCAAAAATAAATAGGTAAATTTTATTCACTAAGCATAGTCCAATAAATTTTGAGAAGGTTCATATTTGTTCTATCCACGACCCCTTTTTGTTGAGGTGTTCTAGGAGAGGAGAAATTGTGACTATAGCCATTGTGTGAGAAATAGGATTCAAACTCTTGTTTTTCAAACTCAGGACCATGATCACTTCTCATTTTCTTAATTCTAAGTCCAATAAGATTTTCTACAGACTTTGAATATTTGATTCAATAAGAACAAGCTTCAATTTTGTGAGCTAGAAAGTATACCCAAGTGTACCTAGAAAAAATCATCTACAAGAACATATACATAGTAATTCCCATTTAAACTTGAAAATCTTGATGGTCCCAACAAATCCATGTGAACCAACTCAATCTGTTGAGAAGTAGAAACTTTTTTATTTGGTTTGAAAGAAACTTTGTGTTTCTTTCCATTTTGACAGGGATTTCACACTATGTTAACTAGGAATTCTAGTTTAGGGAAGTCTCTAACTAAACCTTTCCTAGTCAGTTTCCTAAGAGAGTGCACATTTCAGTATCCTAGTCTTCTGTGCCACAGCCATGATTCCTTATGAATTTTATTTAAGCAAGAATCATTTTTCCAAGCTACTGAATTTTAGACAACATCATACACATTCTCATGTCTGAGAGTAGTAAATATTCAATCATTTTTGGATTTAAAAACATTACGTTCATCATTTTAAAATTTTACACTGAAACCATCATCACACACCTATTAGATGTTACGTAAATTGTACTTTAATCAATCCAAAAAAAGTACTTTGGAAATTAATTCGGTATTAGGGTTATCGATCTGGCCTAAGCCGATGATTTTTCCCTTTGCATTGTCACCAAAATTTACTAGTCCAATATAAACCTTGATTAGGATCCTGAATAATGATTAATCTCTTATCATATGTCTTGAACATCCACTGTACATGTACCACAGAGTCTTATAGGAACTCTTTAGGCAATATCCCTACAAAACAGATTAGACATAGGGTAACATTGTTACCCAGATTTGCTTGGTTCATGAGAGTTTAGAAAGTAAAATTTTGGGAACACATACTTGTACCACATATTTACTATAATCAGTAGATATATTTTGAGACATAAACACATTTTTTGGTCATTAGAGAATTTTTTTTTAAGAAATGTTCCAGAATTTCAACTAGTAGTGTATTTTCCAGATTTTGGAATAAATTTAGTTTTATTAATCCTTCTCTGTCCTGGTTGATATCCTAGACCTGTTGTATATTTTGGGTCAATCTATTTTCCTAAAAATTGAGTGAAGGTATCTCTACATGTAGTAAACCTATAAAGATCTCTTCTTAATTGCTCATTGGAAAACTTTAGTTCATTTTTTTCCTTTAACAGCTGGGAGAGTTTTTCTTTTTCGATATCCAGACATGACATGTAATTTTCATTTAAAGCATGTTGTCTCTTTAATAATTAAAACATGTCCTTGATCTCATTAAAGGTGTAGAGACCCAAAGCCTTACGTACATGGACATTACATTACTTTTTCGGAATACTTAGTACATAACAAAAATACACACACAAGGATCGTAATAGTTTAGTGTCTTTGGAAACTCGGAATATAATCTTCTAATCGTGGTGAAAGATATTCAACATCTCCCATAAATATCTTCCATATTTTTTTACCTAAAACCTTTCTTTATATCTGGGGGAAAAGAAAACATAAAAGGGTGATCTCAAATGCTCAGTAAGGGTGAACAAAAAAAAATATCAATCACATCATATTCATAAGAACATAACATTTTGGAAATCTTAACCTGCAAAAGAGAGCATAACTTCATAACATGGGATAAATCATAGTAGTGAAATGAAATCCAAATAATCATAACTTAAAACATGAAACTTTGTGTAATACACACATAATCATTGAGAATCATTTCTTGTTAGTCCAGACTCATTTCCAATACTATCTTAGTGGACAAAGTCCACTTCTGAACCGAGTTCACTCCTCGTTTCAGTCCTGTTTCACTGAACCGGTTTAACCTGCCGTTCCAGCCATGTCTATCTCATGAGATATAAAATCTTTACCCAATGCATTGGAGGGAGATATAGGTCCCACCCATCTCATAATGATACCATTCTTATGTGTGCCACAAAATCATAAACCATACATCGTAGCATAACCCATGTAATAAAAATGGGAATCTTAAACATCGTGACATCATCAAACAATTCATATAAGATAAAGGAATTCATAAAAGATATTTCCATCACAACATAATCAAATCCATGTAATAATAGGGATACAAACAGAACCCTTTATTGTCTTAGATGGAAAATAATTTTGATAAAACACTTGAACTCCATTCTTGAGGAAAATATCCTTTCTACTTCAAAAACACTTTTCATTTCTTAACATGTCATAAAATTATAACTAAAAGAAGTTGATTAAAAATAAACTTGAAAACTTGTAAATGAAGCTTCTTGGAAATAATGTTTTGAAAATCCATTAATGCCGTATAAGTTAAAAAAAACATTCTTTTCGAACTTTTTCCGGAAAGGTCAAAAAGTACCTCGTAACGTAAACAAAATAAATATTCCTTACATACCATGTAGTAAAAGTAAAAAATGGGTAAAAATAACTTTAAACATACATGAAAACACATTTATAAAACATGGAACTGGATGATAGAAATAACCCCAGTAAATACTTACGAATATGCAATCTCAGATAAAAATGAGATTTGCAAAATTATCCCTTAACTTAGGTCTGATATGCTTCGTACGTATCCGAACCCCATGTGTAATGATTTAAATAATGTTATTGACTTTTTACAGAATCATATTCATTGTTATTATATCATATATGGTTCACGTATCACTTTATATTACCCGTTCTTTTGTAAATTCATGTTAAAGTAGTGTTTTGGGTAAAATTGTCTCATTTCTTGTTCGTGTTTTAACTTGTAATTATACATATGATTACATAGATCATGATTACTTAATTCCAGAATATAAAAAATGATTTATATATAATATATATACAGAATATAAATATATATAATATATCGATAAATGGAAATAAATACACCGTTCATGGAGACGGTAGGCCGTACCTACGCATGAACGTTGTTTTCGTTTCCTTATTTAGTTGAATGGAATTAAGTAGATGACATAAATATAAATATATATATATATATACATAAATCCAGTAGCTTTATAATTTCATATATTTCATTATTATTTCTTATATATACTTTATAATCATTCTTAAATGGTTAACATCGATAATGAATCTCATCGCGTCGTGGAGACGGTAGTCCGTACGTACGCACGAGCGATGATATCGTTCCCATGGTCGTGGAATTGTGTTTAAGTGTATGTATACTATTTCAGTATCAATATCACTTTATAATAATCATATATAGTTACTCATTACACCATTATTCCCATTAAATTAAGGTGGTGGTGGAAAATAGATTACACCACGGCGTGGAGATGGTATTCCGTACGTACGCATTCGCGGTGATTTCCTTTTTCCATCAGATGTATAGAAGGTTAATCAGAGTTGGTTCATATTTATAATAACATATCAGTATATAAGAAATACTGATGTTATTACTTTATCATGAAACAACTAAATAAGAAGAAGTTGAAGAAGAAAGAAATTGAAAAAGATCGGTAATGGATATTACCTCTTTTTGACGCGCCTTCACTTAACCTCCACTTATTGAACTAAAGATGGTCTTTGAATAATACCAGGACCTCTAGGATGATATTAGGTAAGTGGAGAAGAGATTTTGGCAGGGGTTGGCCGATCTTGAATTCTCAAATTGGTGTGAGGAGGAGAGGGAGGAGGTGCCCTTTTATAAGGGAGGAGAGGGGCACCTTAGAAAAATCTCAAAATATTATTTTATATTAAGGTAAAATTCGGTTTATAATGGTTCCAAAGGGTATTATTTCGAAGATAAAGTGGGGATGGGTCGAAATCCTCTCATCCAATATGATTTAGACAAGTTTAGGTTATTATTTTAACCTTATCAATTAGATTTAACTCTAAGTTAAATAATTTATCTTTTACTGTGCCTTTTTGTTTTCTTAAACTATATGGTTAATAAACTTACCATAACAAGCCAAAAGAACCCCACGTTGTTTATTATTAATATATCTATCCTTATCTAAGTAATTTGGACGAACCTTATATTTTTACGAATTAAATAACAATTAATAAGATAATATTTTTTTAAAAAGTAAATTATGTCAATTTTGACACTATTTGGTACATGATTTTTATAAAATTTATAACAGAATGATAAGTTCGAAACAAGTTACTTATATCAACAATAACATGTCCTATTAACCTATAAAATTAATGTATGTCATAAAAAGTCTCGAATTACATTTACTTGGGCATTTATAACATCAATTATGTCAATATTTCATTAATAAGAAAATTACTGCATCATCGTTGTGTCATAAATAAATTAAATTATTTAATGTCTAATAATTAATAATTAAATACCATTATGTATGAAATCTTTTTATCTTTCTAATTAATAATTATAGTCGAATTTATCTTATGTATAACCCCATATTAAAAATGATTTACTTATTAAATGTTGATTTTAACTATTTTAACCCTTCTTTAAATAAATTAATAATAAATGTCCTAATCTAATCCAAGTGGGCCTAAATGGTAATTTTTTTTTCTTAAGGTGGTTTTTGGTCGAATTACACTTGTCCAATAGAATTAGGACATGTTTTAAGGTAATAATAATATCATTTTTACCCTTAATTACCCTATTTACTTTTAACCGTGGTAAGAAAAAGTAAAAAGTTACTATTCACTAAATATTATTTTCATCTCATTGAACGAAATTTTACTTACTAACATCAACCATGTCTCTCTAATTTTTGAAATTCCATTCACAGAAGCGGTAAAATTATGTTTTATGAAAAATTCATTTTTTTAACTACTACTTAGTGGTTTCACTATTCATCAAAAAATGAAAGTTTCCAGAAAAATACCAAAAATAAGGCTTAAGAAATATTTGATATTATGATCTAAAAAATGATGTCTATTTTACCAAATTAAAAACATATCAGTGGAATTAATTAATTTAAAAATTAATTCCCGTCGTCAAAACAAATAGCGTGTTCTTAAAAGATAATAAATATCAAAAGATTGACACTTGTTTATGTCTGGTTTAAATGTGAAATTAAATCCAATGACCAACATTGTATTAAATTGTAAAAATATATTCTAAATATACTTTAAAACAACTCAAATTAATAATTTATCACTATTAATTATTTCGATTGAAAAAGTTGTTTTTAATTAAAATTTAGTAATTCTCACAATTCATCAAAATATGAAAGTTATCCGAAAATTACCAAAATTTCACCCAAAGCTAATTTCGATATTCCGAATCCAAAAATGAAGTCCATTTTGAAAAATAAAATTTACAAAGTTTCAAAAAGTGGTTATTACTATTCATAACAGCTAGTTTTAATAATATTTTAATAGCATATTGTTGTTTAGTGAAACTCGTTATTGCATACTACACACGCTATCGAGGAAGGTCACGATTGCGTGCAAGGAAAGTCAAGGATTCTTGTTGTGAAAGCTCCTTTTGGTGTAGCGTACAACACAAGACATTAATGAAATTAAAAAGAATATTTTTCATAAAATCTCGGGGTGTTACATTCTACCCCCCTTTAAATAAATTTCAGCATCAAAATTCGTCGGGGTTATAAATGGTTTATTATTCAAAAGTTTCTTTAATAGAAACCCACATAATAAAAAGGAATACCAAAACCAATCTTTAAAAACAAAAGTTTGAAACGTAATGGTTACCCAAATAAACTAATCACTGGGTTTCCACATAGGTGAAAATATGGATATGGAAGAGAAATATAATCATCATGTTCTGATGGAGAGTGGTAGAGAACATGGCTATGGAAAAGCCAGCAATCACAAAGCCATAAATTTGTGATGATATAAGGTACCATCTGATTCATCAGATATAAGAGCACTAGTACAACATTTTTGTTTTTCATGATCATTTCCCTAAAGTTGATGAAATTGGAATTAGAAGAAATACTTTCGTGATTTCGGTATAGTCTCACCGTTGGTCGTTCATTGGACAATTTCCACTTCATCTCTTAAAGAAATGAAGTAGAATTTGTCATTCGTGATGTGTTAGCAGATCATGTGATAGAATGATGGGTCATTTCATCTGTCTCAAACAAAAGGTTAGAAAAGTTATCAAAAAAATACATAAGTCTATCTATAGTGATATTAATCATATATGGTTCCTAAAATGGACTTATACATCATATATCATACTGATTAATATAATAAAACTAGTTTCTACTAAACAGGGACTTCCTGTAGGCCAGTGGTAGGCGATAAAGGCCAGTCGCACTTCGGTTGTGGGTTCGATTCCCACAGCCTTGTCTGACGCGATGGGCTGTCGCCCGTCCTTCAGGTTGTCCTTTTTCTAAAGCTATATTACTATAACATCCCATCAATAATATCGAAAAAAACTTCTATCCTTAAACAATACTAACTTATGTCCAACATAATCCATCCCAATCTTTAGGCTTATCCAAAATACTTCGGTCCAAGCTCATAGTATAAAAATGATTACTTGAAATGTCACATAACAATCACGTAAATGCCATCATTTATCCCCCATATATCATAAGATATATCTTGTTGGTCAAATTTCAATCATGTGAATACCTTAATCATGTATTCTCTTGAAGAATGAATACCCATTGAACATTAGTGAAAACATGAATGCAGTCAAAAGTTAACTCTTTCCACATACCAAAATCCAAAAATTCTATATACTCAAGACATGATATAACCTTCTCCTTATATCAGTCATGAGCTCATGAATACTATCAAACATTTAATTTTCTCCTTATACCTTCATTATGCGCATATCATCTGCATTCCAAAAATATATGAATAACCTTTCATGGATACTGGTACCATTAATCATAAACATTCAAAACTCAAGGAAATACAACAGTGTAACAATCCTTAGATGTCTCTTTATTCCATAGTACCATGAGATTACTAATACAACATTACACATGATAAACATGTCATCATTCCACTACATTCTTAAACCATTGATCGAGCTTCAACGATTCTTTCATCTGACATATCATTTGTAGTCTCTTCATCATCAGCAACATAAATACTACCCATACGACCATACTGATTCTCTTCAGGAGACTTTCCCTTAGGGCATTGTTTTGCATAATGCCCGTACATTCCACATTTAAAACATTTAACCATTGTTTATGTCGTAGAAATACCATTATCATCATCCCTGGTGTTAACTGAACCTTTTCCTTTGCACTTACTGTCTTTGTGTCCTTCTTTTCCACACCCAAATCATCTTCCAGTTCCTTTGAAACATTCTCCTTGATGCCTCTTCCCAAATGATTTGCATAGGGGAAATTGAACTTTCTTTCCTCTATATTCATCACGAAACTCCATCTTTCTCTTATTAGCCAAGTCAGGAAACATACGGAATTTTACTTTATTGATCATATTATGAGATTGCTGATTCGGCATAATAATGATGTTTGGACTTCCAAATCCAATTTCATTTGGTTGCTCATGAAGAATATCATTCCATTGTCCATCATATCCTCCATTATCGTGAATCATCTTGTTTCCAGCCATTTTCTAAAACCCAAAAAGAGTTGTGTGAGAGGAAAAAATCATAATAAAGGGGGAGTAACTTCAATATCTAACATCTTTGGTTTAATCTAATATCGTTACCATAGTTCTAGGACTATATCCTTTACGTATACTTATCCTTAGGGACATCCCTAGACATACCTTAGAAATATCTCTAGGGATCTCACTAAATTTCTCACATCCTAGTTTCCAAAGGATGACTAAACCTTTCCTCGGATACCAACTGTAGAGACCTGAAGCCTGATGTACATGGACATTACATTACTTTTGCGGAATACATAGTACATAACAAAACACACACACAAGGATTGTAATTTTTTAGTGTCTTTGGAAACTCGGAATATAATCTTCTAATCGTGGTGAAAGATCTTCAACAAATACCATAAATATATTCCTTATTTTTTTACCTAAAACCTTTCTTTATATCCTGGGGAAAAGAAAACATAAAAGGTGAGCTCAAATGCTCAGTAAGGGTAAACAAAAAAATATCAATCACATCATATTCATAAGAACATAACATTTTGGAAATCATAACCTGCAAAAGAGAGCATAATTTCATAACATGGGATAAACCATAGTAGTGAAATGAAATCCCAATAATCATAATATAAAACATGAAACTTTGTGGAATACACACACAATCATAGAGAATCATTTCTTGTTATTCAAGACTCAATGCCAAGACTATCTTAGTGGACAAAGTCCATTTCTGAACTGAGTCACCATCGTTTCAGTCCTGTTTCACTGAACCGGTATAACCTACCGTTCCAGCCATGTCTATCTCATGAGATATAAAATATTTACCCAATGCATTGGAGGGAGATATAGTTCCCACCCATCTCATAATGATACCATTCTTATGTGTTCCACAAAATCATAAACCATACATCGTAGCATAACCCATGTAATAAAAATGGGAATCTTAAACATCGTGACATCATCAAACAATTCATATACGATAAAGGAATTCATAAAAGATATTTCCATCACAAAATAATCAAATCCATGTAATTATAGGGATAGAAACATAACCCTTTATTATCTTAGATGGAAAATAATTTTGATAAAACACTTGAACTCCATTCTTGTGGAAAATATCCTTTCTACTTCAAAAACACTATTCATTTCTTAACATGTCATAAAATTATAACTAAAAGAAGTTGAATAAAATTAAACTTGAAAACATGTAAATGAAGCTTCTTGGAAATAATGTTTTAAAAATCCATTCATGCCGTATAAGTTAAAAAAAACATTCTTTTCGTACTTTTGCCGGAAAAGTCAAAAAGTAGCTCGTAACGTAAACAAAAGAAAGATTCCATACATACCATGAAGTAAAAGTCAAAAATGGGTAAAAAGGCCTTTAAACATACATGAAAACACTTTTATAAAACATGGACATGGATGATAGAAATAACCCCAGTAAATACTTACGAATATGCAATCTCAGATAAAAATGAGGTTTACAAAATTATCCCTTACCTTAGGTCCGATATGCTTCATACGTATCCGAAACCCCTGTATAATGATTTAAATAATGTTATTGACTTTTTACAGAATCATATTCATTGTTATTATATCATATATGGTTCACTTATGACTTTATATTACCCGTTCTTTTGTAAATTCATGTTAAAGTAGTGTTTTGGGTAAAATCGTCTCATTTCTTGTTCGTGTTTTAACTTGTAATTATTCATATGATTACTTAGATCATGATTACATAATTCCAGAATATAAAAAATCATTTATATATAACATATATTCAGAATATACATATATATAATAGATCGATAAATGGAATGAAATACACCGTTCATGGAGACGGTAGGCCGTATGTACGCATGGACGCTGTTTTCGTTTCCTTATTTAGTTGAATGGAATTAAGTAGATGACATACATATATATATATAAATACATAAATCCAATAGCTTTATAATCTCATATATTTCATTATTATTTCTTATATATACTTTATAATCATTCTTAAATGGTTAACATGGATAATGAATCTCATCGCGTCGTGGAGATGGTAGTCCGTACGTACGCACGAGCAATGATATCGTTCCCATGGTCATGGAATTGTGTTGAAGTGTATGTATACTATTTCAGAATCAATATAACTTTATAATAATCATATATAGTTACTCATTACACCATTATACCCATCCAATTAAGGTGGTGGCGGAAAATAGATTACACCACGGCGTGGAGACGGTATTCCGTACGTACGTACGCGCGGTGATTTCCTTTTTCCGTAGGATGTATAGAAGGTTAATTAGAGTTGTTTCATATTTATAATGACATATAAGTATATAATAAATACTGATGTTATTACTTTATCATGAAACAACTAAATAAGAAGTAGTTGAAGAAGAAAGAAATTGAAAAAGACCGGTAATGGATATTACCTCTTTTTGACGCGCCTTCACTTAACCTCCACATAAATAACTAAAGATGGACTTTGAAGAAGACCAGGTCCTCTAGGATGATACTAGGGAAGTGGATAAGAGATTTGGGCAGGGGTTGGCCGATATTTAATGCTCAATTTGTTGTGAGGAGGATAGGGAGGAGGTGCCCTTTTATAAGGGAGGAGTGGGGCACCTTAGGAAAATCTGAAAATATTATTTTATATTAAGGTAAAATTCGGTTTATAATGGTTCCAAATGGTCTTATTTCTAAGATAAAGTGGGGATGTGTCGAAATCCTCTCATCCAATAGGATTTATACAAGTTTAGGTTATTATTTTAACCTTATCAATTAGATTTAACTCTAAGTTAAATAATTTATCTTTTACCATGTCTTTTTGTTTTCTTACACTATATGGTTAATAAACTTACCATAACAAGCCAAAACAACCCCAAGTTGTTTATTATTAATATATCTATCCTTATCTAAGTCATTTGGCCGATCCTTAGATTTTTAGGAATTAAATAACAATTAATAATATAATATTTCTTTTAAAAACTAATTTATGTCAATTTTGACACTATTTGGTACATGATTTTTATAAAATTTATAATAGAATTATAAGTTAGAACCAAGTTACATATATCAACAATAACATGTCATATTAACCTATAAAATTAATTTAAGTCATAAAAAGTCTCAAATTACATTTATTTGGGCATTTATAACATCAACTATGTCAATATTTCATTAATAATAAAATTACTGCATCATCGTTGTGTCATAAATAAATTAAATTATTTAATGTCTAAAAATTACAAATAAAATACCATTATGTAGGAAATATTTTTATCTTTCTAATGAATATTTATAGTCGAATTTATATTATTTATAACCCAATACTAAAAATGATTTACTTATTAAACATAGATTTTAACTATTTTAACCCTTCTTTAAATAAATTAATAATAAATGTCCTAATCTAATCCAAGTGGGCCTAAATGGACATATTTTATTCCTAATGTTGTTTTTGGTCGAATTAAACTTGTCCAATAGAATTAGGACATGTTTTAGGGTAATAATAATATCATTTTTACCCTTAATTACCCTATTTACTTTTAACCGTGGTAAAAAAAAGTAAAAAGTTACTATTCGCCAAAAATTATTTTCATCTCATTGAACAAAATTTTACTTAATGACATCAACCGTGTCTCTCGAATTTTAAAATTCCATTCACAGAAGTTGTAAAATTAAGTTTTATGAAAAATTCATTTTTTTAACTACCACTTAGTGGTTTCACTATTCATCAAAAAATGAAAGTTTCCAGAAAAATACAAAAAATTAGGCCTAAGATATATTTGATAATATGAACTCAAAAATGATGTCTATTTTACCAAATTCAAAACATATCAGTTGCATTAATTAATTTAAAAATTAATTCCCGTCGTCAAAACAAATAGCGTGTTCTTAAGAGATAAAAACTATCAAAAGAGTGAGACTTGTTTATGTCTGGTTTAAATGTGAAATTACATCCAATGACCAACATTGTATTATATTGTAAAAATATATTCTAAATATACTTTAAAACCACTCAAATTAATAATTTATCACTATTAATTATTTTGATTGAAAAACTTGTTTTTAATTAAAATTTAGTAATTCTCACTATTCATCAAAATATGAAAGTTATCCGAAAATTACCAAAATTTCAGCCAAAGCTAATTTCAATATTCTGAATCCAAAAATGAAGTCCATTTTGAAAAATAAAATTTAAAAAATTTCAAAAAGTCGTTATTACTATTCATAATGGCTAGTTTTAATAATATTTTAATAACATACTGTTGTTTAGTGAAAATCGTTATTGCATACTACACACGCTATCGAGGAAGGTCGTGATTGCGTGCAAGGCAAGTCAAGGATGCTTGTTGTGCAATCTCCTTTTGGTGTAGTGTACAACACACGACATTAATTAAATTAAAAAGAATATTTTTCATAAAATCTCGGGGTGTTACAAAAGGCATCCTAAATCATTTCTCAATATTCAAATAGTTCATCCCTAGACATATATTCATCATTATGTGACTCACTCTTATTCTCAGAATAATAGGCATTATATATAGGAGAGTTAAGCGTTACCTTAGAGGTTTCTGTCATGAAACATAAGTTGGCATGATTATTCTGTTCACTATCAGAAGCATCAGATCCACTGGAGCAGTCTTCTGAAGCACTCCAGGTTTTTTTCATAGCCTTTTTATATCATCTTCCCTTGTCTTCATATTTCTTCTTGAATTTCATCTTGGGAATGTCTGCCTTCACAAGACCTTTTCATTTTCACTTATAGCAGATTATTTCATTTGATTTGTCATTCCATTTTCTTTATTTCATCCATTGTCCTTTACTATCATACATTCCCATGTAGTTTGACTTCCTAAAGAATTTCTTCTTTCGGTAGAACTTTTTGAACCGTCTAGCAAGAAGAACCATTTCCTTATCATTGTCTGAATCTGACTCTTCACTAGTGGAGCTATCTGCAGGAACTTTAGATTTTTCTTTTTTTTCACTCTTTGAGGTAGTAGTCTTGAAAGCTAATGATTTCTTCCTTGGTTCCTAATCTACTTCTTGATTCACCTAAAGTTCTTCCTCATACATCATAAGTTTTATAATTAGCTCATTCACTGGTATCTTTCTTATGTCATAAGTTTCTTTGATAGAAACAGAAGTTCCCCTCCATCAATGGGGTAGTCATCAAAATAGTCTCATGATTTGGTCCGTGTTGTCCACTGGTTTTCTAATAAGACTCATAGTGTTGACTATTTCTTTGAACCTGAGATACATTTCATAGATATATTCATCATTCTTCATTTTAAAATTTTCATATATAATAGTGTATGTTTTTAGTCTCATTTTTTTATCATTAGATGTTCACTCATGGGAAACAGGTAAAGTATCCCAAATTTCATATGCATTTTTACAAGCAGATATTCTATTGAATTCATAATCACCTAGAGAATAGTACATGGAATTCATTTCCATAGAGTTATTATTATATGTAGCTTTAGCCAACTGAGACCATGTGTCCCTAGTAGTAGAATTAATTTATATTACTCTTCAATTGTATCCCAGATTTTAGGCCCCATAGTCTCTAGATATATTTTCATTTTTAATTTCCACTGAGGATAGTTATTACCATTAAATAAAGGTTTCATGTTAGTAGAACCACCCTAAACTCTAGTTTCCATAGTTACATAGAATTTAACAAAATGAAAATTTAGAAATGAACAAAATTATAAGATCATTAAGATACAACTAAAATAACAATTGAAAATAATTTAGAAAAACTAGAAAATAAATAATACTCTGGTACCAAATGTTGGTCGAAGTGGATACTCAATAGGGGGTGAATTGACTACCAATTTAAAATTTCTGTTAAAAGCATTATAATAAAAATTCCCCATTCAAAACAGCCCAGTCAATTAAGGAAGTAGAGATATAAATTTTAAATTTCTCAATAAGTTTCTCTATGGTTGATTCGTCCTCAGTTGAATCAATGTAATAACTAATTCAACATTTTAATTAAGTTTACTGAATTAAGCATGAACACAAACTAACCAAAACTAACTGTCAGAGTTAAAATAAAAATAGTTTTCTATCTTTGAAAGGATATAAGAAATGGATAAAACAAAACAGGGTAATTGAATATTTCTATAACAATGTAAACAAGAGGTTCAGTCTCAAGAAGAGACTTAATCCTCTCAACTTGGTGGTCACCTACCAAAAAGAACTTTATATAATAAAAAAATTTTGAACCAGACCCTGGATCATGGTTTACATCAGCGCACTCAGTTGTCCTTGTCACCTTTGATATCTACCACAACTATTCGTGGGAATCAAATGAAATAAGCTATTGAGTATGAGGATAGTTTGATATCCTCTAGTTATGCTCAAGAGATAGTGTGTGTAAAACAAATATACACACTGCTCAAATATTGAATATAAAATAAAACAGCGTTAAAAAAGGGAATAGAGTTAATAATTCTCTGTGTGTTGTAAACTAAGGCTCTAGAATCAATGAATGATGAGAAAATAGTATTTGAGTCTTCTTTAGTAAGTTTTCTTCAAAACATAGTATCGTTGTTTCTGTAATCCATCTTCGAGGAAATAAAAACAGTCCAGTTCTTTTATGTCTTGATGTATACTAATCCCTTTTTGAAAAAAAAATCATGTTACGGTATTCTTGTAATCTCAAGTGCTTAGCTATTCTCTTTTTGTATTCGCTCAGGTATTGTCTTTGCGTGTACTGCTACTGTAATATATTTAACATCCATCTTTAACGTGAATTATAAGGTCCTTTTATACTCCAGTGTCCTCTAGGCATACAGATCTTCGAACGTGCATGTACCTCGTACTTGTCTACGGATTTTCCTACAGACAACATTAAATAATTTCAGAAATATTAATTTGTCTAAATATGACTGTTACAAATAAATTTGAATTAATAAATGGAAATTGTAATTTATGACTATCAGTGAGTCATCTTCAGTCTGTCATCTTCGGTTTGATAACAACATTCTATAATCTTCGGTGTGTCATCTTAGGTCTATCGATGTTCGGTGTTTCGAACTTCGGTCTATCGAACTTCGGTGTGTCATACGTTGGTGTGTCATCTTGGGTCAGTCTAACTTTGGTCTTTCATCTTCTATTTCGGTGTAAAGAATTCTTTTTGTTGAACTTTGGCCTGTTATCTTCAGTTTCGGTGTGTCGAATTCGGTTTCGGTATGTCGATTTTGATCTGTCGAACTTTGGTATGTCATCTTCGGTTTCGGTGTGTCTACATTGGTGTCAGGGAATCTACAAATGTTATGAAGAGTATATCTTGTATATACCATTACAAGATAATGTGTTAATCAAAAAATACATGAAAAACTACACTTGTAAGCATGTTTATTCATCAGTATAGGTTATAGACTTAGTTCAGTATATGTTGTTATATGAAAAAATTGATTCACATAGAGATATTAAAATTGCATGAAAGAGTACAATCTGGTTAGTGATATAATTTTTGATTATGAAAAATACTATATCTTGGAGGGTCCAACAGATATTATTTTCTTATAATTAATTATATCTATCTTAAATGAATAAATCAATTGAGAGTACCAATATTGAGAATATTACCATTATAAGGTATTATACTGATGTATTCTCTATATAATTTATTGGCCTTCCTCAATACTAAGAGGTTGTGTACTCAATTGAAATTATACCAAGATCTCTTCCAATATAAAATAATCCTTATAGAATTTCCCCAATTATTATGGATAAAAAAGAAATTATAAGAACATATAAATATAGGTTTTATATGTCTCCGAGCTTCACCATATGGTTCACCGATCCATTTTTCAAAAAGAAGGATGGTTCTATATGTCACTATATTGATTATCATAAAATAAAAAATATCATGACAATGATGAAGTATCCTCTTTTATGGATTTAGGACTTCTTATGTTAGTTATTTGAGCTCAATATTTTTCTAATGTCGACCATATGTTAGGATATCTTCTATTACAATGTTAAACAATAAGAAGATTTCCAGGACTATCTGTCATATAAGGTGTGGGCACAATGAGTTAATTGTCATTCCATTTAAAATATATAATTCAATAAAAATCATCGTGGACGAAATAATATATAATTTAGAATCTACATTGATAAAAAAATTAACCTTTATAAAATATATTCTTATATACACTAAAATAAATTAGGAACATTATTTGAATTTCAATGTTGTGATGGAGAATATGATACAAGAGGTTTTATATTAAAATTATATTAAATGTGATATTTTGATTGGGAAAGTATAATTATATTGTAATTTTATCACTTTTAATGGGATATTCTTGTACCCTTCAGTGACTAAGGTGATTGTGGATTGTCCTTGGCCATAATTTGTGAGGGATATCCATAGTTTCCTTAGGAATGTTTGGTACTATCAGATATTTTTGAGAATCTTCTCATGATTTTTAACGCCTCAATCCAATATTACTCAAAAGGGAGTGATCTGAGTCTAGATAGATGAGTATGAAGAGATAATCATATTGATTAAGTAGAGGCTAACCACATCACAATTACTCACCATACTCATTAGACGAGAAGGATTTCTGTTCTACACTAATTCCATAAAAATGGCTTGGGTAGTGTATTGATGCATAATGGTAAAGTAATAACATATGTATCCCGACAGTTAATGGGGAATGACTATAACTATCAAAATCAAGATCTTCAGTTAGTTGGAGTAATATTCATGTTAACAATTTTCAGTCATTATCACATTGGTGTGAAGTATGATATATATATATATGGACCACATGATCTTGGAATATATATATTCAAATAGAAGGAGATAAAAATGCACTAATGAATATAGTAATAGATAATAATGGATTATGATATCCCAATCAACTAACCTCTAGTGAAGTAAAAAATTGGAAGATGTGCTTAGTAAAAGATATCATGAATCCTTATCTAGGATTAGGATTGTGACTGATATGATATTCTTGGACAAGTAATAGTTTAACATAATGATCATGATGAAACGAGAATTATCCTTCCATTCTGAAATTATTTCTCAGACATAATTACATAATAATAGTAATAAATCCTAAATGGATTATATTGAAATATATAAAAAGATCAATGCTCTGAGGAAGGAAAACCCCCTTGAGTTCAAGGTTGATGATAATAGTGTTGTGATTTTTGCGAAACAGATTTTTGTTCCAACAGATCTGGAGATAAAAAGGATCTCCAAAACAATTCTCATATATTAACAATTTCTATCCACCCAATAAACATGAAAATTAATAGAGATATTTGAGAACATTATTGGCGGGACAATGTAATGAATTAAATTGAGTAATATACATCAAATTACCTCATGTTTTATCAAGTGAAGGATGGGAGGAAAATTACGAAGGGATGGGGTAACCATTTCACCTAATTACATGGAAATTGGAAATCGTCACTGTATATTTTTCCGTAGGTATTCTTAAGAATGAAAAGGGTAAAAATTCTATATGTATTGTGGTGCGGGGTATTATAAATACTACTACCTTCATTGTCAATCGAGAGGGCTTATCAATCTATCACCTTGAAATGATATACATTAGAAAAGTGGTGATGGAACACCATTATCGACTGTATCATATCGAGATTCACAATTCACCGCAATGGTCTGGATGGGTCTTCGACATGAAATAAACATATATTTAAACATTATTATGGTCATTAACCCATATACTAATCTCTAATCTGAACAGACTATCCAGAAACAAGAGAATATGTTGATGAATTTATCTATGGACATCAAGGGATTCTAGGACCAATAACTTCCATTTATTAATTCTCACATAAAATAACAGTTTCCACAAAAGAATTCAAATGCACCCATATTGTAATGGCCTGAAATTTCCATGCATTTTTTAAAAAATGGGAATTTTATGAGTCCACGAAAATTGAAGGTGCGTGATTCCGAGGCCCGGAGTGCTCGGAATGAATTTATGATGTTTTATGTAGTGGTGGGGTCCACTATAACTAAACCTCCTCTTAATGCTTTATTGCGGTCGGGACTTCCCGACACCCTATTGGTGGGAGGAGAGGAAAAACACTCAACCCCTCTCATAAATGTGAGGGAGATCCTCTTGATCCCCTCTACCTTAATTGTACCAACACACCACTTAATTATACCAACGTTAATTAATTTGATTGCACCCTTTTTAATTTATGTAACAGCATTGTTAGAATTTAAGAAGGTTCCTAATAAATGAACCATCCTAAATTCCATGATCGTTACCTACCATTCCCCTCTCCTATATATATGGAGCTTGAGAGAAGGATTTGCAACAGCTTCACCAAGCGATGAAGCGCTGGTAAAGTGACGCGACTCCCAACACTTGGAGGATTATGCTCTCCAATGAAGAACTTGTTATCCAACAAAGAACATGCTCTCCAACGATGAACGAAGACCTCCTTTGAACTTCTTCCTCGGGACTACCCCTGACATGGGAAGTACTCATCCATGGTGAACTGATGTCCGTACTTCTTCTCGCGCCAACATCAACGAATGAGGTACGGGTTTAATTGTTTTTGTTTATCACATTCCAGGTACTCCCTTCTTCTCTTGTACAAGATTGGGAAGATTGAATTATAGAATATCGTGGTCAACCATCATTGCTTCGAACTTGTGAAACGTTTTCTACCACTCTTAACACGGAGGGTGCGGGCCAAACTAACATGGCCCGACCCCCATCCATTATTCATCTATGTGGTGTACTTCAGAATGAAGGATGGTGACGAAGGCGACGACACCGACACTCGTGTACACCGTGACCTGTGCCGCCCCTGCGGTGCTTTGGCCTCCCAGTCGAACCGGCCTCGCGCCCACCAGTCGAGCCACCACGGCCATGACGACCGCTGGATGAGCCGCCCGGACCGCACCACCCGTCGGCCTCACCCCCTGTTGGCCGTGCCACTGCAGTCCCTCCGAGCTGCCCTGGGTCGCACTGCCCACCGACCTCTAATGTTGCCCGCACACATTGGGGTGCCCCGACATCCTGATCTGCCCATGCCCCTCATGGAACCCAGGACAAATCGGCTTCGCACCCCGGGCCTAGCTTCCCATGCATCACCTTCCGGGCAGAAGCGCCCTCACACTAAATCACGGCTGGTCTGCCCCCTCACGGTCGGTCTGCGCCCTTGCGGCCGGTCCTCGCCCTCACGGCCAGTCCGCGCCGCTCGTGGCCTACTAGGCTAGGCCCAACGGGCCGAGTCGAACCCAAAAGGCTAGCCTACCCAACAGGCCAGGCAAGACCCAACGGGTCAAGCCAGGTAGACTCGAACTAGGTCAACCCATACTGGGTTAGGCTGGGTCAGTTCGACCGGATCAGACCGAACCGGGGCCCACTATGACCCTTTACTTTCTTGTGGTCATATATTTGGCACCCAAAGTCTATTTGACGAACCATCAATGCCTCTGGTAATCTTGGATCATGATTCCCCCTTTTAGTATACCACACTGGAGTTTGGGGTATAGATGAGTTACGATCAGGTTGGATCGAGCACGAATCCAACTGGGCCCCCGGGACTAAAAGGCAAAAAACTCACAGACTGGGAAACCGATTGATGCACTTTGTGTTGCATTGAGACCCTTATAATGTGGAGAACCATTGAAATACTTCTTTGGGGGACTTTATGATAGTTGGAGTATCGACCTGTAGCTCGTGGAGTAGATCCTCCCAGAGGTGGGCCGGAATTGTGAAAAGACCTAGTAGCTGGTTGAGACCTGACGACTGTTGGCCGTTTGACTTGTGGTAACACTACTATCCCAGTGGGGAGTTCTATGGTGATGTGACAGACCAATATTACTCAATAAGAGGAGGACCACAACAGGATACGTGGGGGAGCATGCTTGGTGATGTGGCAGACCCACGGTGGGGAGCGCCTATGTGTTATGCGGCAGACCCACGGTACTCGATAGGATGAGTAACTCAACTGTCCAAGGTTAGTTGGAAGTATGCTTGGTGTTGCGGCAGGCCCACTATACTCGATTGAGAAGGAGTTCTCTTGCAGGCGAGGTTTCGATAATGTGAATGGGGATGTTACTTGATAATACCCATAAAATATAAACCTGGTTGAGCTGAGTCATTTTTTCTGTTTAATCCTCATGATTGAGATGAATCACTTGATAACTTAGGTATATGTATGGGAATATACCTATGTGATTTTATCTATTGATTTCATACATTGTGGTTTATCTTTGTTAGATTTTGTGAGACTTTGAGGGTCTCAGAGTCCCTAATGAGTATCATTTTAGTCACCCCTGCATAGGCTATGCCCACACCTTGTTGTGTTGGATGCAGACGACGGACAACGATGACTGAGGCTAAGAGTACCAGGACTGGACGGTACCTAGAGGTGGACCATACGGCTTGTTGGTACACGGAGGAGATGGAAGGAAATGGAGTTATGAGGATACGATATGTACCTACCCTTCATGTAGGAATCTTGGAGGATAATCTCATAGCTCTATTTTATTTTTCATTAGAGGTATTTCATTTCATTTGTACTTGTACATTATAGTGGGGCTTGTATTCTATCCCCTTTTACTTTCAGCACTCTTTTGTTATACAGTTTACTTGGTGTTTCGTCCCTTGATGTGTGTTTAGTTACATGTGTATACAGGTTATAAAGGAAATTCCTTCCTAGTTTTTGGGAACATCACCTTTGGTGCTAGGCGCTAGCCCCTAGCCTATGGAAAGGAGGGCATGGGGTAGTCACGGCACGGGCCTCGTGGGACGGGTTGTGACAAATTTGTATTAGAGGAGTCTGTTCTACCATAGAACTTGGACTCTGATCTATATTATTAAGCAATGGTGTTAAGTTTAGTGAGTGTGGTTTTCAGTTCAAGGATTCTAGTATTGGAGCGTCAGTTGACGTATCCATACTCTTTGACCTTGACTTCTGATTTCAGACATAGTGCACAAAAACATTGATTCCATGTGTGTTTTTAAAAGTTTTCTTTAATTCAGCTCACCAGATCAGCTCACCAGGTATAAATTTTAACCGTAGCACACCTGTTTATTTTCAGGATGCCTCCTCATGGATAGGTAGCTAGATTTTGGAGAGTTGTATGCACTGATAGCCCACCGAGAAACGAGGCATTAGTGCATGGCCCTTTTCTATTAGAGGCACCTGCAGAGGTACCAGTGGTACCACTTCCCATTGGGCCAATGATTCCACCAGCCCCAGAATCATACAGGGCACACAACTTGAGTGCGTTGCATGAGTTCCAATGTGAGTGGACACCAAGGTTCTGGGGAGAGATGGACCCCCAAGCGGCTGAGGTTTGGCTGGATGCTGTGGTGAGAGTTTTCCAACTAGTAGGGACACCAGCCGATCTCATAGTGATTATTACTGTCAGCCTTCTACAGGTAGTAGCAGGAAGATGGTGGAGCTTGATGCTCCAGGTTCACGACGAGGTGACGCTTCTCTGGGTAGACTTTGAGAGCCTGTTTTAGGAAGAGTTTGTCCCAACGACTCTTCACACAGTTTGTATACATGAGATTCTTCATCTGCAGTAGGGAAGCATGAATTTGGTTCAGTACTCTGTGAGGTTCGCTGAACTCTCACGCAAGATCACAGATATGGTGCATGACCCTTTATTCAGGGCCTAGACCTTCGAGTAGGGACTCATGTGGGAGATCAAGGCTTCAGTGATCTCACTTCGCATCCTGACGTAGTAATGGGGTGTTAGAGAGATCCCTCTTGGTGGAGAGTTTCCTTGATGAGCAGTCACCCATAGTGAGACCCACTACCAGTCGACACATAGAGAATTCATCTATAGATGGCAGTAGAAATATGTCACAGAGTTCTTAGAGAACCAGACCTACTGGTGTATGATTGCATGACTCAGGATCGGTTGTGCAGGGCACCTGAAGCGGAGCTAGTAATGCCAGGATAGGGCAATGTTATGCATGCAATGGGCAGGGTGACATGGATCGTGACTGTACGACCCGTCTTATGGATGATTAGTAGATAGTCGATGAACTGCCCAGGCAGAGAAAGAGGTTCAACCGAGGAGGTCTATAGGGAGTAGGCGGATGTGGCAGAGGAGTTGGCCCAGCAGCTGGCGATGGGAGACGATTAGAGGTATCACTGCCACCACCACTCGGAGGTCCATCCAAACAGCATGGAGAAGGTTGATACGGGAAATCTCAACTCCAAGCTGTTGAGGCTTACGATCACAACACTCCAAAGATGATACAAGGTTTGATCTGTGTCTACTCCACCTTATCTTCAATATTTATAGAAATAGGTTCCAGTCATTCTTTTACATCCACTGACCTCATTTGGAGCTTGGAGATTCTAACGGAGTCATTGGCTCAATCTTAATAGCTATATAATCCTACGGGAGCGGATTTGATGATTATGCATTGGGGCTGGAAGAGCGAGATTACTATAGTAGGTGAGATCTTTGACTAGGATCTCCTAGTAGCGGCATTATGGCCTTAAGATGTAATCTTGGGTATGGACTGGTTATCTACATTCCATACTCAAATATATTGTATTAGGTGCATAGAGTAGTGTGTCCGCATGGATTTGACAAGGTTTCCCTTCCCCAGCGAGAAGGGATCCTTTGCAGCACATGATGGAATTACCTGGAGGAGAGTGTAGACGATCACTCATCAGTTGGCTAGCCTTACACTTGGAGCTATTGATGAGGATAGTTTGAGATATCCTGTAGTAGTGGACCAGTACTGGGATGTTTTCCCTGATGATATTCTAGTTCTACCTCCTCGCAGAGAGGTGGACATTTACATTGACTTATACCCCAGGACGACACTGATATCTACCCCAGCGTATTGGATGGCTCCTGTGGAGCTTCATGAACTATCGGTATAGCTAGAGGACTTGCAGGGGAAGGGATTCATCTGGCCAAGTGTTTCTCCTTGGTCAGCCTCGATTCTCTTCACCAAGAAGGCATATGGGAGATTAAAGCTTTTTTTGACTATCGGTGCATAAAACAGGTGATCGTAAATAACATGTCCCCACTCCGAAGGATTGAAAACCTCTTTGATCAGATGAAGGGAGCACCGTGGTTCTTGAAGATAGACCTCAGATCAGGTTTTCACCATCTTAGAGTATGAGACGAGTACGTGCCGAAGACAACCATCTGATGTCCATATAACCACTACGAGTTATTGGTTATGCCATTAGGCATGACCAATGCTCTAGCAGTGTTCATGGTACTCATGAACATGATCTTTTAGCCTTTCCATGATCACTTTGTAGTGGTCTTCATCAAAGAAATTCGGATCAACTCATCTACTGAATAGGATCATTCCTATCATTTGTAGGTAGTACTCGACAAACTCCGGGAGCACCATCTTTAAGGTAAGCTATCAAAGTACTAGTTTTGGAACTGATAGGTTCACTTCCGGGGACATCTCCTATCAGAGGCTGGAGTTGTAGTGGATCCAGCGAAGATTGAGGCAGTACATGCATGGGATCCACCCTAGAGTGTGACAGAGGTACGGAGTTTTCTAGGTTTGGCTGTATATTACCAGTGGTTTGTACCAGATTTCTCCAGAATTGTAGCACCACTATCATCCTTGAAGAAGAAGGGGCAACCCTTCCATTGGTCAAATATATGGAAGAAGAGTTTTTCAGAGCGGAGGCAGAGGCTGACTAGTGCCCCCATATTGAGGCTACCAGAGGAGAGAATAGGGTACATAGTCTACTAAGACGCATCGGGGACCGGGATCGGATGTGTCCTGATGCAGGGGAAGGCAAAGATCATATATTGTTCTCTGCAGTTGAGACAGCATGAGCAGAACTATGCTACCCATGACCTGGAGTTAGTAGCAATGGTCTTCTCCTTGAAGATGTGGCGACACTATCTAATGGGTTATCATTTTAACATTTACTCAGATCACAAGAGTCTTAGGTATATCTTCTCTTAGAAGGAACTGAACCAAAGACAACTAAGTTGTCTTGACTTCCTCCAGAACATTGACTTCGAGATAGTCCATACTCCTAGGAAGGGAAAAATTGTCGCAGATGCACTCTACAGGAGGACTGGTATACAGCTCCTAGGTGAGGCGATAGAGAAGTTGGATCCTTTGTAGATATCCTTCATAGAAGGTGATGAAGTATCTTTTCTACAGTCTCTTACAGTCACTCCACCATTTATTCAGCGAGTTAGGGAGGCGCAACATGGGGATGCTGACTCTAAGACACGACATGCTCAAATATCCACAGGACAGGCACCTGATTGATTTAACGAAGGTGGGGATCATGTCATCCTCTTTAGAGGATGTACCATGGTACCAGTGTCACTTTAGGAGGATGTGTTAAGGTATTTCCACACATCCCTTCTAGCAGTACATCCAAGAGTGGAAAAGATGTACTGGGACCTCCAAAAA
The DNA here is from genome assembly GCA_963277665.1 of Viscum album. Lineage (NCBI taxonomy): Eukaryota > Viridiplantae > Streptophyta > Magnoliopsida > Santalales > Viscaceae > Viscum > Viscum album. The sequence goes on along the minus strand of OY728151.1, from coordinate 1,786,723,979 downwards.
CAGCACTGGTGGCCGGGAATGAAGAAATAAGTAGTAGAGTTTGTCTCTTGATGTCTCACTTTCCAACAAGTGAAGCTGGAGAATCAGGTACCAGAAGGCTTGGTTTAGCCTTCAAAGGTCCCATATTGGAAGTGGGATGGGATAACCATTGACTTCGTGATAGAACATACACATACATCCAAAGGTCATGACTCAATTTGGGTGATCTTCAATGGACTCGCCAAGCCGTCCCACTTGCTACCGATTAGAGAGAAGGGTTTAGTAGAGAGCTTGATATGCCTCTATGTGCAAGAGATTTTGTGGCTATATGGAGTAACCATGATGATTTTCTCCGATCATGATACTTGTTTTACTTCCCTTCTATGGAAGGGGTTGCAGGAGGCTTTCAGGATGTAGCTCTGTTTTTGCACTACCTTTAATCCTCAGATGGATGGTCAGACTAAGTGGACCATTCAGACCCTCGAGGACAAGTAATGTGCTTTTGTCCTCGACATCAGTCATAGCTGGGAGAATCACTTACCTTTGGTGGAGTTTTCATACAACAACAACTATCACTCCACCAGTGGGATGACACATTTTGAGGCATTGTACGATTGACCCTGCAGATCACCTTTGTGCTGGACTGACCCAGGGGAGTCATCACTAGTGGAACTAGAGATGGTATGGGAAACCACAGTGAAGGTGCATATCATCCAGCAGTAGTTGAAGACTGCATAGATCAGGCAGAAGTTGTATGCTTATAGGAGGCATAGACCTCTGAAGTTCGAGGATGGAGACCACGTCTTTCTACGTGTCTGACCTCGACGAGGATTGCAAAGATTTGGACGATGCAACATGTTGTCTCTGAGATTCATCGGACCTTTTCAGGTCCTTAGAAGCGTTGGAGAGATGGAATACTACTTAGGTCTTCCACCTCAATTGCACCAAGTTCATGATGTCTTCCACGCTTCCCAGTTGAGAAGATACGTGCACAACCCTTCTCACATCATCGCCCATGGTGAGCTGGACGTTGACGATGGGGATACTTTTAAAAAGATTCCAATAGAGATTGAGGATCGATAGGAGAATGTTTTTTTGGATGGTTGATAACTCTGATGCACGTTTTCTGGTAGCACGTGGACCTCTAGGAGAGCACATGGGAGCGACAGGCTCAGATGCATGCTCAGTACCTTCACATATTCCCTCGATTTGATTTGTGGCTTATAGGGACGTAATGCCTTGATGTGGGAAGAATGTAAAGACCCTAAATTTCAATGTAATTGTTTTAATAAATGGGAATTTTTTGAGTCCACAAAAATTGATGGCCCATGATTTTGAGGTCAGGAGAGCCCAGAATGAATTTCTGAAGTTTTGTTCAGGGGTGGGGTCCATCGGAACTAATCTTCCTCTTCTTGTTTTATTGTGGTGGGGACCACCCGACCCCCTATTAATGGGAGGAGAGGAAAACCGATCAATACCTCTCATAAATGTGAGGTAGAGCCTCTTGACCCCTTCCACCATAATTGTTCCAATGCACATACTATTAAATTCTACCATCACACCCTTTAATTATGCCAACATTAATTAATTGGATTTCACCCTTTATAATTTAAGTAAAAATGTCATTGGAATTTTGGAAGGTTACCTATAAATGAACCATCATAAATTTCATGATTGTTACCTACCTTTCCCCCTATCATATATATATAGAGCTTAGGAGGAGGATTTGGGATGGATTCACCAAGCGACGAAGCATTGGTAAAGTGATGTGAGGCCCAACACTTGGAGGATTATTCTCTGTAAGGAATAAGGAGCTCTCCAACAAATAACGCGCTCCCCAATGATGAATTCCGACCTCCTTTGATCATCTTCCTTGGGACAACTTCCGAAGTGGGACATACTCATCCACGGTGAACCAACGTCCATACTTATTCCCATGCCAACGTCAATGAACGAGGATGGGGTTTAACTCTTTTTGTTTTTCACCTTCCAGGTACTCCCTTATTATCTTGTGCTGGATTGGGAATGATTAAATTATAGAAGATCGTGGTTGGCGTTCTTTTCTTCGTACTTTTGAATCATTTGCAGCCACTCTAAACGCGGAGGGTGCGGGAAAAACTAACATGGACTGACCCCCTCTATCGTACTTCATTTTGGGGTTCTTTGGAATAATGGAAGGCGACAAAGGTGGCGAAGGCAATGGCGTTGCCACCTACGGCCACTGAAACCCATTCCGCCCATGTGGCACTCTAGCCTCCAAGCCGAACCAGCCCCACGCCTGCTGGTTGAGCCGCCCCGGTCGTGCCTCCCATCGGCTGAGCCTCCTCGGCCATACCACCCGCCGGCCTCGCCACCTGTCGTCCCCTCGAGTCTCCCCTGCTCGTGCAGCCCCCCTCCCTCCCACACCCCTCATGACACGTAAGCCTCCCGAGCCACCCACACCCCTTGTGGCGCCCCGACCGAACCAACACCACGCCCCGGGCTGAGCCGCTCATGCGGTTCCCTCGAGGCCGAACCGCCCCCACGACGACTAGCGGCCGGTCCGTGCCCTCACGGACCTCTGCAGTCCCTCGTGGCCTACTGGTCTAGGCCCAGTTGGTCAGGACGAATCGAACGGGTCATGCCAGGTCGAACCGAACCGAGTCAACCCAGACGGGGTTGGGATGGGTATGTCCGACTCGGTCAGATTGGACTCAGGCCCACTACGACCCTTTACATTCTTTTGGCCATATCTTTCCCACCAGAAGTCTGTTTGAAGAACCATAAGTGGTGATGTAATACTGGAGCATGAAGGTACCTTTGAATATACCCCATCAGATTTTGGGGTATAGTTGAGTTACGGTCATGTTGGATCGATCACGAATCCAACAGAGCCCCCAGGACTAAAAGGCTAATAACTCACAGACTGGGCGTCTGATTGACACACCGTCTATTGCGTTGATACCTCTATTAAAAGGCAGACCATTAAAATACTTCTTCATGGGACTTTGTTATAGTTTTAGAATCGACTAGTAGCTCGTGAGGTGGATCCTCCCGGAGACGAGCGAGCATAGTTCAGAGACCTAGTAGATGGAAGAGACCTGACGACTACTGACCATTTAACTCAGAGTGACTCTACTAGACCAGTGGGGAGCACCTTGGTGTCACGGCAGACCCACGTGGGAGGAGCACACATGGTGACGTTAGAGACCCATGGTACTCAACAGGAGTAGTACCAAAGTAGGCTACAAAGGGAAGCACACTTAGTGATGCGGCAGACCCATGGTGGGTAGCACCTCTGTGTGACATGAAAGACCCACGATACTCGATAGGAGGAGTATCTCAGCAGTCCAAGGTTAGTGGGAAGTTCTCTTGGTGTCACAGTAGGCCCACTGTACTCTATTGAGCAGGAGTTCTCTAGTAGCCGAGGTTTTGATAATGTGACTGGTGTTGTTACTTGATACTACCCCTAAAATAAAATCCTGGTTGAGCTGAGTTAGTTTTTTTGTGTTTTCCTCGTGATTGAGATAGATCACATGATAACTTAGGTATATGTATGGGCATATACCTTTGTATGGTTATATGCTGATTTCATAATTTTTGTTTTATCCTTCATGGATTTTGTGGGACATTGAGGGTCTCAGGGTCCCTACTGAGTATCACAATACTCAAGCCTACACGGGCTGTGCCCACACCTTGTTGTGTTGGATACAGATGACAGATAGCGCTAACTGAGGTTGAGAGTACCAGGACTAGACGGTATTTGGAGGTGGACCATAAGGCTTGTCGGTACATAGAGGAGACAGACAGGTGTGGAGTGGAAAGGAGAAGATTTGTACCAACCCTTAAGGTAGGAACCTCATAGGATGATCTAGTAGTTGTCTTTTATTTTTCATCATTTGTATTTCATTTCAGTTGTACTTGTACCTTCTAGTTGGGCTTGTATTCTTGCCCCTTTTACTTTCATCACTCTTTTGTAATACAGTTTACTTGGTGTTTCGTATCTTTCTATGTGTTTAGTAGCATGTGTTTATAGGTTATAACGGAAATGACTTCCCAGTTTTAGGGAATTTCACCTTTGGTGCTAGTCGCTAGCCCCTGGCCTATGGAAGGTGGGCTTGGGGTAGCCACGACATGGGCCCCATGGGACGGGTTGGGACACATATTAATCCCACTATATGAATAGATATATAACACCTAATTTATAGGTTTATGTAGGAGAAATTATATTGCGGCGACTTGAGTTGGTCGAAGAAATCGTAAAATAATTTAAGAAAATTCAACAACACGTCATTATAGAATAGAGTAAATTAATGATTTATGTTGATAACTATTGATGTGACGTAGAGTTTTATGTTAGTGATAATTTTTTTTATATATATGTCAATGGAAGAGAGTCATGATATTTGGGAAGATGAGGAAGCTAAGTCTAATATATTTTATATCGTTTGTTATATTTATCACATCACATCTATAGCATATTGATTAGAAATCCCACAAAACCTATCCAATATATATGATGTGTTATATATGTCCCTTTTACGGATGTATATACCAGATCACTCACATGTAATGAATTCAAATGTGAAATAGATGGTGAATGAAATATCTTACGACGAAAAACTGGTGAAAATATTGGACTATAGAGATAATGTTTTGTACAACAATACAACTAACCATTCTAAACTACTCTATAGAAAGAATATTTATGATGTTGAAATCTGTGAACCAAAATTGATCATGAAAAATGTAACCGTATTTATTTTGAACATATTGTATGAGATCAGATTTAGAGAGAAAATTTTAATATGTGGGAAAGAAGGTAATGACCAAGGATATCAGTAATTATTTCCCCTTTGTACAATTTTTTATGAGTGTATTATGTTTTATAAAATAAGTAACTAAACCAAAAAACATGAATCAGTAATAAAATTAAATTATTTATAATGGTCATGATGGCCATTAATGTTGTGGGAATAGATTGTAGTAACAAAAATTTGAATTTATATTTTCATAATACATATAGAAATTTAATCATTAATAAATAACTTCAATTTTTTTCATGGGCATTTTATGTTAAGGAAAATTTTGGTATTTTTCTAAAATAATCTATTTTTAATGAATAGTGAAAAATTACCATTATACTAATACTATCACTTTTATGAAATTATTTTAAAAAAATGTTATAAAAGTTTCTAAAAACTAATTTATTATAAAAAATAAATTTTTTAATGTTATATTATTTATTATAAATTAGTATAATCAGATATGAAACTCATGATTAGGATTTTAGAAAAATTATATAATATAATAATGAAAATTTACATTCCTATGTTTATCTTAATAATATATTCACAGAGTGAAATTAGGATTTGAAATTATTTTAATATTAATTAAATATCCCATAAATAATAATAAATACTATAATGTCAATTGAATAATAAAAAATCACAATTTATCAGAAACATAAAACATATCGTTAAAAAAACACTTTTTATACAAATATGTTTTTTCCCATTACATCGTCTAGTTGTGAAATTTATTTTTTATTTTACATAGAAATATTATTTAATAAATTCGATTTCATATATAGAATCACTATGTTAAAATTTTATAATAATAATTTTATTTGTAACAACCCATCCTTAGTTAACTGAACACGTCGGCCGAATTGGCCTACCATAAGGAAGAGGGAAAGAATGAAACAAAAATAAGTCTCATGTGTAATAGAAGAACAAGAAAAGTTCAAAGAGGAAGATGAAAATATATCAATGAGATATAAAACATCAAGACCAATGGAATAAAATGAAATGTAAAATAATACAATCCATAAACTGAGTCTCTTTGGGACCATCTGTCGCAACCATACTGTCACACTATAAAGGAGACCACAGACAAGAGAAGCTAGTGAATTAAAAGACAACCATCCCTTTACATCACCCCTAAAAAACAAAATCTACATTATCCAAAATTAATATTTATTTTGGGATCACAAATCCTAGAAATATTTCCCCCAAATTATCTATACAAATTATAATACAATGAAAATATTATTTAATGATTAGAAACAAAATAGGATTATCCAGTAGTTTCAAAGTGTATTTATAAAAAAATTACTTGGAATATCATTAAATAATATCATATCCATAAAAAAAATCTATATTAAAATTTCATGATATAATGATTGATAGTATAAGAAAAAAACCATGGATACAGAATATAATAAGTGAGGAATCAACCATGAAATATAACGTCATGTGTAAAACTACTCTTAAATTAAAAATTATAGGATTGGGACTTATAATATGGTGATATGTACACATTAATAAAAATTAAAACACTAATACATTCATAATGTGAATCCAACTGATATCAAGTCCTACCACTATATTTTGATATCAATAAAAGAAACCCTAGTAATGTTACACACACTAAGGTGACATTCCCATTTTCCAATGCAACCATGTTTCCCAATTTTCTAGGACTTACAAATACCATTTTATACCCATGAATAATTTATAAAAAATAATTTCACCAAAATAAAATTCTTACTTACATGATTGATAATACATTTTAAAATTTAAATTAATAGTAGAGACATTTCATCAAACATATTGTGTGCACCAAACCATTTTTAAAGAAATATCCATTTAAAAATATAGGTATCACGTGGATAATAAAAAATGATATCACAACAAAAAAATTCATAAAAATCATTGAAATTTTAAAATAACATAAATTAATATATAAATTATATGTTTTTATAGACATCTACCTCACGAATGGAGGAAAACATGACTCCATCCAAAATGGAGACCATAAATGAGTTTATCAGGTCCTCATGTGACTATATAGATAAAAATAACATAAAACCTCTATCAAATTCATTATATATAGAATCCAAATCCAAATTGGGTGCTAATGAGATAATGGGAGAATATATCTAGTGAGTATATAAGGAGAGGAGAGAAGAAAGGATCAAAAACGTAACATACCTTCAATTGATCCATCATGAAGGAAGGAAACGCATAAAAAATCCAAGGGGATAATATTCTAGATCACATGGGAAGGTTTAGTTTGATGAAAATAAATATTATGAGGTTATTAGATATAAGAAATGATCATGGTAAAAAGGTAATTTCCATCTTTTTTTGCTGTTTGGATCCGGGAGCACGGTTTGGACACACTGTTAGATAGACCAAGATCAAACAATTTATTGAATTGGTAAATTGAAAACCATGGAAAAAAATTTCATCGACATGAGATGAATGTTTTCGGAAATCCATTCTTAATCCATGTGTTTCCCCAGAAAAACAACTGAGACACATACACAGTCCCCTTGGCGAGTCACATCTTTTGGCTAACCAAGCTCAATGTATGCAAACAACCACTGGATTCCAATAAATCTATACCACACGGTTAGTAATAAAAGTGTTATTATACTTATGTATACTTAACATACATGGATATTTCATCATTTTATAATAATATTCATCACATTACAATAGTAAATTCCAGTGAACCATAATAGTTTTGTGTATTTGGAAATTTCGAACACATTATTTGAATTTGTTTAAGGATCTTAATCATCTCCCATAATGATCTTCCTCATTAGTAATAATAAATAAAAGCTTTATTCATATACTTGGAAAATAAAATATAATAAAAATTGATCTAATATGCTCAATAAGGGTAAAAATAAAGGATATATTTAATAATTACATTGACATAAGGGTATGAGAACATAGGTATGATATTTGAAGGTCATACCATGTATATAAAAGATTGTAATCATTATTAATGTAATAATTGTTGGTATTTAAAAATACATTAAGTCTAAGGAAATCAAATAACATTAGTTGTGAGATAATATCATTGGAATAAGACATAGACACGTGGCAAATACATAGGCATATAAAATCATTCCCTATAAGTAAAGGCTATTTCCGAAAAATTTATAAAGGTACTTCATTTGGGACACACCTACTAGGTGGGACACACCCCCATCACTAATTGAATCCCTTTCCTTATATTGGGTCATGTTACACCTTCTTACCATAGTTTTTCATGCCCGTTGACTTTTTTACCATATTAATAGTTAATCTTTACTCCCTGGACCATCTTAGTAGTCAAGGTTAAATCCAAATAAAATATTAGTACTCAAGGTTCACTATTAAGACGATATTAGTATTTAGGTTTCTCTCCCATGTCCTTATTATAAGAAAAAGTCCCTTAATGATCTGGGATTACTCCCCATTTCATTCATGTTTATCTCATGACATATAAATCTTTACCCAACTAATTAGAGGTAGATATGGATCTCATCCATCACATAATGAAAACATACATATATTTCCCACAATATCATAAGAAATTAATCATATAAAAAACCATAAAATGAAATGGGTATCATAAACATGTCATTATATAATAACCTATAGAAAAGATATAGGTTTCATAATAGTTTAATCCAAGAAAAACCTATGGAAATAAGATTGTTTCATAAATGTTTTATCATGGTATAAACCGTGGAAGCGAAATGAGTTTCATTTAAAAAAATTAATATTAAACATAAATAATTAAAATAAATAATAATAATCTTTTATTTATATCATATCCCTAGTAAATAATAAACTATATCAATTTATATCATCTTAAGTGAATATGTATTTTGAAATCTCACTTGGAGCATTTCTTAAGAAAAATAATCATTCTTTAAAAATAATTTTTTAGAAATAAATTAGTTTCAAGATACTTTTATTTAAAAACCACTATTATAACTTATGATGCATGATTTAAAAACTATTAAAAAATATTTCCTATGTAAAACTTCATTTTTCCTTCAAAATCACTTTTTATAACATAAAACATTTTGAAAACATTTTTTTGAATATAACATTGAAAACATATTAAAAACTCTTTTTAAATCATTGAAATAATATATTTTTAAATTTGCATTGAAAAAATATTAAATAATAATTTAAAATAATTTTCAACTCCTTTATAGACATATAAAATTTTTTCAAACATTTTCCCTAAAAATATCTTTAAAAACATCTATAGGTTGCTTTAAAGTCATTGAATTACTTTTCTGTTGAAATAACCTTTGAAAAATTATATATGAAGCATTGGAAATTAATTAAAATACTTTTCCAAAGATAAATAAATTTAAAAATAAATTTTCATTAAAATTAAATTAAAATAAAATTTTAATTTTTTTTTGAAAACAATTTTAGAAACAAGGGTTCTGAATAAAATAGATTTATGATCAAAGAGAGAAACAAAGTCTGATTTTATGAACAATATTTTCTTAATATTATTAAGCTCCAAAGAGCGGATAAAATTGTATCAATACCTAATTATATAATGAAAAACATGATGATAAGAAAATTCAGGATACTTTATGAGATATTTATCACAATGATTCATCAATGAAAACATAATCCTAAAAATCCTTGTAACGGAGAGATCGTAGCATTAAACTCATACCACATTAATAACATTGACTCCTAATACCCTAGACATAATGAAATTGAATGAAGAATATAATTTCATGAGAATAATATTATTCTAGATAAAAAATTTCAAAGGGTATTATATACACCTTTTAAAAGAACATAAGTGTAAAACATTACAAGTGTCTCAAAAAAGGAAAATAAAGACAAAAATTACATTGTCAGTCTAGTAACTCTTGAACCATAAACCCCGTGAAATAAAGGTAACAAAATGAAAAATTAAATAAACATAAATTTAAAGATAATAATCTTATAATACATTTATTGAAAGTATATAATGCACAAAAAATAAAGAAGTTGTAAATAAGTAATATGTTTTTAGAAACAAAAGTGTAACTATAAATCCCCTTACTACTTGAGTAAATTTTGAGTTATGAGATCTATGATAGAATATAATAAATTTAATCTTTAATATAATTAAATAAAGTACATTCATGAAATAAATTGTCAAAGGGAATTATATACACTATAAAATAATAATATTTTTTGGATATAGCATATATCCCAGAGAAATAAAATTATGATAATAGAACTCCAACCTTAAGTCTTAACATTCTTTATACACGTTCAAAACTCCTAAATAATAAATATAATTTTATTATAAAACTAAAAAATTATAGTATTATTTTATCTAATTCAATATATTATTATTTTTCCTGAATTCATATTTCCAGATTATTAATAATTCCATGTTAATGATGCGTTTCTAGAAATACCTTCTTTGATTTTCATATATGTTTTGACTTGTTATTATTGATCCTCTTACTTAGATAATAATATACTTATTTCTATAATTTAATACATGATATAAATATATTATATATATATATATGTTATAATTATTTATAATAATTTATAATATTCATAAATATGAAATGAAATACCTCATATGTGGTGATGTTAGGTCATATGTACGCATGAACGTTGTTTATCTTTTCTTGTTGTATTTAAACAAAGTGAGTAAATGACATATATGTATATATATAAATATTATGATTATACTAGCTTTATTATATCATATAAATCATATATTTTTATTATATCCATACTTAATACATTCCATGTAATGCTTGAAATGAATCACATCGCTTTGAGGAGGCGATAGTCCACACTTCCAAAAACAAAGTTATCGTATTCCAAAAAAATAGAATGGAAGTATTTATGTGTTTTATAATACTTCCATAAGAATAAATAAATAGTAAATATCTTATATATCTTATAAAAAAAAGTAATTAAATTATTATTTCCTACTTTGAGTGTGGTAAAAGAATAACGAATATAATTAGTTTCAGAGGTGGTAATCTTTCATACACACAATTGATTAATGTGTATCCCATTTGATGGAAGTGTGTGAAGTTTTAGTTTTTACACATATAATAACAATATTTCCATATATTTATAGTATTTAGGATTTTATAAAAGCTTTATATAAGAAGAATTTAATGGGTGGAAATAGAAATAAAACAAAATTTTTATTGAAGAACATTACCTATTCTTCAGGCCACACCTAATGTTTTCCAGCAAATGGATTCCTTGGTTGGATTTATTCCCAAAGTGAGGATTGTAAGCTAAGATTAAAGAATTGGGGAGTTTATTTGAGCAGTGATTTGATATGAAAAGGCTATGAAATGTGTGAATACGTGTGGGGGTGATTTCCCTTTTATAGTGATGGAGGAGTGGTATTTTTTTAAATACAGAAATGAAAACACAATTTAGAGGTATCCCATAAATAATGTGTCTCCAATAATGGTAAAATTATTATAAAAGGGAGTATACTATATATATATTTTATTATAATTTTTTTTAAATGTTTCTAGTTTATTTGTCCCCTTAAGATAATTTTTAACCACAAAGTCAAATAGTTTTTACCTTAAGCACTATAATTAATTTACATTACATTCACTAATATTTTTCTTCAAATTATATGTTAAAATTAAAAAAATTATAAATTATAATGATTCAAAATATGAAATCCATTTTTCCAAATTTTAAACACATATTTGGAATAAATGAATTTAAAATTATTTCCATAGAGAGGAAAAGACAACTGGTTTCTAAATTGACAAGTTCAAAAGATTAAAAATGTTTTTATATCCAATTTTAATGGGAAATTGATTCAATTAACATAAATTGTATAAATAAATTTAAAATTTATATAAATATAATTTAAAAAAATTAAAATATAATTTAACTCAATTAATTAATTAGATGCAAAATTTGTTTTCAATTACATTTTAGTGTTTTCACTATTCATTAAAAAAATGAAAGTTCTCAAAAAAATACTAAAAATTCACCAATAGTAAATTATTATATTATAATATAAAAAATTATTATATTATAATATAAAAAATTATTTTATTTTTCAAAATAAATTATTTTATTGTTTCAAAAATTATCTTCAAAACATTTCTTCCATTAAAAAATAGAAAAACATTCTTTTAGAAAAATAAATCTTTTTATGCTGAAAATTAGAGTTATTCTTATTTTATGGCTATAAAACATATTAGATGAATTTAAAAACATTTTGTAGAATTTATAATATATAAATTTCATTAATATCTCCTGCTTATAGTGTCTAATTAAATTATTAAGCCAAAATACGTTCTAAAGCATTAAAAATGTTTTTTTATAAAATCACATCATTTATATTCAATTGGTTATTATTTTCATTTCTAATTAATTGATAAATAATAATTCATTTTATAAAACTGATTAAACCATTGTTTCATAATTTAGTTAATATTAGTCATATCCATCAATTAAATGGATAGGTTGTAAGTATAACTTTAATTTAATGGAAATATTAATTATATATTGTAGTTCAGTAAAACATGGTCTTATATGTAACACAAGATATAGAAGGAACTTGGAATTTTATGTAGCATAAAACAAATATATTTTTGTTCATACCAAAATCTAATCTAAGTGTTTATTTTAGTGAAATATTTACATGATTTTTCTTATAAATAATGTATAACTTTTTTAGCATGAAATGCAAGCCATCAAAAAAATTAATTATTTCAAAAAAATCATAACAACTTAGGGGTTTACATTATAAACCCCATTAAAATAATTTCTCCCTTGAAATTATTTTGTGTGGTTAAATTTTAAATTCTAGGAAGTTCCTTTCATAGGAACCCAAAAACCATAAATTAATACTAAAAATTCAGAAACATAATCATTACCATGAGTAAATAATAAATAGGTTTCCACATATTATTATATTAGTGGGAAGGGAATATTACATAAGTAAATAAAGTATAAATAATTATAGAGTGTGATTGAGGTCATTGATCAAAATAAATTTAATGGTCAATGTAATTTTAATGTCCTCAAACCATAAATTTTTTATGATTTATAAGACCATCATTTCAACCAAAATGAAGGATTTAGGATAAATCTATTTCCATATCATTTTCTTAGAGTTATTAAATTATTTTACACTTTATGAACACAAGTAAATATACTTACATGATTTCATTCCTTTATATATTCACACAATTACCCATTTGTTTTTTCTAAATCAATTACCACATAGTCACTTACTCCAACAAATGACAGTGAATTTGTAATCCCTACATCACTAATTGAATTTGATAGCCAATGATATACTAATAAGCCATTCTATGTATGTTTAGGTATCATACAAACAAAAAGGATAGAAAAAGTAAATCCAATATGAATAAATCCTCATATATTGAGATAATAAAATAAATCTATAAAACCTTAACTAAAGTTTAACTTAAATATTTACATAAATAGTTAAAATTATATCCCATTGAAAATATATTTTCCCGTTTATTCCTTATATAAGATTTATATTATACCAAAAATAATTTTATTGGATACATGGGTTCATCCTTCCACTGACAAAATATTAAATTTCAAATTATTATTCCAAAATCCAAATAGATGTGGATAATCACATGAAACATCACTAAAGGATGGAAAATAATATTTTCATATAGTTGTTCATATAAAACCAAACATGAACATTGCAACAAATGGGGGAGGATAATTTTTCCCAAATTAATATGACTCACTCCATCCATTTTGATTTTGTAATCATTCCCTTTGTCCTTTTTCCTCCGAGGTTGTTGTGTCTTGTAAACCATATTATTTGTTATATTGGGAATTAATTCACATAATATCCAAACTCTGTGCTCTTGAAACACATAAGTGTGGGAGGTGCATTCTAAAAATCCTTCTCTCTATTTTTTTCATTATTTTATTTTTTCCCACAACTTCTATTGTCGAAATCTCTATGGAAATCATTCCCACACTTATAAAAAAATTTCATCCCCCCAAAAAAATTTCCTCCATGATTTTTTCCATAAATTGTGAATAAAATAATTATCAAATCCTTTTCTCCCTGGTTTTTATATTTCCCATTAAATTCTATATTTGTCTTCTTATCATACACAAGAGACTGATGTGTAACTAAAAACAATAATTCCATCTAAATCTCATATAGTAAAACTTCTTTATATCTACTTAATTCTCTTACGTATAAAATCATTTGGATACCTAGTTTTACGCCACCAAAGAATCAATAAAGCTTAATTTTAGGTTTGATGGTGATACACGATGAGTACCTTGCAAGCCTTTGAAAATTTAATTCATAGGCATAAACAAATTCATAATTGTTCTGCATAAGCTCAAGTAATTCCTTCTCCATTTATTATGAAGAATATGGGGAAATTAATTGTTGAAAAATAATATCTTCAAATATTTCAAATAAATGTAGTCAATGTATCCATATTTCCACAAATTCTATATAATATCTCTCTATTGATCTTCTTCACCTTCAAGATGATAGACAAACAGATTGGTTTTTCATGCTCTATGTACTATAGAATGGTAAATATATTTTTAGTGGTGCTCATCCATTTCTTAATCACAAATAGGTTAGAAAAAACATTACAATAAGGTTTTTGATGCCTCATGAAGGATTTAACAAAACATTTTTCCTCCTTTGATCATTTTATTTTCACCATGATTAAAAGCATAATAAATTTGTGTGAGAATATAAAATATTTTTTATATTACATCTCTGATAAAAAAAATTGCTCAGGAGGAAAAATAATTTCATTATCCATTTAATTTCCAATTATCATAGTTCCTTTGGGTTCGATCCACTGACTAAAACAAAAATATAGTGTAAGGAAAATTAATTATAGTGGAAAAATACATAATCATGAAAAATTACTTGTATGATCTCAAAATGAAACACCTAATTATTTAATCTATAACACATTATGTTTATCCTTAACTAAATCTGTAGATATATATTTATTAATATCTCTAGGAATCTCACTAATGATTTCTCATCCAATTATAAAATTTTTGAATAAACATTTCCTTTAATACCAACTATAATAACCCTGACTTAACATACATGGATATTACTTAGTTTTTTATTAATATTCACCAAATATAAAAATTACATTCTCAAGGACCATAATAGTTTAATTTCCTTGGAAACTGGGAACACAATATTCTAATTTGGTGAAAGATCTTAAGCATGTCCCATAAAAATCATTCCATTTTGTACTCAAACATAAGACTTCTCTTTATAACAAGGGTAAAGGAAAGGGTGAGCTAAGATGCTCAGCAAAGGTAAACAAAATGGTTATACGTAATCATAAAATGGAGATAAGGTTATGAAATCAAGAGATTAATATTTGAATGTTATACCTTGAATATCATTAATCATAATCATTAATCTTGGAATAATTATTTTCAATTCTTAAGAGGTGATTCATGAGGAAATCAAAAAACATGAGTGGTGATAGAATATTATTTGCATTAAACATAGACTTGTGGAGTACACATTATCATATAAAAACATTACTTATAAGTCAAGTCTCTTTTACAAAACATATCAAGGAACCTAATGGGGTATAAACTTATTGGGATAGACACACCACCATCCCTAGTCATTTCCATTTCTTTATAGTGGATCTTGTAATACCTTCTTCCCATATTGGGTAAATCCAATTGACTTTTTTCAATATTAGTAGCCGATTCCCACTACCAATTCAAACATAGTATCCAGGGTTCAATCCAATTACCAAAGGATAGTAAAATCCAAGAGATTTCATTAGATATAGATCTTAATATTTCATCAATGGAATCATAATTGTATGTAATCCAAGAAATAATGAGATTGTATCAATAAAACTTTTCCACATCGATAAATTTGAATACTAATACCTATGATATAATTAAATTAAATGAAGATAAAAATATAATTAGAATAATTAGATTCTTGATACAACATGTCAAAGGACAACATATACCCCTTGTTAAAGAATATTGGTGCATAACATAACATGTTCCTCAATGATGGAAACTATGATAAAATTACTTTAGTAATTAAGTAACTTTCAAACCATAAATCACATGAGATATATTTAAAAAAATTTATAAGTATATTACCATAAATTTAATGGTAAAAATAATATAATACAATCATTTTACGTATGTACACCACATGAAATAAATGATACGTGAATAATATAAGTATCACAGAAATTAAAGTGAGACTACAAATCCACTTAAAAGATGAGTATCTGTTGAATCATGGGATACAAAATCATAACATCAATTGAAACTTTTAATACCATTAAATAAATTATATTAATGATATAAATTTACATAAGTAATTATATAAACTAAAAAATATGAATATGTTGGGAATATGGCATATATCTCAAAAAAATAAAAGTGAGATGAGAAAACCCATACCTTAAATCCTCACATTCTTCAAACACATTCAAACCTCATATATAATAAATAAATTATTATTATAAATCTACCATAGAACCATATTCTTATATAATATTACATATGTTTTCTGATTTTTAATTTATATAAATAATTTATTAATAATTCAACTTTAATTTTATGTTTCAGATAATATCCTCTTTGTTTTTCATATATGTTTTTGAAGTGTAATTCTTGATCATATTAATTAGATAATTATTTAAATATTTCTATAATTGTTAAAAAAATTAAAATAACAATTATATTCGGTATAAAATAATTATAATAATCTATAATATATATAAACATGAAATGAAATGCACTGTTAACAGAGACGGTTGGTCGTACGTACCCAAGAACCATGTTTCAATTTTCTTATCGTATTTAAATAAAGATAATAAATGAAATATATGTATACATACATACATATATATTATCATTATAGTATAATTATTTATTCATATAAATCATATAATATTACTAAACTCATTCTTAATACATTCTATATAAAGTCTGAATGAACCACGTTTCTTTTAGCAGGTGATAGTCTGCACATCCAGAAATAATGTTATCATATTCCTGAAAAAAATAATGAACAAATTCATGTATTATATAATAATTATATAAGTAAAAATTAGTAATATATATAATATATATCATATAAAAATATAATTTCATCATTATTCACATCATTGATTGGGGGTAATTTAAGAACGAATGGCATCAGTTTGCGAGGTGGTAGTCTGCCGTACACACCAACGATGACTGTGTATCCAATGCAATGATTTTTTTGAAGGTGTAGGTCATATAATTATAATAATAAAATATTATTATATATATTATACAGAAATTATTATATAATATTAATTTAATAATAATTAAATTGGTGATGAGAGAAATAAAAAAATGTTCTTATTGAAGAATGTTATCTCTTCTTTTGGTAACTCCTTTTTGTCTACACCCAATGGACTTCTTTAGTTGGATTTCTGCCCACATTGAGGATAATAGGTTGACATTAGGTAATTTTTTATCTTATTTAAGATGTTTTTGAAAGATATAAATGGCTTTATATGCATTAATAATGGAGGGGGTGATTTATATTTTATAGTGGAGGAGGAGATCGATTCTTATAAATACAAAAAAACAATATTAAGAGCTATCCATTACATAATGTGTCTCGAATAATGGTAAATTATTAATCTAATAGATTATATGATCTATATATGTACTGAAACTAGATTTTTGAGATGTGTCAAGGTTATTTGGCCCCTCAAGATAAATTTTAACCACTAAGTATATTCGATTTACCTTAATCCCAACTATTGATTTTATTTAATTTCCAAAAATATTTTTCATATCAGTTGAACAAAATATAATTTATAAATTATGTCTATTAACAATATGTAATAAATTATTCTAAATTCTTAACACATAAGTGAAATACAGAAAATTAAAATTAATCGCATGTACAGGATGATACTACGGGCATTTAATGTGACATGTTCGAAATTTTGAATTTTTTTAGATCAAATTTTAATGTGAAATTGATTCCATTGACCTAAAATGTATTAATATATGTATAATTGATTTAAATAAACATTAAACCCAAATTAAAATTTAATTTATCTGTATATATATAATTAAAAGGCAGTTTTCAATTTAATATCTATGCTTTTCAATATTTATCCAAAATGAAACTACTCCGAAAAATACCAAAAATTAACCCAATATAAATTTTAATATTATGAATTAAAAAATGAATTTAATTTAGTAAAAAAATTTATAATGTTTTCAAAATTATTTTTAGAAAAAGTCTTCCATTAAAATGTTATAAAATTGCATTATAGAAAAATATATTTTTTTATGAAAAACGTTGTATTTGTTATTATCTAATTCAAATAAAACATATTTTATGAATGTAAAAATATTTTGTTGAACTTATAATATAAATATTTAATTATGATCTCTCACTTGTAGTGAAAATTATAATTTATTTAGATAAATTTACTATGTGGCAACAAGAATAGTATTTTTCATAAAATAACCTCCATTATATTCAATTAGTTATTATTTAAATTTATAACTAATTGATAACAAAATAATTATATTTATAAACTTGTGTAAACCATATTTTCATTATGTATTTAATCGTATTCATATCTTCCATTCCAATGGATAGGTGATAACTACAAAAAAATGAATAGTAATATTAATAGTATATTGTAGTTCGACAAAACTCGGTCTTACGCGTAACATAAGATTTCGATGGAACACTACATTGTGTGTAACGAAATAAAAAAAATATTGTTAAGTTCACTAAAATATATACTAACTGTTTTTTGTAGTGAAAAATTAATACGGTGTTGGGTATAAAGAAATCAAAACATGGGGTAGCATGCAATGAACGTGATCAAATAAATTTAATTTATTCAAAAAAAACCATTAAAACTCAGGGAGTTACAATCCATAAACCATGTTCCTAGTTAATTTCCTCTAAAAATCCATTTTATCTACCCCCTCTTCCTAGAAACCACTATAATCACCCCATAGAAAAACTAATTTCAATCTAAATCATACATTTGAAAGCGAGGGAATCACAATTCTCCCCAGCAGAAAATAAAAGAGTTCAAGATTATAAACATGTAAAATGACAAGTCCAGAACTACATAATTGAAGATTCCCACTAAAATTTCTCATGGTTATCACGTCTTTAGATTCACAGTAAATGAACCAATGGAGTTTTTTGACCATCCCATACCTTATCTAGTAGATCTATAATTTGAACCATTTTATCTACCATATTAGAATTTCTCTTAGGATTAACATCTTCCCATTACATTACATAAGAAGGTTCTAGTTGATACTTCGACAACTATGAAACCAGAATCACATCATTAAGAAACATCATTAAATACCAAACATCCAAATGATAAAATAAGATTTGAATTCTTTAAACGATATCAAAGGTAAAAATTTAACTTTGGTGCAAACTTACCCTACTTACCCAACTGATAGTGTCCCGAACATGGTGTAACTCAAAGAAATAACTGATAACCAACCTCAAACACTAGCAATGGAAAATGACTATCTTTATAGGATTTTTGATGATTCTATGCCATAACCACTCTCTCCCAATCCAATTGCACAATTTACGACATCTCCAATACAGGGATTGGTCCTACCAAGGTCAACTCCCTTAGATATACATAACATAATAGATATTTACATGGCCTCATATAAAATTATTCAAAGGTGAAAATATTAATAGAAATCCATATAATTATTTTTATAATAATATTCTACCAAAGAATTATTCTTTTCCTAAGAAAAAATAAAATAAATCATTCATGATCAGATCATATAAAAAAAATATGGATACCATTCTTAGTCTACCAATATATAGGTTATATGTCATTCATAATTTGAACTAGGTACTCATCACCTCTTGAGAACCTTTTGAAAAGTTGGATGTGAATCATGGGTCCCAATTATAAAAATCATAGAGAAAACCCCATGAACTCCCATATGATTTTGGGAATACAGGTGTCTCAACTACCCAACCTTTATAATCTACTAGATATTGAGGAAATAAGGTGATGCCATGATTCGGTCAATTTTCACACATATAAATTCCATCCAACTAGGAATCCATTTTAATCCAATGTTGAATTTTGTAGAAATATAATCCAATTTCCACACCAAAATTGGAAAAAATTTTCATAAAAATGTCTATGGGGATCCCCCTTAATTATATGACATGTAAGGCATCATGGAATTAAGTATGAAATCAACTACACATCCATAGAAACTAATAAAATTGTCTCAAATATCGAAAAATCATAGAATTACTAGGGTGTACAGACCAAAAAAGATTGGTTTCCATCATCCATTAACTCTTACCTTTGTTACATATAAATAACCAAAAATATTAAAAAACACAAAACCCCCACATGAGAAAAAGTCCATTAAACCAAGGTCTCCCAGAAATTTAGGATTTTACAAAATAAATAAAATTTTTTGTTCATTACTTATTTATGTCAAATCCAGTCATCAGCAGATGAGTTGGCCTACCCAGAATCTAAGAACACCTTTCCAGGACCTTGTTCCACTCCAAAGATCATCTAAAAAAACATTTGATAGCACAAAACAATTGATACCTTCAATTCTTGAGTCAATAATCACCTGCTCAATTCCCCAATGACTAAATTCCATTAATCCTGTCTATAAGAAATATCAAAATCAAATGTTTTGAGATAACTAACCTAGGGTCTCAATCTCTAGTTTAAATACCTTTTAGTAAAAAATATTTTAGAAATATGTGATCGGAATATACCACATAATACTCACTAAAGAGGTGATGACTCCATTTTTAGTGCATTAATAACCACTTTCATCTCAATATCGAGGTTATGGTATTTCTTAACATGGGGGCATAGTTTGAGAGAGCTATAGGCCACTACATGCCTTCCCAAAATCAAGAAACACACCAATCCCATATGATAATCTTCCAAAAAAAACATCACAACCTGATCCTACTTTTAAAATAATTGAAACTATAAAAATTTAAACCTTACTAAAATCTCTTTAAAGTACCATGTACATGTTTAATTCCACTCAAAAAACACCCATTTTGTTCCAAGCTATCATCAGATATACAACATGGAAAAGTACTAAACAAAATGAGAATAATAACTATCCATGCTTGAGAATGTCTAGATCTCAAACACATTTGTGGGATAATCTGATAAAACTAATTAATAAATCACTTTAGGATCCACTAAGATTACCCTCTCATATACGATATGTAATTCCACAAAATTATAATGTAAGAACATTGTATTCAATAGAATGCGCGACTTACATCAAAAAATTCACAAGGAAATATAATATCCTGAGACTTTATAATATATTTAATGTTTTAAATAAATTAAATCTATGATATATCTTGAAATTAATTCAATATTGAGTTATCTTTCATCTCACACAACAACAACTTCTTTAGATAGCATGTGTTATATGCAAGATCGAGTTTTACTAGAAAAACATATATCTTTAAAATATTATTATTTATATAATAGGACATACACTAGAAGTTAAGTTATAGTTTATAAATATAGTTAACTAAATTATTAAAATATATGGTTTAAAAAAAATATAATATTAATTAATTGGTTTCCAATTAATTAGAAACAAAAAAATAATCCAATTGAATATAAAGGGAATATTTTTAAAGGAAACTATTTTTATGCCCCTAAATCTATTTTATCATACTATATTATATTAAATAAAATTAGTTTTTTTGATTAATTAAATATATATTTTATATATTCAAAATTTTATTCTTTATAACTATCCAATTGATTTTATAATTGTAAAATTAGAACAACTCGAATTTTATGCATAAAAACATATATTTTTGAAAATATAGTGTTGCCTGATTTATATAGAGAACCTATTTTAAATAAAATATTTGGAACATTTAACAAATTTATATGTTAAAATAAATTTTTTATATTATAACATCAAAATTAGGTTAGGGTGAATTTTTGGTATATTTCTTTGATGTTTCATTATTTAATGAAAAGTGAAAAATATTGTTATTTAATTAAAAACATCTTTTTAATATAAATTATTTTTAAGGATAAGTTTTAGTTTTAATTTTATTTAAATTAATATAATGTAAATTTTGAATAAATTAAAAATACTTAGTTTATTTTAATAAATTTTTTATTGAAATTTGATATAAAAACATCATAAACTTTTCTACATTTTTACATTAAAAACTCCAATGTCGACATGTCTGTAGGATTCAATTTATGTTAACTCCTTCAACTTCTCTGATATAAATTTGGAAAAATGGATTCCATATTTATAATAAGAATAATTTTTAATCTTTAGTAAGTTAAAATTAGATTTTGACCAAAAATATTACTGAATTTATTTAATATTAATTACAATGATTAATAGAAAATTTAGCTTAATACAGAACTAAACCATAAACTTAAGATAAAAATGACCTAGAAACTTATACAAAATTAATTTTATGTTAATATTTGGACCTTATAATCAGTTTTATCTAATATTTTCAACTAATTGATACATGTTTCATTAAAAAAACGTTGGTTCAATCCTCTTTTGAAAAATTTACTAAAATGTCACTCCTATGCCACTATAAAAAAGGCAGTCATAGCTCCTACTTCCATACACCTATCAAGAAATATTTACTAGAACAATATCTATAAAACAATATCCTAAAAATCTCTAAATTGATCCTATAAGCCTCCCTTTCTGAAAAATCTATCCAATGAATCCATTTAGTGTAAACCAAATGGAGTTTCCTAGAGAAGAGGTAACATCCTTCATCAATATTTCCTGTATTATTTTTATTTTTCACCCCCTAAACAATTATTATTACATGATTAAATAATAAAATAATTATTCTCAATATACTAAGATTTACTTATCATAATGTTTTTAACTACACTTTCACATACTTCCATATAATGGGTAACAAACCTATCGTTGTTTATTATGAATTACCACCTTACGAAACGATGATTGTTCATTTTTTCAATTAACACCACTCATAGTTGGTAATTATGGAAGAATCCATATTTATATATGATATATATAATATTTATAATACACTTATTATTATTTAAATTTTTTATAACATATAACTTTAGGATTTCCTTTTTTTGGAATACGATAACATCGTTTGTGGATGTATGGACCACCGCCACCTCAAAGTGTTCTCATTTGTTCACACTATACATGAAATGTATAAAATATGGCTTTAATAAAACTATGAAAAATATATAAAATATATAATATACATTAATTATAATATAAATATATATAATTTAATTTTCCATCTTTTAGATATGATAAATAAATGAAAGGAATGTTCGCACATATGTCTAGTCTACCGTCTTTAGGAATAGTGAATTTCATTTCCTATCTCCAAATTTTATTGATAATTATAAATACATTTATATAGGAAATATTTTATGTTTAAATAATATTTTAAATTATGGATATTATGGGAAAACAATCTTATTCATAATAACAGTAAGTAACAAGTTAGACCATTCATGGAAAACTAGGCAATTAACACCCGAAATCGTGAAAATAATGAAATATTATTAACAAACAGGTAATAAGATATTATAATAAGATCATATATGATATTATAAATTTTATTATGGTTCTAGAATAATATATTTACTTATTTTAAACCATTATAAAATATTTTTAAGGGAATTCACCCAAAAAGAATTTCAAGTTAATAAATACTTGTCTCCCTTTTCTTTCTCTAAGTTATACACAATTTTCAACAATTAATATTTTTGTTGTATTCTAACTACCCATTTTGATATATTATATAATAAATTATTTATTTTCATGATTATTTTATTTTCAATTTGAATTATTTCTTTAAATATAATTTAATTATGTTTTACCATGTGGAAATAATTTCATAACCTAATTTCTTTTCTATGGGTTATATTAATTCCTCATTGTTGATAATATTGTAATATTATTTTTGTAATAAATTTTTACCAAATATTATTTTATTTTAAATTTTTTAATGTGGATTTACATTTAGCAAGAATTTATAATTTATTGATTGATTCTCACAATAACTTTATGGTTTTTTCAAGGGTTTAGCTCATAATCTCTTTTTCTTTCTGGATTGTTTACATGTTAATTTAAATTAGAGAAAATTATTTTGGAATTGCCTAATGAAAACATTAATTTCATTATATTCTAGTTTTTCCTGACCTTTTATAAGTAATAGTAACATTTATCCAATATTTCTAAATAAATATTTCTTATAAAGTGTTTTTATCAAAACCTAAATTCATTTATCTCTTTAGTTTGGGAACATTTATTATTCTAAAAAATGGTTTCTAAAAAGGGTCTGAAAATTTTCTTTAACCCTTCCAAAATATTTTATTACAGATATTTTTTCCCTTTTTGTCTTTTATAAGTGTTTTCAATGAAATATTTTTCTCTTTCTGAAAACCCAATTATTCTAACCTTTTTACCATGAAAAATGAATATTATTTGTACCTTATACAACATGTATGGTTTTACTATATTTCATCTCATTGAAGTTTCATTTAAAATTTTAAAATGTTTCTTTTTAAATAAATTGATTTCTAAAGTGATTTTAATGAAAAAAATTTTCAAATTTTTTTCAAAATAAAATTGATATTTTCCTAATAAATGTTTTTAATATATATTTTTATAGTATTTCTATTAATAAACATCAAAAACCATTTATTTTTAATCCACTTGGGATATGTTGTTTTTACACAATCCTTATTCTTCATTTGCATCATTTATGATTGATTTGGACGAGGATAATATTGATATTCCCTTCCCTGATTCCTTTGTTATCCCATTGAAATAATCAATTTCATATGACTGTTAGACATTAAATTCCCCCTAATTATCGATGTCATTTATCATGGATAACATTATTTCCTAAACCGTATATCATTTTTACATGCAGTGTTTATATTGACAGACATTTGATTATATTGGGAAATATTTATAAGTCTATATTGTTTTTCCAATGTTAATATTTGATAAGGAATATTATTTATTTTGATTTTTCAATATGAGGAATGATTTCGACTGGAAATGATATGTGGTCCTAGAATTTTTAAATCCCCTTGATGCATCAACAGGTTCTCAAGAGACAAATTAGTTCCTAAAATTAAATATGGTTCTATCTATGGATTTAAATTGTCTTATTAAATGTCATGATGGTATAGGATTTCAAGTGTCTCAATCATGACATCTATGAAAAAATAATTTACTTAATTCTGATTCATTATTTTTTATCCATGATTTTTTTCACTATTACAAAGTCAATGGATTCATTTAATTATCAGTTTATTGATTAAATGTATTTTTTTATATTCTTACCTTTTCATATTGATTATTCCTAATCTAGTTATCTAAATGCCACATTATTTCATTATTTTCCATTCTATATTGTTTTTCACTTCCTTCTCACTTTATTGGTTATATGAAACATGTATTTAGTTATTACCTTTCCATACTGACTATTCTAATTTATTCGTTATTTCATCTTATGTACATCACCCGTACTAAGAATTTGAGCTCACCCTTATTTTTTCCCATCCCCAGGAACATGAGAGGTGTATTGAGAAAGATATTTAAGGATATCGTATATGGAATAATGTTTTCCTTGAAAGAAAAACAAATTTTTTAATTTGTGTATTTATTTGTAATACAAAACTTATGTATGTATCTATTTTTTCAAAACAACTATATTGATTAGTGATTTTGGAATAATTTCATAGAAATAATTCCAATGTAATTGAAGTATACACTGGATCTGGTCTTTCTGTGGTAGAGTCACTATAGTTGGTGTCAAGGAAATTTTAGTATCATCCTTGGGAACTAGATTTAGAAAAACATTGATTTGAGAACATATCCCTAATGAATAATTTGAGGATAATTATAGAATAACATCTAAGAATTTTTGTCTTGTAGATTTTATATGGGTCTTCCTACATTCATTCCAAGATACTACAAGTAAATGTAGTTCAAGCTCGTATTTTCCATGGGGTAACAACTCTAAAAATGTGTTTTGGTCCTCAATCGAACCTAAAATGGAACATGACAATGGGCCTTATAGAAAAACTAGTTTTAAAATCCCATGGTGTAACATCATGAGTCTAGATACCAAAAATAGTTCTCAGAGCCCATTTGGCCACATGGACTTTATTTCATTTCCCCAAATGATAGTGGTTTAAAACCTATAGTAAGGGACTAGCTGATTATTGTGGGGAGACTATACCCTCATTGGTAGAGTATAACATAAAAATAATAATAAATAGATAGTAGAATCAGTAATACCATACAATAGAAGTAAATAGTGGGAGACTGATAATATAAATAACCATATTTCATAGCATACAAATATGATGTTTCATGATACATATTCTAGTAAAACATCCAAAATAGGTTACACTGTAACAATACATAATATAAGTACCAAGAGTATAAAAAGGAACTAAAGAAATTTAGAAGCAACACAAGCTGCGGCATGGTCCCATGCAATCATGATCAAAAAAAGATATCAATTACTTGTAGAAGGGTTCTTACCCTAATCAACACAAGAACCAAAATAATATGTTTGGTCCCAAAAACATAAGCCAGACTGGGTGTGAGATAAAATCCTAGTAGGAAACCACCCAATGTATGTTCCAATCTGTTAGTGAATATATATTAAATATAGAGTGCAATGGGTAAAGTAGTAAACTTGGAATTAATAAAAATTAAACGATCCTATAAGTACTTATTTTCATTTAAATTCATCTTATATTCTTTAGAAATTCAATTACCTTGAATTTTATAAGTCTCGGGATTCGGCCATGGATTGACGATCCCTGTACAAAAGTAATCCCATCAGATGTCTCAAAAGACTATCTAAAAAACTATAAGTGAAGATTGAATCAAATATTTTTCATTGTCTTGGAAAACACATTATAAGTCATTCCATTCAATATTAAAATTATATGTAAATGTGAACTCATGACAAATAAACAAATGCTAATAGATCCTCTCCTTGGTTTCCCTCATCAGATTTAAGATTCACCCAGTATTTAATAATGTCTCCAGGTGTCCGACCACTACAGTTGTGGATCGCTCACAAATGGTCATGATAATGCACTATTTATTGCATCTGAGGTATTTTAACAAAGTCCATGGTTCACCCATGGTATAAGTTGTAGTAATCATAAGAGCTCAGCCTTTCCTCTTAACCAGAGGCAATGTCTCACGTATTCCAATTTACCCATTTATCGTTTTATATAAGAACGAAAACATGTAAATAAAACTCTTACATGGATTTAACATTAATAATCCATAAGGTAATTTCATATCACAAGATAAACATGTAAATTAAACAAAAACATTCCCTATAATTTAATCAAATTAATTTTAAAGAGCCCAAAAAAGGGAATCAATGGACTACCCATAGGCATCCTAGGCCAAATGACTGTAAATGGTCATAAAAGGGAAACTCACCCATGGGGTGGACCTTAATCAAAGTAAACATCCTTAATCATGATTTAAAACCATTAATCAATTACATAAAAACAATAGGATATTGAAATAGACAATATTCAATCTAGGAGACACCCTAAAAATTGGTGATCAGCACTCCGTCATATATATTAAACACGAAAAATAGCGAAAGTAATGCGACCACCAACCTCATTCTATTATGAATATCCTAGTCTAGTGTCAGCCTCTAATTCGACCTATCATGGAGTATATCTATGAATTGAGTAAAAATTATCAATCCTCGATAACTAGGATGATAGAAGAAATCATAATGAATATATCAATATGAATCAAGATCTCGGTGAGGGGATTCCAATGCATCAGATGGTGTTTAAATCGGAGATCGGGTGATAAAATTGGAGGCCACTCTATCGTTAGATCCCCTAGGCACGTTGTTCATCAAAAAAGGGTTGATTTTTTTCTATCTAATCAAAATAATTCTACTACACAATTTAACACAAAAATAATTTACAGGGCGTGTACATGAACCTACAGTACATGTAGTTCTTGTTTCCGTACGATTACTAGACAGAACATTACATGGTGTCCCTCAGGATTAGATTGCATGTATCCCCAAGTACTCAGAATTAACCTGGGTTACAAGGTGTGTAACCCTCTTCTTACCCCACATACTTATGCACAACCTATAAATAGAATATTCATGCATCCAAGGATTAACTGGGTTCTTACAAACTTCCCCCCTTAAAGAAAAGTTTCCCCAAATTTCCCTTCCAAGGGTGGACAAGATTCTTCTGATAACAACTTTGGCCACTGAGCATGTATGTCTGCCTCCCACTCCAAGGTCTCTTTCTATAAATGTTTGTGCTTCTATAGCACTTGTACTAGATGAACTAACCATCCTCTAAGATCTTTCATTCTCCTATCAACTATACGTATCAGATTCTCCTCAAATTAAGCATCAACTTAAATCTCAACATCCTTAGGATAAAATAACATGAAATAATTCAGAGTGATAGTACGGTATATGAGATACATTGAAGTAGTTGTTCTTGGATTGGTACCTCTGAAGTAACTTGAAATGATAGGCAACTGACCTGACTCTCTCTATAATCTCAAACAGCCTGACATATATCAAGGAATGATTACTTTTTCTGATAATCCTCTTGTGTTCCAACCGTAGGTAAACACATAGGAAAAATATATCAACAACCTTGAACTCCAAAGTTCATCATCAATGATCGAAAAGAGATTTCTGACAATACTATGCAATGGACATTAACTTCTAAATCAACTAGACCTAATTAGAAGTCTACCAAATGTGTTGTGGTCTTAGTAAAGTGGCCACTCCTGCATCAAACCAGCATAGGGGAGAACAACATGAACTACTATTTAAATCCTCATAAGTTTCTATTTGTATCATCTCCCTATTACTATTATTGTAGGAAAATTTAAATATAGGAAAGTGTTTCTCCCAAGATCCTAAAAATTCTAGGACGTATGCTCGAAGCATTTCCTCTAGAACTTCTATCGTACGATTTGATTTATCATAAATCTAAGGGTGGTACGTTTTGATGAGAATATCCTCTGTATCCAACACCCTATGAAAACTCATACAGAAATGATATGTAAAATAGGTGTCCTAATCTAAAATGATAATGAGTTGGAGCGTGTGTAGTTGTACCACCTATCAAATATTAAACCTCTTGATATCATCCAAAATGAATGTTTCCTTGATTAGAAAGAGATGGATGACCTTCATAAGGATATCAACAACAACCCCCACATCATCATTACCTCAGTTAGACCATAGTAAAATAGTCACGAAATCCATTGTGAAATCATCCCATTTCCACTCTAGAATAGGTAACTGCTATAAAATCCCAGCTGGTCACCGATGTTCTACGTTCACATTCTGATAGGAGGAACACCACATAACAAAACCAGATACCTCTCTCTTCATAGTCATCCTCGAATACTTATGACATAATTCATGCTACATTTGGGTGACCATGGGATGTACTACCCAAGATGAATCATGAAACTTCTACATAAAATCCTCACATATATCGATTAAAACACAGAAACATCCATGTACACTCGAGATCTAATAGTCACCCATCGTCTATCTAGGAACAGGGTCCTCACCTAAAATACTATCATGTATAGTTAGGCCTTATGAATATAATAGCTTCTTTATCTTCACACTATATAGTAGTGTAGAGGTAATATCTATGGATGAAAGAAATGTCTAGCCTGGCCTATCATGCATCTAAAAGTGCATCTTATAGATTAACTCCAAAAGAATCCACTCGCTACTTTCATGTTGCAGTATATGTATCTGAGTCCTCCTAATAAATGCATCATCCACTATATTTCTTTTCCTAGGTGTGTAGGCAAGCTCTACATCGAATTAATAAAGGTATTCCACCCCTTCATATCCTCATATTCATATCATGATGAGTGGAGATGTACATGATGCTTTTGTGGTCTATGTACACCCAAATATTCTCTCTAAACAAGTAATTTCTCCAACATAAAAATTGATGAACTACCACAGCTAACTCGATGTCCTAAATCGGATAATTCCTCTCATGTGGGTTCAATTTTGGAGACCCAGATGCAAAAAATCATTCCCCTAGCATAAGAACTTCTCTTAGCCCAATACCTAATGTGTCGTAGTACAAAGTGTAACTCATTCGCTGGTCTAGAAAAATTTGTATTGGAACCAAATTCAATCTTCCTTTCAGCTCCAGAAAGGCCTTCTCACAATAATCTTCAAGACATACATTTCACCATTTATAGTTAAAACCATAAATGGTGTTGCTAAATTTTAGATATCCTATATGAAACACATATCAAAAGCAACCTACCACAAGAAAATCCTCACCTCAATGATGTTCTTGGCCTACTCCCAAGAAACTGCTACTCTCACATTCTCTAGGTCCACTAATACTTCTCTCTATAAGATAACATGACCCAGGAAGTCAATTTGATCCATCTTGAAGTGAAACATTGTGATTATATTATATAATTGATGTTCTATCAGTGTACTCCAAACAATCTCAAGATGTGTCGCACGGTCTAGCCATATTAAGGGAATACATCAAGATATCTTACACTAAAACCATAATGAATGAGTCAAGATAAGGATGGAACACCCAGTTCATTAGTGCCATGAAAACATTTTCTGCGTTCGAGAGACCGAACGACATAACAAGATACTCATACAGACTATACCTACTGCAGAAGGCTTTTCAAGGCATTTCTTCTAATATAAGACACAACTGATGATAACTAGATCTCAATTCAATCATTGAGAAAAACCAAGCACCTCGGGTCTGATGGAATAGATAGTCTATTTTTAGTAGAGGATACCGATTCATAATAGTCAACTGGTTCATTTTCTAATATTCCACGCATAGCCTAAGGGTACCATACAACTTTGTTAGCAAAAGGACCAGCAAACCCTAATGATAAGTATCAGGTTGAATGAAAAACATATCTTCCAAACCCTCATGATTCCTCTTGAACTCCTGCAACTCAATCGTAGACATCCTGTAAGGATGAATGGATATTGTTATAGATCCTTGAACTAGCTCGATACAAAACTCTACTTCTCTCACTAGAGGTAAACCTTGAATGTTATATTTGACGACATCCCTAAAACAATCATCTATAGAAGGGAATTTCATCTGACATGTTCCCTAGTCATCCAAATATAAACTCACAATCTGGGCTATCATCTTTCCCAACCCACGATGCTCGGGTTTATCTCGGCTCGCCTGGAGATCCCATTAACCTTTTAGTTGAAGAGTTCCACCCTCTATTGATGTAAAACTCACCGTACAGTGATAGAAATCAAAAAATGATTGAAAGGAGGCCAACTACTACATTCCAAGAATGGGAACAAATCATATAATCTCTAAGATATAGAGATACCTTAGGTAGTGACACTCAGCAACCTCAAGGGGACACTACTTTCACTGATGCACAGTTATCATTATAATCCCTACTGGAGTTTCTAGATTCAAAACATCATCAGATTTATAAACACAGAGCATGAGGCTCTACACAAAAAGCTTAAAGATGAAACTATGTGAATCCCCAGTATCAAAAAGTGAAGCAGGTGAAATGAAGGTGTCTAGAATAGTACTTATGAAAGTAGAGGGTCTGGGATCCTGCTATTTCTAGGTCAATTGCACTATATTGGTCTAACCTATAATATGGTCCTATGATATGTCCTTGATACCCTGAGCCGATCCACCCTACTGTCACTGCAAACCAATAGTCTGGCTACCACGACCACAATCACCACCTTAGCCTGAATGGATTGATTCATTCTAGTTCTCGGATTGGTGATAATCTACTAACCCTGCTCTAGAACACAAATTCGGTGTTGATCCTCTCTCACTAGCTGATTCTGGAAATGCTCTGAAAAAGAATTGGTGATGTCCCATCTTGCTTCAATATCGGCACCCAACTAGGTCCATTGGACAATGTCGTCTTTTATATGAAATTCTTCCATACTGGTTGCACATCCCTTAGATACATGAATATTTATCCTAATTACTATCAATACCATGATAAATATCCAAATGATGCTCCCTAATACCATACCCAATAGTACTAGTTCTCGATGTCGAATCACCCGGGCTCGCACCTGCAGCCTCCCTCAAATTACGCTGTTTAATCAGCGTTCAGTTCACCAGAGAAGATACAGTAGTCATCCAGAAGATATTTAACTATGATTAGATGTCGTACATGAGACTAACCACAAAACTCCCAGACTTTAATGGATCCTCACCCATTATAATAGGTGAAAATTGATGGAGATCAGTTAAGAGGTCGGAGTAGTCCATAACTAATAAAGCGCTCTACTCTAGATGCATAAAATCTAAAGATTTTTCAGCCCATAGCATATCAGGATAGAATTAAACATATAATACAATCTAAAAAACATCCAAGGACATATCATGAAGACATTTCTTCAACGTGATAATATCCCACCATCTTTTGGTAGAATCACACAACATATAAATAGTGAGCTTGACCAGCCACTCAGGAGGCATCTTCAGATGTTCAAATAATGATAGCATAGCCTCTATCCATGAATTTGCAGTCTATGGTCTGCCATTCCATGAAGAAATGGGTGGATACTACTGCTAGAACACTCAATTCATCTATTCCCTAGACATGGAAAGGTGTGTTTGTCCCTGAATGGTTTTCATGAACCTCATAAAGCCTTCACAAAACTATGCATCAGTACCTATGTCTGGTATAACAGCTGGTTCCACAAATGGAATGACTTGAGAATCCACTAGTATTCCATTTCCTACCAGATTTTTTATATGATCTTTTCCACTCTACTGTAATTAAAATGGAGGTTTTCATGGAGGAGTGACTCTAAAAGTTCGATCACACAGCTCAGTTCTATTTCATTATCAAGTTTCACTGTTTAAGAGAGATAGAACCAAACATGAGAAGAAAACCCTCAAATGTTACCAAAAGTGGATTACATGGCATGTAGAAACCATACACAGTGTTTACCCATATAGTCCTACCTCGGCGTGTACTTCCATAGGCCTGGCCATGTAACTATCCATGGTAAACTGCATGTTAAACCAGGACACGACGTGTACAAATGTCTTTCCTCCTAACCATGTACTCCTATATAGCCAGAGTCACATGGGGTCTTCCTGTGTAAAATTACATTTTGTTTCCCTACAATACACGACATGCACTATCAAAAACCAATTTTTTCCATGTTACTTATCACATGGCAGGATACATGCTAATTAACCACATGGAATGTACACATAGTACATAGTGGGTACATAAGAAAACCCATTATTCATGAATAGAAGAACACATGGCATTTGTTCACAGAACAACATATCTTGTT
Source organism: Viscum album (assembly GCA_963277665.1). Lineage (NCBI taxonomy): Eukaryota > Viridiplantae > Streptophyta > Magnoliopsida > Santalales > Viscaceae > Viscum > Viscum album. The sequence goes on along the minus strand of OY728151.1, from coordinate 1,786,690,763 downwards.
GTCTAGGTTTTCAGGTATTAGACCACTAAAACATCCACGTAACCCATATTTTTGAAAAGGAAAACAATGGTATTCCGAATTAAGATCTATGTGGGGCCATATTCCCTATGAATCAAATTTTTGAATCCACATATAGAAACATTGTAAAATGATACAATAAATGGCCTAAATATGATCCACCAAATCCTAATCCAATTGGTACCATAACCTATAAGATGTAGGATTAAAACCTCCATTTAATACCACTTTGTAACATCTCGGGTCTGGATTCCACCTAACAGTGCTCCGATCCTGGTTGGCCACATGTCCTCAAGTGCATCTCTCCAAATGTTAGAGGTTTTTTATAGCAAGGAGGGACAAGTTTATGATCATGGGGAGAATATTCCCTCATTGGTAGAGTATAACCCATTGAAAATAAAAAATAGATAACGGAAGTTGTAAAAACATTAATCATATGTAAATAATAGAAGATTGATAATGTAAATAACCAGATTTCAAAGAATAAAAAATGATGTTACATGTTATATGTTCAACGAAAAAATGGAAAATAGGTTACACTACAGTAATAGAAAAAAATATAAGTACCAACAGTACAAAAAAGAACAAAAGAAACTCAGAATTATCACAAGAGGCAGCTGAGTCTCATGCTCTCTAACTCCTAAATATCAATTAAGTAACTATAGAAGTGTTCTAACCCTTATCCTCATATAGAACAACATAATCAATTTGGGCCCAAAAAATTACCCAAAATGGGAGTGAGACTAAATCCCAGTAGGAAACCACCCAGGGTCTATGAAAATCTATCAGTGAATATATATATATATCTATAAGGTAGTGTGAAACTGGGAAACTGGTAAAATTGGAAGCACTCCAAATTATATACACATAAATGTCTTGGTTTCTATTTTCATTCATTTTATATTCATTAGAAATTCAATTACATTTAATTATAAATGTCTCGAGATCCATCCATGGCCAGATGATCCCCGTACAAAAGTAATCCCAAAAATGTCTAAAAATACCTTCTAAACAAGTATAAGTGAATACTGAATCCAAGATCATTCTTTACCAAGGAAAAAAATCAAAAGTAATTCAATTATATACTCAAATTGTAAGAAAATGTCAACTCATAACATAAAAACAGCTACTAATAGAGCCCATCATTGGAATCACTCATTGGATTCATGATTCACCCAGAATATTATTATGTCTCCATGATCCCATCCACTACATCTATGGATCGCTCATGACTTGTCATGATAATACCCTCTTGAGTCCATCAAAGGTCTTTTAACTTATTACAAGGTTCACCCCACGGTATAAGGTGCAATAATCATATGATGATCCTGACCTTTCCTTTTAACCAGAGGCTATGGCTCGCCCATTTCTATTTACCCATTTATCATTTTATATGAGAAGAAACACATTTAAATTAATCTATTAAATGGATTTTACATCAATAAATCACATGGGGAATTCATCTCATAAGAAACACATGTAAATCAAACTAATAAATAAATTATCATTTAATCAACTTCATTTTAAACATCCCACAAAAAGGTAATAAAATGAATACCCATAGGAATCCTAGGTCAAATGGCCATAAATTGTCATTTAAGGGAAACTCACCCTTGTGATAGACATTAATAAAGTTAAACATCCATAAAAATCATTTAAAAATCCTAATCAATTACCAAAAAAATAGGCAATATAAATAGACAATATTCATTCAATGTGAAACCCTAAAAATTGGTGTGCAGCACTCCGACACCTATTTACAACATGACAAATAGAGAAAGGCATGAGACCATATACCTCATTCTAGTTTGACTCCCTCCATATGGATTCATCCTCTAATTAACCTAGAATAGAGTAGATCTACAAAAAACTATAAATTATCATGCCTCAATAACTAGGTCGGGAGATGAAATCATGAAGTACGGCTCAAGAGGAATCGAGGGCTCACTGTAGTGATTCCAATGCATCTGGCAGTGCTCGAATCAAATATTGGATGACCAAATAGGAGCTACCCTATCCATGGATTAACTGGGAGTACTAATTGCCAAATGAAGGGGTATGTTTATATATGTCTAATAAAAACTTCACTTGTTGCCAATTTAACACCCAAAAAAGTACACGGTGTGTACTTGAAACTACACGTCGTGTAGAGCCTATTCTTACACGGTTCTTTTCCAGACCACTACATGGTGTGTATCATGACTATATGTTATGTGACCCCAATTAAATAACATGCACCTAGGTTACAGAGTGTAGAACCTTATTTTTCCTCCACTTACTTAAGCACAACCTAAAAATGGATGTTTCAAACCTCAACGGAAGAACTGGGTTATTATATGGGGAAAATACTTAAGAAAATTCCAATTTTATTTAAAAACAACTAAAATTTATATAAATATGTGATGAAAATGAATAACCTTGGTCTAAACTACTATGTTTTTGTTTGAAAATAAGATTTGATGATTAAAATATCCTATAAATGATTATAATCTTTTCACACTATGACTGTAGTTACTCACACTATGATTTTTGGTTTTAGTAAATCGATAGAACCTGAAGGAGCCATGTTAACATAGAAAATTAAAAAAGGTTGGTGAGAATGAGTAGCTAGATAAGGTATTCATAGGTGTTAAATATATCATATTTATTGCAAAAACGTTTCTCAGAAATATGATTAATTAGATATACCTTAAGTAACACCTGAATTCACCCAATAAGAGAATGACGAAGGTTGCTAAGAGATCAAGTGGTGGATACTATAGAGAAAAGAAGTCTTGATTTCTATCATACAAGAAATATGGAAGGATACACATAGGAAAGTGACTCAACATAACAGAGAAATTATTTATTTGTGGGAAAGAAATAAATAAACCAAATAATTTCAAAGCAAAATCAAGAGTACAATGGAAGGAAATGATACTCATCCTTGGGATTCATTTATAGATCATTAAATTAAATTTAGGGAACATGGAAATTATTTGAGTCATTTACATATTCAAAAGGATATATAATAGACCAAGGAATGAATTTTTTGGAAATAAATGGATGAAGTATTTATGTATTGGGTTTGTATTGAAAACCATGATTAAAGTTTTATTTAATGACTAAATATCAAGGATGTCCATCATTATTTTTGTAATAATTATTGGAATTATATTAATTTGGTTTTAGAAATGGACAACCTATATTCAGGGTGACAACCCGTAATGTACGATAAGGTCACATGACTTGAAATCACGATCTAAGGATAACACGGTTTTAATGGCCACCATTATCCTATGGAATGTCCTGGTTAATATGCCATTGTTTTTAGTTAATAATTTTGATGAATAAATATTAATGATGAACTAATAGTTTTTTTTAGGTTAAGAGATTAATTTCATAACCATATTCGCATCAGAAAATTATTACAGAAAAATAATTATACTTAAAACAGTTTAATTGAACCTTAAGATCCGTTAAAAGTGAATTTTTGTCTTCAGGAATCAAAGTTAATTTTTGGATATCTATTTCTAAAATTAATATATGAATTTTAAATTGATTGAAGTGAAACCAAACAATGAAATTCTTTTTATAGAAATATATCAAGTAAGTATATTTCTTTATATGCTGAGGCATTAATATAGTTACTCAATATTATGAAAATGATCAAAAAATGTTTTCCAAATACCTTAATTTTTGTTCAATAGATGGTCTTTTCAATCATTAAATATTTATGGATTTTAAGGCCCTCAATATTCCACTGATTATTCAGTTTTTTATATTTATTATATCAATAAATCTATAAATATTTATGTTTTCCCTCCATGTATGTATCCCCACATTCCACTATTGTTCTCATACATATAACCCTCGGTATATGTTTTTACCTATGGCCTTTATACTTCAAAGTCTAAAATATTAAGAGTATATTTTCATAACTATTCTCACAATATGGGATTTTGTGAATGGAATTTTCAAATATCAATCCATAGATATTTGGGATTGATTTTAAAATGGGAGGATGTAATTTAATTAAGGCGGGTAGAATGTAACACCCCAAAATTCTAAATTAAGAACATTGAATTAAATTGCATGTACGACACACAACACCAAGAACATATGGGAATATAATATCCATTGACTTATATAATATATTTACTATTTTTAATAAATTAAATCTATGATATAGCTTTAAATTCACGCGACACTATGTTTGCATAAATCTCACATGACAAAGACTATCATTGATTTCTTGTGTCACATGAAATACCATGTTTTACTGAACAATAATATATTATTGAAATATCATTATTTAATATAATAGAATATTACCTATCCATTATGTTATCGGTTATTATTATCATAAAATTACTTTTGAAAATATATTGTTTACAAAAAAATAAGAAGGATTCATTGGTTATCAATTAACTATAAATGAAAATATAATCCAATTAAACATAATGGTAATTTTTTTATAAAAGATTAATTTTATGTGTAACACCCCAACCCCAGAATCCTAGAGCCGGTGCATTATTTTAATACATTGGAATTATTATTAGGAATAAAATCCCAAATGACTGATCCGTTTAGAAGTCATAGAAAATAGATTTCATACATGAACCTTATATTACAATTCAAAACATAAAGTAAAACTTATATAATTTTTTTATAATGCTATTATTCTCCTAGATTAGACCTTTATATCAAACATAAAACACTTATTGGCATCCTAGGAATATAAAACATATGAAATGTGTGAAATCAAATGTATAGTAAGGGTAAAAAATATGTAAGAAGCTGTGGTGTAATTTCCTTATAGGTATTCTCTTTCATTCTTCTTGTTTCTATCTTTCTCCAATCTAGTGTTTTGATGTATCATCTACAGATTGATGGGTACATGTCATGTGGTGTTGGATCAGGCTTCTAGGTTGAGTTTCAATATCTCATTCATCTTCAATCTAGTTGACGGGAGCTTTTAAGAGTTTCATTCCTCTAGAAATGGTTAGGTGGTTCCGTTCTAATTTTCCATATTGAAGAACTTTAATTTTCGTAGTTTATTTTAATTATTGATATAAATTCAATTTCTTAAACTTTATTTCAATTACTTCAATGAAACCCAATTCTAATGAATTTTATGACTTGAAATGGTTTTGGCATAGAAATTAGGAAAACCCCCAATTCTAATGAATCGGGGTGGGTTTATGGAATGTTAACCAATTTAAATTTTTGAATTTAAATGGTCCAATTTTATGAAGGTTTTTTTAGTTTAATCATTTAATTTAATTGTTAAAATGAATTTTGAAAAGTATGGAATTGTTTTTGAATATATTTCAAACTCATGAAATGGCTTAAAATTATTTTATAGAAACACATTGGTTTTATATTGTGAAAAAGGCATGTTTATGAATAAAACCAATTTTTGTTTTGAATGGAATGAAATTAATATTTTTTATATTGAATAATGGGATTGATCGTATTTTAAACATTCTTAAAATAGTTCACCCACCATGTAGGATAAAATTAAATCCTTAGGTAGTTATTGAGTTATTTGGATACACTATATTCAATTTAAATATTCTGAAACATACATGTAGCGGGTCACATCCTCAAAGGGTTGGTGACGAGTATCCTTTGGAAAGTGTCATAGGGACGTATGTATACACATTTTTTTGAGTTCACATATAGGTTTTGAAATCCTATAGTTTCTAAATACAATCACACCTTTTGGCAGATGAACATGTTTCTCGCATGGTTATTTATATTTGAGATATAAATATATTCCAATGTTTGTTTGAACTTCATTACATTCATTCTGAATGTATATAAACGATTTTATATAAATGTTTTACTTAAGACATTATTTTAGAAATATTCCACCTGTTTTAAAGAAAATCATTTTATTTTAATGCATCTTTACTTCATTATGAAAATTCCTAGAACGTTTGTTTAAATATGATTTTGAATTTCCAAACCTAGTTATTTTGAAAGTTGATTGATTTTCATTGAATATTCATTTTTTGGCATCTATTATGGAATCTCTAGTGGTATCCTAATGGGATTAGACTCACACACTAATTTTTCCTTCGAGTGTTTGTAAACATTCTTCTTCGAGGTTCATGTAAAGGGAACAGATCTCTTCGAGTTGGATCCATCTATTGAGCTTTGGACTTGGTGAGTCATTTCCATAGGGACATTGGGGCTATTTTCGTGTTTAGTACTTTGGGATTTAGTACTTTGGCTTTAATTACACGTTCTATTCTAGAGATTTTACTCCTAGTGGAGTTTTCTATTGATATTCAAGATGAATTTTATCTTTTTCTTCTGTATTCTTGTGCAAAAAAACATTCCCACATGTATATTGTATGATTCAAGGTTCTAGTTTCCAACCCATGGGGATTGGGAATGCCCTTTGGGTCATTATAAAAATTGTTCAGTTATCTGGTTACCAGGGTACCTAGGATGGTATGTGAAAAATTGGTGTTAGAGGCGATGTTATTCAGCTTTTGTCTTGAAGTAAGTATACATTTTTGAAATCTTCTTGGGACATGGGAGGTAGTTGCGATTGAGTGCCAATCCAACTCTCACCACAATGAACCATAAGTCACCGAGGGTGTTTAGGGAAATATATCTTTTGAATTAGATATATTATTTTCCCTATTGAGATTTGGATAGAGATATATCCATATCTTTTTTGTCACTTTTTTCAGAATATTTCCACTTTCTACTCAGTTTGAGTGTTTATCTAATGTCTTCTTTTGTTGTCTGCGAATGTTGTTTAGCATCATGCCTCTGAATATATATGAGAATAAAATATATAAAAAGGACACTTCTAACCCCTAATAATAAAATCTAGTTTTTGATCCAAATATGGTTGAGGTGATTGTGTGCACTGTCCATGCTCTAGGAAAGGAACTAGCTCTCGTTCCCTCTCACGCTCTAGATTTTGATCCTTAGCGGGATGTTCGTCGAATTTTTTCTCAAGATTTCCTTCACTAGAAGCCACCATTATTCAAAGGATCAACTAATCCTCAACATGTTGAAGAATCTTTGGGACGTATAGAATGTATGTTTGAGTTCTTGGAGATACCAAAAGTGATCAGGGTGGAGGGTGCAACCTTCATGCTAGAGGGACCGAGAAAGATATGGTGGGACATGATGGTGATGGTAGGGAAACTTGAGGGCTTATTATATAAATACATAAAGTCTTTTTTCACCAAACAATTATATCTAGAGTCAATGGTGTTGGAAAAGGCTGTGTAGTTCTTCAAAAATGAGTAGGCCGACATAACTATGACTGAGTATTCAAATCACTTTTATGAGATGGTGCAGTTTTATCATGAGATTTTATCTAATGAGATGATGAAGGATTGAATGTTTTAGTTTGGACATTGAGCAGAAATCTATTCCCAAGTTTTCTTGCATAATATTCCCACTTATGTAGATGTACTAGATAGGGAGATGATGGTTGACATGGACTTTCCTGGAAATTCAAGGTTGAATAGAGTTCCTTTTTCTCCCAGTGGAAGCAATGGTCCCTTCAATGGAAAATGGATGCATGATTATTCTGGTGAATTTCTCCACGGAAAAGTTATCCAAGACCTCCTATAACTCTAGGAGTAATTTCATTTACTTGTTATCAATATAGAAAGACACTAAATTCTAGTATGGTTTGCACTGAGGCACCAAAAATTATAACTTCTATGGATGTTCAGGTAACTCTCTGAGGTTTTTCCATCAATTCTCTACTCTGTATAGTGGGATATGATCATCATATCCTCCTAAAACAACAATGAAATCAAATGATTCAACGATAAAATAGTTCCAGCCACAGGGATCTGGAATGAAGCTTCCTCACATAGTAGATGTGTCTCTAGAGGAATCATACACAGGTCCAATGACTGTGAGATGTAACAATACCATTCCTTTAGCTTTATTTTATTCTCTTTTTGATACTGGTTCATCACACACTTTTATCTCAACCCGTATTATTAATATTATTAATCTTTCTATTGAGAATATTTCTGGTGAAATGGATATTACTAAACACATTGGTATGAAAAGAGAGAGGGGTCTCTGTATTCCTTATTGTGCCTTCTCTCTATTAGATTTTGAGATATATTGGACATTTCTAGTTATTTATATGAAATCTCTTGATGTTATATTTATGATGTATTATCTCATTGCAAACAAAGTTTGAATTGATTGCTCTCTTTTACATGTCTACTTTAGTACACCCAGTGGTGTACCTCTTGTCTTCCAAGAATAATGGGACCCATGGTCAAGAAGGGCTCGGCCTTCTTATCCAAATTTTGGGAAAGTGATATCAGTTTTTGTTTTTGATACAGAGAAATATTAAATGGATGGTGATCTCCCTCCAGTTTTTTTGAGTTTCCAAACATGTTTTCTTTGAATTTATCTAATCTACCACTAGTGGGAGAGGATGTGTTTTATATTAACCTAACACATAGAACATTACAGATCTCTATCCCCTCTTGACACATTGCACCAACTGAGCTAAAAGAGCTAATGTATTAGTGGGATGATCTCCTTGGGAAAGGATTTATTCAACCGAGTCTATGACCTACGGTTGAACTAGTTTTCTTCTCTAAGAAATATGATGGGTCTATTAGACTATGTTTTGATTATAGAAAGCTCAATTGATTCAGGATGAAGATCAAATATCTATTGTCACGGATTAATGATATGTTCGATTAGCTGAAAGTGGTGAAATGGTTTTTTAGGATCAAAAATTTAGTTGGTTACCATCAGTTAAGGATAAAAGAATATTACGTTCAAAAAACTTCTTTTTAGAATTGTTATATCAACTATGAGTATCTTGTTTTTCACTTTAGTCTAACTAATTCTATAATAGTTTTCATTTTCGTAATCAAACAGATTGTCACAACCAGACATCGTATCAATGTATGTTTTTTATTTTAATTTTTATACAATAATTTTATTTTCATTATTTTTTTTTGGGAATGCAGGTTGGGTATGAAGATAGTTGATAACTTTTGTGCTGATAAATGAACATCAGATTGACAATTCCTGATGCGTGGGAAGGGCACGGGCGAAGCCGAGTAGCCTGTCTGGTGTGCAGGTGGACCTTTTATTTATTATTATACTTTTTATTATGGATGTTTGAAGTTGGTAATTATTATTAACATCAATGGTGTTTTATTATTATCATTGTTATTATGATTATTATTACTATTTTTATTACATTAGGATAAAATTTCCTTTTAGTTTTTATTTTATTTTACTTTTATTTTATCCCATCTTTTTTTTGTTTTAAATATCTTTTATTTCCCTTTTTATTTATTTTTTGTCCTATAGTTTTATTTCATATATTCTCTCCTTTGCTATCTCCCTGCGGCAAACAATATTCACTCTATTTCTCCCCCCTCTTGTTGTGCACGGACACCTTCAAACCCTACCTTGCACTACATTTATTCCCATATCTTTGTCATTGAACCCACCTCCCCTCTTCCTCCTGGTGGCACTGCGCCCCCGCTGCCTCCCCTTGCTACCTCCCGCTCGTCCTGATCACCTCTACTAACTCCCTCTGCCCTCCCACTCTGCCCAGTTGACCCCTTCTTGGTCGCACCTCCTCCCGCCAAGGTTCTAGCTGAAACAACCTCTTCCGTCACCCTCCCTCTCATCTTACTAGCCTTTCAAACCCCTCACCATAGGTGTGGTTCACTCCAGTGGTGCTTTCTTTTTTTGGGGATGTTGTGGTTATGGTTTAGTTTCGATTTATTAAACCTCTATTCATTTTTCATGATGATTTGTTTTAGGTTCTGTTGTAGACTCGTTGCGGTGCGCTCATTATGCAATGATAGTTCCACGACAATATTATGAATTTCCAACACTCTGGTTGGATATTCTACACATAAATATTATATGATGATCATTTTAAAGACTTTTTAATTAATTTATGACCTTGTCAATTATATTTCATGTTGTGAAATTATTTTTTAATAAGTTTAAATTGTGCATTTAAATTATTGGAAGTGTTTCTAAGTGGTTTAAGGCATTTTTATTTTGAGAACCCACTTTGATCTATTTATCATTGTTTTTTAATCTATCCAGCGTGTGTGTGTTAAGAAGTGTGTAAGATGAATTTAATGTTTTGGTGTGGTGTTAGAAAATGTTTTATTTTGTAAAGGGTTTTTAGTTAATTTTTTCCATTTAAAAATCATGCGGCATGTTCGGAAAATGTATATTATTTTTTCTTAGTTGTTTTAATAATTATAAAAGGTGTTTTTATAAAATGATATAGCTGGTTTAATTTAATGTGTAAGAGGTTAAGGTTATGTTCTAAAAAGTTATCGGTGTGCGTATGGTTCTAAAAGAGGGCATCAGTGTGTGAATGATCTATTTTGGTGCGTAAGAACCTTGTTTGGCTCTTAAGTGTTAATGTGACATGTGATGTGAACTTATTTTTTATATGAGCATAGGGAGGGAAGCATGGGGGTATTAGGTGTGGGGACTTGGACTAGTGGGATAGTGTTCCAGAGGTTTTGTGGACCAGTTTGACTAGCAGGATTGATGATTTCAACACTAACTAAACATATGAATAGCTGAGCGTCGTTGTTTCTAAGCCACATTTTTAGGTTAGTGTTTTCTAAGCCATTGTTTTTAGGGTCCTTGTTTCTAATCCACATTTCACTGAGACACAACGTTCTAGGGTCCCACATATTACTAGCACCCATAGGGCCTCTCCCATTTTTTCTGCTCTCAATTATTCTGTGCACACCAATGATAGATGACATGTAACTTTAGATGCAACAAAAACATGTGTTTTCTATAAATTGTTTTCCATTAAGGTTATTTTATGAAAACTATTTTCTTTAATTTTGTTAATAATTTCTTACTTTACATTATTTATCATTGAAAATTTATTTTTATTTTAATGTTTATGCGTGGAATATTTTCTTTTTGGCCTCCTACATGGAGATTTCTCACACCCTACTTACACATTTATGTGTAAGTAGATTTTTTCATCTCTGCAACAAGTAAGTGTCCAACTTTTGGGAGTGGTTGTTTGGGTTGTTATAAGACCTGTTGACGTGGAATTGTGATAATTTCTTGAGGGTGTGGTACTCTCGTTGGGTATAAATTTTTGGGATGGTTATTGTTCACCATACATTTTAGTGTTGTTTGGGTTTTGGTTTTATATGTGACTCAAAATATTGTTTTGGTTGATGGATTTGTTTTCTGTGGCTTTTACTTTTGGTTTATTTTATTTTGATGTTTGATTTATTTTTTTTTATTTTGGTAAATGATTCCTAGGGTTTATTTTGATACCCAGATACTTATACAAGCCCATGGGGATCAAGAATGCCCTTCGGACCATGCCACGGACTCGGTCGGGTGTCAGTTCGGATGGAAACCCTACATGGTTTGTGAAAAAATGGTGTCATAGGAGTTTTGGTTGTCTAAGTTATTTTATTTGGGATGACTCTAGTAAGATGGTATCTAGGGTTCTTGGGGATTAGAATTTTGGTTGCGAGTAGGGTGATTGGCCATCAATCCATGTGACAAACCCTGATTCTCCATTGGGTGTTCGAATTCTTGTGTGACTTCTCTTCCATGTAGGATGTGAAAGCTTCAGATTGTGCGTGGGAATCAGATGGGAAAGAAGTGGTTTAGAGATTATGTTACTTTTGAATATTAGATTGACTGATGATTATTCTCCTTGCTAAAATTTAATTTCCATTCAGATGTGATGTATTAATGATGTTCTTTTTTTGACTGTTGCTCCTTGCAGCAGGATGCATCCATAGAGAGCTTATACGCACTCACAGGAGGAAGTTGAAGTGAGTTCTCCATCGTCTCTTGATCATAGATTGGTAGAAGATGTGGTCAGAGCTATTTAGGCTTTAGGAGAAGGGGCGAATCTTTCCCTCACCGCTATTACAACTAAAAGAAATGAGTCTGACACCAAGATAGAAAAAGCTCAAGAGTTTCTAAAGAATAAACCTTCTTCATTTTGAGGAAGTACAGAACTTCAAGAGGCATAGTACTGGATGAAAAAGATAGATTGTATGTTCAAATTCCTTGGAATTCTTGAGGAGGTCAGGGTAAAGTGTGCCTCATTCCAGCTAGAGGGTTCTAGTCATAAGTGGTGGGAATCAGTGATTTAGGTTCGAATGCATGAGAAGATGAGTTTGAAGGATTTCAAAGCTATCTCTAATGAGCAGTACATTCCCGAGTTATAGGCTTATTCCAGATTCCAAGAGGTCATGGATCTTTCACAAGGGGATCAGATAATGATGGAGTATGAAAACCTCTTTGCTAAGCTAGTGTGATACGCACCTAAGATTGTTTCAAATTAATAATTTAAAGCTCAGAAGTTCGATAAGGGACTTCGACCAATAATTTACTCTTAGGTATTCTGGTTCAAGATGGGAACTTATGTCAAGGTGGTTCATCATGCATGCTTGGTAGTGATTTACAAGAGAAGAAATTTTGGGTTTTCTAGATCAATTCCAGGGTTTGGTAGTGGCAATTCATCCGAGAAGAAAAGGATGTGTGATGAGAAAGGGAAGAAGTTGGGTGGCAGCTCAGGTCATCCTTTCAAGCAGACCTCATCTGTTGCTTCTCATACGAGTTATGTTGTATTCCATCAATGTCGAAGGGTAGGGCACATCTGACATGCATGTCCATACCCTCTAAGACCATTCCATGGGTGTGGATTTGTGGGACATCTAAAACTCTTTTGTAGGGCTATATGCCCTTACCAGAGTGCGAATAGATTTGTGGCTTCTAGAGGGGTATTAGTTTAATCAGTGCTGACCAGGATGATGGGATCTTGGTTTTCTAGTCATTGTGGTAGGATCAGATTATCTTCAGGGTAGAACTAGATCAGGGCAGTGCCTCAGGTGAGTGGTCATTCTCAGGCAGGGGCCAGGCATTTGAAAGTAGTGGATCAGGCACTATTAGAATCTACTGTAGGACATTTTACTATTCGAGATACCGTATTGATTTCATCTTGTATAGCTATAGTTTTATTTGATATGGGTGCTTCATTTTCATTTATATATACCCATATTGTGAACCTACTAAACCTACCAAATGAACTGTATTCTTTTTTCCATGGAGTTGGTAACAACATTGGGGAAAAAGAGGGAGCTAGGACTTAAGTGTCTGGCGTGCATGCTATCTGTGTCAGGAGTTCAGATGGTGTGGGATTTCTTGGTCTTGGATATGGAAATGTATGATGTGATCCTCGACATGGACTGGCTGGTGTGATTTCAAGAGCATATTGATTTCTATCGATGTTGGGATAGTTTTATGTCACCTGATCAGAGCCCCTAGGTTTTTCTTGGGGAAAGGGATCCTCAGTCAGGTCGTGCGGGACCTCCACTTCCTAAGTTAGGGAATATTGCTTATCTTTTACTGTCACTTTCATTGGACGACGAATGTGGCGCTTCTCAATGTTGGTTACCTCTTGTAGTGATTGAGTTTCCAAAGGTATTTGCAGATGATTTTTCAGGATTACCCCTGGTGTGGGACATGGAATTCTCGTTTGAGTTGGCACCAGGAACACAACCTATACCGCTTCCCTTATATCTCCTAGACCACAACGAATTGAGGGAATTAATGATAGAGATGTTTGATTTGTAATTCAAAGGATTCATCAACGAGAGAGTCCCTCCTTGGGCAGCCCAAGTTTAATTTGAAAAGAACGCCAATAGAACCCTCCTTTTGTGAATTGACTACCAGAAAATAAAAAAGGTGACCATCCAGAATAAATACCCTATTCCCAAGATTGACAATTTGTTCATCCAACATAAGGGGGGAAAGTGGGTATTGAAAATCAACCTGCGTTTGGGATACCACTAGCTCATGTTGAGGGATGCAGACATCTCGAAGACAGTTTTCCAGAGCAGGTATGACCACTTTGAGTACTTGTTCAGGACTTTTGGGTTGATTAATGATCCAGTTGTTTTCGTTGCACTCATGAATAGGGTGTTCATCCAATATCTCGACTCATTTTTCATTTTATTTGTGTAATACATCCTAGTTTATTCTAGTTCTAAGGAGGAACATGAGAATAACCTAGGAATCATTCAGGGAACTTTGTGGGATCACCACTTGCATGCCAGAATTTTTATGTTCACATCTTGAATCAGGGAAGTGACCTTTCTAGGGCATGTCGTCTTAGAACATGGGGTTTTAGTGGATCCTGAGAAGATCAGTGTTGTGATGTCTTGGGAATAGTATAAGAATGTGTTTGAGATTAGGATTTTTCTTGGCGTGCAAGGTTCTTATATGCATTTTGTTCGAGAATTATTACTGATTTCCTCCTCCATGACCACCCTCACCCGGAATGGGGTGAAGTTTGAATGGAGCCCACAGTTCCAGGCATCCTTTTAGGAGTTAAAGTTGTGGTTTACCACTACACCTATGTGGATCATACCAGAGTTAGGGAAGGACTATGCACTTTATTGTGATGCTTTAGGTACAGTCCTTGGGTGTTTACCCATATAGGTTTATCACATGGGGGCATATGTTTCTCACTAGCTCTGGTCGAATGACAAGAATTTCCCAACTCATGAAAATTATTTAGTAGTGGTGATTCACTCCCATAATACATTGTGTCACAAAATTTTTGGGGAAGAATTTGTGGTCTACTCTAACCACAATTTCCAAGATTACATCTTCTCACAGAAGGACCTAAACTTGAGGCAGCACCGTTGGATCGAGAACTTCAAGGGGTTTTATTATGAAATTATCTATACCCCGGGAAAGGGTAATGTGGTGCCCTATTCTTTGAGCTAGAATGTACCTGTGCAGGCATCGAGGATGTATAGTGATGAGTTGACTTTGATGGGGTTCTTCCCCCAAATGCACTTGGAGAGTAGGGAGCACTGCAGAGGTACTTTCTTGTCAAGCATTTAGTTGAATCTCTTTTTTCTAGAGTTGATTTAGCAGGAGCATCCTGGTGATGAGATATTTCAGTGATCTATGTAGTTTCTTAATGGAGGGTAGAATCCTTCTGATTGGTTTTTTTCTTCCTAGAGGATTTTTTGCTTCAGGGGTAGTGGAGTGTTGTCGTCATCCATGCGGAAGGTAGTGAAGCAGGATAACCACCAGTCTCAGTGGGCCATCCATCCTGGTACTACCAAGATGTATTAAGATGTTTTTCTCCTCTTTTGGTGACCAGGTATGGGATGGGACGCAGAATAAATTGTATCAGGACGCTATACTTGTAACTAGGTGAAAGCAGAGCATTAGAGACCATCTAGTATGCTTCAGCCATTACCCATTCCAACGTACATGTGGGATGAGGTCTCCATGGACGTCATTGTTGGATTGCCTCGTTCACCTTGGGGGAGTAATTATATTTGGGTAGTGATTTATTTTTTGACCAAGTCAGGTAACATTATCCCAGTTATAGGTAAAATTAATGTGGATGAACTAGGCTCTTTGTATATTTAAGAGTTTCTTAGACTTCATGGGGCTCCATCAGTGGTTTTTTCTGATAGGGACCCTCACATTACCTCTCGGTTTTCTGGAGTCCTACATAAGGATATGGGGTCGATTATTAATATGGTCATGGTATACAAACCTCAAATGGATGGCCAGACAGAGAGATCGAATCAGATTCTGGAGTACATGCTTCGCGCAAGTGTGTTGGATTTCGGAGGTTCATGGGATGGCCATTTGGGATTGGATAAGTTTACTTATAATAAAAATTAATAATCCTATATTATAATGGAACCATTTGAGGCTCTCTATGGTCGGCTTTGTCGGTCTCCTTTATGTTGGGAAGAGTTATGTGAGACCTCTCTTTTGGGGCTGATCATTGTGCGGGAGATGGCTGAGAAAGTCAAGTTGATCATAATGCAATTATTTTCAGAACAGAGTCACCAAAAATATTATGTAGGTAAGAGGCATTAAGATATTTAATTTTTAGTGGGGGACAAATTTTTCTTGAAGGTGGCCCCTTGCTTGGGTCACCACCACTTTGGAAAGTAGGGTAAGCTGATGCGAAGGTATGTTAGGCCTTTTGAGATTACTGAGAAGATTAAAAAGGTGGAATATTGGTTATCTTTTCCTTCTCATATGACTTAGATTCATGAGGTTTTCCATTTTTCATAATAGATAAAGTATAATCCTGATCCGTCACATGTGTTGGATTGTGAGGAGTTGGAGATAGAGCCCAACTTTTTAGTTTTTTAGTGGCCAGTGCGTATAGTGGATTCTCAGGAGAAACTGCTTCCTGGGAAGTACATTCCCTTGGATTGAATTATTTGGAAACATGTTAATGAAGATAACGATAATTGGCAGTGAAATTCATGGATTGAGTAGGAGTACACATTTCTATTCTTTGATTAGGCTTCAAATTGACTTTCTGAGGGTAGAAACGTTTCATGGTGGGGATAATTGATAAACCCAGACATAGTTTTGAGGAATGTTTTTTATTATTAATTTTTAACCCATAATTTTATTTTCCTTTTTAATATTTGTTTTTTTGGAATGTGCATTGTCCCCAACATCAGTTGTGCACTTTTGAGCAGATAAATGAACGTCGTCTCAACAATCCCCAATGCACGTCTAGGGAACGGGTGAAGCCGAGCGGCCTGCCTGGTGTACGGGTGTACCTTTTATTTATTAATATCCATTTATAATTTTTTTAAGGTGTTAATTATTATTAACATCAATGGTGTTTTATTATTATCATTTTTAGTATGATTATTATTAATATTATAATTATTAGTTTAGGTTAAACGTTGCTTTATGGTTTTATTTTATTTTTATTTTCTAACTTTTTATTTTTATTTTTTATCCCATATTTTCTTTATTTTTATTCACTTTTATTTCCATTTTTTATATACTTTATTTCCTCTCTTGTTTTCGTTCCACTCTCTATTCCTCTCTCCTCGTGGCACACACTGTTCACTCTATTCCCCCACCCCTCTTTTCATGCGCAGAGCCCCTCTAACCCTACCTTGCGCCGCCTTTTTTTCTCCATACCTTTTACACTTCTCCCTCCCCCCCTACTCCTCCCAGCGGCACCTCACCCTCACTACCACCCCCTACTACCTCCTTCTCAACCCGAATGCCTCCGCTACCTCACTCTGCCCTCCCACTCCACCCAGGTGTCCCCTTCTTGGATGTACCACCTCCCGACGAGGTTCCAGCTACTTCAACCTCTTCTAGCACCCTCTATCTCATCCGAACAACCTTCAAAACCCCTCATTGTAGTTGTGGAGAACTATTGAGATGGTTTATTATTAATTTAGTGATTTTTTGGTTAATATTTAGTTGTTATTAATTAAATCATGATGCATTTGTCATTATACTTTGTTTTAGGGTCCGTTATAGACTCGTAGTGGTGTGCCCATTGTGTGGCGATAGTTTTGTGCCAATATTTTGACATTATAACACTCTGGTAGGTGATTCCTCACCCAAATATTATCAGATGATCATTTTCATGTTTGTTTAATTAATTTAGAATCTTTTATATTAGTTTTCATGCTAGGAAATTATTTTTTATTATGTTTTAATAGTGACTTTATTCTGTTGGTAGTGTGTTTAAGTGATTTAGTCAATTTTAATTTTGAAAACCCGCTTTGATCTATTTATCATTATTTTGTAAACTGTGCAATGTGTGTGTTGGGAAGTTCGGATGATGTGGTTTATGTTCTGGCATGGTTTCAGACTATTTCTTATTTTGGAAATTGTATTGAGAGACTTTTTTCCATTTAAAAATTTTGCAACATGTTTGGAAACTGATTGATAATTTTTCTTATTAGTTTGATTAATTATAAAAAGTGTTTTTATAAAACTATGAAACTAGTTAAATTTAATGTGGAAGCGGTGCAGGTTATGTTCTAAAGTTTGTTTGGTGTGTGTATGGTTTTAAAAGTGGGAATCTGTGTGTGAATAACGTTTTTTGGGTGTAAACACCTTTTTTGGATCTTAAGTGTTAATGTGAAATGTGATGTGAAATTATATTTTATATAGGCACAAAGCGGGAAGCCTAAGGTATTATGTGGGGGGACTAGGACTAGTGGGCTACTGTTTTGGAGGTTTCTTGGCTCAGTTTCACTGGTAGGATTGACAATTGCAACACTAACAAAACATATGAAGGACTTAGGTTCATTGTTTCTAAGTCGCGTTTTCTATGGATCATGGTTTCTACGCCACAGTTTCTATGTGTATTTTTTTCTAAGCCACGTTTCACCAAGACATGACGTTCTGGGGTCTCACCTATTACTAATACCCATAGGGCCTCTCCCATCATTTGGTGATCTTGGTTACTCGGTTCACACCAATGATACTTGATATGTCACTTGAGGTACTACAAAAACATGTGTTTTCTTTAATGAACATTTTTAAGATCTTTTTATGAAAACTCTTTTCATTAACATTGTTAATAATTTCATACATTCCATTATTTATCATTGAAAATGTAATTGTCATTTAATACTTGTGCGTGGAATCGCTTCTTAGTGGCCTCATACTAGGTGATTTATAACACCCTACATACATATTTTGGGTGTAAGTATATTTTTTTATGGCTAATATAGGTATGGTTCTAGAATTTGGGAGTGTTGGTTTAGGTTTTTATCAGACCTCTTGACAAGGATTTGTGGTGATGGATTGAGGGTCATTTCCTCTCGTCGGGCGACAGTTTTTGGTATGGTTTTTGGCCATCATTATTTTTATTGTTATTTGGGTTTTGGTTTTACTTGTGAATCAAAATATGGTTTTTGTTAAAGGCTTTATTGTTTATGAATTTTAATTTTGGTTTGGTTTTTTTTGTTTCTTTATATTTGTTTATTCAGTTAAATCATTCCCAGGGTTTATTTTGATACCTTGGTATTTGTTCCAGCCCGTGGGGATCAGGAACGCCCTTCAGGCCTTTCCATGAACTAGGTCTGGAGTCTATTCAGATGGAGACCTGACTTGGTTCATGACAAAGATTTCCCATGAGTATATTTATACCTTTATTTTATTCTTTGAGAATGACATTCTTTTCAACTCCATATCATAGGAGGATCATGTGAAACATTTGAGGATAGTTTTGAGTCGGCTGAGAAATCATTTTCTTTATGCCAAGATTTCAATGTGTGATTTATGGATTAGGGAAGTGAAACTCTTGGGACACATGGTGTATGAATAGGGTGTGTCAGTTTATCCTGAGAAGGTGATGGCTGTTATGTTGTGGGGGAAAACACAAAATTCCTTTGAGATCTGGAGCTTCTTGGTCTTAACCGGATATTATCATAGGGTCATGAAGGACTTATTAATGTGGGATTTTATAATGACTCCTCTGAATCAGAAGAGGGTGAAGTTTTCATAAGATGATAAATTTCAGAATTATTTTATTTAGTTGAAGAGTCAATTGACTACTACATCATTTTTAACTCTTCCAGATGATAGGAAGGTCTATGTGCTCTTTTGTGATGGATCAGGTTTATGCTTCTAATATTTTATAATTCGTGGTTATTATGTAGTGGCACATAGATCTCGTCAACACAGGCACGATGATATGAATTATCCTACCCATGACATGAACATTGATTAGTAATTCAAGATCTTAAGAGTTGATGGCACCACATTTTTTTAGAAATGTTTACGGTGTATTCAAACCACAAAATCTTGAGTTATATCTTCTCAAAAAAAATTTAATCTTTAGTAGAGGCGTTGGGAGGAGTACCTAAAATATTTCCACTTTTACATCACCTATACCCTAGGGAAAGAGAATTTCTTTAGTAATGCATTGAGCAGGAAACTTCCAACCCAAGAAGTGGAAGAGTTTTCAAAAGAGTGGAATTTGATTGCTCTCTTTACACAATTACATATTAGAGTTTAAGAGGTAGGGTTGAGGATTCCTTGTCTAGTGTGTAGTTGAGGTCTAATCTTCTTAAGATGATTCTTCAAGGTCAATATCTTAATGATGAGTTCTATAGAATTTGAGTCACCCTTTATGATGGGAAGATAGTTTCTATGTGGTAATTCCCTAATGAGGGTATTTTGTGCTATTGAAATCACTTCATTGTTTTGTTAGAAAAAATGAAAGTTAATGATGGGGGATTTCTATAAATCTCAGTGGGTTGTGCAACCTGGACCCAAAAAAGTGTTATATGACATAAGGAAGAAGTTCTAGTGGCCAGGTATGGGACGAGACATTCCTAAGATTTTCTCTCATTGTTTTATGTGCCAACTAGGGAAATCAAATCCCTAGAAACCTTTGGGTTTTCCTCAACAACGACAAGTCCCTAATTGGATGTGGTACGAGATAACTATGAACTTTTTTGTTGGGTTTCTTCATACCAAAGAAAGAATAATGAAATATGGGTTGTGATCAATAGGCTTACAAAGTCAGCTCACATTATTCCCATTCGTGATACAGCCAAATTTCCGGAGTGGGTAAATCTCTATGTGAATGAGATTATTCATTTTCAAAGACTTCCATCTACTACAGTCTCTGATATGTATCCTCAGTTAACATATCACTTTTTGAGAGGCCATCAGGAGGAACTAGGTTCTCAGGTTCATTTGATCATGACATACAATCTGCAATCAGATGGCTAGATAGAAATATCTATACAAATTCATGATGATACGATTTTCACATGTGTTTTTTACCTTAGTGGGGCTTGAGATGATTACTTTAATCTGGTTGGGTTTTCTGACAACAATAATTACTCATTAGTGATCAGAATAGAATATTTTGAATCCATGTATGGTTGGCCTTGTAAATCCTCATTGTGGTGGTCGGAGGTCGGTGAATTGTTTTTGGCTGGACCAAGCTTGGTGAAACATAGGACTTCTATGATTCATATAATATGCAAGTGTATTTTTATATCACATAGTCAGTATATTTCTTATGCTGATCGATGCCATAGACCTTCGTAGTTTTTAGTTTTTGATCATTTATTATTAATGGTTTTACCTCGGTTGGGTCATTTAGGGCTAGGGAGGCAAGGGAAGCTTGATCCTCAGTTTCCGGGGCCTTTTGTGGTGGTTGAGAAGGTGGGGATGTTTGCATACCGTTTTCACTTCCACCATATATGACATTGATACAAAATGAATTCTATGTATTGCATCTATGAATCTATCTATCTAGTCATTATCATGTTTTGATCTGGTGTGATCTTGAGATCAAGCATAATTCATCTATGATTGAGTGGACCACCAAGACAGTTTATTCTTAGACCAATTTTCTTAATGGGAGTATGATGCCTTTATTTTTGTTCTTTTGTAGCATGGATCTGATTCTCATGAGATGTGGGAATGTGAGGTACTGATAAGAGAACTCTGGCCTCATCTCTTTGGCATGGATGCTTCTTCATAGGCTTTCTAGGGGATGAATTTTTTATGGTTGGGAGGTTATAACATCTAATTACCTTGATCAGGTAATTTTTTCCTTTTTATAACTTCCATTTCTCGATCAATTATTTTTTAGGTCATTTTATGGGTTTACATCAGGCTGTAGAACTGGTACCCTTCGTTTATATAAGGTACACATTGTGTACTGGTTGATGGATACATGTCGTGAAAGGGTATATATTCTTGTAATCCAGTACACATAATTAATGGTTGGTACACATTGTATAGGGTGAAAATGATAGTTTTTAATCCAAGGTGATATGTTTTTCATCATAAATATCCAATGTGGACAACATGTCAAGACCCTTGGGTACACACCAAGATTCAGACCGCGCTCAGTTCTAAGTCACGCTTGTGGTTGTTTCTCTTTATTCCATTCGTGGGATCTTTATTTCTCTCAACACTAGACTCTTCCTAGTTGATTTTCAGATGCGCCTCTATCTCTAAAATGATATGATCGTCTTTCGAACATCCTTTCACTTGGGGTTTTATTTCTAGGTAGGTATTCTTTTTCATTATTTTTATTTCTCTATTTCTCCTCTCTTTGGTTTTGACGGATCATAAAGGGGTTAATTGTTCTATTACATGTGATGTTGGATCATTCTTTTAGGTTGAGTTTCATGATCTCCTTTACCATTTATCTCATTTATGGGTACAATTTCAAGTGTCATTCTTTCAGAAACAGGTAGCTGGTTCCATTGCAATTTTCCAAATTGGTTAACTATTATTTTCTTAGTTTATTTTAATTGCTGATTTAAATTCAATTGCACAAAAAAAATTCAATTTCATTAATGAAACACAATTCTAGTTAATTAGACAATTTGAAATGTATTTAGAATGACAATTTGAATAAACCCTAATTCCAATGAATTTGGGAGGGTTTTTGTAAAGTTAACTGAAGTAAATTGTTGAACTAAAGTGGTTGATTTTGATGAAAATGTTTTCTATTTAATTGTATAATTTAACTATGAAAATGAATTGTGAAAATGATGGAATCAGTTTTTATTGGATTTAAAACTTAGGAAAATAAATTAAAATGATTTGATAGAATCAAATTTGTTTTCTCTTGGGAAAAGGCATGTTTTTGAATAAAAACTATTTTGGAATTAAATAGAATGAAATGGGAATTTTTGAAATCAAAGAATGGGATTGGACATATTTTTTAGTCCTAAAATAGTTCACCCATCGTGTAATAAAGAATTATATCTGTAGGTAGGTAGTGAGTTATTTGCATACACTCTATGGTATTACAATGGTCTATTACATACATTCAGTGGGTCAGATCCCTGAAGCGTTGGTGATGAGTCTCCTTGGACCAGTGTTATGGGGATGTGTTTATACACATTTTTCTAAGTTCACGTTGAGAGTGTAAAATCCTATAGTTGGGTAATACTATCATAAATTTTGGAAGATAACCATGTTGATCTCTTGATTATTTAAATATGTGATATAAATATATGCAAATATTTTTTGAAAATCATTACATGCATAATAAATATATATATAAAAACTGTTTTATTTAAATATTTTACATAATTCGTTATTTTAGAGATATTTTATCTCTTGTAAAGAAAATATTTTTCTTTGAATGTATCTTTCGGTCATTTTTAAAATGAATAACAAGTTTTTTAAAATATGATTTTAAATTTTCAGAGCAGTTTATTTTGAAGATTGAAATATTTTCTTTGGATAATTTATTTTTTTCATATATTATGGAATCTCTGGTGGTATACTACTAGGATTAAGCTCACACCCTAATTTTTATTTTTGGTGTTTGTATAATTTATTTTTCTAGTCCCGAGCAAAGGAATGTGATCTCTTGGATGTGGATCCAACTATTGAACTTTGGACTTGGTGTGTCATGTTCTTAGGGACCATGGGGTTATTTTCCTATTTAGTAATTTGGGTTGTAGTACTTTGGATTTTATTTTTCATTATATTATGGTACTTTTACTCCTATTCGAGTATTCTTATTGATATATATAATGACATTTATCTTTATCTACCACATTATTATGTAAAAATGTATCCCACTTGTATGTTGAATGATGTCAGGTTCTAGTCACCAACCTGTAGGTATAGGGAATTCACTTTGGGTCATGTCAGGACTGGGTTGGTTATTGGGTTACCAGGGTTCCCAAGATGGTTCATGATACAGGGAATTCCTAATTCTAGACATTATAACCACACCATCGAGGCCAAATTACAAGACCAAACATGAATGGGTAAAAACTAAAACTACTTTGTCTCATGATTTATATCAATGCATCGAGGGGAAATAGCAGGCCCCACCCATCACTTAAAAAGTCCAATGAATTTATCATATGAAATGGTTAGATCATAACCAACATAAACATTTTTATTATAACTAGCATATAGAACGTTAATACTTTAATCATAAACCATGAATGGTTTTGAAATAGCACATCCACAATCAAAAATATCATAAAATAATCAATAAAATGTGGAAAATGTTATCAAAGAAAATAACCTCAATTAGACATAAAATCCAAAAAAGGTTGTTGGCATTGAGGAAACTAATTTAATAAAATCATTAAAAATATCTGAGATAAACCCCCCCCCCCTTTTCTTTGAAATCATTTATTCAAAATCCACACACTTATAAAATACATTTAAAAGGGTATTTTTGAATTTTTTTGTCACATAACACTTTCAAATGTTTATAAATTGACAACTGGTTTTTAAATTGACAAGGTCAAAAGATGGAAATGTTTTTATATCCAATTTCTATTAGAAATTGATTCAATTAACCTAAATTGTAATAATAAATCTATAATTTATCTAAATATAATTTAAAAAAATTAAAATATAATTTATCTCAATAAATAAATTATATAAAAAAATGTTTTCAATAATATTTTTGTGTTTTTCACTATTCATTGAAAAATGAAACTTCTCAAAAAAATACTAAAAAATCACCAATGGTAAATTTTGATATTATAATTTATAAAAAGGTTTTTATTTTTTAAAATAATTTTTTTTAATGTTTCAAAAATTATCTTCAAAAAATTTCTTCCATTAAATTGTAGAAAAACTTTCTTTTAGAAAAATATTGCTTTTTATGCTGAAAATTGGAGTTGTTCTTATTTCATGCCGATAAAACTTATTAGACTAATTTCAAAAAATTTGGTTGAATTTATAATATATAAATTTCATTAATATATCTTGCTTATATTGTTTAATTAAATTATTAATCAAAAATACTTTCTGGAGCATAAGTATAGTTTTTTTATAAAATCAATTCCTTTATATTCAATTCGGTTATTATTTTCATTTCTAATTAATTGATAAAAAATAATTCATTTTATAAAACTTATTAAACCACTTTTTTATAATTTAGTTAATAGTATCCATATCCATCAATTAAATGGATAGGTGGTAACTATAACTTTAATTTAATGAAAATATTAATTTTATATTGTAGTTAAGTAAAACATGGTCTCATATGTAACAAACGATATAGAAGGAACTTGGAGTTTTGTGTAACACAAAACAAATATATTGCTGTTCATACAATTATATAATCTAAGTGTTTATTTTTGTGAAATATTTACATGAGGTTGCATATAAATTAGGCATAACTTTTTTAGCATGAAATGCAACCCATAAAAAATTAATTATTTCAAAAAAATCATAATAACATAGGGTTTTACATTATAACCCCCCTTAAATTAATTTTTCCAATGAAGCTATTTTGTTTTATTAAATTTTAAATGCTAGGAAGTTCTATTAATTGGATCCCACATCGAATAAATTAAAACTAAAAATTCAGAAAAATAATTTTTACCCTGGGTTACTAATAAATAGATTTCCACATATTATAATATTAATACGTAGGTAATATTAAAAAATTAAATAAAGTATAAATAATTATAGAGTTTCATTGATCTCATTGATAAAAATAAATTTAAGGGTCAATGTAATGTTAATGGCCTCAAACGTTAAATTTTTGATGATTTATAAGACCATCAGTTCAACAAAAATGAAGGTATTAGGATAAATCTATTTCAATATCGTATCCCTAGAGTTATGAAATTCTATTACTCTTTATGAACACAAGTAAATATACTTACATGATTTCATTCCTTTTTATATTCACACTATTACCCATTGGTTGTTTCTTGATCAATTTCCACTTAGTCAATTACTCCAACAAATGACGGTGAATTTGTAATCCCAACATCACTAATGGAATATGATACCCAATGATAGACTGATAAGTCATTCTTTGTATGTTTAAGTATCCTCAAAACCAAAAGGATAGAAAAGGTAATCCAATAGGAATAAATCCTCATATATAGAGATAATAAAATAAATCTGTAAAATATTAAATAAATTTTAACTTAAATATTTTCATAAATAGTTATCCTTATAACCCTTTGAAAAAATATTTTCCCCTTTATTCCTTATATAAGATATTATATTATACCATAAATAATTTTAATGGATTCAAGGGTTCATCCTTCCACTGATAAAATATCATATTTCAATTTATTATTCCCAATTCCAAATTTATGGTGATAATCACATGAAACATCACTAAAGGATAGAAAATAATATTTTCAAACAGTTTTTCATTCAAAATAAAACATGAAATTCACAACAAATGGGGTTGGATAATTGTTCCCAAATTAACATGACTCACTTCATCCATTTTTAATTTTTAATCATTCCCATTGTCCTTTTTCCTCAGAGTGTGTTGTGTCTTGTAATACATATAAGTTATTGATTGGTAATTGATTCACTTAATGACCAATCTCATTGCTCTTAAAACACATAATAATGGGAGGTGCATTCTATTTTTAGTTCTCTCTATTTTTATCATTATTTTATTTTTCCCACAAATTCTATAGTCGAAATCTCTATGGAAATTATTCCCACCCTTATATGAAAAATCCTCCCACTAAACATAATTTTCCCTATGATTTTTTCCACACATTATGAATTAAATAATTATCATATCCTTTTCTACCTGGTTCTTATATTTCCATTTAAATTCAATTTTTGACTTCTTATCATACATATGAGAGATATGTGTAACTAAAGCCTCCATTTCCATCTAAATCTCTTATAGTAAAAATTCTTCATATCTACTAAATTATCTTATGTATAACACCATTTGGATACCTGGTTTTATGACACCAAAGATTCAATAAAGCATACTTTTAGGTTGGATGATAAAATGTGATGATTACTTTGCAAGCCTTTGAAAATTTCCTTCATAGGCTCAACCAAATTCAACATCATTCTACTTAAGCTTGAGGAATTCCTTCTCCATTTTTTATGAAAAATATGGGGAAAGTAATTGTTAAAAAATAATTTCTTCAACTATTTTAAATAAATGGAGTCAGTTTCTCCCTATTTTAAAAAATTCTATATAAGATTTTTCAATTGATCTTCCTCACCTTTAAGATTATTGACAAAAATATTGGTTTTTTCCGGATCTCAAAACTATTGAATGGTAAATATCAATTTAGTGGTTCTGATCCATTTCATAGTAACTAATAGGATAGAAAACAATTAAAATAAGGTGTCTAATGCCTCATGAAGTATTTAATAGAATATTTTTCCCTCTTTTTTTAATTTTATTTTCACCATTATTAAAAGCATGAGAAATTTGTGTGAGCATAGAAAATATGTTTTAGATTATATCTCTAATAAAAAAATTCTCAAAAGGAAAAAATAATTGCCTTATACATTTCATTCCTCATTATCGTAGTTCCTTTGGGTTAGATCCATTGACTAAAAAAAATAGTCTAAAGAACATTAATTATAGTGGAGAAGCACATAATCAGGAAAAATTACTTATATGATCTCAAAATGAAACACCTAATTATTTAATCTATAACACATTATGTTCATCCTTAGCTAAATCTATAGATATATCTATAAAAATATCCATAGGTATCTTACTAATGGTTTCTCATCCTAATATCAAATATTTGAATAAAAATTTCCTTGGATACCAACTATATTAACCCTGACTTAACATACATTGATATTACAATGTTTTTTATTAATATTCACCAAATATCAAAATTAAATTCTCAAGGACAAAAATAGTTTATTGTCCTTGGAAACTAGGAATGCATTATTCTAATTTGGTGAAATATCATAAACATCTCCCATAAAACACTTCCCATTTGGTACTCAAACATAAGACTATTCTTCTTAACATGGGTAAAGGAAAGTGTGAGCTAAGATGCTCAGTAAGGGTAAAAATAATGGATATACGTAATCATAACATGGAGATAAGGTTATGAAAACATGAAAATAATATTTGAATGTTATACCTTGCAAATCAGAAATAATAATCCTGAGTCTTTGAATAATGATTTTCAATTCATATGACCTGATTTATATGGAAATCAAAGAGCATGAGTGGTTAGAGGATATTATTTGCATTAAACATAGACTTATGGCATACACATTGTCATATATAAACATTCCTTATAAGTCAAGGCTAATTTCCAGAACATATTAAGGAACTTAATTAGGTACAAACTTATTGGGATGGACACACCACCATCCCTAGTTATTTCAATTTCTTTATAGTGGATCTTGTTATACATTTTTCCCATAGTGGGTAAATCCAATTGGATTTTTTCCATATTAGTAGTCAATTCCCCCTACCAGTAAAATCATAGTATTCATGGTTCAATCCAATGAGAATTTTAAAATTAAATGTTCACTCCCACGACCAAATTAGTTTTCTAGGTTTACTCCCATCACCATTTTATTGGAAAACTTTCCTTACTGGACTAGGTTTACTCCCTATTTCATCCATGTCTATCTCATGAGATATAAATCATTAACTATTAAATCATAGATAGATATAGGTATCACCCAAAACATAATAAAAACATACATTTCCATTCCAAAAGATAAAAAAATCATATCATACCTCATGAAATTAATATGGAATCATAAACATGTCATCATATAATAACCAGTAGAAAATAAAAAATTTCATAGTAATTTTATTAAATCAGAACCTATGAAAATAATTGAGTTTCATAAGAGTTTTATCATTGTATGACCCATGGT
This sequence comes from Viscum album, assembly GCA_963277665.1. Taxonomy (NCBI): domain Eukaryota; kingdom Viridiplantae; phylum Streptophyta; class Magnoliopsida; order Santalales; family Viscaceae; genus Viscum; species Viscum album. The sequence continues at coordinate 1,786,662,338 of OY728151.1, read as the reverse complement.
ATATAAACTTGTTCAATAAAAATATTTTTATCTTAACAATAAATCATTAAAAGAGAAAAAAGGATGGTTCATCTACATAATATCCCTAGTAAATCATAAACTATATCAAAGGATTTCATCTTAGGTTAAGATAGATTTTTAATGATAAATTGTTTCATTTCTTAAGGAAAATAACCTTTCCTTGAAAAACTTTTTTAATTCAACAAATGGTTTCAAAATCCTTTTCTTTGAATTTTTTTAGACATACGTATTATGATATAAAAACTATTAAAAATATTTCTTGAGGAAAATATTCTTTTCAATATGACAAATTCTTTTTTGAATATAAATTATTTTCAAAACCTTATTCTTTAGTAATATATTTGAAACCTGATAAAAGAATCCTTGAAATCATTGAAATAATTATATTTTAAAATAAATTTTTTTTAACATATAAATAAGGATTTTAAAACCCATTAAAACACATATTTTACATAAAACATATTTTAAAATCTTCTTCTCTAAAAATATATTTGATAACATATAATGTAATATTTGAAATCATTGAAATTATTTTATTTTAAATTAAAATTCAAAAAATAAAAATGGAAAAATTAAAATTCATCTAAATAAATTTTAAAAAATAAAAAAATGTATAATAATTTTAATGAAAATTAAATTATAGATCATTTAAAAACATTTTTACAAAACATGTTTTTGGAATAAAATAGATTTCGAAATGAATAGATAAATAATGTCAAATTTTCTTAAAAACATTCTAGTATTATTATTAATCCCTAAAGAGTGGGAAAATTATACCAATACATGAATATATAATTAATAACCAAAGGATAGTAAAATCCATGAGATTTAATTATATTTGGATCTTAATATTTCATCAATTGAATCATAATTGTATATAATCCAAGTAATAATGAGATCTTATCAATAAACCTTTTCCACATCGAAAACTTTGAATCCTAATACCTATGAGATAATTAAATTAAATGAAGATTAAACTATAATTAGAATAATTAGATTCATGATAAAATATGTCGAAGGACAAAATATACCCCTTTTCAAAGAATATTGGTCCATAACACAACATGTTCATCAATGATGGAAAACTAAGAAAAAATTAATTTAGTAATTAACTATTTTTCGAACAATAAATCCCATGAGATATATTTAATAAAATATATAAGTAAATTACAATTAATTTAATGATAAAAATAATATAATACAATCATTGTACATATATACACCACATGAAATAAATGAGTGGTGAATAATATAACTATTGCAGGAATAAAAGTGAGACTACAAATCCACATAAAACATGAGTAGTTTTGAATCATCGGATACATAAAATAATAAAATCAATTGAAAATATTAATACCATTAAATAAATTATATTAATGATATAAATTTTCATAGGGTATTATATAAACTAAAAAATATGAATATCTTGTGAATATAGCATATATCTCATAAAAAAATGTGAGATGAGAATACCCATACCTTAAATCCTCACATACTTCAAACACATTCAAATATCATATATAATAAATAAATGATTATTATAAATCTACCATAGAACCATATTCTTATATAATATTACATATTTTATCTGATAATTAATTTATATAAATAATTTATTAATAATTCAATGTTAATTTTATGTTTCGGATAATATCCCCTTTGTTTTTCATATATGTTTTGATGTGTAATTATTGATCATATTAAATAGAAAATTATTTAAATATTTATATAATTTAAAAAAAATTAAAATATCAATTATATTTGGAAAAAAATAATTATAATAATCTATAAGATATATAAATAGGAAATTAAATACACTGTTAACGAAGACGGTTGGTCGTACGTACCCAAGAACCATGTTTCTGTTTTCTTATCATATTTAAATAAAGATAATAAATTAAATATATTTATACATCCATATATATATTATCATTATAGTATAATTATTTATTAATATAAATCATATAATTTTACTAAATTCATTTTTAATACATTCTTTATGATGTCTGAATGAATCATGTCACTTTTAGCAGGTGATAGTCTGCGCGTCCAGAAATAAAGTTATAGTATTCCTGAAAAAAAGAAAGAACAATTTCATGTATTATTTAGTAATTCTATAAGTATAAATTAGTAATAAATATAACATATATCATATAAAAATATAATTTCATCATTATTCACATCCTTGATTGGGGTTAATTTAAGAATGAACGACATCGGTTCGCGAGGTGGTAGTCTGCCGTACACACCAATGATGACTGTGTATCCAATGTAATGAAAATTTGTGAAGGTGTAGGTCATATAATTATCATAAAAACATTTTGTTATATCTATTATACAGATATTTCTATATAATATTAATTTAATAATAATTAAATTGGTGAAGAGAGAAATAAAAAATGCTCTTATTGAAAAATGTTATCTCTTCTTCGGGTAACTCTTTTTTTCTGCACCAAAAGGAATTCTTTAGTTTTATTTCAGTCCAAATTTGAGGATAATAAGTTGATATTAGGAAATTTTTTATCTTATTTAAGATGTTTTTGGATGATATAAATGGATTTTTATGCGTGAATAATAGAGGGGGTGATTTTCCTTTTATAGTGGAGGAGGAGTTCCATACTTATAAATACAAAAACAAAACAATATTGAGAGGTATCCTCTACATAATGTGTCTCCAATAATGGTAAATTTTTTATCCAATGGATTATATGGTCTATATTTGTACTGAAAATGGATTTTGGAGATGTGTCAAGGTTATTTGGCCCCTTAAGATAAATTTTATCCACTAAGAAAATTCATTTTACCTTAATCCCAACAATTGATTTTAATTAATTTCCAAAAAAAAAATTTAAATAAGTTGAACAAAATATAATTTATAAATTTTGTCTATTAAAAATATTTAATACATTATTCTAAATTATTAACACATAAGTGAAATATAGTAAATTAAAATTAATCTCACGAACAGGATGAGACTACAGGCATTTAATGTGAAAAGTTCAAAAGTTTGAAATGTTTTTAGATCAAATTTTAATGTTAATTTGATTCCATTGACCTAAACTGTATTAATAGATGTATAATTGATTTAAATATACATTAAACCCAAATTAAAATTTATTTTATCTATATATATATAATTAAAAGGCAGTTTTCAATTAAATTTCTATACTTTTCACTATTCATCAAAAATGAAACTACTCAGAAAAATACCAAAAATTCACCCAATATAAATTTTGATATTATAAATTAAAAAATGAATTTAATTTTAAAAATTAATAATTTTAATGTTTTCAAAATTATTTTTAAAAAAAGTCTTACATTAAAAGATGGTAAAATTTCATTATAGAAAAATCTATTTTTTATGAAAAAACGTTGCATTAGTTATTATCTTATTCAAATAAAACAGATTTTATGAATGTAAAAATATTTTGTTGAATTTATAATATAAATATTTCATTATGATCTCTCACTTGTAGTGAAAATTTTAATTTATTCAGATATAATTCCTGTGTGGGCATAAAAATAGTATTTTTCATAAAATAACTTCTATTATATTCAATTGGTTATTATTTAAATTTATTACTAATTGATAACCAAATAATTATATTTATAAACTTGTGTAAACCATATTTTAATTATTTATTTATTCGTATTCATATCTTCCATTCCAATGGATAGGTGATAACTATAAAAAAAATTAAAATTAAAATTAATATTATATTGTAGTTAGACAAAACTCGGTCTTGAGTGTAACATAAACTTTTGATAGAATACTAAGATGTGTGTAATGAAATAAAAAAATAATTATTAAGTTCACTAAAATATATACTAAGTGTTTTTTGTAGTGAAAAATTAATATGGTTTTGTGTATAAATCAATCAAAACATGGGGTAGCATGCAATGAAAGCGATCAAAGAAATTTAATTTATTCAAAAAAATCCATAAAAACTCAGGGAGTTACAATCCCTAAACCATTGCCTAGTTAATTTCCTCTTAAAATACATTTCTTCAACCCCATCTTCCTGGAAACCACTATAATCACCCCATAAATAAACCAATTTCAATCTAAATCATACATGTGACTGAGAGGGAATCAAAATTCTCCCCAGCATAAAATAAAAGTGTTCAATATTATGAACTTGTAAAATGAAAAGTCCACTACTACATAATAGAGGATTCCCACTATCATTTCTCTTGGTTATCACGTCTATAGATTAAATGTAAATGAACAAATTGATTTTTTTTACCATCCCAAACCTTATCTTGAAGATCCATAATTTGAACCAGTTTCTCAACCATAGTGGAGTTGGTCTTAGGATTAACATCTTCCCAATGCATTACATAAGATGGTTACAGTTGATACATCCACAATTGTGAAACTTGAATCACATCATGAATCGACATCATTAAGTACAAAAATTAAAAATGATAAAATACCATTATAATTTATAAAATGATATCAAAGGAAAAACATTAACATTAGTGCCAACTTACACTCCTTACCCAACTGATAGTGTCCCAAACATGGTGTAACTCAATGAAATACCTAATGACCAACCTCAAACACTAGAAATGGAAAATGATTATCTTCATAGCATTTTTTATGATTCTATTCTATAACCACTCTCTCCCAAACCAACTGCACATTTTCCGACACTTCCAATATAGGGATTGGTCCTACCAAGGACCACTCCCCTAAATATACACAACATAATATATATCTGCGTGGCCTTCTATAAAATTATTCATAGTCAAAAATATTAATATAAATCCTTATAACTATTTTTATAATAAAATTATACCAAATAAATATTCCCTTCCCAATAAAAAATAAAATAAATCATACATGATCGGATCATATAAAAAAAGAATATAGATAATATTCATAGTCTACCAATCTAAAGGTTATATGTCATTATTAATTTGAACTATGTACTCATCACCTATTGAGAACCTTTCAAGAAGTTGGATGTGAATCATGGGTCCAAATCATAAAAATCATAGAGAAAACCCCATGAACTCTCATAATATCTTGTAAATACAGGTGTCTCAACTACTCAAACTTTATCATCTCTTAGATAGTGAGGAAATAAGTTCATGTCATGAGTCGATCGATTTTCACACAAATAAATTCCATCCAACTATGAATAAATTTTAAACCAATGATGACTTTTTTAGAAATGTAATCCAATTTCCACACCAAAATTGGAAAAAATTTCCCAAAAAAGGTAAATAGGGATCACCCTTAATCATATGACATGTAAGGCATCATGGAATGATGTATGAAATCACCTACTCATCATTAGAAACTAATAAAATCATCTCAAATAATGAAACATCTTAGAATTACTAGTGTGTATAGAACAAAAATATTGGTTTCCATCATCCATTAACACCTACCTTAGATACATATAAATAACCAAAAATCTTAAAAAACACAACCCTCCCCCCCCACCATGAGATAATGACCATTCATCCGACATCTCCCAACAATTTAGGATTTTACTAAATTAATAGAAACTTTTGTTCATTACTTATTTATGTCAAATCCAATCATGAAGAGATGAGTTAGCCTACACAGAATCTAAGAACACCTTTCCATGACCTTATTCCACTCCAAAGATCATCTAAAAAACACATTTGAGACCACACCACCATTTATACCTTCAATTCCTGAGTCAATAATCACCCGATCAATTCCTCAATGACTACATTCTACTAATCCTGAGTATAAGAAATATCTAAATCAAACGTTTTGAGATAACTGACAGCGATTCTCAATCGCTAGTTCAAATACCTTTTAGTAAAAATTATTTTAGGAATATTTGATCAGAATATACCACATAATACTCACTAAAGAGGCGATGGCTCCATTTTTTAGAGAATTAATAACCAATTTCAACTTAATGTCGAGGTTAGGGTATTTCTTAACATGAGGTCATAGTTGGGGAGAGCTATAAGCATCCTCCTACCTCCCCAAAATCAAGAAACACACCAATCCTATATGATAATCTTCCAAAAACAGATCACAACCTGATCCTGGTTTTAGAATAACTGAAACTATAATAAATTAAACCTTACTATCTTCTCTTTAATATACCATGTAAATGTTTAATTCTAATAAAAAAACACCCCTATGGTTCCAAAATATCATCATAAATACAACATGGAAAAGTACTAAACAAACTGAGAATAATAACTATAAATTCTTGAGAATGTCTAGATCTCAATCACATTTGTGGGATAATCTGATAAAATTAATTCAGAAATCCTTTTAGGGTCCACTATGATTACCCTCTCATATACGATATGTAATTCCCAAAAATTCTAAAGTAAGAACATTGTATTCAATAGCGTGCACGACTTGGATCACAAAGTGCACAAGGAAATATAATATCCTGACACATTATAATATAGATAATGCTTTAAATAAATTAAATCTATGATATATCTTGAAATTAATGAAATATTTAGTTATCTTTCATCACACACAACAATAAATTTTTTTGATAGATTGTGTCATATGCAAGATCGTGTTTTACTGGAAAACATATATTTTTAAAATATTATTATTTATATAATAGGATATACCCTATAAGTTAAGTTATAGTTTATAAATATAGTTAACTAAATTATTAAAATATATGGTCTAAAAAATATATAATATTATTTCATTGGTTACCAATTAATTGGGAATAAAAAAAATAAACCAATTGAATATAAAGGGAATATTTTTAAAGGAAACTATTTGTATGCCCCTAAATATATTTTATCATACTATATTAAGTTAATTAAAATTAGTTTATTTTGTTAATGAAATATATATTTTTTATATTCAGTCATTTATTCTTGAAAATTACCCAATTGATTTTATAATCGTAAAATAAGAACAACCCCAATTTTATGCATAAAAACATATATTTTTTAAAAAATAGTTTATTTTGATTTATATAGAGAACCTATTTTAAATAAAATATTTGGAACTTTTAACAAATTTATATGTTAAAATAAATTTCATTTTTTATATTATAATATCAAAATTAGGGTAGGGTGAATTTTTGGTATTTTCTATGACTTTTAATTATTTACTGAAAAGTGAAAAATATTTTAATTTAATTAAAAACATTTTTTTTATCTAACTTATTTTTATGGATGAATTTTATTTTTAATTTTATTTAAAGTAATATTATATAAATTATTCATAAATGTTTCCAATTTTGTTTATTTTAATTAATTTTTCATTGAAATTTTATATAAAAATATCTCAAACTTTTCTACATGTTTACATTTAAAACCCTCAATGTCGTCATGTTTGTGGGATTTAATTTATGATAATTCCTTCAAATTCTCTGATTGAAATTTGGGAAAATGGATTCCATATTTAGAATAAGAATAATTTTTAATTTTTAATAAATTCAAATTAGTTTTTGACCAAAAATATTACTGAAATTAATTAAAATTAATAACAACGATTAATAGAAAAATTAGCTTAATATTGAACTAAACCATAAACTTAAGGGAATAATGACCTAGAAACTTATTCAAAAGTAATTTTATGTTAATATTTTGACATTATAATTAGTTTTATCTAATATTTTTAATAAATGAATCCATGTTTCATTGGAAAAACGTTGGTTGAATCCCCTTTTCAAAAATTTACAAGAATATCACTCCTCTACCACTATAAAAAACGCAGTCATATCTCCCACTTCGTTACACCTCTCATGAAATATTTACTAGATCAATATCTATAAAAATATATCCTAAAAATTTCTAAATTGATCCTATAAGCCTCCCTTTCTTGAAAAATCTATCTAATGAATCCCTTTAGTACAAACCAAATGGAGATTCCCATAGAAGAGGTAACATCCTTCCTTAACATTTTCGGTATTATTTTTATTTTTCACCCCCTAAACTCTTTTTATTCTAGGATTAAATAACAAAATAATTATAATAAATATACTATTATTTATTTATAATAATTTTTATACCTACACTTACACATACTTCCATATAATGGGTAACAAACTTGTCATTGTTTATGGTGAACTACCACCTTACAAAACGATGATTGTTCATTTTTTCCATTAACACCTCTCATAGTTGGTAATTATAAAAGAAACTATATTTATATTTGATATATATAATATTTATACTATGGGTATTATTATTTAATTTTTATTTAACATATAAATTTAGGATTTCCTTTTTTTGGAATATGATTACATCGTTTGTGGAAGTGTGGACCACCGCCACCTCAAAGTGTTCTCGTTTAATCAAACAATACATGGAATGCATAAAAGATGGTTTTAATAAACCTATGTAAAATATATAAAATAGTTAATATACTTTAATTATAATATAAATATACATCATTTAATCTTCCTTCTTTTAAATATGATAAATAATTGAAAGGAATGTTCACTCATATTTCTGGTCTACCGTCTTCATGAACGGTGCATTTCATTTCATATCTCCAAATGTTATTGATAATTATAAATACAATTATATAGGAAATATTTTCTGTTTAAATAATATTTTAAATTATGATATTATGCCATAAAATTCTAATTCATAATAACAAAATGTAACAAGTTAGATAATTCATGGAAAACTAGGCAACTAACACCTGAAATCGTGAGAATAATGATATATGTTTAACAAAAAGGTCATAATATATTATAATAAGAACATATATGATATTATAAATTTTATTTTGGTTATATAATAATATATTTACTTATTTTAAACCATTATATAATATTTTTGAGGACATTCACCCAAAAATAAATTCAAGGTAATGGATTCTTGTCTCCCTTTTCATTCACTGTGTTATACACAATTTACAATGATTTTTTTTTGTGGTCTACTTACTGCCCATTTTGATATATTATATAATAAATTATTTATATTCATGATTATTTTATATTCAATTTGTATTACTTCATTAAGTATAATTTAATTATGTTTTACCATGTGGAAAAAATTTCATAACCAGATTTCTTTTCTATGGGTCATATTACATCCTCATTGTTGTTAATATTATAATATTATTTTTGTAATAAATTTTTACCACATATTATTGTATTTAAAATTTTTTAATGTGGATTTACATTTTTCAGGAAGTTATAATTTATTGATTTATTCTCACAATAACATTATGGGGTTTTAAAGGGATTATCTCATAATCTCTTTTTCTTTCTAGATTGTTTACATGTGAATTTAAATTATTGAAAATTATTAAAAATTTCCTCATAAAAACATTAATTTAATTATGTTGTAGTTTCTCATAACCTTTTCTAATTGATAGTAACATTTATCCACTCTTTCTAAATAAATATTTTTTATAATGTTTTTTTAAAAAAACCTAACTTCATTTATCTCTTTAGTTAGGGAAAATTTATTCTTCTAAAAACAATGGTTTCTAAAAAGGGTCTAAAAATTTTCTTTAACCCTTCCAAAATATTTTATTAAAGATATTTTTTCCCTTTTTGTCTTTTATAAGTGTTTTCTAAGAACTATTTTTCTCTTTCTGAATAACGAATTATTTTAACCTTTTTACCGTGAAAAATGAATATTCTTTTTACCTTGTCTGAAATGTATGGTTTTACTATATTTCATCTCATTGACGTTTCATTTAAAATTTTAACATTTTTTTAATTAAAAAAATTGTTTTCTAAAGTGATTTTGATGAAATGTATTTTCAAATTTTTTCAATATAAAATTGGTATTTTCCTAATAAATGTTTTTAATATATATTTTTATAGTGTTTCTATTAATAAACATAAAAACCCATTTATTTTTAATCCAATTGGGATATGTTGTTTTTACACCATCCTTATTCTTCTTTCACATCATTTATGATTGATTTGGACAAGGCTAATATTGATATTCACTTCCTGGATTCCTTTATTATCCCCTTGAAATATTCAATTTCATATGATCATTAGTCATTAAATTCAACCTAATTATCCATTTCATTTATCATTGATAAATTTATTTCCTAAACCATATATCATTTTTACATGCAGTGTTTATATTGAAATATATTTGATTATATTGGGAAATATTTATAAATCTATATTATTTTTTCAAGGTTGATATTTGATATGGAATATTTTTTATTTTTATTTTTCAATATGTTGAATGATTTTGACTAGAAATGATATGTGGTCTTGGAATTTTTAAATCCCCTTGATGCATCAATAGGTTCTCAAGAGACAAATTAGTACCTAAAATTAAATATGGTACTATCTGTGGATTTAAATTTTCTTATTAAATGTCCTGATGGTATAGGCTTTCATGTGTCTTAATCATGACGTCTATGAAATATTAATTTACTTAATTTTGGTTCAATATTTTTTATCCATTATTTTTTCACTATTACAAAGTCAATGGATTCATTTAATTATCAGTTTATTGATTAAAAGGACTTTTTTTCAGTTTCTTACCTTTTCACAATGATTATTCCTAATCTAGTTATCTAAATGCCACATGATTTCATTATTTTCCATTCTATATTTTTTTTTCACTTCCTTATCAGTTTATTAATTATATGAAACTTGTATTTAGTTTTTACCATTCCATACTGACTATTCTCATTCATTCGTAATTTCTTCTGATATACTTTTCCCTTACTAAGAATTTGAGCTCACCCTTATTTTTTCCCCATCCCTTGGAATATGAGTGGTGTAATGAGAAAGATATTTAATGATAGAGTCGATGGAATAAAGTTGTACTTGAAAGAAAAAAATGTTATAATTTGTGTATTTATTTGTAATACAAAACTCGTGTACATATCTATTTTACCAAGACTACTAAATTGATTAGTGATTTCAGAATAATCTCATAGAAATAATTCCAATGTAATTGTAGTATACACTGGATCTGGTCTTACTGGGGTAGAGTCACTATAGTTGGTATCAAATAAATTTTAGTAGCTACCTTGGGAACTAGATTTAGGACAATATAGATTCGAGAACATATACCTAATGATTAATTTGAGGATAAGTATAGAATAAAATCTGATAATTTTTGTCTGGTAGAGTTTATATGGGTATTCCTACATTCATGCCTGGATACTATAATTGAATGTTGTTCAAGATCATATTTTCCATGGGGTAACAACCCTAATAATGTGTGTTGGTCCTGACTCAAACCTAAAAAGGAAAATGACAATGGGCCTTACTGCACGACTAGTTTGAAACTCCCAAGGTGTAACATCCTGAGTCTAGATTCCACCTAATATTGCTCAGAGCCCATTTAGCCACATGTACTTGATTTAATCTCCCTATATGATATTGGTTTCAAACTTTTAGTGAGGTACTAGGTGATTATTGTGGGGAGAATATACCCTCGTTGGCAGAGTATAACATAGAAAGAATGATAAATAGATAGCAGAATAAGTAATACAAAACAACAGAAGTAAATAGTGGGAGACTGATAATATAAATAACCATATTTCATAGCATAAAAATATGATGTTTCATGTAACATATTCTTGTAAATCATCAAAATCAGGTTACACTATAACAATACATAATTTAAGTACCAATAGTACAAAATGGAACTAAAGAAATTTAGAATCAACACAAGCCTTTTCATGGTCCCATGCTACCATGCTCCTAAAAAGAAATCAAGTACCTGTAACAAGGTTCTTACCCTAACCAACACAAGCAAAAACATTATCTGTTTCGGCCCAAAAACATAACCCTGACTGATTGTGAGATAAAATCCTAGTAGGAAACCACCAAATGTATGTTCCAATCTGTTAGTGAATATATATTAAAGGTAGTGTGCAATGGGTAAAGTAGTAAAATTGGAAGTAATCAAAATTAAACGATATTATAAGTACTTGTTTGCATTTAAATTCATCATATATTCTTTATAAATTCAATTACCTTGAATTTTATAAGTCTCGAGATTCGGCCAAGGATTGACAATCCCTGTACAACAGTAATCCCATCAGATATCTCAAAAGACCATCTAAAAATGTATAAGTGAAGGCCGAATCCAATATTGTTCTTTGTCTTTGAAAACAAATCGTAAGTAATTCCATTCAATATTAAAATTATAAGTAAATGTGAACTCATGACAAATAAACAGATTCTAATAGATCCTCTCCTTGGTTTCGCTCATTAGATTCAAAATTCACCCAGTATTTAATAAGATCCCCATGTGTCTGACCACTACATTTGTGGCTCACTCACAAATGGTCATGATAATACCCTATTTATTATATTTGAGGTATTTTAACAGAGTCTGTGGTTCACCCAAGGTATAAGGTGTAGTAATTGTATGATCCTAGACTTTCCTTTTAACCAGAGGCAATGTCTCACCTATTCTAATTTACGCCTTTATCTTTTTATATAAGAACAAACACATGTAAATAAAACTATTACATGGATTTAACATTAATATACCATAAAGTAAATTCATATCACAAGATACACATGTAAATTAAACAAATAAATTCCATATAATTTAATTAAATTCATTTTAAAGATCCCAAAAAAAGGGGAATCAAAGGCCTACCCATAGGCATCCTAGGCTAGACGACTGTAAATGGTCATCAAAGGGAAACTTACCCATGGGGTGTCCCTTAATCAATGTAAAAATCCTTAATCATGACTTAAAACCATTAATCAATTACATAAAAACAATAGGATATTGAAATAGACAATATTAAATCTAGGAGACACCTTGAAAATTGGTGATCAGCACTCCGTCACATATATTAAACTTGAAAAATAGTGAATGGAACGGGACCACCAACCTCATTATATTATGAATCTCCTCGTCTAGTGTCAGCCTATAATTCGACCTGTCATGGAGTATATCTATGAATTGAGAAAAAATTATCATTCCTTGATAACTAGTTCGATAAAAGAAATCATAATGAATATATCAACATGAATCAGGATCTCAGTGAGGGGATTCCAATGCATCAGACAGTTTTTAAATCAGAGATTAGATGATAAAATTGGAGGCCACTCTATCCTTATAACTCTTAGGCATGTTGTTCATCAAACAAAGGGGTGATTTTTTGTCTATCTAAGAAAACCAAATCTTCTACACAGTTTAACAAAAAAAAATTACAGGGTGTTTACATGAACCTACACTCCATGTAGTGCATGTTTCCGTATGATTCCTTGATAGAACATTACATGGTGTCCATCGGGATTATATTGCATGTATCCCCATGTAATCCCCATTCACCTGGGTTACATGGTGTGTAACCCTCTTCTTCCCACACATACATAGTCACAACCTATAAATATAATTTTCATACATTCAAGGATTAACTAGGTTCTTACAAACTTCCCCCCTAAAAGAAATGTCTCCAAAAATTTCGCTCCCAAGGGTGGACAATATTCTTCTAAGAAAAAATTTGGCCACTAAGCATGTATGTTGGCCTCCCACTCCCAAGTCTCTCTCTTTAAATTGTTGGGCTTCCATAGAACTTGTACTAGAAGAACTAACCAGCCTCTAAGAACCTTTGTTCTCATATCATCTATACGTATCAAATGCTCCTCAAAAAAAGCATCAACCTTAATCTTAACATCCTTAGGATAAAATAACATGAGATGATTCAAAGTGATAGTAGGGTATCTGAGATACATTGAAGTAGTTGTTCATGAATTGGTACCTCTAAGGTAACTTCAAATGATAGGAAACTGACCTGACTCTCTCCATAATCTCAAATAGCCTGACATATCTCAAGGAATGATTATATGTTTTGCCATTCCTATTTTGTTCCAACCTTAGGGAAACACATAGGAAAACTAGATCCACAACGTTGAACTCCAAAGGTTATCATCAGTGATCGAAAAAAGATTTCTCCCAACACTATTCAATGGCCATTCGCTTCTAAATCATCTAGACCTAATTAGAAGTCTACCAAATTTGTTGCGGTCTTAGTAAAGCTACCAATCCTCCATCAAACCTGCATAAGGGAGAACAACATGAACTACTATATAAAGCCTCATAAGTTTCTATTTGTGTCATATCCTGATAACTATTATTGTAGGAAAATTTAAATATAGGAATGTGTTTCTCCCAAGATCCCATAAATTCTAGGACGTATGATCGAAGCATTTCTTCTAGAACCAGTATTGTATGATGCGATTTAGAATCAGTCTGAGGGTGGTATGTTGTGATGAGAATATCCTCTTTATCTAACACCCTCTAAAAACTCTTATAGAAACGATATGTAAAATATGTGTCCCAATCAAAAATGATAGATAGTTGGAGCGTGTGTAGTTGTACCAACTATCAGATATACAACCTCTTGATATCATCGAAAATGAAATCTTCCTTGATTAGAAAGAGATGAGTGACCTTCATATAGATATCAACAACAACCCCCACATCATCATTACCTTCGGTAGAACTTAGTAAACTAGACATGAAATCCATCGTGAAATAATATCATTTCTACTCCAGAATAGGTAACAACTATAACATCCCAGTTGGTCACCGATGTTCTACCTTCACATTCTGATAGGAGGAAAACCTCATAACAAAACCAGATACCTCTCTCTTCATACTCAGCCTCGAATACTGATGACATAAGTCACGGTACATTTGGTTGACCCCTGGATGTACTACCCAAGATGATTCTTGGAACTTCTACATCAAATCATCACGTATATCCACTAAAACCCAAAAACATCCATGTACACTCGGGATATAGTAGTCACCCATCGTCTATCTAGGAAGAGGGTCATCACCTAAAATACTGTCATGTATAACTAGGCCTTCTGAATCTGATAGCTTCATTATCTTCACTCTATCTAGTAGTGTAGAGGTAAAATCTATGGATGAAAGAAACATTTATCCCAGCCTATCATGCATCTACAAGTGAAACTTAGAGAATAACTCCAAGATCATCCACTCTCTACTAGCATGTTGCACTACATATATCTGAGTCCTCATAATCAATGCATTCTCCACTACATTTCCTTTTACAGGTGTGTAGGCAAGCTCTACATCGAATTATTAAAGGTAATCCACCCCCTTCACATCCTCATATTTAGATCACGATGGGTGGAGATGTACTTGATGCTTTGGAGGTGTGTGTACACCAAAATATACTCTCTAAACAAGTAATTTCCCCAACAAAAAAATGATGAGCTACCCCAACTAACTCGAAGTCATAAATAGGGTAAATCCTCTCATGTGGATTCAATTTTTGAGACCCATATGAAACAAATCATTCCCCTTGCATAAGAACTACTCTTATCCCAATAACTAATGTGTCAGAGTACATAGTGTAACTCATTCGCTGGATTGGAAAATTTTGTATTGGCACCAAATTCAATCTTCCATTCAGCTCCAGAAAGGCCGTCTCACAAGAATATTCAAGACATACTTTTCACCCTTTCTAGATAAAACGATCAATGCTACTGTTAAATGTTAGATATAATACATGAAACACTTCTAGAAACCAACCTACCCCAAGAAACTCCTCACCTCAAAGACGTTCTTGGACTAGTCCCAAGAAATGGCTACTCTCACATTCTCCGGGCCAGTAATACTTCTCTCTATAAGATAATGTGACCCATGAAGTCAATTTGATCCATCTTGAAGTGGAAATTTGTGATTATATTATATAATTGATGTTTTCTTAGTGAAATCCAAACAATATCAAGATGTGTGGCACGGTCTAGTCATATTATGAGAATACATCAAGATATATTCCTCAAAACCATAATGAATGAGTCAAGATAATGATAGAACACCCAGTTCATTAGTGCCATTAAAACATTTTCTACGTTCGGGAGACCGAATGGAATAACAAGATACTCATACAATCTATACCTACTGCATAAGTCTTTTCAAGGAATTTCTTCTAATATAAGACACAACTGATGATAACTAGAGCTCAATTAAATCATCGAGAAAAACCAAGCACCTCCAATATGATTGAACAAGTCATCTATTTTTAGTAGAGGATACCGATTCTTAACCATCGACTAGTTCAATTTCTAATATTCCACACATAGACTAAGGGTACCATACAGATTTATTAACAAAAGGATTAGCGAACCCTAATGATAACTATCATGTCGAATGAAACCCTTATCTTCCAAACCATCAACATGCATCTTAAACTCCTTCAACTCAATCGTAGCCATCCTGTAAGGATGAATGGATATTGTTGCAGCTCCTGGCACATTCTAGATACAAAACTCTACCTATCTCACTAGAGGTAAACATAAAAAGTTATAATGGAAGACGTCCCTAAAACAATCAACTATAGAAGGTAAATTCATCTGACATGTTCCCTAGTCATCCAAATATAAACTCACAATATGGGCTATCCTCTTACCCAACCCTCGATCCTCAGGTTTAGATCGGCTCACCTGGACATCCCATTCACCTTTGAGATGATGATTTCCACCCTCTATTAATGTAAAACTCATCCTATAGTGATAAAAATGGAAAAAGGATTGAAAGGAGACCAACCAGTCCATTCCAAGAATGAAAACAAATCCTATCATCTCTAGGACATAGAGATTCCATAGGTAGTGACACACACCAACCTTAAGGGGACACTACTTGCACTGATGCACACCTATTATTCTAATCCAAACTGGAGTGTCTATCTTCAAAACATTATCAGAATTAAAAAAAACCTGCAGCTCTCCACAACAAGCACAAATATAAAACTATGTGAATCCCCAGTATCAAAAAGTGCAGAAGCCGAAATGAAGGTGTCTAGAATAGTACTTATAAAAGTAGAGGGTCTTTGATCTTGCTCATTCTAGGTCTATCGCTTTATATAGGTCTAACATGTACTATGGCCCTATGATATGGCCTGAATACCCTGAGTTGTTCCACCCTACTGTTACTACAAACCAATGTTCTGGATACCATGACCACAACCACCACCTTATCCTGAATGGATTGATTCATTCCAGTTCCCACATTGGTGATAATCTACTGACCCTGCTCTAGAACACAAATTTGGTGTCGATCCTCTCTCACTAGCTGGTGCTGGAAATGCCCTGAAAAATAATTGTAGATGGCCCATCTTGCTTCAATATCGGCACCCAACTAGTTCCATTGGAAAATGTGGTCTTTTATATGAAATTCTTCTATAATGGTTTCACATCACTTGGATACATGAAGATTCATCCTAATTACTATCAATACCATGATAAATCTCTAAATTATTCTCCCTACTACCGTACCCCATAGTACTAGATCTCGATGTTGAAACACCTGGGCTCGCACCTACAGCCTCCCTCAAATTACACTATTTAATCAGCATTCGGTTCACCAGAGAAGATACAGTAGTCATCCGGAAGATAATTACCTATGATTAGATGTCATACATGAGACTAACCACAAAACACCTAGACTTTAATATATCATCACCCATTAAAATAGGTTCAATGTGATGGAGATCAGTTAAGAGGTCTGAGTAGTCCATAACTGATAAAGAGCTCTACTCTAGATGCATAAAATCACTAGATTATTCAGCCCATGGAGAATCAGGATTGAAGTAAACATAGAATACTATCTAAAAAACAAAAAATAACATATCCCAAAAACATTTCTTTAATGTGATAATATCCAACCTTTTTTTGGCAGAATCGCGTAGCATATAAATAGTGAGCATGACCAGCCACTCAGGAGGAATCTTCAGATGTTCAAATAATGATAACATAGCCTCTATCCATGACTTTTCAGTCCATGGTCCACCATTACATGAAAAAATGGTTCGATAAAACATCAAGAACACTCAATTCATCTCTTCCCTAGACATGGTAGTGTGTGTTTCTCCCTAAAAGGTTTTCATGAACCTCATAAAGCCTTCACAAAATTGTGCATCAGTATGTATGTCTGGTATAACAATTGGTTCCACAACTGGAATGACTTGAGAATACACTAGTATTCCATTTCCTACCAACTTTGGGATATGCTCATTTCAACTATCCTAGCATTAAAATGGAGGTTTTCATGGAGGAATTACTCTAAAAGGTCAAGCACACAACTTAGTTCAATTTCATTATCAAGGTTCTCTATTTAAAAGAGAAAGAACCAAACAGGAGAAGAAACCCCTCAAATGCTACCAAAAGTGGATTACATGGAATGTAGAAACCATACATAGTGTTTATCCATAGGGTCTTACCTAGGCGTGTACTTCCATAGGCCTCAGCGTGTAACTATCCAAGGAAAACTGCATGTTACACTAGGACACAACGTGTACAAATGTCTTTCCTCCTAGCCATGTACTTCTACATAGCATGAGCCACATGGGGTCTGCCTGTGTAAAATTACATTGTGTGTACCTACAATACACGGTGTGCACTATCAAAAACATTTATTATTCTATATTTCTTCCCACATGGTAGGAAACATGGTAATTTACCACATGATGTGTACTCATAGTACATAGCGTGTAGATAAGAAAAGTCATTCTTCTCGAATATAAGAACACATGGAATTTGTTCAGAGAACAACATATCTTGTTTTATAGGTTTTGGATTATTAAACCACTAAAACATCCACGTAACCCCTATTTTTGAAAAGGAAAATAATGTTATTCCAAATTAAGATCTATTTGGGGCCATACTCCCTACAAATCAAATTTTGGAACCCACTAATAGAAAAATTGTAACACGATACAATAAATGGCCGATACATGATCAACCAAATCCTGATCCAATAGGCACCATAACCTATAGGCAGGAGGATTAAAACCTCCATTTAATACCACATTGTAACATCCTGGGTCTGGATGCCACCTAACAGTGCCTCGAGCCTGGTTGTCCACATATCCTCAAGTGCATCTATCCAAATGCTAGAGGTTACTGACTAGCAAGGAGGGCAAAGTTGATGATCATGGTGAGAATATACCCTTATTGGAAGAGTATAACCCATTGAAAATAATAAACAAATAGCAGAAGTAGTAAAACAATTCAACATATATAAATAATAGAAGATTGATAATGTAAATAACCAGATGTAATGGCATAAAAATATGATGTTACATGTTACATGTTCAAGGAAAAAATGAAAAATAGGTTACACTACATTAATAAAAAAAATATAAGTACCAACAGTACAAAAAAGAACAAAATAAACTCAGAAGTATCACAAGTCATAGATGAGTCTCATGCTATCTAACTCTTAAATATCAATCATGTACCTATATAAGTGTTCTAACCCTTATCCTCACTTGGAGCAACATAATCAATTTAGGCCCAAAAAATTACCCAAATAAGGTGTGAGACTAAATCCCAATAGGCAACCACCCAATGTCTATGAAAATCTATCATTGAATATATATATATATATATATAAAAAAGGTAGTGGGAAACATGGAAACTTGTAAAATGGGAAGTAATAAAAAGTATATAGTCCTAAAGTTATTGGGTTCTATTTACATTCATTTTATATTCATTATCAATTCAATTACTTTTAATTATATATATCTCTAGATCTAGCCATGGCCCAACGATCCCCGTACAAAAGTAATCCCAAAAAATGTCTAAAAAGTCCTTCTAAACAAGTATAAGTGAATACGGAATTCAAGATCATTCTTTAACTTGGAAAACACATCACAATTAATTCCATTATATATTCAAATTATAAGTAAATGTCAACTCATAACATAAAAATAGCTACTAATAGAGCCCATCATTAGAATCACTCATTGGATTCATGATTCACCCAAAATTTTATAAGGTCTCTATGATCCCAACCACTACATATGTGGATAGATCATGCCTTGTCATGATAATACACTCTTGAGTCCATCCAAGGTCTTTTAACTGAGTTCAAGTTTCACCCAAAGGTATAAGGTTCAATAATCATATGAGCCTGACCTTTCCTTTTCACCTGAGGCTATGGCCCAGCCATTTCTATTTACCCCATTATCATTTTATATAAGAAGTGACACATGTAAATTAATCTATCAAATGGATTTAACATCAATAAATCACATGTCGAATTCATCTCATAAGAAACACATGTAAATGAAACTAATAAATAAATTATCATTTAATCAACTTCATTTTAAACAGCCCACAAAAAGGTAATAAAAGGCGTACCCATAGGCATCCTAGGTCAAATGGCCATAAATGTTCATTAAAGGGAATCTCACCCTTGGGGTAGACCATAATCAAGGTAAAAATCCATAAAAATTTTTAAAACCCTTATTCAATTACCAAAAAAATAGTCAATATAAATAGACAATATTCATTCAATATGAAACCCTAAAAATTGGTGTGCAGCACTCCGACACATATATTCAACATGAAAAATAGAGAAAGTAATGAGACCATTTACAAGAAGCTAGTTTGACTCCCTTCATCTAGAGTCAACCTCTAATTAGACCTAGAATAGAGTAGATCTACAAAAAAACATAAATTCTCATGCCTCCATAACTAGGTTGAGAGAAGAAATCTTGATGTACAGCTCAAGAGGAATCGAGGAGTCACTATAGTTATTCCAATGCAACTGACAGTGTTCAAATCAAATATTGGATGACGAAACAGGAGCCACCCTATCCATGGATTAACTGGGAGCACTATTTTTCAAATGAAGGGGTATGCTTATATCTGTCTAATAAAAACATCACTTGTTCCCAATTTAACACAAAAAAATGTAAATGGTGTGTACTTGAAACTACATGTCATGTAGAGCCTATTCCCACATGGTTCAAGGCCATACCACTATATGGTGTGTATCATGATTATATGACATGTGACCTCAATTACATAACATGCAGTTTGGTTACACGGTGTGTAACATTCTTTTTCCTCCACTTACTTAAGCACAACCTAAAAATGGATGTTTCAAATCTCAGCGGAATAACTGGGTTACTATATGGGGAAAATACTTAAGAAAATTACAATTTTATTTAAAAACCACTATAATATATTTAAATATGTGATGATAATGAATAAACTTTCTTTACACTACTATGTTTTAGTTTGAAAATAATATTTCATGTTTAAAATATCTTAAAAATGATTATACACTTTTCACACTATGACTATTATTACTCACACTATGATTTCTAGTTTTAGTCAATGGATAGAACATGAAGGAGCCATGTTAACATTGAAAATGAAAAAAAAATTAGTGAGAATGAGTAGCCAGATAAGGTATTGATAGGTGTTAAATATATCATATTTATTCCAAAAAAGTTTCTCATAAATATGATTAATTATAAATACATTAAGCAACACCTGATCTCGGCCAATAAGAGAATGACGGAGGTTGCTAAGTGATCGAGTGGTGGATACCATAGGGAAAATAAGTCTTTATTTCTGTCATGCAATAAATATATAAGGATACACATAGGAAAGTGACTCAACATAACAGAGAAAATATTTATGTGTGGGAAAGAAGGAAATAAACCAAATAATTTCAAAGGGAAATTAGGCGTAAAATCGAAGGAAATGAAACTCATCATTAGGATTCATTTATGGTTCATTGACTTAAATTTATGGAACTTGGTAATAATTTGAGTAATTTCAATATTCAAAAGGATATATTATAGACAAAGTATGGACTTTCTTGGAAATAAATGGATGAAGTATTTATGTATTGGGATTTTATTGAAAACCATAATTAATGTTTTATCTAATGACTAAATATCAAGGATGTCTATCATACTTTTTGGAATCAATATTGGAGTTATATTAATTTGGTTTTAGAAATGTACAACCTATATTCAGGGTGACAACCCATAATGTACAATAAGTTCACATGACTTGAAATCATGATCTAAGGACAATATGTTTTTAATGCCAACCACTATCTTATGGAATGTTCTGGTTAATATAGCTTTGTTTTTAGTTAATCATTTTGATAAATAAATATTAATTATGAACTAATTGTTTTCATTTTTAGGTTATGAGATTAATTTCATAACCATATTCGCATCAGAAAATTATTATCAAAAAATAATTATACTTATAATATTTTTATTGAACCTTAAGATCCGTTAAAAGTGAATTTTATTCTTGAGGAATCAAAGTTAATTTTTGGATATCCATTTCCAAAATTAATAGATGAATTTGAAATTTATTGAAGTGAAACCAAACAATGAATTCTTTTTATATAAATATATCAAGTAAGTATATTTCCTTATATGTTGAGGCATTAATATAATTACTCAACATTAAGAAAATGATCAAAAAAATGTTTTCCAAATACCTTAATTTCTATTGAATCGATGGTCTTTTCGATCATTAAATATTTATGGATTTTAAGGCCCTTAATATTCCAGTGATTATGAAATTTTTTTATAGATTATATCAATAACTCCCTATAAATAGTTATTTTTTTCCTCCATGTACGTATCACCACATTACACTAATGTTCTCATACATATAAACCTTGGTATATGTTTTTCTCTATTGCCTTTATACTTCAGATTCTATAATATTAAGAGTATTTTTTCATAACTCTTCTCAAAACGTCAGATTTCATGAATGGAATTTTCATATATCAATCCCCAGATATTCTAGATTGATTTTAAAATGGGAGGATGTAATTTAATTAATGTGGGTAGAATGTAACACCCCTAAATTCTAAATTAAGAACATTGAATTCAGTTTCATGTACGACACGCAACACCAAGCCCATAAGGGAATATAATGACCCTTGACTTATATAATATATTTACTATTTTAAATAAATTCAATCTATGATATAGCATTAAATTCACGCGACACTGAGTTTGCATAAATCGCCCGTGATAAAGAATTTCATTGATTTCGTGTGTTACATGCAAGACCATGTTTTACTGAACAAAAATATATTATTAAAATATTATTTTTTAATATAATAGTATATAACCTATCTATTATGTTATCGATTATGAATATCATAATATTACTTATGAAAATATATGGTTTACACAAAAATAAGATGAATTCAATGGTTATCAATTAATCATAAATGAAAATATAAACCAATTGAACATAATGGGAATTTTTTTATACAAGACTAATTTTATGTGTAACACCCCAACCCCAGAATCCTAGAGCTGGTGTATTATTTTAATACATTGGAATAGTTATAAGGAATAAAATCCCAACAACTGATCAGTTTAGAAGTCCTAGAAAATAGATTACATACATGAACCATACATTACAATTCAAAACATAAAATAAAACATATATAATCCTTTGTTAATGCCATTATTCTCCTATATTATCCCTGCATATCAAACATAAAACACTTATTGGCATCCTAGGAATATAAAACATATGAAATGTGTGAAATCAAATGCTTAGTATGGGTAAAAAATATTGAAGAAGCTGTCATAAATATGTATAAACATTTATGCCAATGTATTAAACTCAAACACAATCCTTTTAAATATAATCTTACAAAAAATATCGAAATAATAAATAAAATAATTCCACATAAACATACACATATATTTTATATCAGTTGAATAATCAATTGTAACAATAATAACTAATATCATAATGAGATTGTCACATCATGTTAGCTTGAGTATGTATTTTTTCCCATTTAAAAAGTTCCCTTTTTGTTCAATGTTTTAAGAGGTCCTTTTTTGGGTTTACTCTAGGCTGCAGAATAGGTGCACATCATGTACCTAAGCTCAAATTTGGTACATGAGGTACACATCATGTACTGGTTGATGGATATATGTCGTGAAAGGGTAGATCATATTTTTGCGCATTACAAATTGTGAATAGTTGTTACACATCATATAGGGTGAAGATGTTGGTTTTAAATATGAGGAGATGGGTTTTTCTGCATATCTGTCTAGCGTGGTCAATACATAATGACCCTTGGGTACACATCATGACCTGACCTGCACTAAGGTCTAGGTCATATGTTCGGTTTTTCTCTTCATTCCATTCATCATCTATTTTTTTCTCACACCTAGACTCTTCCTTGGTGATTTTCATAGGTTTCCCTCCATCCAGAATGATCTGATCATCTTTTGTTCATCCTTTCTCTTGTGGTGTAATTTCCTTGTAGTTATTCTCTTCCAATCTTCTTGTTTCTCTCTTTCACCACTCCGGGTTTTTGATGTATCATCTATATATTGATGGGTATATGTCATGTGGTGTTGGATCAAGATTCTAGGTTGAGTTTTAATATCTCATTCATCTTCAATCTCATTGACGAGTACTGTTAAGAGTTTCATTCCTCTGGAAATGGTTAGGTGGTTTTGTTCATATTTTCCTAATTGAAAAACATTAATTTTTTTAGTTTATTTTAATTATTGATTTAAATTAAATTTCTTAAACACTATTTCAATTACATTAATTAAGCCCAATTCAAATGAATTTGATAATTTGAAATGGTTTTGGCATACAAATTTGGAAAACCCCCAATTCGAATGAATCAGGGTGGGTTTGTGGAATGTTAACCAATTTAAATTGTTGAATTTAAATTGTCCAATTTTATGATTATTGTTTTAGTTTAATCATTTAATTTAATTGTTAAAATGAATTTTGAAAAGTATGGAATTTGTTTTGAATAGATTTCAAACTCATGAAAATTTCTTAAAATTATTTTACAGAAACACATTGGTTTTATCTTGTGAAAAATGCATGTTTATGAATAAAACAAATTTTGGTTTTGAATGGAATGAAATTAACATTTTGTAAATTGAATAATGGGATTGATTTTATTTTAAGCATTCTTAAAATATTTCACCTATCATGTAGGATAAAATTAAATCCTTAGGTAGTTATTGAGTTATTTGGATACACTCTATTCTATTACAATGTTATAAAACAAACATGTAGTGAGTCACATCCTCAAAGGGTTGGTGACGAGTCTCCTTTGGAAAGTGTCATAGGGATGTATGAATACACATTTTTCTGAGTTCACATATAGTGTTTGAAATCCTATATTTGATTAATACAATAACACCTTATGGCAGATGGCTATGTTGCTTGCATGTTTATTTATATTTGAGATATAAATATATTCTAATGTGTGTTTGAAGTTATTTACATGCATGATGAATTTATATAGACTGTTTTATATAAATCTTTTACTTAAGACATTATTTTATAAATATTCCATCTCTTGTAAAGAAAATCATGTTCTTTTAATGCATCTTTCCATCATTTTTAAAATGCCTAGAACGTTTGTTTAAATATGATTTTGAATTTCCAAACCTGGTTATTTTGAAAATTGATTGATTTTCATTGTATATTCATTTTTTGGAATCTATTATGGAATCTCTAGTGGAATCCTAATGGGATTAGTATCACACCCTAATTGTTCCTTCGAGTGTTTGTAAACATTCTATTTCCAGGATCAAGTAAAGGGAACAGATCACTTAGAGTTGGATCCATCTATTTATCTTTGGACTTGGTGAGTCATTTCCTTAGGGACCTTAGGGCTATTTTCATGTTTAGTACTTTGGGATGTAGTACTTTGGCTTTGATTCCATGTTTTATTCTAGTATTATTACTCCTAGTGGAGTTTTTTATTGATATACAAGCTGAAATTTATCTTTTTCTTCTGCATTATTGTGCAAAAAATCATTCCCACAAGTATATTGTATGATTCATGGTTCTAGTTTCCAACCCATGGGGATCGGGAATGACCTTTGGGTCATGTTAGGACTTGTTCAGTTATCTGGTTACCAGGGTACCTAGGATGGTATGTGAAAAATTGGTTTCAGAGGTGATGTTATTTAGCTTTTGTCTTGAAGTTAGTATGCATTTTTTAAATCTTTTTAGGACTTGAGAGGTAGTTGTGATTGAGTGTCAAACCAACTCACACCACAATGAACCATAAGTCACCAAGGGTGTTTAGGGAAATATGTCTTATGGATTAGTTATATTATATTCCCTATTGAGAATTGGATAGACATATATCCATATCTTTTTTGTCACTTTTTTTAGAATATTTCCTATTTTTACTCAGTTTGAGTGTTTATCTAATGTCTTCTTTTGTTGTCTGATAATGTTGTGTAGCATCATGCCTAATAATATACATGAGAATAAAATATAGGAAAAGGATACTTCTACACCCCAATAATAAAATCTAATTATTGATCAAAATATGCTTGAGGTGATTGTGTGCCTTGTCCATGATCTAGGAAAAGAACTAGCTACAGTTCCCTCTCACGCTCTAGATTTTGATCCTTAGGGAGATGTTCTTTGAAATTTTTCTCAAGATTTCCTTCAATATAAGCCACCATTATTTAAAGACTCAACTAATTGTCAACATGCTGAGGAATGGTTGGGAAGGATGAAATTTATGTCTGAGTTCTTGGAGATACCAGATGTGATCAGGGTGAAGTGTGCCACCTTCGTGTTGGAGGGACCGAGCAAGATATGGTGGGACATGATGGTGATGGTAGGGAAACATGAGAGATTATTATGTAAATACATAAAGGCTTTTTTCACCAAACAGTTATATCTAGAGTCAATGGTGTTGGACAAGGCTGAAAAGTTCTTCAAAAATGAGTAGGACGACATAACTGTGACTGAGTATTCAAATCCCTTTTATGAGATGGTGCGGTTTTGCAATGAGATTTTATCAAATGAGATAATGAAGGCTCAACAAATTGAGTTTGGACATCGATCAGAAAACCATACTCAGGTTTTCATGAATAATATTCCCACTTATGTAGATGTACTAGATAGGGATATGATAGTTGAGATGGAATTTCGTGGAAATTCAAGGGTGATTGGAGTTCCTTTTTCTCCCAGTGGTAGCAATGGTCCCTTCAATGGAAAATCGATGTATTATTATTCTTGTGGAAATTTTCAGTGGAAAAGTAATTCAAGACTTCCTATAACTCTAGGATTAATTTCATCAACTTGTTATCAATGTGTAAAGAAACTAAATTCTAAGATGGTTTTCACTGAGGCACCCAAAAACTATAGCTTTTACGGATGTTCAGGGAACTCTCTAAGGTTCTTCCATCAATTCTCTACTCCATGTAGTGGGATATGATCATCAGATCCTCCTAAAACAACACTGAAATAAAATTATTCAATGATAAAATATTTCTAGCCATAGGAATCCGGAATGAAGCTTACTAACACAGTAGATGAGTCTCTCGAGGAAGCATACACTGGTCCAATGACTGTGAGAGGTAACATTACCTTTGATTTAGCTTTAGTTTCTTCTCTTTTTGATACTGGTTCATCTCAAACTTTTATCTCAACCCATATTATTAATATTATTAATCTTTCTATTGAGAATATTTCTTGTGAAATACATATTACTAAACCCCTTGGTATGAAAATAGAGAGGGGTCTCTTAGTCCTTCTTGTGCCTTCTCTCTATCAGATGTTGAGCTAGCTTGGAGATTTCTAGTTATTTATATGAAATTTCTTGATGTAATATTTTGGATGAATGGTCTCATTGCAAACAAATACTTAATTGATTGTTACCTTTTATAGGTCTACTTTACTACACCCGGTGGGGTACCACTTCTCTTCCAAGAATAATAGGACCCATGGTTGAGAAGGGCTGGACATTCTTATCCAAAGTTTGGGAAAGTGATATCAGTTTTTGTTTTTGATCTAGATAAATATTAAATGGTTGGTGATCTCCCTCCAGTTTTATTGAGTTTCCAAACATGTTTTCTTCGAATTTATCTAATCAACCACTAGTGGGAGAGGATGAGTTTTCTATTAACATAACACATATAACATAACCGATCTCTATCCCCTCTTACCACATTGCACCAACTGAGCAAAAAGAGCTGATGTATTAGTGGGATGATCTCCTTGAGAAAGGATTTATTCACCCAAGTGTGTCACCTTGGGTGGAACCAGATCTCTTCCCTAAGAAATATGATGGTTCTATTAGACTATGTTTTGATTATCGAAATCTCAATTGATTCAGGATAAAGATCAAATATGTATTGTCACATATTAACGATATTTTCGATTAGCTGAAAGTAGTGAAATGGTTTTTGAAGATCGAACATTGATTCGGTTACCATCAGTTGAGGATAAAAGAATATAACGATCAAAAAACATCTTTTTAAAATTGTTATAGAAACTATGAGTATTATATTTTTCCCATTACTCTAACCAATTCTATTTTAGTTTTCTTTCATGTAGTCAACCATATTGTCACACCCATACATCGTATCAACGTATGTTTTTAATTTTAGTTTTTATCCCATAATTTTATTGTCATTTTTATAATTTTTTTGGGAATCCAGGTTGGGCCTGAAGATAGCTGAGCACTTTTGTGCAGTTAAATGAACATCGGATTGACAATTCCCGATGTGTGGGAAGGGCACAGGTGAAGTCGAGAAGCCTGCCTAGTGTGCATGTGGACCTTTTATTTATTATTATCCTTTTTATTATGGATGTTTGAAGTTGGTAATTATTATTAACATCAAAGGTGTTTTATTTTTATCATTTTTATTATGATTATTATTAATATTTTTATTACTATAGGATAATATTTCCTTCTAGTTTTTATTTTATTTTTATTTTATTTTATCCCATCTTTTTTATGTTTTTAATTTCTTTTATTTCCCTTTTTCTTTATTTTCTCTCCTATATTTTTATATCATATCTTCTCTTCTTTTCTATCTCCCTACGACTAACAATATTCACTCTATTTCTCCCTCACCCCCTCTTTTTGTGCACAGACACCCTCAAACCCTACCTTGCATTGCCTTTTTTCCCATACCTTTGTCATTGCACCCACCTCCCCTATTTCTCTCGGTGCCACCGCGCCCCCGCTACCACCTCTTAATACCTCGTGCTCAGCCTGATTTCCTCTACTAACTCCCTCTTACCTCCCGATCTGCCCAGTTGACCCCTTCTTGGTTGCACCACCTCCTTCCAAGGTTCCAGCCAACAAAACCTTTTTCAGTACCCTTGATCTCATCCAAATTTCCTTTCAAACCCCTCTCCATAGGTGTGGTTCACTTTAGTGGTGCTTTCTTTTTTGGGGATGTTGTGGTTATGGTTTAGTTTTGATTTATTTAATCTTGATGCATTTGTCATGATTATTTTTTTAGGGTCTGCTGTAGAATCTTTGTGGTGTGCTCGTTGTGCAGCGACAGTTCCATGCCAATATTAGGAATTTGCAACACTCTAGTAGGTGATTCTACATATAAATATTATATGATGATCATTTTCATGTTTGTTTAATTAATTTATCACCTTTTCAATTATATTTCTTGTTGTGAATTTATTTTTGATTAAGTTTAAATTTTGCATTTAACTTATTAGAAGTGTGTCTAAGTGGTTTGCAGCATTTTTATTTTGAAAACCCACTTTGTTCTATTTATCATTCTTTTAATCTATGAAGTGTGTGCGTGTTCAGACAGGTGGATGATGCGTTTTATGTTTTGGCATGGTGTTAGAGAATGTTTTATTTTTTAAAGGGTTTTTAGTGAAATTTTTCCCTTTAAAAATATTACGGCATGTTTGGAAAATGTTTACTAATTTTTCTTAGTGGTTTTCATAATTATGAAAAGTGTTTTTATAAAACTATATAGCTAGTGTAATTTAATGTTCCAGTAGTGCATGTAATGTTCTAAAAATTTAATGGTGTGTGTATGGTTCTAAAAGAGAGTATCAATGTGTGAATGAACTGTTTTAGTGTGTAAGCACCTTTTTGGGTCTTAAGAGTTAATGTGACATGTGATGTGAACTTATTTTTTAGATGAGAACAGGGAGGGAAGCATTGGGTTATTAGGTGGGGGGACTTGGACTAGTGGGATAGAGTTCCATTGGTTCTTTGGATCAGTTTGACTGGTAGGATTTATGAATGCAACACTAACTAAACATATGAATAACTGAGGGTCGTTGTTCATAATCCACGATTTTTATGGTAGTGGTTTCTAAGACATAGTTTTTAGGGTCATGGTTTCTAATCCATGTCTCACTGAGACACAACGTTCTAGGGTCCCACCTATTACTAGCACCCATAGGGCCTCTCCCATCTTTTTGTGCTCTCAGTTACTCTATGAACACAAATTATAGATGATATGTCACTTTTGATGCTACAAAAACATGTGTTTTATTTAAATTCCTTTCCTTTAAGTTCATTTCATGAAAACTATTTTCATTAATGTTGTTAATAATTTCTTACATTACTTTATTTATCATTGAAAATGTATTTGTTTTTTAATGCTTATGCATGGAATCTTTTCTTTTTTGGCCTCCTACTGGGCGATTTCTCACACCCTAATTACACATTTTTGTGTAACTAGATTTTTTTTTGTCTGCTATAATAAGGGTCCAGATTTTGGGAGTGGTTTTATTGGTTTTTTAGAAGACCTCTTGACATGGCATTGTGGTAACTTTTTGAGGGTGTGGTACTCTCGTTGGGCGGAAATTTTTGGGATGGTTATTGGTCACCATACATTTTAGTGTTGTTTGGGTTTTTTTTTACATGTGACTCAAAATATTGTATTGGTTGATGGATTTTTGTCTGTGAGTTTAACTTTTGGTTTATTTTATTTTGATAGTTGATTTATATTTTTTTATTAGGGTAAGTCATTCTTAGGGTTTATTTTGATACCAAGATACTTGTGCCAGCCCGTGCGGATCAGGAATGCCCTTCGGACCACGTCGCAGACTGGGTCAGGCGTTGGTTCGGATGGTAGCCCAACTTGGTTTGTGAAAAATGGTGTCAGAGGAAGTTTTTTTTATAAGTTATTTTATTTTGGAAGACTCTAGATAGAAGGGATCTAGGATTGTCGGGGCTTAGAATTTTTGTTGCGAGTAGGGTTCTTGTCCATCACACCTTGTGACAACCCCTGAGTCTCCATGGGGTGTTGGGATTCTTGTGTGGCTTCTCTTCCAGGTGGGATGTGCAGGCTGCAGATTGTGTGTGGGCATCATATGGGAAAGAAGTGGTTTGTACATGATGTTACTTTTGAATATTAGGTTTACTGATTATTATTGTCCATTCTAAAATTTAATTTTCATTCAGACGTAATTTTTTAATGATGTTCTTTTTGTGATTGTTTCTCCTTGTAGCAGGATGCCTCCCCGGAGAGCATATACACACTCACTAGAGGAAGCCAAAGTTAGTTCTCCATTATCACTTGATCATAGATTGGTAGAAGCTGTGGTCCGAGCTATTCAGCCTTTAGGATAAGGGGTGACTCTTTCCCTCGCCCATATTCTATCTATAAGAAATGAGTTTCGCACCAAGATGGAAAAAGCTCAAGAGTTTCTGAAGAATAAACCTTCTTCATTATGAGTTAGTTCAAAACCTCAAGATATAGAGTACTAGATTGATAAGATAGATTGTATGTTCGGATTCCTTGGAATGCCTGAGGACCTCAAGGTAAAGTGTGCCTCATTCCAGCTAGAGGGTTCCAGTCATAAGTGGTTGGAATCGGTGATTTAGGTTGGGATTTGATGAGAAGATGACTTGGAAGGATTTCAAAGCTATCTCTAATGAGATTTACAATACCAAGTTACAGGATTATTACAGATCCCAATAGGTCATGGATATTTCACAATGGGATCATAAAGTGATGGAGTATGAAAACTACTTTGCTGAGCTAGTATGGTATGCACCTGAGATTGTTTCAAATGAATACTTGAAAGCTCAGAAGTTCAAGAAGGGACTTCGACCAAAAATTTACTCTCTGGTTTTCTTGTTCAAGATGGGAACTTATGCCGAGGTGGTTGATCATGATTTCTTGGTCGATATTGACCGGAGAAGAAATTTTGGGTTTTCTAGATCAATGCAAGGGTTTGGTAGTGGTAGTTCATCTGAGAAGAAAAGGATACGTGATGAGAAAGGGAAGAAGGTGGGTGGTAGATCAGGTCATCCTTTTAGGAAGTCACCATCTAGTGCTTCTGATATGAGGTATGTTGTATTCCATCAGTTTTGAAGGGTAGGTCACATCTGACATGCATGTATATACCATCTCAGACCTTTCAATGGGTGTGGAGTTGTGGGACATCTACAACGCTTTTGTAGGGTTGTATGCCCTTACCAGAGTGGGAATGGATCTGTGACTTCTAGAGGGGTATCAGTTTAATCAGAGCTGACCAGGATGATGGGATCTCGGTTTTTTAGTCATTGTAGCAAGATCAGATCATCTTCAGGGTAGAAACAGATTAGGGCAGTGCCTCATATGAGCAGTCATTCTTATGCAGGGACCCGGCATTTGCATGTAGTGGATCAGGCACTAGCAGAATCTAATATAAGACCTTTTACTATTTGAGGTACCATTCTGATTTCATCTTGTATAACTATAGTTTTATTTTATATGGGTAATTAATTTTTTTTATATCATCCAATCTTGTGAACCTACTAAACCTACCAAATGAACTGTATTCTTTTTTCTAGGGAGTTGGTAATACCATTGGGAAAAAAGAGGGAGCAAGGCCTTAGGTGTCTGTCATGCGTGCTCTCTATGTTAGGAGTTGAAATGGTGTGGGATTTTTGGGTCCGGGATATGGACCTATATAATGTGATCCTTGACATGGACTGTCTGGTGTGCTTTCAAGAGCATATAGATTGCTATCGGGGTTGGGATTGTTTTATGTCACCTGACCAGAGCCCCCAGGTTTTTCTTGGGGAATGGGATCCTCATTCAGGTCGTGCGGGACCTCGACTTACTGAGTTAGGGAATATTTCTTATCAGTTATTGACACTTTCATTGGACGATGATAGTGGTGCTTCTCAAAGTTAGTTACCTCCTGTAGTGAATGAGTTTCCAAAGGTATTTGCAGATGATTTTTCAGGTTTACCCCTGGTGTGGGACATGGAATTCTCGTTTGAGTTGGCACCAGGAAAACAACCTATATCTATTCCCTTATATCGCATGGCCGACACCAAATTGAGGGAATTAATGATAGAGATTTTCGATTTGGAATTCAAAGGATTCATCAACAAGAGCGTCCCTCCATGGGCTGCCCTAGTTTTATTCAGGAAGAAGGCCAATAGAACCCAATTTTTGTGCATTGACTACCAAAAATTGAATTAGGTGACCATCAGGAATAAATACCCTTTTCCCAAGATTGATGATTTGTTCGGTGAGAAGAAGGGGGAAAATTGGGTTTCGAAAATCGACCTGCGTTCAGGATAACACTAGCACATGTTGAGGGAAGAAGACATCCCAAAGATGGCTTTCCAGAGCAGGTATGACAACTTTGAGTACTTGTTCAGGCCTTTTGGATTGACGAATGATCCATTTATTTTCATTGCACTCATGAATAGGGTGTTCTGGAAATATCTCGACTCATTTTTCATGGTATTTGTGTAAGACATCCTAGTTTATTCTAGTTCTGAGGAGGAACATGAGAATATCCTACAGATCATTTAGTGAACATTGTGGGATCACCACTTGTATGCCAAACATTCGAAGTGCACATTCTGAATCAGTGAAGTGAACTTTCTAGGGCATTTCATCTCAGAACATGGGGTTTTAGTGGATCCTGAGAAGATCAGTGCAGTGATGTCGTGGGAATAGTATAGGAATGTGTTTGAGATCAGCAGTTTTCATGGCTTGGAAGGTTCTTACAGGCATTTTGTTTGAGATTTCTTAAGGATTTCCACCTCCTTGACCACACTCACCCAGAATGGGGTGAAGTTTGAATGGAGCCCACATTACCAGGCATCCTTTGAGGAGTTTAAGTGGTGGTTTACCACTTCACCTATGTGGATCTTACCAGAGTTCGAGAAGGGCTATGTGGTTTATTGTGATTCTTTAGGTACATTCCTTGGGTGTGTACCCATGTAGGATTATCATGTGGGGGCATATTTTTCCCGCTAGCTCTGGTCGAATGAGAATAAATACCCAACTCATGAAAATTATTTGGTAGTGGTGATTCACTCCCATAATACATTATGTCACAACCTTTTTGGGGAGAAATTTTTGGTCTACTCTAACCACAATATCCATGCTTACATCTTCTTGTAGAATGACCTAAACATGAGGCAGTGTCGTTGGATCGAGTAATTCGAGAGGTTTGATTAGGAAATTGTCTATACCCCGGGAAAAGGTAATGTGGTGGACAATGCTTTAAGCCAGAATGTACCTGTTCAGGCATTGAGGACGTCCAGTGATGAGTTGAATTTGATGGGGTTCTTCCCCTAATGCTCTTGGAGAGTAGGGAGCACTATAGAGGTACTTTCTTGTCAATCATTTAGTTGAATCTCACTTTTCTGGAGTTGATTTAGTAGGATCATTTTGGTGATGAGCTATGTTAGCGATATATGTAGTTTCTTCATGGAGGGGAGACTCCTTATGATTGGGTTTTTTCTTCCTAGAGGATTTTGTGCTTCAGGGGTAGTGCAATGTTGTCGTCATCCCTGCAGATTGTAGTGATGCAGGATAACCACCAGTCTCAGTGGGCTATCCATCCAGGTACAACCAAGATGTATTAAGATGTTTTTCAAATGTTTTAGTGGATATTTATGGGATGGGACATTGAATACATTGTATCAGGATGCTACACTTGTCATCAGGTGAAAGAAGAGCATTAGAGACCATCTAGTATGCTTTATCCATTACACATTCTTACCTAGAAGTGGGATGAGGTCTCCATAGACATCATTATTGGATTGCCTCATTCACCTTGGGGGAGTAATTATATATGGGTAGTGATTGATTGTTTGACCAAGCCAGGTCACTTTATCCCGATTAGGGATACAGTGAATGTGGATGAACTGGGCTCTTTGTATGTTCAAGAGTTGGCTAGACTTCATGGGGTTCCATCAATGGTTGTTTCTGATAGGGACCCTCACTTAACCTCTAGGTTTTTTGGAGACATACAGAAAGATTTGGGGTCTCAGATTAAGATGATCATTACATACAATCCTTAAACGGATGGCCAGACAGAGCGATCAAATCAGATTCTGGAGGACATGCTTCGCGCAAGTGTTTTGGATTTCAGAGGTTCATGGGATAGCCACTTGGGATTGTTTGATTTTACTTATAATAAAAGTTAATAATACTCTATTATTATTGAACTATTTGAGGCTCCCTATGGTTGGATTTTTCGGTCTACTTTATGTTGGGAAGAGGTATGCGAGACCTCTCTTTTGGGGATTATCATTTTGCAGGAGACGTCAGAGAAAGTCAAGTTGATCAAACTTTGGTTATTATTAGCTCAGAGTCACCAAAAATCATATGTAGATCAGAGGCGTTATGATATTTAGTTTTTAGTGGGGGACAAATATTTCTGGAAGCTGACCCCTCTCTTGGGTCACCTCCACTTTGGAAAGTAGGGGAAGATGACGCTGAGGTATCTGGGGCCTTTCGAGATTACTGAGCAGATTGAAAAGGTAGAATATAGGTTATATTTTCCTTCTCAATTGAAATATATTCATGATGATTTCCATTTTTTCCAACTGAAAAATTATAATCCTGATTCTTCCTATGTGTTGAATTGGGAGGAGTGGGAGATAGAGCCTGACTTTTCTATTTTTTACTATCCAGTGCGTATAGTGGATTCTCCGGAGAAGCTGCATTATGGTAAGTCAATTCACATGGTTCATATTATTTGGAAACATGTTAATTAAGATAATGATACTTTGTAGTGAAAGTCATGGATTGAGTAGGAGTACACAATTCTATTCTCTGATCAGGCTTCGAATTGACTTTTCGAGGGAAGAATGTTTTCATTGTGGGGAGAATTGTTACACCCACACATAGTTTTGAGGAATGTTTTTGTAACACCCGAGATTTTTATGAGTAATATTTTGTTCAAAGGAATCTTTCACTACACACTTGCTTGGCTTACTTTACACGCAATCGCGACCTTCCTCGATAGCTTGCGTCGTACGCAATACCGAGTTTCACTAAACAACGATATGCTATTAAAATATTATTAAAACTAGCCGTTATGAATAGTAATAACCACTTTTTAAAATTTTATAAATTTTATTTTTCAAAATGGACTTCATTTTTGGATTCGGAATACCGAAATTAGCCTAGGGTGAAATTTTGGTATTTTTCTGAAAACTTTCAATTTTTGATGAATAGTGAAACAACTAAGTGGTAGGTTAAAAACTGAATTTTGCATAAAACTTAATTTTACCACTTCTGTGAATGGAATTTCGAAAATTTGATAGACACGGTTGATATCTGTAAGTAAAATTTGGTTCAATGAGATAAAAATAATTTTTTGGTGAATAGTAACTTTTTACTTTTTTTACCGCGGTTAATAGTAAATAGGGTAACTAAGGGTAAATATTATATTACTATTACCCTAACACATGTCCTAATTCTATTGGATAAGTTTAATTCGACCAAAAACAAACTTAGGAATAAAATAGGACCATTTAGGCCCACTTGGGTTAGATTAGGACATGTATTATTAATTTATTTAATGAAGGGTTAAAATAGTTAAAATCAATGTTTAATAAGTAAATAATTTTTAATATGGGGTTATACATAAGATAAATTCTACTATAAATATTCATTAGAAATCTAAAATGATTTCCTACATAATGGTATTTTATTTATAATTTTTAGACATTAAATAATTTAATTTATTTATGACACAATGATGATGCAGTAATTATCTAATTAATAAAATATTGACATAATTGATGTTATAAACACAAAAATAAATGTAATTTGAGAATTTTTATGAATTACACTAATTTTATAGGTTACTATTATATATTAGTGTTGATTTAATCAACTTGGATCGAAAATATAATTCTGTTATGACTTTCACAAAAATCATATATCAAATAGTGTCAAAATTGACACAAAATAGTTTTTAAATCAAATATTATTAATTGTTATTTTATTCCTAAAAATATAATGTTCGGCCAAATGACTTATATAAGGATATATATATTAATAATAAACAATTTGGGGTTCGTATGGCATGTTATAGTAAGTGTATTAACCATATAGTGAAAGAAAACAAAAAGACATGGTAAAAGTTAAATTATTTAACTTAGAGTTAAATCTAATTCATAAGGTTAACATAATACCCTAAACTTGTCTAAATCCTATTGGTTGATAGTATTTCGACCCATCCCCACTTTAGCTTAGAAATAAGACCCTTTGGAACCATTATAAACTGATTTTGACTTTAATATAAAATAATATTTTGAGATATTCCTAAGGTGCCCCTATCCTCCCTTATAAAAGAGCACCTCCTCCCCCTCCTCCTCACACCAATTTGAGCACTCAAGCTCGGCCAAACCCTGCCATTTTCTCCTCTCCACTTCCCTAGAATAATCCTAGAGGTCCTGGTCTTCTTCAAAGACCAATCTTAGTTCCCTAAGTGGAGGATTCAAAGAGGCGTTCCAAAGAAGAGGTAATATCCATTACCGATCTTTTCAATTTCTTTCTTCTTCAACTTCTTCTTCTTTAGTTGTTTCATTATAAAGTAATAACATCAGTATTACTTACATACTGATATGTTATTATAAATATTAAACACCCCTAATTCACCTTCTATCCATCCTATGGAAAAATGAAATCACCGCGCGTGCGTACGTACGGAATACCGTCTCCACGCCATGGTGTAATCTATTTTCCACCACCACCTTACAAGGATGGGTATAATGGTGTAATGAGTAACTATTTATGATTATTATAAAGTAATATTGATACTTAAATAATATATATATATACTCAAATACAATTCCATGATCATAGGAACGATATCATCACTCGTGCGTACGTACGGAATACCGTCTCCACGATGTGATGCGACTCGTTCTACATGATCATCATTACATAGTAATTATATAAATGAATTGAATGAATAAATATGATATATTTTAAACTAATACCATTCTGGATATAAGGTATCAATAACCTTAAAAGAAGAATAAGAATTTATTCGGCAAAACACGCATAAGAACAAAAGGCAATAAAGACCCGAGTAACAAGTAACAATGAAATATTACTAACAAGAAGCTAATAATATGACCATATATGATATCATATCGATATGTATGATTCTGTAATAAGTCAATAACATTATTTAAACCATTATACAGGAGCTTCGA
This sequence comes from Viscum album, assembly GCA_963277665.1. Lineage (NCBI taxonomy): Eukaryota > Viridiplantae > Streptophyta > Magnoliopsida > Santalales > Viscaceae > Viscum > Viscum album. Next base: position 1,786,624,403 of record OY728151.1, on the reverse strand, counting down.
ACACATACAAAGCAAATCGGACTTGAGGTAAGGGAAATATCACAATCTCATTTTTATTCGAGATTGTTTATTCGTAAGTATTTACTGGGGTGTATTTTATCATCCACATCCATGTTTCATCAATATGTGATATTATTTCCATCCACCTACAGTTGTTTAAATCCATTTTTACCCTTATATGAGTTTTTAGAAATATGTATGAAAGGAATCTTTTGTCGTTTTTCGTACGAGGTACATTTTGACTTTTCCGACAAAAGTACGAAGAATGTTTTTTTTAACTTATACGACATGAATGGATTTCTAGAAAATTATTTCCAAGAAGCTTACTTTACAAGTATTCAAGTTTATTTTTAATCAACTTCTTTTAGTTTAAAATTGTATGACATGTTAAGAAAGGAAAAGTGTTTTTGATGTAGAAAGGATATTTTCCTCAAGAATAAAGTTCAAGTATTTTATCAAAATTATTTTCCATCTAAGATAATAAAAGGGTTCTGTTTTTATCCCTATTATTACATGTATTTGATTATGTTGTGATGGAAATATTTTTATTAATTCCTTAATCTTATATGAATTGTTTTATGATGTCATGTTGTTTAAGAATACCATTTTTATTACGTGGATTACGCTATGATGTATGGTTTATGATTATGTGGCACACATAAGAAAGGATTAATTATAAGATGGGTGGGACCTATATCTCCCTCGAATGCATTGGGTAAAGATTTTATATCTCATGAGATAGACATGGCTGGAACGGTAGGTTATACCAGTTCAGTGAAACAGGACTGGAACGAGGGTGACTCGGTTCAGAAAGGGACTTTGTCCACTAAGATAGTCTTGGCAATGAGTCATGACTAACAAGAAATGAATTTCTATGATTATGTCTGCATGCCAAAAAGATTTCAAGTTTCATGATATGATTATGGGGATCTCATTTTCACTTCTATGATTTATTCCATGTTATGTTATTATGATCTCTTTTGCAGGTTATGATTTTCAAAAAGATATGATATGATTTTTATTTCCTTTATTTTCCCTTGTTGAGCATTTGAGCTCACCCTTTTATGTTTTCTTTTCCCCAGGTCAGGAAGATGGATATTAAGTAGAATATGCTAAAAGAGACCCTAGATATGATGAAATAAATGGGAGACACTGTAGAAGATTTATGAACCAGTTGTTTATGTTTCCCAGTTTCTAAAGACACTATACCTATACGGTCCTTTGTGGTTTTGTCATATGTTGTAATAAGTGTGCTTCAATTTTGAAGTATTAACAATGTATGTAAAGTATGGGTCATTATATTTGGTATCATAGGAAAGGTATAGTCAACCTTTGGAAACTAGGATGTGAAAGCCTTAGTAAGAACCCTAAGGATAAGTCTAAGCATAGAACACAATCTTAGTGTTTTAGAAATGTCCATGAATACTCTAGGATAAGACCTTAACTGTGAAATTTTATTCTTGATTATATGGTTTTCCTATTATAATTAGTGTTTCTCACACTATTCTTCTTGGTTTTAGTCAATGGCTGGAACCCGAAGGAACCGTGTTAATGCGGAATGCGATGGGCAATGCAATGATTGTCCCCCTGAGCAACCAAACGATATGGGAGATGGAATGCAAAATCTTGTAGCCATGCTCACACAACTTTCTCAAGCTATGAATCATTCAGGACTTCCAAATGAGCAAAGGAAAGAGCGACATTCTATTGAATCCTTCATGAGGCAGCGTCCACCTTCTTTCAGTGGGTCTACTGATCCATTAGTTGCTGAACAATGGATTAGTACTACTGAAAAGATATTTTCAGTTCTTCAATGTTCTGAACATGATAAAGTCATCCTAGTAGTGTATCTTTTGGAAGGAGATGTTGATCAATGGTGGAATCTTATTAAGAATACGAGGCAAAGGGATGAAATTGAGTCTATGGAATGGGACGAGTTCAAGAACTTATTTTTCAATAAGTACTTCCCTCGTATTCTCCGAACAAAGATGGAGAAAGAGTTTCTTGAACTGAAGCAAAGGGATGATGAATCTGTTGGTACCTATGAAGCAAATTTTACAAGACTTGCAAGGTACGCTTCTGGTATTATTATCCAACCTGAGAGTAAGATCGATCGATTCTTTAGTGGCTTAAAACCATGTCTTCGAAGGGCATTAGCCATAAGGGACTTCAATAGCTACGAGCAAATCGTTCGATGTGCACTCAAAGTCGAGATGAAGATTGGAGTAACCCATCAGTCACATGGGTTTGATAAGAAGAGGAAGATGGAATTCAAAGGAAAATCTAAATAGCACACTGAAAAGAAGATGAGCTTTCCCTTATGCTCAAAGTGTGGAAAGAAACATGGAGGGAGTTTTCTTAAAGGGACAAGTAAATGTTTCAAATGTGGAAAGTAAGGTCATCGGGCATTTGAATGCCGCGACAATGGGAAGAAGATGTCTAATGATGCAAACAAAGGAAGGGATACACAGAATGAACCTACTACACTTCAATGTTTCAAGTGAAAGGAGATGGGGCATTATGCCAATCAATGCCCAAATCCAAGGTTTGATGATGATGGTCGATGTCAACAAAATCTTAAGGCTAAAGACAAAGGAAAGTCACATGCAATTTCTATCAGCGATGTGGAGGACGATAACGAAGTGGTGAAAGGTACACTTACCATCCAATCTAAAGTAGAAAATGTTTTATTTGATTCTGGATCCACCCACTCTTTTATTTCTGAAAAATTTTCTAAGGGTATCACCGTACTACCTCAACAATTAGATGTTGAGTTAGCTGTGACAACACCTAATGGCACAACAGTCACATCAAAAGTTTATAATTCTTCTCCGATCGAAGTTTGTGGGAAAGTGCTTCCTGCAAATCTTGTGATCCTTCATTTAGTGGAATTTGATGTGATTCTTGGCATGGATTGGCTTTCTCTACATGGAGCTCATATCAATTCCCAAAGAAGGGAAGTCACATTTCATATTCCAGATCAATCTACGATCGTCTATCAATGCAAGGATGAACATAACCTTCCAATGGAAATTTCTTCCATCTTATGGGTATTGATTCCACTAAATGAAGGTTATTTATCTCAAATGGTTGGTGAGAAACATACGATTAAGAATATGCCCATTGTACGGGAGTTTGATGATGTCTTTCCGGAGGAATTACCAGGTCTTCCACCAAATCGTGAAGTTGAGTTTTCAATAGAACTCGTACCGGGTGCTTTGCCTATTTCAAAGACACCTTATAGAATGGCCCCAATTGAGTTGCAGGAATTGAAGAAGCAACTCCAAGAGAATCTTGATAAGGGATTCATACTCCCTAGTGCGTCACCTTGGGGAGAACCTGTTCTATTTGTTAAGAAGAAAGATGGATCAATGAGACTCTGCATTGATTATCGAGAACTTAACAAGATCACTATCAAGAAAAAATATCCTCTCCCACGCATTGATGACTTATTTGACCAACTATGCGGAGCTCAATACTTTTCTAAGATTGATCTTCGTTCATGGTATCATCAATTAAGGGTCAAAAGGGAGGATATACCAAAGACGGCTTTCCGTACAAGGTATGGACACTATGAATTTATAGTGATGCCATTTGGTCTTACTAATGCCCCTGCTATCTTCATGGATCTAATGAATAGAGTCTTTAGAGACTATCTTGATCAATTTGTGGTAGTCTTTATAGATGATATTCTTGTCTATTCAAAGAGAAAGGAAGAGCATGAAGATCACTTGAGAATTATATTGAAGACCCTGAGAAAGGAGAAGCTTTATGCCAAATTTACCAAGTGTGAATTTTGGCTTCAAAAAGTTGCATTTTTTGGTCACATAATCTCAAAAGAGGGGATATATGTGGAACCAGCAAAAACAGAGGTTATCGAAAGATGGTCAAGACCAACAACAGTAACTGATATCCGAAGTTTTCTTGGTTTGGATAGATACTATTGACGTTTTTTAAATGATTTTTCACGATTATCTAATCCACTCACCAAGTTGACTCGGAAAGGAGTTAAGTTTGTCTGGATGGAAGAATGTGAAGAGAATTTCAAGGAGTTGAAAAGAAGGTTATCCAGTGCACCTGTGCTCACACTACCATGTAGTGGAGAAAGGTTTGTGATATACAGTGATGCATCCAAGAAGGGATTGGGGTGTGTTCTTATGCAAAATGATATGGTGATAGCTTATTCCTCACGACAGTTGAAAATCCATGAGCAAAATTACCCAACACATGATGTAGAGTTGGCTGCGGTAATCTTTGCATTAAAGATTTGGAGGCATTACCTTTATGGTGAAAGGTGTGATATTTATATTGATCATAAAAGTTTAAAGTATATTTTCACACAAAAGGATCTGAATATGCGTCAAAGAAGATGGTTGGAGCTGATTAAGGATTATGACTGCTCAATCCATTACCACCCTGGGAAAGCAAACAAGGTGGCAGATGCATTAAGTCGAGAAGACCATGCTAGTTTATCCATGATGAGGATCACAAAAGATCCAATATTTATGGATTTACAAAGGATGGATCTTGGAATTATAATGGAAGGGGAAAAATCTTATCTTTCTCAAATGAATGTTCAACCATCTATACATGTGAAGATTAAAGAGGCACAGAAAGAAGATGTAGAGTTACAAAAGAAGGTGAGAAATGTTCCTGAATTCAACCTTGATTGTGATGGGATAATAAAGTTCAGGAATCGGGTTTGTGTTCCTCCCATCCCCAAATTAAAGAAGGAGCTGCTGGACGAGGCTCATAGTTCATCATTCTCTATTCATCCTGGATGCACGAAGATGTATAGGGACCTGAAAGAGTACTTCTGGTGGGATGGCATGAAAAGAGATGTTGCTGAATATGTCTCTCGATGCTTGGTTTGTCAACAAGTTAAAGCTGAGAGACAAAAGTCTAAGGGGATGTTACAACCATTACCCATACCCGAATGGAAATGGGAAAACATCACTATGGACTTTGTCACAGGACTTCCTAAAACATCCAAAGGCAATAATGCTATTTGGGTCATAGTTGATCGTCTTACAAAGTCTGCACACTTCATTTCTATTAGAGAGGATTTCTCTCTAGATCAGCTTGCCAGGATATATGTAAAGGAAGTGGTAAGATTGCATGGAGTACCACTTTCTATTATATCTGATCGGGATCCGAGATTTACCTCGAAGTTCTGGCGAAGTCTTCAGCATACTCTGGATACAGAGTTGAGTTTCAGCACTGCTTATCATCCCCAGACAGACGGTCAGTCTGAAAGAACAATTCAAACCCTAGAAGATATGTTGAGAGCTTGCTCTATGGATTTCAAAGGAGGTTGGGATCAACACCTACCTTTGGTGGAATTTTCTTATAATAATAGCTTTCACTCCAGTATTCAGATTGCTCCTTATGAAGCTCTCTATGGAAAGAAATACAGGACTCCAACTTACTGGGATGAAGTTGGGGAAAGAAAGCTATTAGGACCTGATCTCATTGATGAAATCGCAGAAAAGGTCAGATCTATTCAACAACACATACGAGCAGCTCAGAGTCGACAGAAAAGTTATGCCGACAACCGAAGAAAAGACCTAGAGTTTGAAGTGGGTGATAAAGTGTTCTTATGAATATCTCCCTGGAAGAGGGTTATGAGATTTGGAAAGAAGGGGAAGTTGAGCCCTAGATATATCGGTCCTTTCGAAATACTGGATCGTGTTGGGAAGGTAGCTTACCGATTGGCGCTTCCACCGAATCTCTCTCAAGTTCACGATGTGTTCCATGTATCTCTCCTGAGAAAGTACATACCAGATCCTTCACATGTACTCAGCTCAGAAGTTGTACCGCTGGAGCAAGATCTTTCTTATGAAGAACAGCCGATAGAGAATCTGGATCGTAGCGAAAAAGTCCTACGAAACAAGACAACTCGATTGGTGAAAGTTTTATGGAGGAACCACCAATTAGAAGAAGCTACATGGGAGCTTGAGGATATGATGAGGGAGAAGTATCCTCATCTGTTTGTTACAAAGTGACGAATTTCGAGGGCGAAATTCTTTTTAAGGGGGGTAGAATGTAACACCTGAGATTTTTATGAGTAATATTTTGTTCAAAGGAATCTTTCACTACACACTTTCTTGGCTTACTTTACACGCAATCGCGACCTTCCTCGATAGCTTGCGTCGTACGCAATACCGAGTTTCACTAAACAACGATATGCTATTAAAATATTATTAAAACTAGCCGTTATGAATAGTAATAACCAATGTTGGAAATTTTATAAATTTTATTTTTCAAATTGGACTTCATTTTTGGATTCGGAATACTGAAATTATCCTAGGGTGAAATATTGGTATTTTTCTGAAAACTATCAATTTTTGATGAATAGTGAAACCACTAAGTGGTAGGTTAAAAAATGAATTTTGCATAAAACATAATTTTACCACTTCTGTGAATGAAATTTCGAAAATCCGACAGACACGGTTGATATCAGTAAGTAAAATGTGGTTCAATGAGATAAAATAATTTTTTGGTGAATAGTAACTTTTTACTTTTTTTACTGCGGTTAATAGTAAATAGGGTAACTAAGGGTAAATATGATATTACTATTACCCTAACACATGTCCTAATTCTATTGGATAAGTTTAATTCGACCAAAAACAAACTTAGGAATAAAATATGACCATTTAGGCCCACTTGGGTTAGATTAGGACATTTATTATTAATTTATTTAAAGAAGGGTTAAAATAGTTAAAATCAAAGTTTAATAAGTAAATCATTTTTAATATGGGGTTATACATAAGATAAATTCGACTATAAATATTCATTAGAAATCTAAAATGCTTTCCTACATAATGGTATTTTATTTATAATTTTTAGACATTAAATAATTTAATTTATTTATGACACAATGATGATGCAATAATTATCTTATTAATAAAATATTGACATAATTGATGTTATAAACACCAAAATAAATGTAATTTGAGACTTTTTATGAATTACACTAATTTTCTAGGTTACTATGATATATTACTGTTGATTTAATCAACTTGGTTCGAACATATAATTCTGTTATGACTTTCACAAAAATCATATATCAAATAGTGTCAAAATTGACACAAAATAGTTTTTAAATCAAATATTATTAATTGTTATTTTTTTCCTAAAAATCTAAGGTCCGGCCAAATGACGTAGATAAGGATATATATATTAATAATAAACAATTTGTGGTTCGTTTGGCATGTTATAGTAAGTGTATTAACCATATAGTGAAAGAAAACAAAAAGACATGGTAAAAGTTAAATTACTTAACTTAGAGTTAAATCTAATTGATAAGGTTAAAATTATACCCTAAACTCATATAAATCCTATTGGTTGATAGGATTTCGACCCATCCCAACTTTAGCTTCGAAATAAGACCCTTTGGAACCATTATAAACCGATTTTGACTTTAATATAAAATAATATTTTGAGATATTCCTAAGGTGCCCCTCTCCTCCCTTATAAAAGAGCACCTCCTCCCCCTTCTCCTCACACCAATTTGAGCACTCAAGCTCGGCCAACCCCCGCCATTTTCTCCTCTCCACTTCCCTAGAATAATCCTAGAGGTCCTGGTCTTCTTCAAAGACCAATCTTAGTTCCCTAAGTGGAAGATTCAAAGAGGCGTTCCAAAGAAGAGGTAATATCCATTACCGATCTTTTCAATTTCTTTCTTCTTCAACTTCTTCTTCTTTAGTTGTTTAATTATAAAGTAATAACATAAGTATTACATACATACTGATATGTTATTATAAATATGAAACAACCCTAATTCACCTTCTATCCATCCTACGGAAAAATGAAATCACCGGGCGTGCGTACGTACGGAATACCGTCTCCACGCCGTGGTGTAATCTATTTTCCACCACCACCTTACAAGGATGGGTATAATGGTGTAATGAGTAACTATTTATGATTATTATAAAGTAATATTGATACTGAAATAATATATATATATACTCAAATAAAATTCCATGATCATAGGAACGATATCATCACTCGTGCGTACGTACGGAATACCGTCTCCACGATGTGATGCGACTCATTCTACATGATCATCATTACATAGTAATTATATAAATGAATTGAATGAATAAATATGATATATGGTACACTAATACCATTCTGGATATATGGTATCTATAACCTTAAAAGAATAATAAGAATTTATTTGGCAAAACACGCATAAGAACAAAAGGCAATAAAGACCCGAGTAACAAGTAACAATGAAATATTACTAACATGAAGCTAAGAATATGACCATATATGATATCATATCAATAAGTATGATTCCGGAATAAGTCAATAACATTATTTAAACCATTATACAGGAGCTTCGGACACGTACAAAGCAAATCTGACCTAAGGTAAGGGAAATATCACAATCTCATTTTTATCCGAGATTGTTTATTCGTAAGTATTTACTGGGGTGTATTTTATCATCCACATCCATGTTTCATCAATATGTGATATTATTTCCATCCACCTAAAATTTTTTAAATCCATTTTTACCCTTAGGTTAGTTTTTTGTAATATGTATGAAAGGAATCTTTTGTCGTTTTTCGTACGAGGTACTTTTTGACTTTTCCGACAAAAGTAAGAAGAATGTTTTTTTTAACTTATACGGCATGAATGGATTTCTAGAACATTATTTCCAAGAAGCTTCCTTTACAAGTATTCATGTTTATTTTTAATCAAATTCTTTTAGTTTAAAATTTTATGACATGTTAAGAAAGGAAAAGTGTTTTTGAAGTAGAAAGGATATTTTCCTCAAGAATAGAGTTCAAGTATTTTATCAAAATTATTTTCCATCTAAGATAATAAAAGGGTTCTGTTTTTATCCCTATTATTACATGGATTTGATTATGTTGTGATGGAAATATTTTTATGAATTCCTTAATCTTATATGAATTGTTTTATGATGTCCTGTTGTTTAAGAATCCCATTTTTATTACGTGGATTACGCTATGATGTATGGTTTATGATTATGTGGCACACATAAGAAAGGATTCATTATAAGATGGGTGGGACCTATATCTCCCTCCAATTCATTGAGTAAAGATTTTATATCTCATGAGATAGACATGGCTGGAACGGTAGGTTATACCGGTTCAGTGAAACAGGACTGGAACGAGGGTGACTCGGTTCAGAAAGGGACTTTGTCCACTAAGATAGTCTTGGCAATGAGTCATGACTAACAAGAAATGAATTTCTATGATTATGTGTGCATGCCACAAAGATTTCATGTTTCATGATATGATTATGGGGATCTCATTTTCACTTCTATGATTTATTCCATGTTAAGTTATTATGATCTCTTTTGCAGGTTATGATTTTCAAAAAGATATGATATGATTTTTATTTCCTTTATTTGCCCTTGCTGAGCATTTGAGCTCACCCTTTTATGTTTTCTTTTCCCCAGGTCAGGAAGATGGATATTAAGTAGAATATGCTAAAAGGGACCCTAGATATGATGAAATAAATGGGAGACACTGTAGAATATTTATGAACCAGTTGTTTATGTTTCCCAGTTTCTAAAGACACTATACCTATACGGTCCTTTGTGGTTTTGTCATATGTTGTAATAAGTGTGCTTCAATTTTGAAGTATTAACAATGTATGTAAAGTATGGGTCATTATAGTTTTTAAATTTAATTTTTATCCCATAATTTTATTTTCCTTTTTAATATTTGTTTTTTTGGAATGTGGGTTGGTCCTAACGTCAGTTCTGCACTTTTTCACAGATAAATAAACATTAGCTCAATAATCCCCAATGCACGGGCAGGGCACGTGTGAAGCCGAGCGGCAGGTCTGGTGTATGGGTGGACCTTTTATTTATTATTAGACTTTTTATAAATTTTTTAAGTTTTTAATTCTTATTAACATCAATGATATTTTATTATTATCATTTTTATTATTATTATTATTATTATTATTATTATTAGTTTTGGTTAAACGTTGCTTTTAGGTTTTATTTTATTTTTATTTTCCAACTCTTTATTTTTTTTATCCCATATTTTCATAAATTTTTATTCACTTTTATTCCCCTTTTTTATTTACTTAATTTCCTTTGTTTTTTAAATTTTCTCTCCTTTCCTCTCTCTCCATGACACACATTGTTCACTCTATTCCCCGCCCCCACCCCTCTTTTCATGTGAAAACCCCCTCTAACCCTACCTTGCACCACATTTTTTCTCTCCATACCTTTGCCACTTCTCCCTCCTCCCCTGCTCCTCCCAACGGCGCCACACCCCTGCCACCTCCCCCTTCTACCTCCGGCCCAGCCTGGATGCCTCCCCTACCTCACTCTGCCCTCCTGCTCTGCTTAGGTGGACCCTTCTTGGACATACCTCCTCTCGGCGAGGTTCCAACTGGTGTGTCCTCTTACAGCACCCTCCATCTCATCCAACCAAACTTCATAACCCATCATTCTAGTTGTGGTGCACTATTGTGATGCTTTATTTTTTTTGGTGATGTTGTGGATAATGGTTAGTTGTGATTTATTAAATCGTGATTCATTTTTCAGGATACTTTGTTTTAGGGTCCGTTATATACTCGTAGTGGTTCATCCATTGTGCGGTGAGAGTTTTGTGCCAATATTGTGACATTACAACACTCTCGTAGGTGATTCCTCACAAAAATATTATCATATGGCCATTTTCATCTTTGTTTAATTAATTTAGATTCTTTTCAATTAGTTTTCATGCTGCGAAATTATTTTTTTTATGTTCTAATTGTGTATTTATTCGGTTGGTAGTGTGTCTATGTGATTTAGTCAATTTTTATTTGAATACCCACATTAATATATTTATAATTGTTTCGTAAACTATGCAATGTGTGTGTTAAGAAGTTTGAATGATGGGTTTTATGTTCCAGAATGGTTTCATACTATTTCTTATTTTGGAAAGTGTTTGAGAGACTTTTTTCCCTTTAAAAATTTTGTGACATTTTTGGAAACTATTTAATAATTTTTCTTATTGGTTTGATTAATTATAAAAAGTTTTTTTATAAAACAATACAGCTAGTTTAATTTAATGCAGAAGTCGTGCAGGTTAAGTTATAAAACTTTTTTGGTGTGTGTATGGTTTTAAAAGTGGGAATCTGTGTGTGAATAACGTTTTTTGTGTGTAAGAACCTATTTTGGATCTGAAGTGTTAATGTGAAATGTGATGTGAACTTATATTTTATATGAGCACAAAGTGGGAAGCATGATGTATTATGTGGTGGTACTAGGACTAGTGTGCTACTGTTCCGGAGGTGGATTGGGCCAGTTTCACTGGTAGGATGGAGGATTACAACACTAACTAAACATATTAAGGACTTTGGGTCATGGTTTCTAAGCCATGTTTTCTGAGGATCATGGTTTCTAAGCCATAGTTTCTATGTGTATTTTTTTTCTAAGCTGCGTTTCACTGAGACACGACGTTTGGGGGTCCCACCTATTACTAATACCCATAGGGCCTCTCCCTTCTTTTGGACTCTTGGTTACTCTGTACACACCAATGATTCTTGATATGTCACTTAAGATACTACAAAAACGTGTATTTTCTTTAAAGAGAATTTCCTTACGATCATTTTAGGAAAACCGTTTTCATTAACATTGTTAAGAATTTCTTACTTTCCATTATTTATCATTGCAAATTTAATTGTCATTTAGTGCTTGTGCATGGAATCATTTCTTAGTGGCCTCATACTGGGTGATTTATAACACCCTACATACATATTTTGGGTGTAAGTAGATTGGTTTTTGGCTAATAAAGCTATGTTTCTAGAATTTTGGAGTGTTAGTTCAGGTTTTTAGGAGGCCTTTTGACATGGCGTTGTGGTGATGGATTAAGGGTCATGTCTTCTCATCGGGCGGTAGTTTTTAGGATGCTTTTTTCCATCATTATTTTTATTGTTATTTCGTTTTTGGTTTTACTTGTGAATCAAAATATCGTTTTTGATAAAGGCTTTTTCAGTTGTGACTTTTACTTTTGGTTTGGTTTATTTTGTTTGTTTCGTTATATTTTTTTATTCAGGTAAATCTTTACCACAGTTTATTTTGATACCTCTGTACTTGTTCCAGCCCGTGGGGGTCAGGAACGCCCTTCAGGCCTTACCACGGACTAGGTCTAGAGTTTGTTCAGATGGCGACCAGACTTGGTTTGTGAAAAAGATTTCCCATGAGTATATTTATACCTTTTCGTTATTCTTTTAGAATGAAATTATTTTCATCTCCATGTCATATGAGGGTCATATGCAACATCTGAGGATAGTTTTGAGTCTACTGAGAAATCATTGCCTTTATGCCAAGATTTCAATGTGTGATTTATGGATTTGTGAAGTGAAATTCCTGGGTCACATGGGGTATGAATAGGGTGTGTGATTTGATCCTGATAATGTGATGGTTGTTATGCTGTGGGGGAAACCATGAGATTCCTTTGAGATCCGGAGCTTCTTGGTCTTAACCAGATATTATCATAGGGTCATGTAGGACTTATTGATGTGGGATTCTCTAATTACTCCTCCAAATTCAGAAGAGGGTGATGTTTTCATTGGATGATAAATTTCAGAATTATTTTATTTAGTTGAAGAGTCTATTGACTACTACATCAGTGTGAACTCTTCTAGATGACAGGAAGGTCTTTGTGGTCTTTTGTGATGGATTAGGTTTAAGATTCTGCTCTTTCTTAATTCATGGTTATTATTTAGTGGTACATAGATCTCATTTACATAGGCCACATGATATGAATTATCCTACCAATGACATAAACATTGAGTAGTAATTAATTCTCTTACGAGTTGATGTCGCTACATTTTTTTAGAAATGTTTACGGTGTATTCAGACCACAAAATCCTGAGTTATATGTTCTCACAAAAAAATTTAATCTTTGGTAGAGGTTTTGAGAAGAGTACCTACAATATTTCCAATGTGACATCGCATATACCCTAGGGAAAGAGAATGTCATTTATAATTAATTGAGTAAGAAAATTCCAACCCAGGAAGTGGAAGAGTTTTCAGAAGAGTGGAATTTGGTTTCCCTCTTTACACAATTACATAATAGAGTTTAAGTGGTAGGGTTAAGGATTCCTTGTCTAGTGTGTAGTTGAGGTCTAATCTTCATAAGATTATTCTTCAAGGTCAATATCTTAATGATGAGTTCTGTAGAATTAGAGTCTCCCTTTTTGGTGGGGAGATAGTTTCCATGTGGTAATTCCCCAATGAGGTTATTTTGTGCTATTGAAATCACTTCATTGTTTTGTTAGAAAAAAATAAAGTTAGTGATGGGGTGTTTCCATAATTCTCAGTGGGTTGTGCACCCTGGACCCACAAAAGTGTTATATGACATATGGTGGAAGTTCTGGTGGCCAGGTATGGGACGAGACATTGCTGAGATTTTCTCTCATTGTTATATGTGCAAACTGGGGAAATCTAAGCCCTAGAAACCAATGGGTTTTCTTCAACCACGTCCAGTCCCTACATGGATGTGGTACGAGATAACTATGACCTTTTTGGTTGGGTTTCTTCATACCAAAGAAATAATAATACAATATGGGTTGTGATCGATAGGCTGACAAAGTCGGCTCACATTATTCCCATTCTTGATACGGCCAAATTTACGGAGTTGGGAAATCACTATGTGAACGAGATCATTCATTTTAAAAGACTAACATCTATTACATTCTCTGATAAGGATCCTCAGTTAACATATCACTTTTTGAGAGGCCATTAGGAGGCACTATGGGTCTTAGGTTTGTTTGATCACGACATAATATCCGCAATCAGATGGATAGATATAAATATCTATACAAATTCTTGATGATATGATTCGCACATGTGTTCTTCACCTTAGTGGGGCTTGAGATGATTAATTTATTCTGGATGGGTTTTTTTACAACAACAATTACTAATCAGTGATCAGAATAGAATCTTTTAAATCCATGTATGGTTGTCCTTGTAAATCCGCGTTGTGTTTGTCGGAGGTCGGTGAATTGTTTTTGGTTGGACCAAGCTTGGTAAAACATATGACTTCTCGTATTCAGATGATATGCAAGTGGATTTTTATATCACATAGTCAGTATATTTCATATGTTGATCGACATTGTAGACCTTTATAGTTTTTAGTTTTTGATCAGTTATTCATAATGGTTTACCCCGGTTGGGTCATTTAGGGATAGGGAGGCAAGGGAAGCTTGCTCCTTAGTTTTTGGGGCCTTTTGTGGTGGTTGAGAAGTTGGGAAAGGTTTCATACCATTTTCAATTCCACTGTATATGACATCGATACAAAATGAATTCTATGTATTGCAGCTAAGAATATATCTATCGAATCAATATCATGTTTTGATCTGGTGTGATCTTGAGATCAAGCCTAATTCATCTATGATTGAGGGACCTATCAAGACAGTTGATTCTGAGACCAATGTTCTTAATGGGAGTATGATTCCTTTATTCATTTTCTATTGTAGAATGGATCTTATTTTCGTGAGATGTGGGAATGTGAGGTACTGATGAGAGAACTGTGGCCTCATCTCTTTGGCATTGATGCTTCTTCATAGGCTTTATTGGGGAAGAACTTTTTTATGATGGGGAGGTTATAAAATCCGATTACCTTTATCGGGTAATTTTTTCCTTTTTATAAGTTCCCTTTCTAGATCAATGATTTTTTAGGTCATTTTCTAGGTTTCCATCCGGCTGTAGAACTTGTACCCATCTTTTATATAAGTTACACGTTGTGTACTGGTTGATGGATACATTTCTTGAAAGGGGAGATCTTCTTGTGATCCAGTACACATAATAAAGGGTTTGTACACATTTTATTGGGTGAATATGATAGTCTTTAATCCAAGGTGATAGGTTTTTCGTCATACATATCATGTGTGGACTACATGTCAAGACCCTTGGGTACACATCACGATTCAGATCATGCTCAGATCAAAGCCATGCGTGTGGTTGTTTCTCTTTATTCCTTCCATTGGATCTTTATTTCTCTCAACAATAGACTCTTCCATGTTGATTTTTAGATTAACCACTATCTCTAAAATTATATGATCGTATTGAGAACATCCTTTCATCCAGGGTGTGATTTCCATGTAGGTATTCACTTTCATTATTTTTATTTCTCTATTTATCCTCTCTTTGGTTTTGACAGATCATATAGGGATTAATGCTTCAACGCCACGTGGTGTTGGATCATTCTTTTATGTTGAGTTTCATGATCTCCTTCACCTTTGATCTCATTGATGGGTACAATTTCAAGTGTCATTCTTTCAGAAAGAGGTCGGTGGTTCCATTGCAATTTTCCAAATTGATTTACTGTTATTTTCTTAGTTCATTTTAATTGCTGATTTAACTTCAATTGCTTAAAAAAATTCAATTTCAGGAATGAAACACAATTCCAGTGAATTAGACAGTTTGAAATGGCTTTGGAATGAAAATTTGTATAAACCGTAATTCCAATGAATTTGGGTGGGTTTTTTGTAATGTTAACTTATTGAAATTGTTGAATTAAAGTGGTTGATTTTGATGAAAATGTTTTCAATTTAATTGTAGAATTTGACTATGAAAATGAATTTTGAAAATGATGGAATTTGTTTTTATTGGATTTAATACTCAGAAAAATGAATTAAACTGATTTGATTTAATCCAATTTGGTTTATCATGGGAAAAGGCATGTTTTTAAATAAAAACTACTTTGGATTTAAATAGAAAGAAGTGGGAATTTTTGAAATGGAAGAATGGGATTGGTCGTATTTTTAGTCCTAAAATAATTATCTCTTCATGTAAGAAAAAATTCTAGCCATAGGTAGGTAGTGAGTTATTTGTATACACTCTATGATATTACAATGTTCTATAACATACATACAGTGGGTCACAACCCAGAAGAGTTGGTGATGAGTCTCCTTTGACCAGTGTTATAGGGACTTGTTTATACATAGTTTTCTAAGTTCACTTTGAGAGTGTAAAATCCTATATCTTGGTAATACTATCATACATTTTGGAAGATAACCATTTTGATCTCTTGATTATTTATATATGTGATATAAATATATTCCAATGTTTTTTTGAACTTCTTTACGTGCCTACTAAATATATATAAAAATTGTTTTATTTAAATATATTACATAATCCATTATATTGGAGATATTTCTTCTCTTGTAAAGAAAATATTGTTCTTTGAATGTATCTTTCTGTCATTTTTGAAAATTAATAACATGTTTCTTTAAATATGCTTCGGAATTTTCAAAGTAGTTTATCTTGAAAATTGAAATATTTTCTTTGGATAATTTTTTTTCATATATTATGGAATATCTGGTGGTATACTACTAGGATTAGGCTCACACCCTACATTTTCTTGTTGGTGTTTGTATAATTTCTTTATCTAGTCTCGAGCAAAGGTAAGTGATATCTTGGAGGTGGATCTAGCTATTGAGCTTTGCACTTTTTGTGTCATGTTCTTATGGACCATGGGGTTATTTTCCTATTTAGTACTTTGGGTTGTAGTACTTTGGATATTATTTTTCATTGTATTCCAGTACTTTTACTCCTATTGGTGTTTTCTTATTGAAATGCATAATGAATTTTATTATTTTCTACTACATCCTTTTGAAAAAATATATCCCACTTGTATGTTTTATGATGTCAGGTTCTTGTAACCAACCTGTAGGTATTGGGAATTCACTTTGGGTCATCTCAAGACTGGGTTAGTTATTGGGTTACTAGGGTTCCCAGGCTGGTTCATGATATAGGGAATGCCTAATTCCAGACATTATAACAACACCATCATGGCCAAATTCCAAGACCATACATAAATGGGTAAAAACCAAAACTACATTGTCTCATGAGTTATATCAATGAATAGAGGGGAAATAGAAGGCCACACCCATCAATTAAAAAGTCCAATGCATTTATTATATGAAAGGGTTAGATCATAACTGACATAAACATTTGTATTAGAACTAGCATACAGAACATTAATACTTTAACCATAAACCATGAATGGATTAAAAATAGCACATACGCAATAAAAAATGTCATAAAATAATCAATAAAATTTGGAAGATTGTATCATAAGAAAATATCCTTAGTTAAACATAAAATCCAGAAAAGGATGTCGACATTGAGGAAAATAATTTAATAAAATCATTAAAAACATATGAGATAAAGACACCCTTTTGATTGAAATAATTTATTCAAAAGCAACACACTTATAAAATACATTTAAAAGGATATTTTTTAATTTTTATGTCACATAACACTTTGAAACTTTTTTATGTAATGAAAATTTTCAAACATTAATTTCCATATAAATAAGTCCTTATAACCATTTTGAAAACATGGACATTATGGAGAATGATTTATAAGAATAAATCATTAAAAATTTTATAATGATGTTCTAGTTAAATATAACCTTACATAAAACCTTGAAATTTTTCATTTAGAAAATATTTTTAAGAAACATGGGCATTGATTATAAATATGACTCTTTAAAAACTTGAGTATAAACAATCTCAGATAATAATGAGATTGTGAAATTTACCGTTACCGTAAGTCTGATTCCATCTGTATGTGTCTGAAACTCTTGTATAGTGGTTTTGAATATATTATTAACTTATAATAGAATCATAATAATATTTAAAATATAATATATGATTTTTTATGACTTTACATTACCTATTTATTAACATTTCAATATTAAAGCAATGTTCTGAGTAATAATCGCTTTGTTTATCATACGTGTTTTGATATGTTCTTCTTGGTATTATCATTTAAAACATGATTTCATAATTATATAAATTAAAAAATTATTTATATGTAATATTTATTATTTATATAAATATATATAATATATCTATATATGGAATGGAACACACCATTAATAGAGATGGTACGCAGTATGTATGCATGAATGTTGTTTCAGTTTTCTTATCGTAGTTGAATTTAAGAAAGTAAATTAAATATATTTATATATATATATATATATATATATTATTCTAGAATAATTATTATTTAATATATTTCATACTTATTCATTATATATATTTTTATAATCCTTATTTAATGGTTAACATTGATAATTAATCTCATCGCGTCAAGGAGACGGTAAGTTGTATGTACGCACAAGGGATGATATCATTTCCTTAGTAGTAAATAGGTAAGTAAATTGATAGTATGTTAATTATATATAATCAATATCATGTAATATTTCTTTTTTGTATCCATTATATTCATTATTATACCCATAGAAATAATGTATAGATGAAAAATAGATTACACCACAGCGTGGAGAAGGTAAGACGTATGCATGCATGCATGGTGATATTGTTATCTGTAGGATGGGTAAAAGGATGAATATAGTTGTACCATAATTATAATAACATATAATCATATAATTATTAATTATTTATTACTTTATTATGGAAACAGAATAGGAATAAGAAGTAGAAGAATAAAATAAATTAAATTTAATTGGTAAAACAATTACCTCTATTTTGAGTATCTTCTTTTGATTTCAAAAAAAGAACAACTTTGGTTAGATTTTGAACCAAATTATGGAATATTGTATAAATTAGGGAAATTTTATAGAGTAAATGGGAAGGGATTATCTGAGAAAAAGGGTTTTATAAGTATGAATAAAAGAGAAGGATATGTTCCATTTTAAAACATATGGGGGGGGGGCAATTTAGGAAACACTCAAAATATTAAATGATAATAACACTATTCAAGATCTAAATACGTAAAAATTTTCCATAAATGAAATTTACAATAAAATTTAGACCACATATTACCCCCTTTAGATTATTTTACATTTTTTTGTTTTTTAAATAATTTAATAGTAAATTAAATCAATAAGATATCATTATTAGAAAATTAAATACTATTAATTTAATTTCACTTAATATACAATAAAACAAAGTGGTAATTCAAATAAAATGATTTCACACATCAATAATATATCTAATAGTTCTATAAAATTATTTTTACGCATTAAGTAATCCAAATTATATCAAAATTAATATTATTAATATCATTATTCTATTTTTATCTTAATTAAATAAATATTGTTTTAGAATAGAAGAGTTTTTTAAGGTAATTATATATATTTTAAAACATAAACACACACACACACAAATATATATATATAATGAAAAAATTGTCATTTAAATAAAAATATACATTTATATTCATTTATATCATTATTTTGAAAATATGTGGACACATAAAATATATTAAAAAGAAAGATACCAATATTTTCTAACAATATTGGTTTTTAATGATATATAACATATATTAATGGAAATTTATCCATTAAAATACTAAAAATAGATCATAATGTGATAAGGATCGATTACTATTCATCCAATAATTTTTTTCCAAGTTGGTTTTTATTTTAAACCCTATAATTTTGATTTACCCTTAATTAATCAATTTAATTTTAATTTTGGTTATAACATTTCAAATATTAAAAGGTTATAGAATTTTTACATATATGGGGAAAATTGTCCATAAATTGACATGTAATAAAAATACTTTACCATATAAATATCTTATTTCTTATTATTTAATGCTTTTTAGGATTTTTAAATAATTTAATAAATTATTATTTTTATAAAATATAAATACTGTCAATTTTGACACAATTCATTACACTGACATTAAATAAAATCCAAACATAAATATAACATAAATCCCTCTCCATGGTAGGAATAATCTGTCTGGTTATAACAACTATTGTCTCTAAAATGGTTTACTCTTGGATGATTTATAAATGGTTGGATGGTGTCATGAAAAGGCTGAACATGTACATAAAAAAAATTCATTTAGATAGGAAATATTCTAGAAAGAAAACTAGTCACCACCCCTTGATACACCTATTGTAAGCCTATTAATAAGGGCAGTATCGGAATCAAAAATCTCAAATTTTTTAATAAAGCACTCCAGGCCAGGCTCACCTGGAGGTTAATCAATAAAAACTCTGATGTGATTGCATTTTTAAAGCAATGATTTCTTTCTAACCGTAAAAAATAAAATTTTAATCATATTACCTCCTCAATTTGGACCTCCATTAGAAAAACCTTCCCCAACATTATGGAAAACACTATATGGATGGTTAATGCAGATTCTAATATAAACATCTGGATGGATAACTGTACTCATACTCCTCTTATCTCTTGGTTTTCTCATGACCATCCTCCTATGAATATCAACTCCACAATAGGGGAAGTTCATAATTCCCACAGAAATGAACTCGCTGACAACATTTCTCATATTATTGAAAATTATCCCTTTTCTAACACCGAGGATTTCCTCGTCTTGTAAACTTCTCATAATGGCATTCTTGACTCTAAAATTTTTTATAGCCATAATTTTTCATGGAGAGAGTCCATCTTTTATTAGTTGAATTACTTTAACAAACCATGGATTAAACCAAAAAGGCTCACTCTTATTTGGAATATTTCTCATAACAGAATTCCCACTGAGGCATGTCTTCAATATTTTTGTTTTCAAATGTGCTCTAAATGTAATTTCTGAAATAAACATAGGAAAGATTCTAATCATATTTCTCTATCTTGTGATACTACCTTTGCTTTCTGGAATAACATTTTTGACATTTTTAATTGTAGATGGATGATTATTGATTATATTGACTTGCATCTAAAGAGATGTGTGGATCATGATGCCTCACAGTAAATTTAAACCATTTTTCTCTCTACCATCGCACAACATCTTCATGTTATATGGTATGAAAGAAATAATATCTTATTCAATAAATGCTCATTAAACTAAAATGAAGGTAAATCCCAGATACTCATTGCGATTCAAGAAGTAGAATCATTTATAAAAGTGCATTGTAACAACTCGGTTGGTGACATTGAGATTATTCAAAAACATCATATTGATGGAATTTATAGTCCACCTAAGCACACTCTTGATGTACTCTGGAAAACCCCATTGCCAGGATGGATTAAAGTTAATGTTCACGGTGCCTCAAAGGTTAATACAGGTCCGGCGGGATGTTGTTGGTATTTTATAGATTATAATGGGCACTATCATGGTTTCTTTTTTTGTATTCGTGGCACCGCTTCTTCGCTAGATGTCGAGATCATTAGTGTCATCAATGTTGTCACCTTTTCCCTTCAAAATGGTTGAACGAACATCTGGATAATAAGTGACTCGACCACCATTGTTCAAGCTTTATGGAATGGAGTGACACATCTTTCATGGCCTCTCACCACTCGTTGGATAATGTTTCTAGATTTTCTCTTGGGGATCAGCTTCATTACTACACATGTTTTCTGTGAAGCCAATGTGGATGCAAATTCACTTTCCAATAAAGGTGTCAACCAAGTTCTGACTTGGTCGGATACCTTAACTCTTAATCTATTTCAGCTTTATCAAAATTATGGTAAAAACACCCCTCATTTCATCTTTTATAATCCCCCTTTTTTATATATTCAATAATTAGTGCTTTGTTATTTTGACCAAGGCACAACCTACTTTAAAAATATAAAAAAATTATTTAATATTTCTATTTCTAAAATAATTACTTTTTTGCTATTGTATTGTTATTTTTGGTAAATATTTAGTCTCTAAAAAATATAAATAAATTACTATGATATATATAATTACATTTTATTTATATATATTTTTTATGATCTATTTTATCTCTAGCTTATCACTATTTTAAAATTATTGAACATATAAGAAATGAGAGTGTGACACTTTATCGCATTTTTTAATTTTTATAATATCATTGTCATTTTTATGGAAAAATGTCCAATAAATGTTTAAATATCATCAATATGATATCTGTAACCTTATCTAACTTAGTTGGATGAAATATATATTTTTATGAATTTTATATCATTTACAATAATATTAATTATTTTAAAATGTCTTAAATATCAATTTTGACACTATTTATTATTTTGTATTATAAAAAATAAAATCAAATATGTATATTATATCCAATACTTTTAAAACATTAATAATATTCCTAATACAACAACAAAAATATTTTATGACATTAAATCACTCAAAATATATTTATATTCATATTATGAATATCATTTATTTTATTCTCCTTTTAATAAATCAATTACTACATCCTCATTATGTCACCATTTAATTGAATTTTTTATTTTATAAAATTATAAATAAATTACCATATTTTATATAAAAATATTATATTTCTAACTCATATTTATATTCCACCATCTAACTTACATAACCTTGTATTAAAAATATTTTACTTGTTAAAATCCAAAGTATAACAAAATTGGATTTTCATTAAATATAATATTGTAAAAATATTAAACTCATCCATGTGGCTCCAAGTGGTCACCAAATTGACCCAATGAGGATTTTGGTCATGAAAGACTCATCTACTTAAAATAGGACAAGTTTTAGGGTATCTTTACTATAATATTATAATATTTTTACCTTTAATTACTCAATTCACTTTTAACCATGGTAAATAAAATTACTAAAGTTATTATTCACCAAAAATTATTTTCATCCTATTGGAAAAAATATTTAATACGTATTACAACTATGAAGTTAAATTTTCAAAAAATAAATTAAAAAATTTGGTAAAATTGCATTTAATGTTTATTCCGCAAATGTGGCTAGAAGGCGGGTAAAGAGATGTTCAAAAGTATTAAAACAATTCTATTTTTATTGTAAAGATATTTTTAATGACATTATTTGGATTAATATATGTATTATTTATATATTGTGACATTAAAATCAATTTAAATTGAAATAATTATTTAAATAAGAAAGTCGGTTATTAACAACAATGAACTATTTTTCACTATTCATCGAAAATTGAAACTATTCACAAAAAACCAAAAAATCCACATAAGTTAAATTTGACATTTCAAATTAAAAAATGAATTCTATTTTGAAAAACAAAAATATATATATTTCATAATTTTGTTAATACTATTAAAAACCTCTTTATAAATGGATAGTTTGGAAGATCATGGTCTTCTTTAACTCGGTGTTGCGAGCAGCATAAGCTATAAACTTTCCATAAAAAGATAACATACCTTGAAATCGTGGGTTGTTAAATTATCCCCTCATTCAATAAATTTCATGCTATCAATTTTTTAATTCAGTTTTGGTAATAGGGGTTTTTCTATTCAAAATTTCTTTATTGCAATCCCATATCGAATCAACGGTCGATAAAAGATCAAATTTAAAAAATAAATAAAGGGAAGTACAAGTGTTACCAAAGATAAAACATACAAGGGTTCCATGTAGGAAAACATTGACATTAAAAAAAATATAACCATCGTGTTCTGATGGAGAGTGATAGAGAACATGATTAGGAGAAGGCCAATAATCACAAATCCATAAATTTGTCATGATCTAAAGGACTATTTGATTCATCATAAAAAGTTCTAAGATAGAATTTTGGTTTCAAGATCCATTCGCTAGGGTTGAAGAATTATTTTACTATTCATATAAGCAATTAAATTATTTCTTTCTATTACATAAGCATAATATCATCCTATGATTTTCCTTCAATCTATTTTATCTTCAGTCCTTACCCCTAGAAAATAATTTTCAAAGTAAATTTTTCATGTCTAGACCACTCTTGATAAATCATAAGGCCCACTAGAATTTCCTTCATCCTCTAACTGTTTGTTGAAACCAAGAAGGTTTTCCCAACGTATCGAATAAATCATACTTTAATCTTAGTTAATAATATTTAATGTTCAACATACTCCATTTCAACTTCAATACTCGATCAAAGCACTTCCATACAGATTCAAAATACAAAAAGGTCTCAAAATTTCAAAAATCAATCATAACATAAGATTCCCCCAAAAACGTAATGTAGCTCTTATTATCACATCCCTAGTATTATATCACCTTTAAATCTGTATTTAAAACTCTTATACTTCCAAATCCATAAACAAAAGTATTGTAATACAATACTTATATATCTCATTAATCTTATAACCATAAACCCATTGATGTAATAATTCTTAAATCCAAATACTAAATAACCTTAATCATTCCACTTCAATCTTAAACCATTATTTACACTTCAACATCTTATTCATTAATACCTCATTCATTTCATTTCCCTTTTTGAATATCTTATTCATCTGTAGTATAACCATTATATGTAAAACCATGCTAATTCTAACCATCAACCAAAACTCGATGAATAATATGAAGAACACTAATCATACTATTATAGTCAAGGAGAATCATTTATTGGATCTATAATAGGAAGATTATTCTTCTCATTCCATAAGTTCATAAGATTAACCTTGTCTATCCATTACTAATTCTAACAAATTATATCATATACTTAGTCTTATACTTAAATTCATTCAAAGGGTTATGTTTTCAAATCTTTGAATTCTAAATCTAGTTTCCAACATTACTGCTAAGCTTCCTCTGATACCAATTGTAATTCCCTAACCTCAGAAGCCCATCGCTGATTCATTATTTTAATACATTGGCATGGTTATATGGAAACCAATCTAAAAGGACCATTCTATTTAGTAGTGTTAGAAATTATAATATATACAAGACCCTTACATTACATTTCAAAAAATAAAATACAATTTTGATAATCCTTTGAGAATGAAATTATTCTATGAGAATAACCGAACATTTCAAACATAAAACACTTCTTGGAATCCTAGTAAAATAGAACATAAGAAATGTGTGAGCTTAGATGCTCGGTAAGGGAAAACAATATTACAAAAGCTATCATAAATAAGCATAAACATTTAAATAAAGTTATAAAATTAAAAACAACATCCTTTTAAAAAAAATATTGAGAAAAATAATGAATGAATAAATCAAATATTTCCATATAAATATTCACAAAGATATCTCACTAGTATAATAACCACATG
Organism: Viscum album; assembly: GCA_963277665.1. Lineage (NCBI taxonomy): Eukaryota > Viridiplantae > Streptophyta > Magnoliopsida > Santalales > Viscaceae > Viscum > Viscum album. The sequence goes on along the minus strand of OY728151.1, from coordinate 1,786,599,524 downwards.
TAATATCAATAACTAATCTTATACTGAGGTAATGCATAATACATGACATCATAAATGCACCGTCATGGCATTGTACCAAGACCATACATAAACGGGTAAAAACCCAAAATAGTTTGTTTCATGATACCTTCCAATGGATCGAGGGACTATAGAAAGCCCTGATCATCATTTACTAAATCCACTGCATTCCTGTAATGAATGCGGTAAAACATTACAAACATAAAAAATTTTGTTAATACCAGAATACAAAATGATAATTCTTTAACCATAACCCATTAATGGTATCAAAATAATACATCAATAGTCCAAAATATCCTAAACCATTCAATAAAATTTGGTATATTTTATCATAAGAAAACAACCTCAATTAAACTTAATGTACAAAAAATTATGTTGACATTGAAGAATTTTTTTTAATAAAATCATTAAAAATATCTTAAGAAAAATATCCCTTTTTCTTTGAAATAATTCAGTCAAAAGCCCCTAAATTATAAAAGAAATTTAGAAAGATATTTTTGAATCAATGTGTCTCATACCATGTTGAATATTTTGTATGAAATTCACATTTTAAAACATTCATGTCCATATAAATAAATCCTTATAAACAATTTTGAAAACATGGATATTAATGAGAATGATTTAGAAGAATAAATTACTAAGACATTTAAGATGATGTTTTAGTAAATGATTACATTACATAAAACCTTCAAAAATTATTTTGGAAATTATTTTTCAGAAACATGGAAATTGATTGTAAATATGTTCCAGTAACTACTTACTTATAAAAAATCTCGGATAACAATGAGATTATGAAATTAACTGTTACCGTAAGTCTGATTTCCTCTTTATGGGTGTAAAACACCATTATAGTGGTTTTAAACATTTCATTAACTTTTAAATGAATCATAATAATATATAAAATATCATATATCATTCATTTATGGGATTACATTACACATTTATTAATAATTCCTTGTTAATGCAATGTTTCAGTTACTAATCGCTTTGTTTATCACATGTGTTTTGACTTATTATTTAGATCTTATAATATAGATCACGATTTAAATACTTCTAGAATGAATAACATGATTTATATACCATATATATATATTTAGTATATAACTATATATAATATGTAGATATATGGAATGGAATACACTATTCATGGAGATGGTAAGTCATAAATACGCATAAACGTTGTTTCTAATTTCTCAATGTTATATATTTCATACTTATTCATTATATATATATATATATATTTAAAATCAATCATGAAAGGTTAATGTGGATAATAAATCTCATCTCGTTCTGGAGACGGTAAGTCATACGTACGCACATGCGATGATATCATTTGCTTAATGTAAATGGAGTAAGGAAATGGATGGTATGTTAACTAGAAATAATAAATCTTATTTCATATTGATTATTTATATCCATTATATTCATCGTTATACCCATTTAAATAAATTATTCATGAAAAACATTTTACACCATAGCGTGGAGACGGTAAGTCGTACATCCGCTCGTACGATGATATTATTTTTCATAGGATGGGTTAAAAGAGAAATATGGTTGTACTATAATCATAATATTTGTAATATTTGATTTATTACTTTATTATGGAAACAATATAGGAAGTGGATGTATATGAAAAAGAAAATTTGAATTGAATTGAACAACAATTACCTCTTCTTTGAGTATCTCCTTTTGATTTGCAAAAAAGGACTCCTTAGGTAGGATTTATTCCTAAAGTATGGAATCTAGGATGAGTTGAGGGAATTTGTTAGAGAAAATGAGTAGGATTTGTCCAATATAAATGGTTTTAGAGGTGTGAATAAAATAGAATAAGACATTCCCTTTTATAAAATAGGGGAGGGGCAGTTTAATAAACTCTCAAAAATATTAAAATATAATAAGTCTATTCTTGATCTAAATACATAAGAAAGACCATTAATGAAAATTATAACACAGTTTCTACCATATCCTATCCTCTAAATATTATTTTTCAAATTTTTTATTTCAAAATAATTTAATAATAAATTAATTCAATAAGATGTCATTTTTTACTAATTAATACTATTTATTTAATTTGAATTTAAAAATAATAAGATAAAGTGTAAATTCAAATATAATTAATTCATAAATCTATTATATATATTAGAGTTCTGTTAAATTCATTATAGACATTAACTAATACAAAATATATAAAAATTTATATTATTAAAATCACTTCTTCTATTTTATGTTAATTAAACAAATATATTTTTTGAATTAGAGAGACATTGAAGATAATTATATATCATCTAAAATTTTAAAAAAATATATAATTAAACTAATTACATTTATGTAAATATATATATTATATTCCTTTATTTCTTGATTTTGTCCATATGTGGACACATAAATGATATTAAAATGCAAGAAAGTTATATTTTGTAACTATATTTGATTTACATAATATATAATTTATTTTCATGGGAAAGTATCTATTAAACAACTCAATATCGATCATAATGTGACAAATATCTAATATAATTCATCCAATAATTTTTTTACATGTTTTGGTTTTATTTTAAACCCCATTAATTTGATCTACCCTTAATTAATCTATTTAACTTTAATTGAGGTAATAATATTTCAAATATTAAAAGGTTATAAATTTTTTACATATACGGCTTCAACCGCCCATAAATGGAAAATTAATGAAATTTTATACCATATAATAATCATTTTTTATTTTTTATTATCACATACATGACTTATTTTAAAGTCATATTTCATTTAATTTCCATTAGTGCTTTGTTTTTGGGGTTTCCCAATCTTTTATGGAGAAATGAATGAGATTTCATTAATTGGGTCAAACTGTGAGTCCAATTCCAGATTTAAAAGTATATTTTTATTCCTTTATAACTCTTTCATTTTTCAACATTTTTCATTCATTCCGATTCCTACTTGTCATCCCCTGACATATTAACACCACCATATTAATTTGGACCATTTAAAAATCCATAATCATGGTCGATATGTGTTTTTATTTAAGAGATTGGGCCTTCCCGAAAGCCCATTTCCTGCGTTAAAAATATTTTTTAATATTCTAATATCTCCTTAATTATTTGTGTGCTTCGGTGATTCCAACTCTCCCTCGAGCCCAAAGACTTCAGGCTCGTCCCCAGGCTCTCCTTCGCCTCTTTTGAGATCGGTTTCATCACGAAATTGGGAGAAACTTCTCTAGATTTCAAAAATCGAGTAGATTTGAAGAGGTAAATTGATCTTTTCGTAACTCATTCAATTTTTTTTATTTTCCCCCCATTACAGTTCCTACATGACCTACTCATTCTTTTTATAATATCCATTAAATTTTTATCAATTTTAAAATTCATATTCTGATCGATTTTGGGTCGTTTTCTTCAGGATTGTTCTAGGTAAGTGATTTCTTCTTGGTTTCTACCTTTTCCCTTAGGGTTTCCTCTCTCTTTTATTATTTTCTAAAATTTCAAGATGTTAGGGTTCGAACCTAGGGTTTTATTTGGTGTCTTTATTTGTCAAATATTATGGTCTAGGTCTGGATTTATCTTCCCCGTGGTGCGGCGGTGGGGCAGTTGATGTTTCACACCAAGTTTTGATGGATTTGACACTTCCAGTAGGTGGTTCCATGTGTAATCATTTATAGATTAGTTATTTTTCATGAATTAATTATTATTAATGTTACAAATATGCTGTGTGTGGTGTGAAAATTTTTTACGTTGAATTTGGTTAAGCATTTATTTTTATAGTTTCATTTTATCTTTGAATTGGGTGTTTTTCATGTGCAACCCTTTTGGTGTGTATTATAACATATGAATTAGGTTTAATAAATCTTGTTTGGGCTGAAAATTCGGATTTGGAAGCGTATTGGTGTGCCATTATGTTTTAAAGAGGGTTTTGTTATTAGTTTAAGGTGTAAATCCTTATTGTTCTTCTTGAAAGTGATTTTGAAAAATGTGCTTTTCATGTGGATCTTTTGTGGTATTGTTTGAGGTTTTTTTATAACACTTGGAGGTAGTTTAATAAATAATTTTGGGGCTTCTAATTCTATTTTGAATTTGTATTGGTGTGATATTGTCCTCGAAATATGGTTTTGAAATGGGTTTTTTGTGAAACGCTTTGGTACACTCTTTAGAATTGTTTTATGAATGTTTTGAATGGTTTAAGGATTTATGTAAGAGGTGAAACCATATTGGAGAACTGTTTTGGATTGTTTATACTTTCAAATAGACCATTTAAAATTTGAATAGGTATATCATGTTATGTGTATCCTCTTGGAAATGATTTATAAAAATGTTTAATGGATTTAGTGAAATGTGAAATAGGTGTGAACGTGATGTGGGATTTTTGTGTGAGTGCGATGTGAAAACTGGATTTTGATTATAAAAAGGGTTTTATGAAACATGTGAGTGGGATTTTATATGTTGTTTTGAATTTTTTTAGCGACTTTATAAAATTTTTAAAGGATGTGTTGGATTGTGAAAGTTATGCAAAAAAGTATGTGGGCTATTTTGGTGTGAGTATGATTTCAAAATGCATTTCAATGAAAAGCAGAATTTGTGACTTGTGTGATGTACATGGGGATATTTGGTTAATGTTTGATGTGGAAGTTATATTTTCATGTGAAAACTATATTTCTTGGCTTGTTGAACTTGTTTGATCACAATTGGAAAATCCGGGTATCTAGGTTGGCGGACGTGTACTAGTATGCTAGTGAATCTGTGGGGTTTGGCCTTAGTTTCACTTAGCAAGATTGACGCTTACAACTCTAACTAAACTATGATGATGATTTTTGGGGACCACTAGGTTTTGGGTATGTTCCCTACTAGTGGCTCGTGCATGAGAATGGATATTTGTTTGTTCATACTCTCACTGAGATAAGAGGTACCTGGGACCCACAGCTAGCTAGTGCCTAGGGGTTATTTCTTATTGATGGTGCTATTTAGATCCATCATACTTACTGTAAGAATATGTTATATTTGGAAGTACATATTCAGTATCTTTTGAATTTATTTTAAAAGTGTTGATTCTTTAAATTAGCCCACTTTAAAACTGATTTTTTTAGTTGAATCTTTTAGAAATTGTAACTAGAAATTACATGTTTTTGAAAACATGCATTTTTCTGTCTTTAAATGTTTATCACATGGAATCTCTTAGTGTTGTTATCCTACTAGGCATTGTATCACACCCTACTTATACCCTTGGGTGTAAATAGACTTGGCTATTTTTGTTGTCGCAGGTTTGGGTACAACTTTTGTGCCAACAGTTCAGGTTTTTAGCGGTCCATCATGATACGGTGTTGTGGATGTGGCTTGAGGGCGGTGCCTCTTGCCATGTGGAGGTTCTTGGGATATCCATTGTGGGTTTATTTAGTTTTTATAGTCTTCTATAATTGTTTTAAATTATGTAATTTAGTTATGAAATTTTTTAAAATATGGTTTTGTTTGAAAAATACAGATTTTTTTTATTGGATTCGTTCATTGTTTTATATTTATAAACATGGGTAAATAATTCCCAAATTTCATTTTCTATTACCTGGGAACATGTGCCAGCCCGTGGGGATCGGGAACGCCCTTCGGGCCTTTCCACGGGCCAGGTTTGGTGCTGTTTTTGATGGTGACCAAATTCTGTTCGTGACAAAATGGTATCAGAGGAGGTCCGCTCTCTTTGGGTCATGTTATTCGGGGAACAATCGGGATAGTATGGAGTTTGGATTATCGGGAATTGGAATTCCAGTTATGAGTAGTGTGGATGATCACCACACCTCATGATGGGATTCAAGTATCCAGGGGAATTTGTGACATTTTGGAGTCCTTTGGTTTTCTTGGATTAATGATAGTTAGGGGAAATGAAAAGAGAGTTGGGTTAATGGTCTCAGTGAGCTCACGGGGCCTAGAAAGCCATGTGGAGGCAGGGATATTCCCTTGAACACTCTTTGTGAAAGTGAATTGATTGGAATATGGCCGCCAACCAAATTTCCAAGTCACCCACTTAAACTAGTTTCCTCTCAGATTGTTTTGTGCTTTAGTTTTGCAATCATGGAACTTTGGGATTAAAGGGTCTTGGTTTTAAGAAGCATAATGTTTTTGTGAAATGATTTTCAAATAAATAAAGAATGGATTGATTTATTAAATGGTGGAACTGAATTATCATAATTGTTTTGAAATGGAAAATGGTGTTTTTACACCTCTTTTGAATGCAGGAACTATATTGAATTTGGTTTTGAAAAAGTGTTTCCAATAGAGTTGTCTAAAAAATCAAAGGGTGTTTTAATGGGATGAGATGTTTTGAAATCGATGTATATGAATTGAAAGTGAGTCTTCATTTTAATTATTGGGATTGTTATTCCATGGTTATAGGTCTTGATAAAAAGGAAGAATTGGTTGACCGTTTTGGTTTTGAAAAGTGGAAATAATCTTTGTTTTAACCTTTGGTATTTCCATGAGCGACCACGTGCATGGGGTTATATGGGATGATGGATGGTTGATGGCATGAATGGATGAGTGCTAGGATGGATATAAGTAGGGTGCCTGATGTGGCATAAAAACATTCATGTGTGAGGCCCATGGGGTACCATTGGTTGATACGCTTACCATTGAACTAGTTGTTTTCAAAGAAATGGTTTTAAAGAAAAACATGATGTCTTGATGAATAGTTTGGGATGGTTTTTATGATGGGTTTTTGAAAATGCTGTTTTTGTGGGATGTTTTTTTTAGTCCAAGAACCCCTCCTTTTTGAACTAGGTTTTGGGTATGTGCTTGGTTGGTAAGCTGTGTTGTAGGGACGGTTAGTGGCCTCTCCTGAAAAATGTTTTTGAATGCCTTTGTGATGGATCCATTCATGTGTTGGGATATTGTTTGTCGTATATCGTGACCAATGGACCATCTTGGTTGGGTCCTTAGGTTCAATTGTTTGATAAGGTACGCCCCATTAAGGGTTATTTCAAAACTTAAGTGCAGCTTTGATTGTTTTTCTATTTGAAGACCCTCTAGTTGATCAATATAAGGAATCTTTTTCTTGAGATTTTTATATTGAGTCAACACCCTTTCCTTTCTTTTTTTGTGTATCCTCTGGTAGTGGGAGAGTTACCGTGGAAGGTTTAAAGAGACCATAACTTCTAATTTTTCCTGATTTTCCAAAGGTGGAAGTGGTCTGGGGTTGTTAGCCTAGATGAGTATCTGAATTTTTCCTTAGAGGTCCTCTTGGTCCTTCATTGTCTCTTCGAAGAACGAGTTCACGTTAATCTACCAATGTGATAAATGTGGTCACGAGGGGATATTGTTTCCACTTTTTGTAATTGTGTGTTGTTTTGGGATTTTGTATAAGGTCCCTCTCCATGCATTGTTTATATCAGTCACAATGGCCATGTTCGGTGATTCCTTGTGATGTCATGTGCTCGATTGATCGTAAGGTGAAATTCATGAAATCCCATGAGAGTCACTATTATGTTAAGAGAAGTTCTCCCGTGGAAACACATAAAAATATTCCATTTTAGAGGATGGTGAGTATAAGTGTTCTTTACTTATATTGTTTCTCACCTTATGAAACAAGGTGTGATGTGTGTGCATCTTCTATGCCATTATTTCAGTGAAATATCCGGTTAGGGTAAAGTGAGTCTGGAATGTGTTTTGTCTTGGAAAACATATCAGAGATTGTGGTGTAGTTTTTGGTGACACTGAAAGAAAAATTCGTGTTCATAGGGTTTCCAAAGCCTAACTATGAGGCCAAAGACGCCTCAATAATTGAGCTCTAACCATAGGTCTCGGAGAGAAGCTGGCTCGTAGTCAGGGGAAATCCCAGTGCCGTTTAAACCCTTGTATAAAGGCCTATCCTTAGTATGAAATATGGGAATAGTTCAAACCTCTGGTGTAGTCATGGTTGAGAACAATGTTTGTGCACGATTAGTAGTGGTCGTGTGCTAGGAAGCCATGTAGAATGAATTATATTCACAGTTAGTGCTCAGTTTCCCAAACCGTGGGGACTAAGCCTGCGCCCTTCCCGAATCTTTAATTTTTTTGGGTCTTTTTGTGTCGGCCCATGGTGGTCGGATAAGATGGTTAGTTATTATGGTGGGGAGACCCACTATGATTCTCATGTATGTTCCTTCATAAAGTTTTAATGGAATTATACCCATTGTACTAGGGATTCTGTTCAGGCCTCCCCCTGTTAGTGTCCTAATCCGGTCTCAAAAAAATATATGTTGTCTCTTATGGTGGGGTGCCTATTTGTGTCCCCCCATACCAATAACTCAAATTTATCAATGGTCTTGTCTTGGAAGTCGGTAGTATTGCATAGAACTATCTAACCACCAACATCTTCCATGAGTAAACATTGGGGTTAGAGAGCGCTCAATGGTTTAGTAAAGTAAGGTAACTGTAACCTTGTTCGAAGTTGTTGTTCGTTTCGGTGAATTTCTTGAGTCTTGTTTGGATTGTGTTTGATGATTTTTCTTTTGGGATAAATCATGAATGTGCTTGATTGTTTCATGGAAGTTTTGTATGTATAGTTTGTGAGGGTATTCCTTCCTTAATTGATCATTGTATGGGTTTTGGCCTTAGGGATGAAACCTGGCAAGGGAATAAATTTTGGTTTCTCAGTTGGGTTCGGTTGTTGCTTTTCACTTGCGGTGACTTTCCGGGGCAGAAAGTTTTCATGGTGAGGATAATTATCACATAAATGACTTATTTTAAAGTCATATTTCATTTAATTTCCATTCATAGTTTGTTTTTGGGGTTTTCCAATCTTTTATGGATAAATGAGTGTGTTTTCATTAATTGGGCCAAACCGTGAGCCCAAATCCATATTTAAAAATAAATTTTTATTCCTTTTTAACACATTCATTTTTCAACATTTTTCATCCATTCTAATTCCTAGTTGTCATCCCCTGACATATTAACACCACCATATTAATTTGGGCCATTTAGGAATCCATAATCATGGTGGATATGGGTTTTTATTTATGAGATTGGGCATGCTCGAAAGCCCATGTCCAACATTAAAAATATTTTTTAATATTTTAATATATCCTTCATTATTTGAGTTGTTTCGGTGATTCAAACTCTCACTCGAGCCCACAGACCTAAGACGTGTCCCCAGGCTCTCTTTCCCCTCTTTTGATCCCGGTTGCATCCCGAAATTGGGAGAAACTTCTCTAGATTTCACAAATTGCCCAGATTTGAAGAGTAAAATTGATATTTTCATAACTACTTCAATTTTTATTATTTAACCCCCATTATAGTTCCTACATGACCTTTAATTCTTGTTATAATCTCCATTAAATTTTTATCTGTTTTAAAATTCAGATTCTTGTTGATTTTGGGTCGTTTTCTTCAGGATTGTTTTTGGTAAGTGATTCCTTCTTGGTTTCTTCCTTTTCCCTTAGAGTTTCCTCTATTTTTCATTATGTTCTAAAATTTCCAGAAGTTTGGGTTCAAACATAGGGTTTTATTTGGTTTCTTTATTTGTCAAATATTGTGGTCTAGGTCTGGATTTATCTTCCTTGTGGTGCGGCGGTTGTGCGGTTGATGTTTCACACCATGTTTTGATGGATTCGACACTTCTGGTAGGTGATTCCATGTGTAATCATTTCTAGATGAGTTAGTTTTATTTAATTACTTATTATTCCTGTTAATAACATTCTTTGTGTGGTGCAAAAAAATTTTACGTTGAATTTGGTTAAGCATTTATTTTAATAGTTTCATTTTAGCGTAGAATTAGGTGTTTTTAATGTGCAACCATTTGGGTGTGTATTATAACATATGAAATTGGTTTAATAAATCTTGTTTGGGCTGAAAATTCTGATTTTGATGGGTATTGGTGTGCCATTATGTTTCAACGAGGGTTTTTCTATTGGTTTAAGGTATAAAACCATATTGTACTTAATGAAAGTGATTTTGAAAAATGTTCTTTTGATGTGGATCTTTTGTGGTATAGTTTAAGGTGTTTGTATAACACTTAGGAATAGTTTAATAAATGTTTTTGGGGATTCCAATTCTGTTATGAACTTTTATTAGTGTGATTTTGTCCTTGAAATATGGTTTTGAAATTGGTTTTATGTGAAAAGCTTTTGTACACTCTTTAGAATTGTTTTATGAAAGTTTTGAATGGTTTAAGGATTTATGTCAGAGCTGAAACCATATTGGAAAACTGTTTTGGATTGTTTATACATTAAAATGGACCATTTAAAATTTGAATAGTTCTATCATGTTATGTGTATCCTCTTGGAAATTATTTATAAAAATGTTTAATGGATTTAGCGAAATGTGAAATAGGTGTGAACATGATGTGGGATTTTTGTGTGAGTGCGATGTGGAAAGTGGATTCTGTTTATAAAAAGGGTTGTATAAAACATGTTAGTGGGATGGTATGTGATGTTTAGAATATTTTTCGGGACTTTATATAATTGTTAATGTATGTGTTGGATTGTGAATGTTATGAAAAAAGTATGTGGGCTATTTTTGTGTGAGTTTGATTTCAAAATGCATTTCAATGAAAGGAACAATTTCTGACATGTGTGATGTACATGGGGATTTTTGGTTAATGTGTGAGGTGGAAGTGATATTTTCATGGGAAACTGTGTTTCTAGGCTTCTTGATCTTTTTTGAGAGAAAATGGAAAACCCGGGTATCTAGGTGGGTGGACGTGTACTTGTATACTAGTTAATCTGTGGGGTTTGGCCTTAGTTTCACTTAGCAAGATTTACGCTTACAACTCTAACTAAACTATGATGATGATGATTGGGGACAACTAGGTTATGGGTATGTTCCCTACTAGTGGATCGTGCATGAGAATGGATATTTTTTTGTTGATACTCTCACCAAGATACGAGGTACCTGGGACCCACAGCTAGCTAGTGCCTAGGGGTTATTTCCTATTTCTTGTTCTCTTTAGATCCTTTATACTTACCGCCAGTATACAGTATATTTGGAAGTAAAAATTCAGTAGCTTTTGAATTTATTTTAAAAGTGTTGATTATTTAAATTAGCCCACTTTAAAACTGATTTTTTTAGTTTCATCTTTTTGAAATTTCAACTAGAAATTACATGTTTTTGAAAACATGCATTCCTTTCATCTTTGAATGTTTATCACATGGAATCTATTAGTGGAGGTATCCTACTGGTCATTGGATCACACCCTACATACACCCTTGTGTGTATGTAGACTTGGTTATTTTTGTTGTCGCAGGTTTGGGTACAACTTTTGTGCCAATAGTTCGGGTTTTTAGTTGTCCATCATGACACGGTGTTGTGGATATGGCTTGAGGGCGGTGCCTCTCGCCATGTGGAGGTTCTTGGGATATCCATTGTGGGTTTATTTAGTTTTTATAGTCTTCTATAATTGTTTTAAATTATGTAATTAAGTTCTGAAATTTTGTAAAAGATAGTTTTGGTAGAAAAATCCAGATTTGTATTATTGGATTCGTTCTTTGTTTTATGTTTATAAACTTGGGTAAATCATTCCCAAATTTCATTTTCTATTACCCAGGCACTTGTGCCAGCCCGTGTGGATCGGGAACGCTCTTCGAGCTTTTCCACGGGATGGGTTTGGTTTCGTTTTTGATAGTGACCAAATTTGGTTTGTGAAATTTATGATTTTTATGATTTTTAAATAATTTAATAAATTATTATTTTCATAAAATATCAATAGTGTCAATTTTGATACCATTCATTAAAGTGATTGTATATAAAATACAAACCAAAATATAACTTCAAAAAAACAATTTCATACACTCAAAACATGTCATAATCAATAATAATTTTTTTGCATCACTTCAATTATGTCAAATTATTTTTATTTTAATATTTTTAACATCATTTATTTGATATTTCAATTAATAAAATCATTACCTCTTCAATGTTGTGTCATTATTTATGGTAATTAATTAGTTATAAGAAATTATAAAAAATAGCAATTATATAGATAATTATTTCATATTTCTAGATACAATTCAGGATATAATTTATCTCTAGGTTATCCCTATATTAAAATTATTGACCTTACATGAAATAGGAGTGTGACACTATGTCACTTTCATTAATTTTAATAAAATAAATGTCATTTTCAAGGAAAAGTGTCCATTAAATGATTAAAAATTGGTCATTATTATATTATTAAAATTATAATAGTTATTTGGTTCAATGATTTATTTTTATTAATTTTATATCTTTTAGTAAAATATTATTTATTTTAAAATGTTTAAATTGAAAATTTTCTCACTCTTAATTATTTTTTCTTATACAAAAATAAAATCAACGTGATATATTCGAAACAAGACTAACAAATAACTAGTAATATTTCCAATTAATAAATAAAAATTTAGTATGACATTAACTAACCAAAATTATATTTATATTAATATTATGAATATCATTTATTAGATTCTTCTTTTAATAAATCAATAAATATCGCATCATTGTATCACTATTTAATTTAATTATTTATTTTATAAAATTATAAAAAAATAACTAGAGTGTAGATAAATATTTTATATTTCTAATGACTACTTATAGTCTACCATATCACTTATATAACCTCATATTAAGAATATAATACTTGTAAAAATAAGAATAAAAAATGGATTTTCATTAAATATAATATTATAAAAAATATTAAAGTCATCCAAGTTTCTCCATGTAGTCCAAAAATTTACCCAATGATTATTTTGCACAAAAAACACTCATCTAATTAAAATAGGACAAGTATTATGGTATCTTTATATTAATATTCTATATTTCATACCTTTAATTGCACTATTTTCCTTTAACCATGGTAAAATAAAATTACGAGAGATAATATTCACCAAAAATTTATTTTGATCCCATTGGATCATATTTTTCATAAAAATTAATACCATTTAAGTCTATTTTTTGAACATTAATTCCTTGAAATGGTAAAATTATGCTTAATGTTAATCCCGAAAATGTGGGTAGATGTTGGGTAAAGAGACGTTGAAACGATTAAAAAGATTTTATATATAATTTTATTATAAAAAATACATCCAATGACCTATATTGGATTAATATATGTATTATTTATCTATTGTTACTTCAAATGAAAATTTCATTTATTAATATCAATGTAGCATTTTTAACTATTCATCAATATTGAAAATTTTCAAAACAATACCAAAAATTAAACCTAAGATAATTATGATATTTTGAATTAAAAAATGTTGTCGAATATGAAAAGTAAAATATGTAATCTTTATAATATGGAAAATAAAATTCAAAACCACTTTTTAAACATCTTGTTTGGAAGATCATGGTGTTTTCGAACTCGGTGTTTTGTGCAATGTAAGCAATCTAATATATTTAAGAAGATAATATATTGTGAACTCGTGGGGTGTTATATTGTTCCCATATAGCTATTATGTCATAATGAATTAAATTAATTACAATTATTTAATGAAATTAATAAAATATAAATTTCATTTGTTCAATAAAATATTCTTGATATTTATTTAATTGATTTTATAAACCTCAAATAAGAACAAACCCAATTTTAGACAAAAAAACTTATATTTTTCTAAAGATAGTTTTACCACCTTTTAATAGAGAGCCTATTTTAAATAAAAATTTTGGAACATTCATATATTTTATATGTCAAAATGAACTTACTTTTAAAATAGAAACAAAAAAATTATGTCAGGATGAATTTTTGGAATTTTTCAATAAAGTTTCATTTTTGATGAAAAGTAAAAAATACAGAATTTTAATTTAAAAAAAATTTAATCATATTTTTTTATAAATTTAAATTATATTTTAAATTTATTTTAATGGAAAATTAGATAAATTTTACATGAATTAACCCAATTAATATCATTGGAATCATTTTTTCATTTGAATTTGTTATAATCAAATCTTAAATGATTGAAAGTTTTTACTTTAAACCATGTAATGTCGTCTTGTTTGTGGGATTGAATTTAAATTAATTTCTAAAATTTCTGTGGTTTAAAATTGGAATATTGGATTACATATTTGGAATGATACTAATTTATAATTCCTAATAATTTAAAATTATTTTTTGACCAAAAACTATTATTGAATATAATTAAGATTAATTGCAATGATTTAGAGAAAATTAGCATAACAAGGGACAAAACCATAAACCTATGGTCCAAAATGACCTAGAAAATTGTCCAAATAAAATTTTATATTATTATTTTGTACCTATAATACATTTGATCTAATTATATCCATTATTTGATCCACTTTTAAAAGTAAAAACGTGGGTGGAAATCCATTTTCAAAAATTTACAGCAATGCCAGTGCTCCTCTACTATAAAAAGGCAATCACCCCTCCCACTACCATACACCTCTCTAAAAACTTTGGATCAACCAATATCATCCCAAATAGATCCAAAAAAACCATACCCTCATTCTAGAATCATCCCTTTGGGTATAAATACATCCAATGAATGCCTTTTGTGAAAACTAAACGGAGTTACCCAAAGAAGATGCAACATCCTTCCTCAAGCTCTTTTGATTTATTTTCATTATGCACCCCAAAACTCTTATTATTATATTAATAAATAAGTAACTAATAACAATAAATATACTAATATTTTATATTGTTTGGTTTTTAACAATACTTACACACACTTTCATATAATGGGTAACAAACATACCGTTTATGTACAATGAACTACCACATTGCAAAACAATGATTGTTCATTTTTCTTTTACCACCTCACATGGATTGGAATCATGATGACACACTATTTATATGATATGTATATATAAATGATATTTATAATTTATTTATTCTTATATAATTTTAATAGAACACATACCATAATGCTTTGTATTTTTTGGGAATACAATAACATCATTTGTGGAAGTGTGGACAAACACCTCCTCAAAGAGATAGGATTCATTCATGTTATAAATGGAATTTATAAATGATAGTTTTAATAAACCAAAGTAACATATATGAAATATATATAATACTAAAGTTATATATTATATATATATATATCATTTAGTTTTTATTCTTTTAAATACAATAAGAAACGAATGTAGTGTCCGCCCATACGTATAGCCTACCAATTCCACGAATGATGCATTTCATTTCCCAACTCCCAGTTGTATGGATTATTATAAATACATACATAAATTATATATGTTATTTTTAAATCATTTTTTAAAATCTAGATATTATTAAATCATGATCAAATTGATAGGAACAACAAGCACTAAGTTAAAACTTACTTGACAAACCTGTAAATTATTACCCAAAATAGTGAAAATAATGAATGATTCTTAACTAATAGTTAATAATATATTATAGGTAGATCATATATGATATTATAAATATTATTATAGTTCTTATATAAGTAAATGACTTGTTTAAAACAATTATTCATTTGTCTAAAGTACGTTCCCCAAAAGGAAATGCAATGTAAGGGATTCTAGTCTCACTTTTATTTCCATGAGGCATACACCATTTTCTGCAACTAATTATTTTTTGGTGTATCGACATCCCATTTTTTTATATTATATGATAAATTATTTAATATTCATGATATTTTCTGTTTAAATTTTAATTATTTCTTCAAAGGGGTTTTGATTTAAGCATTACCATGTGGAAAAGAATTTTATAACCCAATTTGTTTTCATTGTGTTATATTACTTCCTCATTTTCATTAGTATTCTATGATTATGTGTGTAATATCCTTTTACTATATATTTTGTATTTCCAATTGTTTTATGTTTATTTAAATTTGAATCACACAATCTATTTATTTATTTATTCTCACATCAACTTTATGGTCATTTAAATAGTTTACATCACAATCTCATTTTGTCTAGGATTGTTTAAAATTAAATTTCTATTAGAAGAAATTTATTTATCATTATATAATAAACTATTTAATTTTATTAAAATACGTTTTTCATGACTTTTCCCATGTTATAGTACCATTTTTCACTCTTTGGTACTCAAAATTGTTTAGAATGTTTTTTAAGAAAACCCAACATCATTTCCCTCTCTATTCAAAGAACCTATTTTCTTCTAAAAAACCTATTTTTTAAAAATATTTTCAAATTTTTTCTAACCATTTTAAATTGATTAATTAAATAATTTTTTACCCTTATGACTTTTTATTTTTCTTCAATGGAATTATCTTGTCAGTTTCTGAATTTTGAATATTTCTAACTATTTTACCATGAAAAATGATTTTTTTATACTTTTTACAACATGTACAGATTTACTGGAAATCATCTATTTAAATATTCAATTTAATTTTTAAAAGGTTACTTTTAAAAAATGTTCTCAAATCTAATTTTCTATGGAAATTATTTTTTAAAAATCCAAATAAAAAGGTATTTTCCTTAATAATGCTTTCAAATTAATTTTTTGTAGTATTTCTATTTATCAACAACAATAACCATTTAGTTTTACTCCACTTGGGATATGATCTATTGATATCATCCTTATTCTTAATTTATATGTTTTATGATTTATTTGGCTAATTATTGTATTGACATTCAATTCTTGATTCCTTTTTTACTCTCCATGTAATATCCAATATCCTATGATCATTCAATGCTTGAATAAAGGGCTCTTTCAATATTTCAAAACTGTGGAAATAGGTCTAAAAACCTTTTCCCTAGACTACAGACACAGTTTTCCAAAACTGTGGGTGCTATTTCCATGGAAATATGGTTTATCTACCACCATAAATTAATCTATGGTGGCAGGCCTCTATAGCCATGGTTAAAATTATGGCAGAAGGTATTTATAGCCATGGTTAAACCATGGATGTAGGAACTCTATTCCACTAGTTTAAACCATGGTAGTAGGAACATTATTTCGATAGTTTACTGTGGATATATCCCCTATTTTCAGAAAAAAAACAAATTTCACTCCAACCCCTCACTGCACCCCCTATACCTCCCACTACCCCTGCATTAAACATTGGTTATGGACATCATGTCCTTGGGGATGGGTGTGAGGACTATCAATGATCTGATGCTTCTAGGATGGAGTTTGTATCAAATTATGTCAAATACCTCTACACTACTAAATAATATATATCTTGGATAGATGAGGGAGTACACGAGAAGCATACCATGCTATCAAATAGATAAAAGGCCATTCTCTACCAATATTCTCAACTAATTGTGGTTAAGGATGATTTAGGATTAGAATTAAATTAATTATGGAGTATGATGATGAGTTTTGTTAGGTGTTGATGTTGTAAGATTAGGCTCATCCCTGGGGATATGATGTTTCAGTAGAGAAATAGCAGAGATAAATTGTTACTGAATCATTATTAAAATATATTTTAGAGCTCAATAAATCCATCAAACTGAATGATAAATCCATTTGGTCAGTGGAACAATATTCATACTCCATAATTTCCATTTAATTATGCATGTCAATAGAGTTAGAAAATCAATAAACTAAAAATATCTAAACTTACATGAGTCATTCTCACTATGATATGTAAAACATAAGTTGGAGATCACTCGATATCATGAGACTGATTAATAGGAATAGAATATTGGGGTCATAGTAACACATAAAACACTATCGGATCTTCTGACTTTTTAGAAAATATTATTCTTTTATTATTAGAGTTTGAATCTTTTTCAACACAAATGATTCATTATTGAAAAACACTAATGGTGTTATAATTCCACTAGATAAATGGGAAAGTGAACAGAAGAAAATTGTGACTCCAACGCTCTGAAAAAATAGTTGAATGTGGTAGATAGGTTGAGGATGATAATTGAACACATTCAATACATGTCTTCAAATATCATAATGTTTAATATTTATTCTCAAGGACTTGTATCTTGAATGGGAGTTATGATTTTTTATCATTATTCCATCACAATTGAAGAATCAATTTAAAGATGATGATAATGTTTCCATCGAGGCAGGTACCATAGACCTTATGTTGTATTTTTCAGTGTTATCTTATCACCATTGGGGGACTCCCCTTGAGATGTGAATGTTTATTTCAATCCAAATGAGTGAACAAAAATCCTTTCTGTGGGAGAGAGGGATTCCTTGGAAGAATATTTTCACTCATAGGTTTACGCTATCATGGGTCAATAAAAGGAATAGGGAGTACTCATTATAAGAAAGGAATGTTGGTTAGTGAGGAAAATTAAAACTCTATTTGTGTAAGAGACACTGAATTATCATATGATCTGACAAAAAAGTGGGGATCAAGGTATATTTCAAGTAATATTAGTTTATTCTCACACATATTTAACCAAATAGGTGATAATTTTTATGAATGTATAATATATATTGTTGGTTTCTTCATATTATGGTAAAGTAACCATAACTGAGGAAACATGCCTTAATTTTTTTTTGAATCATGTACTAAGGAACTATTTGATTTTAATTTCATACAGCTTTGAGCACTATAGGGATATAATTTAATTTCCTACAAAGTAAGACAATAGAAAAAAATTAAAATATAATAAGGATGACATGTTCAAGATGTAGTGAACAACATAATAAGGAAATGGAATATAATTTATGTAAATTAAAAGAAAAAATTCCAAGATAAATAAGCTTAAAGAAGACTATATTCTATTTATAGTCATGATTCATAAAGAACTATATATGTTTAATGATTTTAATCATGTACAGGGGAAGTGTGGTGAAATTCATACTCAGCATGGTAGATAAGTGAATAAACCCTGATGTAAATATAACTAGTATAAATTCCATGGATAAAAACCATGAAAATGAATAATAAAATTATAATTATTATGTAGAATAATGGGAATAATCCTAGATATGGGCTAAAAAGGGATCATGATATGATTCAATCAAGAAACCAGAGTGCTAGGATAGATTGAGGATTAATTTTTATGATGTGTTAGTATAATGGTTCCAAAATATCACAATAAAACATTGAATTTGTAAATCAAGACACTCGTTGATAAATGGATAGTTTAGTATCCGATGAAAACCTAATGAGATGCATGATTAGAAAACAGTGGTGAATAGGGGTCATCCATTTACTTGAGGAATAAGGTTTCATATAGTTTTAATTAATGTGACTGGGACAAATTTCTATAGTTTAAAATTATACAAAAAAATTAAAAATAGAAATCTCAAATGTCTTAATTGTGAAAAAGGTATAGAAAATATTTTCCCACATCATATATCCTCAATTCATGAAACTATAGGGTAATGGGGGGTTACTCATGTCACACAAGATATATAATTTGAACTAAAGAGTCAAAATGATAACGAAAAATTCACAACTAAGAGAGAATAAAATATATATACTATTTGGATAACTGTTTATAATGTTGGTCTGCCATAACAACACACAAAATTCTATGAGAGGTGTCTACGGAACTGTGTGGGTAAAAAATATATTTTAATTTCATATTCATATAATGATAAAAAAAATTCCACCTTGGGAAATCAGTTTGAATATATTTTAAACAAAATATTTGGATGTAACTGTTAAATTAATATGGGAAAGAGAAATTATGTAAATGATATCATTATAAAAAAATAGTGCCTACCTTAAACTCAAGGGATGTTTCTTTAGATAAAGAAAACACTAATCTTCCCTTTTTTCAGTAACGCATATGAACCTTCACATATATATCAGTTCACATATCCCCTATGTACATATTTTCATGACCAAACATGTACAATGGGGTCCTTATACATATTCTTATACATGAATATACCCCTTTACACTTACACACTTATGCATTTTTTATATATATACATAAGCACACCTATACCCAATATATATATTCACACTACCATGAGTGAATATATATAAAGGTTGAACTTACATATATATATATATATATTCCTACCTATAAATACACATGTAAGTCATTTTCATCTCTTGAGGCTTTACACCACTTCGATAGAGATAATGGTTCACTATAAAAATAAACCAACACTTTAACAAGTCATTGGGGATACAAAAAACCACTTTAACTTAATAATTCAACGAGTTTGAAGCATTACTCAAATAACCATGGTTTTCAAATTTCATAAACTCAAAAACATTCATTAACATCAAATTTAAATTCCATCAATAGACCATCTAATAAAATATAATCTACTTTGAAATTGACATCTTATATTCTAATAAAAATAATTCATCACAAACCTACGGAAAAAGGAATAAGAAAACTCTATTTTTAAAAAATCATTATAAATTAATTTAACAGATATATGAAGTCTATTTTAAAAAGAACAGAGAACACCAGAACTATGTCAAGTTAGTTTTTATACGATTCAATTATGTTCAATATGGTTCTATTTGTTTTTGTTTTTTCATTTCTAATTTTACATGAGTATGTCATTTTTATTTTCACATATCATATGTCATGTTTATTTCATTAATTTGTTAAATCATACTAAGTATTATATATTTTAATTTTCAAATCATTATTATCAATGTGCAAAACAATTTTTATAATTTTTCATGACTTTTTTAAATCATGGGGTTGGTCAAAATATGGTTTCTAAAATAAATGAAAAATCGTCATTTTTGTAAAAGTCGTGTGCAGTGACGTTTAGGGAATTGGTAATGTTTCTAATGCATTTTTTTCAATTCATTTTTCAAGAATCGGAAGGTTGATCACAACCTCAAATCCCCCTCCCCCCTCCCCCCACCCTCAACAAAACCCCCTACCACCCCCATTCCCCTACAGTATCTCCCCTTCCCCTACCACCGCAACCCCTTACACCCCCATCCCCCTACAGTATCCCCCTTCCCCTAGTCATAACCTCCCAAACCCTCATCCATCAGCAGTTTCCCCCCACCAACACCCCCACCACACCCCCCACAACCCCCTACCACCCCTACCCCCCTACAGTAGCACCCTTCCCCCAGCCACCCCACAACCCCACCCCCTGAAGTACCCCCTCCCACTCAAACCCCCACCCCACCACAACTCCCCACCCCACCCCCAACCCCCTATAACAGCACCCCTTCCCGTGCCCTTGGACACACACCTACCGCAACCCCATCCACCCTAGACCCCCACCCCCACCACAACCCCCTACAACCACCAGCCCATTGTAGTAGCACCCCTGTCCCGAGCCACAATCCCTCACCAAACCCCCTACCTCCATCACCCCCACCCCACCACACCATCCCTTACCACATCCCCCAAAACCCCCTACAAACCCATCCCCATACAGTATCCCACTAACCCATGTCCACCCAACACCCTGACCCACCTCCACCTAAACCCCTACCCCCATCCACCCCACCCCCACTCCCCCAATAGCAGAATCCCCCACCCTCTATTAAGGGTGAATTTTCTTCATGGGAATTGGAGGAGTGGGTTGATTGTATCTTGTTTTATATAACCATTACTATGCTCATTTTGTGAAAACGTTTCTTATATAAATGAATTCAAGAATGAAAAGACAATTGAAATAGACTTATAACATAAAATGTGAACAACCAACATTGATAACATTATCATTTTTTTGAATTATAATATTGACTCCCAATCTCAGGCTCCATCACTGTGTGGAACCTGAATTGTATATACCATGACCAATTCCAAAAATTTAAAAATAATCCAAACTACTACTAGTACCTATAATTACCTAAAAAATAGACCATGAGATTGTATGTCCATCAAGGTTTACATGTAGGGTGTGAGAATCTAATTCTTAGTATAAAACCACCATAATTCCAACATTAATTTCATAATTCATGTGCATGTATCAGAACAGTCTACTCATTTATGTAAATAAAAATAATAATTTTCTACACAATATTTGATATTATTAGTAAATTGAAACTATGGTATATAAATGATCTCAATGTATAACTCCCAATATAAGGAGGATTCATACCTATCACACCTACTTGGAATCCATCCTGAAATATGAGTTTCATTATCCATGCAAACCATGGTACCCATCCTAATGAAACCAATCACCAAGGTAGTTGGGAAACATACCCATTCCAGGGGAAACAAAATGGGGGACACTAATTCAAGGGATCCTAACACTCATTCATCCTATGGGATATGGGATAGGGGTATTCTAGAGTCAGTATTTTGACCCAACCACACATCATCCTCTTTGATTCTACTTATTGTTCATATAAAAGAAATATTTCCATTTCTAAAAATTATCATCATGATCAAATTAGAAAACATACTCAAGAAACATCACTAGATATATCAATCAGTATTGTCAATACACATTCAATTACATGATATATTTAAAAGATTTATATATGATTGATAAAACTAATTTATTCCTAGAGATACCATAATAAATTCCATAACATTTTTAAAACATAGGCTTGGTATGAAAATAACTAAAAAATTAAAGACATTTATATATCATTCAATTAATGTCAAATAATGAATTTATGTCAAATATATTAGGACAGTCCTCAATATTTAATAATATATTATATAATTCTTTTTTTGAAAGAAATATGTGTCGTTTAATAAAAGTTCATATAGGAAAAAATGATATATAAGATTTATTATATTCAAATTTTAGAGTTACATCCATTCCCACAAAAAAATAATTCAACATGGTTATTAAAATCCAAACAATATATGGAATTCAAGCATTATAATTACCTATATAATCCATTTACTGTCCATTATGTTAATGAGTAAACCATTTTCACAACTTAACATTACCTAGGAATTATCTTGGAAGAAATATGACTCTTATACATTGGTTATTATTCATTTATTGACTAATAAATTATTAGAGTAGAAGTTTGGAAAATCATTTATAATTTAGTTCATTAATAAAGAATTATTTATTATTATTAATCGTATGTTGTTTTTATGTTGAATAGTTTAATGGGATGTGTGTCATGAATAATGAAATATTTAAGTAAAATTAAATGTCCATTTTAGTTTTGACACTCAATTATAGTGATTAAATATAGGTTCTAAAACAAATTAATGTTACATTTATCATATTTTCACTATAAACCATCCCAAGAGTGTTGATACTAAATTATTAAGTTATTAATAACTAAGGTCATAACCTTTTACATTTTTTCCCAAGTATTCTATTTATTGTATTATAGTCATGTTCTATGTAAAATTAGCTTCCAATAAAAATTACGAAAATAGTATATGGGATGACCATAATATATTTAGCATCAAATATCCCCACCATTATAATATATACTATTTAAACAACTTCCATAATAATTTTATTTCAAAAAAATTACATGTGTACACCTTGGGAGTTATATACAAAGTTTAATTCCGATTAAAAACGTAATTATTAGTCCAAATAAATCAGCTTATGAACCTATTTATATGTATAATTTATGTTACTCTATTCTTATTAGATGGTACTCTAAGGTAGCCTCACCCATTAAGACCATTATAAAACTGAAGAAAAACACCAACCTTTAACTGGATTCATTTAAGCTCAACAAATTTATTTATAATTTATTATAATATATTAACCTACAGAACAAGATTTTAAATAAAATTTTAAAAATTTACATCTCTAAATTAAAGGCAAAAATTTTAACACATTGAATATGCACAATAGCCTTTAAGAGGATAATTAACCCTTAAAAATTTCAATTTATACTTCATTAAAATTTCGAGGGTTTACAAATTATTAAAACCAAATTTAAAATCTAAATAAATAGATTGATGTATTATTCTAAGAATAAAATGTGTTATTACATTAAAAAGGTTTCATAAATAAATTTATAAAAGTATTTATCAAAAACCTTTCTCTTGTATTCCTAAAAATTTGATGAATAACATTTGTTAACTTATAAAATACTAATGACAAATAAATCTTAAGTAACCCTACTAAATTATTTAGGGTTTAGAAAAAGATAACATTTATTTATCTATAACAAGCCCCTCATCATACCACAAAATCATCATTAAAGCCCCTAAAATCCCAAAAAAACTTTTCACAATCATTTACATTGAATTACCCACGTAACCAAAATCACAATATTAAAAACCAATAAAAAACCTAGTTAGTAAATAAGTAAAATATAAAAAAAATAATTAAAATTTTCAATTTATATAAATGCCTAATTTAATCATACATTTAAATCCCTAAATCAAATATTAGAACTATGAAAACACTAATAGAATCATTGCATAATGTAATTTAAACAAAATAGTGAGTAGCAGATTAAAAATCACCTACATAAGTATTATCTTGCCTAAAAATGATAATTTGAGGTATTCCAATGGATTTCACCATGAATTTACTGAAATATCAAATTATATAATCTTTTTATTGTAAAGTTAGGGAAAAGAGATGTGAGAATAAGAGAATAGGTGGGGAGAAGAGATCCTACCTTGAACTAGTGGAAAAATAACATAGCTAGAATACTATTTGGGATTATCTTCCATGAATATACACTATAAAAAAACAAATAATGAACCTTGTAATACTAGAAACATAAAATTAATCCAAAAATACCTAATATAATAATTTTACATTAACAATACATCATTAAAGACATGTGGATCAACATAAACAGAAGTTATTTATTAGAAACATAAGAGCATTTCAACAAAAAAAATGAAATTTTAATAATAATGAAACAATAATGGGTTTAGAAAAACACAAGAATCTCATGGTTTGAAAATAAAATGAAACTTCATGGAAACACCCACCAAGATCATCTGAAAATTGTATGAAAAAATCAAATATAAGATGAATAGAAACAAATAAGTAATCTGAATACCCTCAATAAAAATAAACATATTGTGTTATCAAAATCTCAATATAGTGTTCAGAAACTATTGATCCATTATAAATGTGAGATCTAATCCAGCCTCAATCGGTTATAAAGAAGCACTAGATATAAAAGAAACCCTAAATGTAATGTGAACCCACAAAAATCAGACCATATGAGTACCTTAGGGTTTGGATGAACTCACACTGAAACATCTGAATGGCGTCGATAGGGTGGTGGGGAGGCCACATTGGAGCCGTGTCGGCTAGAAGTTGGGATGGATGTGGAAAAGCTGATTCGAAAGAGGGAGATAATATGTGGAAGGAGATGTGATGAATGTATCAAAACCGCATCAGAACCTCGTCAGTGACACATTGGAGGATTGAGATAACTGATGGTAGGAGGTGTTCTAGTTATGTGAGAGGATAAAGATCACCATAGAGGTTGGTCCTCAATTGTGAAGAAGGAACCATGAGCAGAAGAGAGGAACCGCATGATGTAAGGTAGGTGACCGCCACATAATGGATAGAAGGGGAAGAGAGGTACTTCCATGCCTGGAATAAAACCCATGTCTTCATTTAAATTATTTCCACAGTTAATAAAAATGGTCGAAATAGGTGTGTGGAAATCTGAAGGATTTCTAGTTGTGATTAGACATTGAATTTAACCTAATTATCCGTATCATTTATCTTGGATAATTTTTTTCCCAAAACATTATATCATTTTTATGTATGGTGTTTATGTTGATAGTTATTTGATTATATGGGGAAATATTGGTAAATATATATTCTTTATTCAATATAGATTTTTGATCACTCATATGATTTATTTAAATTATTATATATGAGGAATTATTTTGACTAGAAATGATTGGTGGGGCCTGAAATTTATATAGCCCCTCAATGCATCGATGAGTTCTCTTGAGAAAAATTAGTTCCACAAATTAAATAGGATTCAAACTATAGTTTTAAACATTAATGGGAAATATCTTGATAGTATATGTTTTTATATGTCTCAGTCATAGGGTCCAATAATTAAGTGTTGCCTTAATATTAATTTAGTATTTATTATCTATAAAATTTTCCATATGAAAAAGTAAATGGATGCATTTAATTCCCAGTTTATTGATGAAATTGAATGTGTTGTCATTTTCTTACCATTCCTTATTGATTATTCCTTAT
The DNA here is from genome assembly GCA_963277665.1 of Viscum album. NCBI lineage: Eukaryota > Viridiplantae > Streptophyta > Magnoliopsida > Santalales > Viscaceae > Viscum > Viscum album. The sequence continues at coordinate 1,786,573,646 of OY728151.1, read as the reverse complement.
CTGATTATTTATATTGCATGTGAATTCAATTATTTACCTTTCCATATTATTTATGACCTTCCTTCTCAGTTTATTGATTACATGGAATATGTATTTAGTTATTACCTTTCTATATTGACTATTCTCATTCATTGACTATTACATCCATTATACATTACCCTTATTAAACATTTTTGTTCAACTTTATTTTGTTTCTCCCCCCAATAATCCAAGATGTGTACTAAGGAATATTTTCAAGATGTCATAGATTGAATAAAGTTATCCTCGAAATAAAAAATTTATGTTGTAAATAGTGTAGGAATTTTTAGTACAAAACTTGTTTATATATATAGATTACTAAGAATACTTAAATAATTCCTCCTTCGTGCTGCGTTTACCACTAATCAAGATAGTGTAATGGTAGTAGCCACCACATTAGGCTTACTAGGGTGAGGTCACTACATGAAAAGCCTAAGAAATTTCACTTCTTGGAACCAGAATTAAAACATGGAATGATTAAAATTCAAATAATGTTCTCTTAGGATTCCAAGGATGATATCCAAATAATCTCGGTTTTCCACTTCAATCAAAAGAATACATGAAAATATCATTCATAATTATGACGTTGATATAACAAAATAACTCATGAAATATTCTGTTCATTAATTCCATAAATTCCCAGATATAATTAGTGAGACCAAGACTAGTATAAATTTGTCATATAGAGACTCCTTTATTTCCATGGTTTATAAGAAACTATGTCTATATACAACCTAAATCTATAGTCAAAAATATTTATATGGAAATACCATACTCGCCTTACAATTACATATCATAATCCCCATATGCCATTGTAATTTATCCTCCCTTAAAATAATCCCCTCATGATTCCTCCTCCTCCCCACCTATTTATACTCCCCCTCCTCCATCTTGATTCCTTCTCTCCTCCAACCCTCCCCCCTAATGATTATTCCACCCCCTCCATCTCAGATTTAGCCAGCCAACCTCTCTACCGATGCGATCTCCCCACATCCCTATCGAAGCTACTCCAATGTATCCAACCCACCCCCCACTGATGTGGCCTCCCCACCTCCCTATCAACACAGCTCTAATTCACCCCCACCTCATCATGACCCTCCTCCTAAAATGTGACTCGCCTCCACTCTAAGTGGCTCTGACACGGCTACAATAACTTTCACATACCTCCTGTAATTATTCGACCACACCTCCTTGTGACCCTTCTCCACTGATGTGGCCACCACACCACATTTATTCTTCACCCAAACCCATCCCTACCCCTATTATACACTTAGTCATGTGATTTCTCACTAACCACCTCCACTGACACTAGGAAAATCCTCCCTTACACTATTAATCATTAAATATTCATACCTCAAACTCCTTTTAATTTCATCTTCATCACTGGATAGGGTTCCCATCACATTGTGTTTTATGGTATTTTAGGCAACATGCTAGTTATTTTTTATTTAATCACCAAATATTCCAATGAAAATTTCTATATATAAATTTTTACTCTCATATTCTCATCTTCTATATTAACTAATATTTATTATGTTAGAATAAGTATTTTGTTACACAATCGATAATATATATTTCATGAGCACAAAATATTAGTCTTTTCTCCCAACTGTAATTTATTTTTTTGATCATGTTGTGTCCTTGATTCATAATATTATTTTTATGCTATATATACATTATTAGACTATCTCATGCATATGAATTGGTTATATTTGGCTTTGTTTATTGTTTTTTCTAAATATTCAAATATTTCAATATTTTTTTAAATTTTATGAATAGTTTAATTTATTTTTGTCATGTGTTGATAGCTTTTACTTTAAAGGGATAAATTATTTCAGGTTTCAAATTGTTAAAAATAATTATTAATTTTCAATGGAATTTTCCTATGAAATCATATTCTATCATTCAATAATTTAATGATATTTTAATATGTAACGGTGGTTAAATAATGTTTTTATGTTTAGATTCATTTTATTTTTGGGTTTGATTCATTTTAAATCCACTCTTAAAATAATGGTCGATAAATGTAATTTTATTAGTTTATCATTTTCTTTTAATGCGAAAAAATTGTCCTCTGATATTTTTTTATTATTAGGGAATTTATTCCATATAACATTATATAATTCTTTTCCTTAATATTTATATTTATGTAACTTTATATTGCTAACATCCAGTTATTTCCATCTCATCAAGGATTATTTGATATAAATCATTGAATGTTTCATATAGCCCATATCACATATGAATGTTCTTTTGTAGAAATTTATCACATTGTAAACTATCATTTTAAACCACTAATTTTAATAATACATGGTGCAAAACAACTATTTTATGATATTCATATATTTAAGAATACATGTTCTTGATAATGTAATATGAGTAATGGAAGAAGGAAAATATTTCATAAAAAACTACTATTTTCGTGGTGTCTATATATTTAATAATGTGTGTTCTATATCAACTATTATGATCGATAGGATCTGGTATATTTTCATTCAGGTGTTTCTGTTTTTGTATCAATATATTTCCTTGCATAAATACTATTTTCGGCCAACAATGATTTTGATAATGTACTTTTTTTCATGTAGGTGACTATTCAAGATAAATAATACTTGTTATCAAACCACTATTCTATGTTATATATATATATTAGATCATGTATGTTCTTGATATTTACTATGATAAATGGAAGAATGTATATATTTTTAGGCAAAAATACTATTATTATGTTATTTATATATTCAATCAGGCATGTTATTAATAAAATACTTTAATCGATCTAATCTTGTATATATTCAAGAGAGTGTATATGTTATTGCCTAAATATATTTCCTTTTATAACTACTATTTTTTAGTTATATATAATTATATATTATTGATAATTTTCCATTTCCAATGTGATGGATACTCTATAACATATTCCAATTTTTTTTTCAAATGTATCCTAATTGTAACTATTTAGAAAAAAATAGAACAGTCAAATTTTGTATTTATATATATCACCAAAACTGTTATATGATTGAACTATTATTCACAGTTTGGTATAAAATTTTATTATCTATTTTTTGTAGAATCATAACCCATTTACTCCCTATCCCTTCTTTTTTATAGAAAAGTCATTGGGCATAGGATTACAAATACTCTTCATCTTTCTTGACATGTAATATCATCATTAGGCTTTAAAATGTATTACTATCCAAACTGAATAGCTTTTTCATCATGTTAATGTTTTCTATCAGTATTCTTATTCTACTCAGTTTCAACATATTCGGAAGCTTTATTGGTATTATGAATTCTAGGACATATGTTTCATTTGGCCATGATTATTTTCTTGTGGTGATTTCCCACACATGAAGTTCATTTCTCTCATAATTTCACCAAAATAGTATATTTAACCATAATTCAATGATTTTTACTAACCACATGATTCTACTTACTATACTATTAACATATTGAATATCCTAAAACTCACATAACACGCTAACCTATGATATTTTGGAACAACACCAATGTATCAACACGATATTTAAAATGTGATTCATGGGGATATAATCATTCTTTATTCCACCCAAATGTGTCATTTCTACCAAAATAGTATATTTTCAACAATTTTATGTCTTTTCATCATCACAGATTTTATTAAATTTTAAAAACTAGATCATAAAACACTTTTTATATCAGACATTAAATTTTATTATGGTGAATAATTTCATTTTAAAAAGTAATATATTTCTCACAACATGTGAAAAATACTCATCCTAACTCCTATAAGAGATCACTTATTTATTATTATAACAAAACATGAAAACTGATGCCACATTATTACCCAATATTTTTGGTATTACATTAAACCTAATTTAGTTTAATGATTTTAAGCTATCATAGACCATATATCGTTAAATAAGCACTAAAACAAGATTCTTCATTAGTTAGTTATATTATTTACCTTTGGTTTTAATTTATATACAAGTTTATGTAATATCTAGGGAATTTTAATATATTCATTATTATAATATATCATAATTTTTTGGTGTTTTTTAATTTATTAATGATTTTATATTAATATAGTTATATAAGTTCTTATTTTATGGTATAAATGCACAAATTAAATATTGTGTATATTATTAATTTATTGTTCTAGGTCCATTCATGAATTAATGTAATATTTTTTGTACCTTATTGGTTCCAATCATTCATCTCTTTCATAAAAGAGCCTTAATTTAAGAGGAATATTAATCCTTATTTATATCCTAATCAGGGTATTGATGATGTTGAGTAATATTTAAGTGGTTTCAAATAGGGTATTTACTAAGGATATTGATTAGAGTATGCACATGTGCCATTTTTTTAAAACTCAATCAAATATGTTATAGGGTTCTGAGTTTACTCAATTGGGAAAAGGAACACATTCAAATTTGGATATTGTTAATGTATTCATATATATGGAATTTAGTCATTTTTTTACTCATAGGAGTAGTGAGATTAATTTTAATATAATACTACTTGGATGGTATATGCATCATATAGTGACAAGTTAATTATCTATATACATTCATTTTCATTCATGTTGGGATATTCAATGATATAGAGTTGGGAATTTATCATCATATATTTTAAAATTCCACTTTAATATATTATAGAACTCTTATAATTTATAAATTTCTTCTAAAGGTGACACATTTCTGTATTATACATCACTATAAAGGTAGGATATGAGTTTAAAAATGTCTAAATATGGTAATGTTCCAATTTATATTTATCATGATTGTGGTGATATATTCATAAATTTACACATGTATAAGGACCTACACCTACATCAATATCATGGAAAGAGCCTTTCTAGTTGTTGAGAAAATTTTTGGAATTCATATAAAATATTATTTTTTACATGATGCTACTCAGGTCCTAGAGTGAGATTGATTCGAGATTATAGGGAAGTATTGGGGCTATATTGATTAGATGGTTCATGTATAGTGTAATTATATACCTTTGAGGATTTTTTATCTATGATGTAATCACAATGATGGATTTAGGTGGAAAATATCAATATTTTATACTCTATATGATTATCATTGATAAGAGTTCATTAATTTTATAATAGGATATTTATTTTCATTGGTTGTGGAGGAAAATTGATTATAGGAGAATTATAATAGTTTATATAAGAACATATTCTAGGAACTGCGTCATAATTCTTGTATGATGCACGCAATTTGTGCATTCTATTTTTATTTTTTTACTATGTAATATGTAATATAATTCTATATAATTGTTATTATGTGGTAAAAATGAATCATTTTTCCTCATGGATATATTTAATGATTTTATGTTCAAATAAACACTTTAGTGAACTTTTAAAGAATAAATGGAAACAATACAGTGTGCAATTAATCAGATCATGATTTGTACTTTTAGAAGATACATGACTTGGCTGGTTGGTTATATTCACAGGTTCTAGATCAATAATGTCCATCTATGTGTAATATTGCACATGTTATATATAACCATTAAAGAAGTAATCGGTTGATAAAATGTAATTACAAAAAAGGTATATCAGTGCTACAAACCCTAACATTTCAGTAGAAAATCATCATTATGAATGAATTAAGTGGATTGAATGGAAGTTAATATATTTATGGGGAATCCTAAAATAATACTTTTGTGTGATTATATGGGGTTTAATTTTTTACATTCCATGTAATTTTAAATTTTTATAAAAAAATATATTCCATTGATTTTGGAACTATTCCTAGAAAGGGAAATGTCATAAAACATAATTTGTCTATTACCATAATTAATTATCTTATAAAACCAATTTATTCCATATCATTTTGAAGGTAAACGTTTTTTTCAACGGTTTTAACATGATTTCCTTTATAGATTATGAGAAAAAAATTACTTGACATAAAATTTAGATTTGCGGTGGAGTGTTAGTTTATTATTGGTCAACATAAATTTATAGTCAACATTAAAAGAATTGATGTTCATGAATTCATCATTTTTTCCATTAAATTGATCATCTCATAACATTGTATCCTTATTTTTCTTTTCATGTCAAACTTGTCAGTACTATAAAAAAATACCTTTAAAGTAAATTCAATGAAATAACTAAAATGACACATAAATGTTCATAGAAGAAATAAAGATTAAATTGTTCTTATTAGTGTTTAGTTATACCACATTCATGGATGAAATTGATTATTAGTAAAATTATTGGTAGTCTCATTTAAGTTGACAGTAACACTATCACTTACCATTATCCCTCATTTTTTAAAATACAATACGTTTATCACCCACTTAATACACTTAATTATCCATAATTAGAGTTTCATAGAACACTATAAGGAATTGGGTAAACCACATAAACATATTTTGAACTAAAACTATTCTCTATATGTCTGGTAGTGGTCCTCAATAGTACACCCCCCATAAATAAGAAGAAAATTCCAAAGAAATTAGAAGTTAAAATACCTCATAATAGAATATATAAAAATTCATTGCATGAATAATCTAAAACATTTGTTCTTATGCTGCATTGATTTATTGTCAAGGAAATTACTATGATTTAGACATCAATATATCAATGAGAATAGTTTATATTTGTTTTTGTGTTTTTAAGTTCATTTAAAAATGAAAAGGTGGCATGTATGTAAATAGGTAAGAGATATTGTGTAGGAATATCAAAGTTAGGCCATTGGATTGGTCTAGGTTTAGAATATAAATTGGTCAAACTGCTGATATATAAAGATGTGGGATAGGGTATAGAATTATGTTTTAGGATATATAGGGAAAAATTGAGATGATTTGGTATTTTTTCATTTAGAAAATTCATCAAATAAATCGTGAGTGAATTCTAGGAGATGATGATTTAAAGGGGGTGTGTGCAATTTTTAGACCATTGATAATATAAATACATATTGATATATATCTTAAAATTCTCAATGAGTTGTTTTTATGAAGCTTTATTATTTTTGCATCAACCAATGGATCTCAAGAAGATACTACAGGTTGAAAGGAGGGATCTTGGTTCATCTTCTCTAGGAATTTGTGGTGTATAAGTGTTTTGGAGTTTTTTTAATATTATTTTAGATATCATGTTTTGTAGTTGTGATGGTTTTTCAATGGAAATGTAAATTTTAGGATTCAGTGTTGATCTTCTTGGGAACCAAAGGTGAAGATATTTTTTGATAATGGTTGGCATGATAGACCTTGATAAGCACTAAACTTGGCTATGATCGTGGGATCTAAGAGACACAACTAAGGATTGTTTATGGTTTAAAATAACTAGAACCATAATCAATTATATTGGATATTTTTGAAAATTGTATCATGTTACTATGGAAGGATGAAAAAATACAACCATTGGGTAATACTGGTCTCCTAATTTGTGTGGTAGTATTGAACCATGGATTTTAATTGGTTTGTTGATGTGGTGTGATGGTGGATCAATTGAGGCTACTGGATCATCACTGAAATACATTAATAATATATATATATATGTATATATATATATATCCTTATACATGTGATTATGTTAATTTATATACTGATTTTGATACCAACATGAAAAAAATATTACAAAAAAATCATTGATAAATTTCCTCTACTTATACTCCAAAATATTCTTACATAAATACTTAAAGATACAGATTAAAAAAATAATATAAACATCCAAATAGATATTAAAAGATAAACATTTTTATAGTTTTTTCCTCATATGCTTTAGTTTTTATATAAAAACACTATAATATTTTAAAATATATTCCCATGTAAGTAATTCCATATCTTGATATGCTCATGTATAAAAAATAATTAAATAGATACATACATATTGTTATGTTTATGCCATTTCCTAGTCTAATTCTAATACAATTTTTGGAATACCCACATTTTGATGTTGATAGTGCATATGTTTATGCTTATTCATAAAAACATTCATTAATACAATCATATTATGAAATTTACAGTGTGAATGCCTATGATTATGTTTATATACATGATTACTAAAAAACTATAATATATATAGATTTTCAAATACTATCATATGAAATTATAGTAAAATATATGATAATATATAAATCATAAAAAATTAATTTTCTTTGGCTTATTCTGGTACATAATCATTTTTATTTATATACATATGCTTATGTTTAGGGTCATTGTTACACTAATTTGAATAAAAAACTTAAATAATACACATTTTCATGTTTAATGTGCATATGACTTCTTAGGCATATATATATACAAAAAAATAAAGACATTTTCACGTTTATAGTGCTTGTTATTATTCTTATTCTTCTAAAAATACTAAAATATATACACATTATCATATACTATAATATAATTTTTTTAAACATTATGACTATGTATTGCACTATATTTACAATATTAACATGAAAAATATAGACATTTGTTTATGAAATAACTTCCATTATATTAATATATGAATAATATGTTTAATTTAATAATGTTTTACCTATTAATGACATTATTTATTTCTTAAAGTGATATTTGTTTACTGACATTAATGAAGAATATTCACAACAAGTTACCCATCATAGTAATTTATTTTTAACATGCCAACCATGTTATTTATATTTTTTAGGCATGATACATTCATGTAATTATATATCTATCACAACTCATAATCATTATTGACCTATTATTAAAAATAGGATTCGTTCAGCATGAAAGTTTCTTAACAAATTCATTTTTTTAATTCACCAAGTATACTTTTAATAAAAATTTTCATTAACATATTTACATTTACTTATAGGTTTTAATGTACTTTATGAATAAATTTATAAATTTAGTGAAATATTAATCAATATTGAAATTTTTTCCATGAAATTTTATGGTATTTATTATTCGACATATGATTTGAAAGATGCATTAGGAGCTTCAGGAATGAGAGAAAAATTAGTTTTATTTTTCATGTACAACAGTCAAAAAATCCATCCTCCTCAATATTTATGATTTCAAAAGACACTATTGTGTATATACATACCTAATTCAAATGAAACATGTCATTTTCCTATTAAAGATATATCATGCCAATAAAGTTTCTAGCATCATCCTACAATGATGAAACTAATTAAAATTATAGTGACAAGGATTATTCACACTACATAAGTCCATAATCCACAAAATACATCCATAATTAATACATTTTTTATAGATTATCATCAATCATTAATGACAAGGACCCTTTGGAAATTTCTGATGAAATATTCTATATATTGGTCATTTGATCTTATTGAGCATCCTATTGTAAAACCACTAAAAGGATACTTCCATACCAAAATCTAGATACCATATTCTTAGTATTCAAATATTTCTACCCATAAAACATTATCAACATATATTGTGTTTTAACTATATAGAATATTAATAACCCATTAAATTAAATAAATCACGTAATATTTACATTAATTACTGATGTGTTAAGATTCCATATCTCAGAAACAATTACTATGAAAAAATTTCTGTTACCATTTCCCATGAAAATTCATGGTGGAATGCAGATTCAATTTGACAATGATTAATATCAAATATGTGTATCAATATTTGTTCTTGTAAATAAAAATGTTTTATACTAAATATGTGTATTACCTTTATGTTTTTTCATTAATTAAATGTGTTCTCATTTAATTTTTTCAGTTTATAAAGATTATTCTATACCTTCCACTGAATTAGGTGCATATATCAATACGTATGTCGATGATAATATTGGTGGTTCGAGAGGAAGTGATAATTTTTCTGGTGTTTATATAGTAGATTATGAGGGTCACGATAGTTCTGGTGACACTAATATTGAGTCACATTTCAGATGTCAATTTTATTTATGGTTTATACATTAAATTTTATCTTATTGTTGTTTTTAATGATATTGATGTTAAAATTTTATATTGTTTATCTCTGTGATAGTTTAAATTATATTGATAGATATTGTATTATTAATGAGTTTTGGGTATATTGTATTCTTTTTTTATTAATTTTAGATAAAATTTTTGAGTTTTATTTGAGTAATTATGGAAAGGTAGGGATTTATGTGTAGCATGTTTGTTTATATATTATATTCATTGCAGGGATTTACGTTTTTAAATTAAAATGATATATATTGTACTATTATTGAGTTCAATTTATATTGTATTCTTTTTTTTATTATATTACAAGCTCTGGGTTGGTTTGAGTGCTTCTAGACAGTAAGAGTAATGTTATAAAATATGAGTTTAGTTTTATTACATTAGTGAGAGGAGATAGAATAAATTAATGAAAATCAATTCATTAATATCCAATCAGTTATTTTAGGTATCCTAAAAATTTCCACAGTGCACTATAGTATCTAACCCTACATTAGGGTTTAACTACCATGCATTTATCACCTTTTACCAACTTTTATTTTTATTGAAAAAAATAAATTTAATTTAATGTTTAATTTTTTTTGTAGGAACATAATAAGAAAAATATGGTTGAGTGAAATTTAAAAAGAGAAGGATGAATTGTTTATCTACTAAGATGAGAACTTTCATACATTATAGGGTATTAATTCATTTTTTACATCTATAGAACCATTGTTTGATATTTACACTCATTGGTCTATATTTAAATATATTATTTTAGGGTGTTATTCTAGATTACTTTATATTAATAAAATGTAAAATACTTTACATGTAGTTTGCAATAAATTTGTATGCACTGGTTATTTCATATACTTAGATTATTTTAAATGTATTTATATTTTAATTTTCATTAATGCTTTGTCTTGCGGGTTTCCAACGGTTTTATGTAGAATAGGTGAGTTTTCATGAATTGGTCCAAATTGTGATCCCGATTCCAGATTTAAAAATAATTATTGTTTCTTTTATAAATATTTCATTTTTTAATATTTTTAACTCATTACAACTCCTAAATGTTCTCCCCTGATATATTAACACCAAAATTAAAATTTGGAGCTTTTAGAAATGCATAACAAATGTTTATATTGGTTTTTATTTAAGGGATTGGGCATGCCCGGAAGCCCATATCCAGTTTTACAAATTAATTTTATTTATTTAATAAGTTATTCAATATTAGGTATTTTGTGGTGATTCTAAGTCTCCCACGATCCCATGACACCCAACCGCGCCCCTAGCATCTTTTCCACCACTTTGGAGCTCTTAGGAGTCGCGATTTAGGGATAAATTTCTTAGGGTTCATCAAATCGTCCAGATTTGAGAAGGTGTGTTGATTCTTTCATAAGTCTTTTAATTTTCATCCTTTTCCCCCATATCGGTCCCCAAATGACCTAATTTAAATCCTTCAATCCTCCATACCAATTTTGGGTACTTCAAGATTCAAATATTGGTGGATTGGGGCCGATATCCTCATGATTTTTCAAGTAAGGGAATTCTTTCTTGGTTCCTTTTTTCCTCTTTTAGTTTTATTTCCACTTTCTTGAAGTTCCTAATATCCAGAAGCTGGGGTTCGATCTTGATGTATGATATTGTGTCTTTTGGGTTAATATTTGTGGTCTAGGGCTGGATTTATTTACCTTAAGGTGCGGCGGTGGTGCGGTTGATGTTTCGCACCATGTTTTGAGGGTTTCATCATAAAAGGTAGGTGATTCCATGTGTAAACATTTCTAGATGAGTTAGTTTTCTTAAATTACATATTATTAATGTTCCAAATATGCTGTGTGTGGTGTGTGAACTGTTTATGTTGGATTTGGTAAAGCATTTGTTTTTATAGTTTCATTTTAGCTTAAAATTCAGTGTTTTTATGGGCAACCCTTTGGGTATTGTTTGGGATTGTTTTATAACATATGAATATGGTTTAATAAATCTTGTTTGGGATGAAAATTATTATTTTGTGGGGTATTGGTGTGCCACTAGGTATTAAAGATGTTTTTTTAGGGGTTTACGGTGTAAGACTTTATTATACTTCTTGAAAGTGATTTTGAAATCATGTGTGTTTCATGTAGATATTTTGTGTTATTGTTTGAGGTGTTTGTATAAGACATGGGGGTTTTTTAATAAATGTTTTTGGGGCTTCCAATTCTATTTTGAATTTGTATTGATGCGATTTTGTCCTTGAAATATGGTTTTGAAATGGGTTTTCTTTGAAAAGATTTGGTACACTATTCAGAATTGTTTTATGAAAGTTTAGAGTGGTTTAATGATTTATGTAAGAGGTTAAACCATATTGGAAAAATATTTTGGATTGTTTATACTTTCAAATGAACCATTCTAAATATGAATAGTTATGTTATGTGATGTTTATCATATTTTTAGGGACTTCATAAAATTGTTAAAGGATGTGTTGGATTGTGAAAGTTATGAAAAAAGTGTTGTGGGCTATTTTGGTGTGAGTTTGATTTCAAAATGAATTTGAATGAAAAGTGGAATTTGTGACTTGTGTGATTTGTATGGGGATGTTTGGATAATTTTTTATGTGGAAGTGATATTTTCATGTGAAAAGTATATTTCTTGGCTTGTTGAACTCATTTGAGCATAAAGGGAAAACCCAGGTATCTAGGTGGGTGGACGTGTACTAGTATGCTAGTGAATCTGTGGGGTTTAGCCTCAGTTTCACTTAGCAAGATTGACGCTTACAACAATAACTAAACTATGATGATGATGATTGGGGACCACAAGGTTATGGGTATGTTCCCTACTAGTGGCTTATGCACGAGAATGGATATCTGTGATGGTTACTCTCACCGAGATACGAGGTACCTGGGACCCATTGCTAGCTAGTTCCTAGGGTTTATTTCCTATTTCTTGTTCTCATTAGTTACTTTATACTTACCGTCGGCATATGGTACATTTTTCTGGAAAACTCAGTAGCTTTGGTGTTTATTTTAAAGGTGTTAACCCTTTAAAATAGCCCACTTGAAAACTGTTTTTATTCAAAGTTGAATATTTTAGAAATTCTAACTAGCTTTTCATGTTTTTGAAATCTCGCATGATTTTTGTCTTTAAATGTTTATCACATAGATTCTCTTAGTGGTGATATCCTACTGGGAATTGGGTCACACCCTACTTACACCCTTGGGTGTAAGTAGACTTGGTTATTTTTGTTGTCGCAGGTTTGAGTATAACATTTGTGCAAACAGTTCGGGTTTTCACCGGCCATTCATGATGCAGTGTTGTGGAGATGGCTTGAGGGAAATGCATCTTGCCATGTTGAGGTTCTTGGGCTATTCATTTTTTTTTTTATTTTTTTCCTTTTTTATAGTCTTGTTGAGTTGTTTTATACTATGTAATTCAGTTATGATTTTCTGTAAAATATTGTTTGGTTTGAAAATTCATGATTTGTTTTATTGGATTCTTTTGTTGTTTTATGTTTATAAACTCGGGTAAATCATTCCCAATTTTCATTTTATGATACCTGGGAATTTTTGCCAGCCCATGGGGATCAGGAACGCCCTTCGGGCCTTGTCACGGGCTGGGTTTGGTGCCATTTTTTATGGCGATCGTTTTGGTTCGTGACAAAATGGTATCAGAGGAGGTTCTCTCTCTTTGGGTCATGTTATTTAGGGAACAGTCGAGATAGTGTCGAGTTAGGATTTTCAGGACTTTGAATTTCTGTTATGAGTAGTGTGTCTGATCGCCACACTGCAATATGGGATTCAATTCTCCAGGGGAAGTCGGGACCTTTCGGAGTCCTTTGGTTTTCTTGGTTTAATGATGATTAGGGGAAATGGAAAGAGTGTTGGGTTAATGGTCTCAGTAAGCTTGCAGGGCCTAGAAAGTCATGTGGAGCTGGGGTTATTCCCTAGAAAACTCTCTGTGACAGTGAAGTGATTGGAATATAGCTGCCAACCATATGTCCAAGTCATCCACTGAAACTAGTTTCCTCTCGCATTGTCTTGTGTTCTTTAGTTTTCAATTCTTGGAACTTCGGATTTAAACTGACATGGTTTTAAGAAGTGTAATGTTTTTGTGAAATTATTTTCAAATAAATATGGAATTTTTTTATTTATGAAATGGTGGAACTGAATTTTTGGAATTGTTTTGAAATGGAAAATAGTATTCTTACACCTCTTTTGGAAGCCGGAACCATATTGAAGTTGGTTTTCAAAAGTGTTTCCAATATAGTTTTCTAAACAATTAAAGGGTGTTTTAATGGGATGATATGTTTTGAAATTGATGTGAATAACTTCAATGTGAGTTCTTTTCTAAATGGTTGTGTCCTTATGAAAATTTTTGTAAGATGTGAATTGGGATTTTGATCTCATTGTTAGCAGTTTTGAGAAAAAGGATGGGTTGGTTGACCATTTTGGTTTTGAAAAGTGGAAAGAATCTTTGTTTTAACCATTGGTATTTCCATGAGTGACCACATGCATGGGGTATATGGGATTATGGATGGTTGATGGAATGAATAGATGAGTGTCAGGCCAAATATGATGAGGGTTCCCTGTGTGGCACAAAAACATGCATGTGTGAGGCCCATGGGGTACCATTGAAGGATAAGCTTACTGTTAAACCGTTTGTTTTCAAAGAATTGGTTTTAAAGAAAAAAATTATGTCTTGATGAATAGTTTGGTATGGTTTGTATTATGGGTTTTTGAAAATGTGGATGTTGTCGGATGTTTTGAGTCCAAGAACCCCTTCTGTTTGAACTATGATTTGGGTTTGTGTTTGGTCGGTAAGTTGTGTTGTAGGGACGGTTAGTGGTCTCTTTTGAAAAATGTTTTGGGATTACTTTATAGTGGATCCCTTCATGTGTTTGGATCTATTTTGTGGCAGGTTTTGACCAATGGACCAGCTTGGTTGGGTCCTTGGGTTCTCTCATTGGATAAGGCACACCCCCATTAAGGGTTAATTCACAACTAAAGGGAAACCCATATTGTTTCTCCATTGAAAATCCTCCAGTTGATCAATATAAGGAATATTTTATCGATCATTGTTGATTGAGTCTACACCCATTCATGTTGTTGATTTGTGGATACTCTTATAGTGGTAAAGTGCTTGTGGAAGTTTGAAAGAAACCTTAGTTTCTTATGTTTCATGATTCATCGAAGGTGGAAGTGTTCTTTGGTTGTTAGTGTGGATTAGTGTCATAATGGTGTCTAAGAGGTCCTCTGGTTTCTTCATAGTTTCTATGAAGAAATACTTATTATTAAACCACCAATTTTTATATTTTGGTCATGATAGGATATCGTGTCCACTTTTTGAAATTGTCTATTGTTTAGGGACTTCGAATATGGTCATTTTCCATGTATTGTTTCTATCAATCACAAGGGTCATGTTCGGTGACGCATTGTGAAGTTGTGTGCTCTTTTGACTATAAAGGTGAAGGTAACACAATCCTCAGAAGTTCTCTATTATGTTGGGAGTATGTCTCCCTTGGGAAAAAAATAAAATCCTCTATCTTAGAGGAAGGTGTTTATACATGTCCTACCCTTCTATTTTTTCTCACCCAAAGAAACAAGGTGTGATGTGTGTGCATCTTCTGATCCCTTGTTTCAGTGAAATGTCTGGTTTTGGTAAAGTGAGTTATGGAGTGTGTTATGTCTTGATGAACCCATCAGGGTATGTGGTGTAGTTTTCTGTGTCATCGAAAGAAGAAGTTACATATAGTGGTTTCCACAGCCTAACTACGAGGCCGAATATGGTTCAATATTTTGAGCTCCAGCCATAAGTCCCCGAGAGAAGCTGGCTATAGCATCTCATCTTTTTATAACATAAACTTTCATTACATTACACAAAACTGAGGATCATTAAGGTTTAGTGTCTTGGAAACCAGGAACATAATACATGAAAACAAGATAAAGCATTCTTCTTAAACACTTGAAAGGCTTCTCCTTAAGTTCATCCTAGGTTCATTACTGCATCTCAAAACCTGGGGACATACATAAAAATAAAGGGTGATCAGAAGGCCCATTAAGGGAGACAAGAGGAACATTTTACATGTGAACTGGATATACTCCAATAAGGACATGAAAAAAACTTTAAGGCATGAGAAAGAAATCATGAGGCATTTCATAATAAAAATAACATTTTTCATAACTTGAAGATGTGGATACATAATTTAACATAGACAATCATGAACATATCACCAAGGTGCATCCCCAAGGTGTCATTTGAAAATTACCAAGGTTATTCACAAGGTATCGTGAAAATTGTAATCTCTAGTGGTTACATCACTACCCAATGCATTAGAGCGCTATCAGGGCGCACCCTTAATTTTTCTTTATTATAATGTGAGCCACCAATATCATCATCAAAAATTTCATAAATAACCCATATACCATAAAATAAATGGGTTTCATTTCATAGTCATAACGTTTTAAAAACTGCTTTAAAGACATGATCTTTACGTCACTTTAAACCCACGGAAGGGGAAAGCGGGTCTCATGTATGTAAATCCCAGAATTAAAAATTGAACATTTTGATATATATATGTGAATACCCTTGTAGAAATAAGTGCTTTGAGTATTCACTTTATAACATAAAATAATTTTGAGAAAAGGGAGAGGCATTTTGAGATGAAAATTCTGCAGCATAACAGCTATGTTACAAGGTTTTAGAAAACATTGAAAAGAGAGGGGACATGGGTCACCCACTCATAAATGATCCATAAAACAGTAGGGGGACAGAATATAAGGTATTTAAGAACATGGTAATGATATTTGAAAGATATACCATATGAAATGAAAAACATGTAAGTGAGACAAAAATAAGATTTCTCTTATGAAAATTCGGCAACCTAACGGCGTCACTTAACTTCAATAAAAAAATGCTTTGACAAGATCAAATAGGGTCTCTTATCATATGATCATAAGAGATCAGTATGATAGATATAGAGATCATACCCCAACATAATAAAAAGGAACTTGAAAGACTTGACATGAAAATCGAACTTGAAAAATGAGAAGGGTGAAAGATTCACTTAAAAATTTGGCAGCCTAACGACGTCACTTAAACATTCATAAAACGAAATGATGAGAGTAAGAGAGGATCTATCATCATATAAACATGAAAAGGGAAGTAAGAGGAATATAAAATAACATCTTCTCACATAAGAACATGGAGCATAAAAGGAATGACATAAAAGAGATTACATGTAAAGAAAGAGAGAGGTCGGATCCCTTACCTTAAAACGTAACTCTTAAAACTCAAAGTTTTGGACTTGAGGGCTTGGGGGAACCTTGGGAGGACTACTTGGGAGGTAAGGAGACCAGAACTTCGTTGTGGGAGAGTTGGGAGTGAAAAATAAAGGAGGAAAGGGTGGTTATTTATAGGGAATGTGAGGGGACAAGGCATTAATGGCCAAGGGACACCTCACAAGTGCTTTTCTCAAAACCATGTTCTCTCCCTTGGAATTTACCCTGGAGTTAGGCCAAATGGGGCCCCCAGAACAATAATTCATCACCCTTGGCCGGAAAACCCTTAAAATATCTCATGAAATCATCATAACACCGTTTTGATGTCATTAACCATACCGAAACCCTAAAACTGCATTTTTACTATTCACTGAAAAATTCATCTTACTCAGAAAAATCCCAAAATTTCACCTTAACCAAATATCGAATCTCTAATTACATTTATGAACTCCATTATATAAAAATAATTTTCAAAATAATTTTAATTTATATTTTAAATAAAAACACTATTCATCGAGAATTTGTTTTTTTCAGAAAAATCCCCAAAAATTACCATAACATAATATTGATGCTCTAAGTTAAAAAATAATGTACTTTTTATAAAAATAAAATTATAATCATTTTTAATTAAATTTTTAAATAAAAAACACTATTCACCCAAAAAAACTAATACTTGACTAATAATTTATGAAACCTTTATTTACCCATTTTATTGAACCATATTACTTAATCTTGGTCTCTAAATTATATTAAAACTTTCTTTGAGTGAAATTACTAATCCATTAGGTTACATTACTAATCCTAAGTGTAAAATCACTATTCATAATTTACTATTCATCAAAAATTAAGTTGATCTTATTAGACTCCAAATTCCTTACTGAACACTTTTGTAGATGACCATTTTTTAAAAATCATTACACATCATTAATTATTTAGGGTTTACATAAATATTTTAAAATATCTTTTTTTCAAAATTCATCAATAAAAAACATCCTAAAATTATCTGGACATTTGAAGTTTCACAAACATCAAGAAATCTTAATTCATTCATCCCAAATGATTACACAAAGAAGCTAGGGTCTCATCACATAGCCCCTTATAACACCGGCATATGACCTAAGTGTAAGGTGTGTTATGGTGAGTGAATCTGAGGGAGGCTCAGATAACATTACCCTAGTAGTAATCTCTACTAACTTGAACTTCTCCTGCAGGCGTTTCCGTTCAAGCTTGACACGCTGGAGTTCAGCTTGGGCTTTGTCCAAAGAGAAGCCCACAGATGATACCTCCTTCCCAAGCTCTGATAAGTGGGCTTCATAAGATTCGAGTCTACTGGATGAAGCCATCGACTCCTCTTTCTTCATTAACCATTAACATATCTATTAAATCGTTAAGATTAAGTTAATATACTATTTAAAAAGTTTGGGTTGTTACATTCTTCCCCCCTTAAGAAAATTCGTCCCCGAAATTTTATACATTGGGCCTAGTCGAAAAGGTGAGGGTAATTTTGCTTCATTATTTCCACAAGCTCCCAAGTCGCTTCTTCATATTTATGATTCCTCCACAACACTTTCACAAGGTGGGTAGTCTTGTTTCATAGAACCTTGTCTCTACGGTCCAAGATCTCTACTGGCTGTTCCTTATAAGAGAGGTCATGTTCCAGTTGTACTACCTCTGGGTTCAGTACATGCGAAGGGTCGAGTATGTACTTCCTCAAGAGAGATACATGGAAGACATCATGAACTTGATCTAGGTTCAGTGGAAGTGCTAGACGATAGGCCACTGCTCCTATGCGATCAAGTAATTAATAGGGGCCAATGTACCTAGGGCTGAGCTTCCCTTTCTTCCCAAACCGCATGACTATATTCCATGGAGATATTCGAAGGAAGACTTTGTCGCCAACACCAAACTCCAAGTCCCTTCGACGGTTGTCAGCATAGCTCTTCTGCAGACTCTGAGCATCCTTTAGGTGGTTTTGGATGGCATGAACCTGTTCTGTAATCTCTTTCACAAGATCAGGCCCAAGAAGCTTTCTCTCACCAGCTTCATCCCAACATGTAGGAGTTCTACATCACTTTCCATATAGAGCTTCATAGGGTGCCATCTGAATACTCAAATGGATGCTTTTGTTATAGGAGAACTCAACTAATGGGAGGTGTTGATCCCATCCACCATTAAATTCTATTGAGAATAATCTCAGCATGTCTTCGAGTGTCTAAATAGTCCTTTCAGATTGGCCATCAGTTTGAGGATGATAGGTCGTACAAAAATTCAATTCAGTATGCAGAGCATGTTGAAGACTTCTCCAGAATTTTGATGTGAATCTTTGATCACGATCAGACACGATGGATAGTGGTACCCCATGTAGCCTCACCACTTCCTTTACGTATATCTTGGCAAGTTGGTCTAGAGATAAATCTTCCCGAATATAGATAAAATGGGCGGTCTTGGTGAGACGGTCCACAATAACCCATATCGCATTGTTCCCTTTGGATGTTTTTGGGAGACCAGTTACAAAGTCCATGGTGATATTATCCCACTTCCATACTGGTATGGGTAGCGGTTGTAATACCCCATTGGGAATTTGTCGTTCTGCCTTTACTTTCTGACACACCAGGAACCTTGTAGTGAAATCAGCAATCTCCCTCTTCATATAATCCCACCAATAATGATCACAAAGGTCTCTATACATCTTAGTGCTTCCCGGATGTATAGAGAAAGTAGAGTTATGAGCTTCATCCATCAGTTCTTTCATTATCTCCGTAATAGATGGAACACATAGTCTTGTACGAAATTTCAATACACCTTCTTGATCAATATTGAAATCAGGGAACTTCCCATCCTTTACAGCCTCAAACTTCTCCTGTAGCAAAGGATCTTCTTTTTGAGCCTTCATGATCTTCTCTAGTAATGATGGTTGATAAATCATTTGGGATAAGGTTGATGATGTCCCTTCCCTTACAATTCCCATGTCCAGTTTTACTAGATCTTTAATCAAGGGATCTCCTAGGATCCTCATTGTTTCCAGAACAATAGGATATTTCCTGCTTAACGCATCCGCGACTTTGTTTGCTCTTCCAGGGTGATAATGAATTGAACAATCATAATCTTTAATAAGTTCCAACCATCTCCTTTGTCTCATGTTCAATTCTTTCTGCGTGAAAATATACATTAAACTTTGGTGGTCGGTGTATATATCACATTTCTCCCCATAAAGATAGTGCCACCATATCATTAGAGAAAAAACAACTGCCGCTATCTCTAGATCATGCGTAGGATAATTCGGCTCATGAATCATTAACTGTCGAGATGCATAAGCAATTACCGTGTCATTTTTCATGAGGACGCACCCAAGCCCTTTCAGAGATGCATCACTAAAAATAATGAATCCTTGTCCGATAGAGGGTAGTGTTAACACAGGTGCAGTAACCAACCTCTTCTTCAGCTCTTGGAAACTTTCCTCGCATTCCTTTGTCCAGATGAACTTAACCCCTTTTCGAGTCAACTTGGTTAGTGGATTAGAATGTCGTGAAAAGTTTTTCACAAACCTCCTATAATATCCCGCTAAACCAAGGAAACTACGAATCTTAGTTACTATTGTGGGTTGAGGCCACTCCCCCACAACCATTGTCTTTGTAGGGTCAACCAAGATTCCTTCATTGGTTACGATGTGCCCCAAGAAAGCCACTTATTGTAACCAAAACTCACACTTGCGGAACATTCCAAAGAGCCTCTCCTTCCACAGAGTTTTCAAAATAACCCTCAGATGATCTTCATGCTCCTCATGACTTTTTGAATATATCAAAATATCATCAATAAAAACTACCACAACGTTATCAAGGTAGTCCTTAAAGACTCTATTCATCAAATCCATGAAAATAGCAGGAGCATTAGTCAAGCCGAAGGGAATAATAGTAAACTCATAATTCCCATATCTTGATCGGAAGGCAGTCTTTGGAATATCTTCCTTCTTCACCCTCAGTTGATGATAACCAGATCGAAGGTCAATCGTGGAGAAGAATTGAGCCCCACGAAGTTGGTCGAATAAATCATCAATTCTTGGAAGAGGGTATTTGTTCTTCACTGTGATCCCATTCAGTTCTCTATAATCAATGCATATCCGCATTGATCCATCCTTCTTCTTCACAAAGAGAACTGGTTCTCCCCAAGGAGACACACTTGGATGGATAAACCCCTTCTCCAACAAGTCTTGGAGTTTTTTCTTTAACTCTTCTAGCTCCACATTTTCCATTCTATATGGAGTCTTTGATACCAGTTGAGACCCAATTACGAGTTTAATGGAGAACTCTACCTCTCTTTCTGGGGGAGGTCCAGGAAACTCCTCAGGAAATACATCCATGTATTCCTGAACAATCGGAACATCTTCTAATTGTATGCTCCCTTTTCCTTCTTCTTCACCACCAATTAACTCAATAAAGAAAGCTATAGGAGGTGCTTCTAGATAGGGATCAGTTCGGGATATCTCTCCTTGGATGATAACTGTAGGTTGTTCGTTCAAGACTACTGAGATTTCATTACTTCTGCATTTGATCTTAGCATTATACTTTGAGAGCCAGTCCATCCCTAGTATAATGTCGAATTCCATCATGGGAATAACTACTAGATTTGCGATAAGATTGTTCTCACCAATGTAAACACTAGAGTCTCTAAATACTGTTGATGCAAGGATAATCCCACTTGGAGTCTTGACTGACAACTCTACCTCTAGCAGTTCGGGGATTGATTCTATATCCCTTGCAAACATGGAGGAAATAATGGAATACGCAGAACCAGAATCAAATAAAGTACTTGCTGGTTTTGAGAGGACGACAAGAGTTCCAGCTACCACATCGTTCGGAACTTCAACTTCAGTTGTTGTGATAGCGAAAGCACGACCTTTCTCCCTTGGCCTCTGCTGAGGTTGATGGTGATTCCCCTCCACCACCCTCGGAATTGGACATTGATTAGCAAAGTGCCCAAGCTGTCCACACTTGAAGCATGTGCCTTCGGGTAGGGCCAGAACCATCTTTCCTCTGTCGTTAGTGTTGGGAAGTTGAGGCTTCACATCACTACGACAATTCCAAGAAATATGGCCTTCTCTTCCACACCTGCAGCACTTACCACTTCTGATCAAGCAGTTCCCCAAATGCTTCTTCCCACATTTATTGAATGTGTCATGTTGCATATGCTTTCCACCTCTCTCCTGATCAAAACTTCTTCCCAGGCTTGGTTCTAGAGTTCTCTTCTTCTCATTATATTTGTGAGACCACTGTGTCTCCCCAAACTCTAGTTCAACTTTCATAGCACTTCGAACTATTTCTTCATAGCTATCATAGTCCCTGTTGGCTAGATTCTTCCGCAGATGAGGTCGTAGTCCACCAAAGAATCTATCAACCTTCCCATTAGGGTCCATGATGAAGCTTGAGGTATAACGGGAAAGCCTTGTGAAGTTCATCTCGTAGGTTCCAACTGATTCATTCTCCTTTTGCTTCAGCTCGAGAAATTATTTCTCCATTCTCGTTCTCATCGGACGACAGAAATACTTATTAAAGAATATTCCCCGGAACTCTTCCGAATCCACAGCTTCCATCTCTCCTCGTGGATTCGTGTTTTTGAACAGTGACCACCACTGATCAGCTTCTCCCTATAGGCAATAAACAGAAAGGGTGACTTTTTCTTGTTCTGAACAATGAAGTAAAGAAAAGATCTTTTCAATGGAGCTTATCCATTGTTCCGCAACCAATGGGTCAGTATATCCACTGAATGTTGGTGGTCGTTGACGCATGAAGGACTCAACATAATGTTGTTCCCTTCGTGGAGAGATCGGCCTCTCAGCTTTATTCAAGTTATTACTCTTAACTTGAGTCTGTTGGTTCATCATTCGCATGAATGTTTCCATTCCAGCTTACATCAGAGGCTCGTCAGCACATGGTGCTTTATGGTCAACATCTGCACGGTTCCTCCTATTGCCCGCCATTTTCTAAAAGAATAAAACCTTAGTGAGAAACTTGTTTCATTTATGAATCTTTTAACTAAGACTTCATGCTTAGACAATTAAACTTCTCTATAATTCCTTCATAATGATTCATAAAAATCTTGTGATTAACCACACATATCCCCCGGGAGTGTCGTAACCAAGAGTGCAGCAAGGTCCGTTATCGTGCACCAGTTCCCATTCGAGTCTAGCTCAAAGTGGTGTTTTCGGGTTTTACCCCTATGTACATCTGTGCCAGAGCCGCCTCTACCTTCTCGTATCCAGACAGGGATGTATTTGTTTGATAAACCACTTACTCGGTACTTACCAAAATACCAGGAAGTTTTCCTATATGTAAACTTTTATATAGGGTTCTTTCTAAAGTTTTTATATCCTAATTTACACAAATAACTAAACCATCCTTTGATACCAACTAAGCATCCCGTCTTTTTATAACATAAACTTTCATTACATTACACAAAACTGAGGATCTTTAAGGTTTAGTGTCTTGGAAACCAGGAACATAATACATGAAAACAACATAAAGCATTCTTCTTAAACACTTGAAAGGCTTCTCCTTAAGTTCATCCTAGATTCATTACTGAATCTCATAACCTAGGGACATACATCAAAAGAAAGGGTGAGCAGAAGGCCCAGTAAGGGAGACAAGAGGAACATTTTACATGTGAACTTGATATACTTCAATAAGGACATGAAAATATCTTTAAGGCATGAGAAAGAAATCATGATGCATTTCATAATAAAAATAAAATTTTTCATAACTTGAAGATGTGGCTACATCATTTAACAAAGACAATCATGAAAATATCACCAAGGTCCATCCCCAAGGTGTCATTTGAAAATTACCAAGGTTATTCACGAAGGTATCGTGAAAATTGTAATCTCTAGTGGGTACATCATTACCCAATGCATTGGAGCGCTATCAGGGCGCACCCTTAATTTTTATTTATTATCATGTGAGCCACATATATCATCATCAAACATTTCATAAATAACCCATATAGCATAAAATAAATGGTTTTCATTTCATAATCATAACGTTTTAAAAACTGCTTTAAAGACTTGATCTTTACGTCACTTTAAATCCACGGAAGGGGAAAGCGGGTCTCATGTATGTAAATCCCAAAATTAAAAATAGAACATTTTGATATATATATATATGTGAATACCCTTGTAGAAATAAGAGCTTTGATTATTCACTTTATAACATAAAATAATTTTGGGAAAAGAGAGAGGCATTTTGAGACGAAAATTCTGCAGCATAACGGCTATGTTACAAGGTTTTAGAAAACATTGAAAAGAGAGGGTACATGGGTCACCCACTCATAAATGATACATAAAACTATAGGGGGGCAGAATATAATGGATTTCAGAACATGTTAATGAGATTTTAAATATATACCATATGAAATGAAATACATGGAAGTGAGAAAAAAATAACATTTCTCTTATGAAAATTTGGCAGCCTAACGGCGTCACCTAACTTCAATAAAAAATGATTTGACAAGATAAAATAGGGTCTCTAATCATATGATCATAAGAGATAAGTATGATAGACATAGAGATCATACCCCAACATAATAAAAATGAACTAGAAATACTTGAAATGAAAATCGAACTTGAAAAATGAGAAGGGTGAAAGAATCACTTAAAAATTCGGCAGCCTAACGGCGTCACTTAAACTTTCATAAAACGAAATGATGAGAGTAAGAGGGGATATCTCATCATATAAACATGAAAAGGGAAGTAAGAGGAATATAAAAGAACATCCTATCACATAAGAACATGGAGCATAAAAGTTATGACATAAAAGAGATTACATGAAAAGAAAGAGAGAGGTTGGATCCCTTACCTTAAAATGTAACTCTTAAAACTCAACGGTTTGGACCTTAAAGGCTTGGGGGAACCTTGGGAGGACTCCTTAGGAGGTAAGGAGACCAGAACTTCGTTGGGGGTGAGTTGGTATTGAAAACTAAAGGAGTAAAGGGTTGGTATTTATAGGGAATGTGAGGGGACAAGGCATTAATGGCCAAAGGACACTTCACAAGTGCTTTTCTCAAAACCATGTGCTCTCCCATGGAATTTACCATGAAGTTAGGCCACATGGCGCCCCCAAAACAATAATTAATCACCCTTGGCTGGAAAACCCTTAAAATATCTCATGACATCATCATGTCACAGTTTTGATGTCATTAAACATACTGAAACCCTAAAACTGCATTTTTACTATTCACTGAAAAATTCATCTTACTTAGAAAAATCCCAAAATTTCACCTTAACCAAATATCGATGCTCTAATTAAATTTATGAACTCCATTTTATAAAAATAATTTTCTAAAAAATTTTAATTTAATTTTTAAATAAAAACACTATTCATCGAGAATTCGTTTTTTTCGGAAAAATCCGCAAAAATTACCATAACATAATATTGATGATCTGAGTTCCAAAATAAAGTCCTTTTTATAAATATAATCTTCTAATCATTTTTAATTAATTTTTTAATTAAAAAACACTATTCACCCAAAAAAAACTAATACTTGACTAATAATTTTTGAAACCTTTATTTACCCATTTTATTTAATCGCATTACTTAATCTAGGTGTCTAAATTTTATTAAAACATTCTTTGAGTGAAATTACTAATCCATTTGGTCACATTACTAATCCTAAGTGTAAAATCACTATTCATAATTTACTATGCATCAAAAATTAAGTTGATCTTATTAGACTCCAAATTCCTTACTGAACACTTTTGTAGAAGACCATTTTTTGAAAATCATTACACATCATTAATTATTTAAGGTTTACATAAATATTCTAAAATATTTTTTTTCTAAATTCATCAATAAAAAACATCCTAAAATTATCCAGACATTTGAATTTTCACAAACATCACTAAAGGAAGAAATCTTAATTCATTCATCCCAAAGGATTACACGAAGAATATAGGGTCTCATCACATAGCCCCTTTTAACACCGGCATATGACCTAAGTATATGTTGTGCTGTGGTGAGAGAATCTGATGGAGGCTCAGATAACATTGCCCTAGTAGTAATCTCTACTAACTTGAACTTCTCCCGCAGGCATTTCCGTTCAAGCGTGACCCGCTGGAGTTCAGCTTGGGATTGGTCCAAAGCGAAGCCCACAGATGCTACCTCCTTCCCAAGCTCTGATAAGTGGGATTCATAAGGTTCGAGTCTACTAGATGAATCCATCGACTCCTCTTTCTGCATTAACCATTAACATCTCTATTAAATCGTTAAGAGTAAGTTAATATACTATTTAAAAAGTTTGGGTCGTTACACTGGCGTGTAGTCAGGGGAAACCCCGGTGTCGTTTAAAACCTTGTACAAAGTCCTATACTCAGTATGAAAGATAGAAAGAGTTTAAACCTATTGTGTCGTCATATTTCTTATGTTGTTCTCGTTCGGTGGAAATAGGTGGAGGTTCTTGTACCGATGTCATCACACAATGTTATTCCACCCCCCTTTGGTTTCCTTTGAGTCTTTGGAGAAAGGTTTGAAATTTGGCTAGACAAGTTGAGCACATGGTTTTTGCATGGTTAGTTCTAACCCTAAATAAAATCATGCAGATATAAGGATCCACATAGTTATCGCACAGTTTCTCGAATTGTGCAGACTAACCGTGTGACCGTCCCAACTCCTTAATTTTGGGGTCTTTTCGTGTCGGCCCACGTCGGTCGGTTAAGATGGTTTGTTCTTGTAGTGGGAAACCCACCATGGGTATCATGCATATTATTTTGTAAATTTATAATGGATGTATACCCCTTGTACTAGGGAGTCTGTTTGGGCCTCCCCCTATTAGTGTCTTGATTATGTCTTGGGAAAAAAATTTAAGTTCTCTCTTATGGTGGGGAGCCCATTTTTGTCTCTTCATACGAGTAAATCAAATATTTCCTTGGCCTTGTTTGGGAAGTAGGTATTATCATTTGGAGATATCTAACTACCTACATCTTCCATGGGTAAACATTGATATTGGAGAGTTCTCAATGGTTTAGTTATAGTAGGGTATGTGTAACCTTGTTCAATGTTGTTGTTTATTTGGTTAAATTGATTGAGTATTGTTCAGATTGTGTTTGATAAGTTTTTATATGGGATAAAACCTTAATGTGCTTGATTGTTTCAGGAAATTTATGTATGTTTGTTTTCTGAGAGTATTCCTTCTTTCATTGATCACTGGAGGTGTTTTGGCCATTGGGGGAGAAACCTGGCAAGGGAGTACCTCATGGTTTCTCACCTGGGTTTGGTTGTTGCTTTGGCCTTTCTGTGACTTTCTGGGGCAGAAAGTTTTCATGGTGGGGAGAATTGTTATAAACAAAGATTATTTTAAATGTATTTATATTTTAATTTTCATTAATTCTTTGTCTTGGGGGTTTCCAAAAGGTTTTATGTAGAATAGGTGAGTTTTCATGAATTGTGCCAAATTGTGAGCCCGATTCCAGATTTAAAAATAATTTCTATTTCTTTTATAAATTTTTCATTTTTTTATATTTTTCACTAATTACAACTCCTAAATGTTCTCCCCTGATATATTAACACCAAAATTAAAATTTGGAGCTTTTTGAAATCCATAACCAATGTTCAGTTTGGTTTTTGTTTATGGGATTGGGCCTGCCTGGAAGCCCATATCCAGTTTTAAAAATTAATTTTATTTATTTAATAACTTATTCAATATTACTTATTTTTTAGGTGATTCCAAGTCTCACACGATCCCATTACACCCAGCCGCGCCCCTAGCATCTTTCCCACCACTTTGGAGCTCTTAGGAGTCGCGATTTAGGGACGAATTTCTTAGGGTTCATCAAATCGTCCAGATTTGAGAAGGTATGTTGATTCTTTTATAAGTCTTTTAATTTTCATCCTTTTCCCCCATTTCGGTCCCCAAATGACCTAATTTAAATCCTTCAATCCTCCATTCCAGTTTTGGGTACTTCAAGATTCAAATATTGGTGGATTGGGGCCGATTTCCTCATGATTTTTCAAGTAAGGGAATTCCTTCTTGGTTCTTTCTATCCTATTTTAGTTTTATTTCCACTTTTTTGAAGTTCCTAATATCCAGAAGCTGGGGTTCGATCCTAAGGTCTTATTTGGTGTCATTTGGGTCAATATTTGTGGTCTAGGGCTGGATTTATATTCCTTAATGTGCGGCAGTGGTGTGGTTGATGTTTCGGACCATGTTTTGAGGGTTTCGTCATAAAATGTAGGTGATTCCATGGGTAAACATTTATAGATGAGTTAGTTTTCTTGAATTACTTTTTATTAATGTTCCTAATGTGCTGTGTGTGGTGCGTCAACTGTTTATGTTGGATTTGGTAAAGCATTTGTTTTTATAGTTTCATTTTAGCTTAAAAATCGGTGTTTTCATGGGAAACCCTTTGGGTATTGTTTGGGATTGTTTTATAACATATGAATTTGGGTTAATAAATCTTGTTTGGGATGCAAATTATGATTTTTTGGGGTATTGGTGTGCCAATAGGTATTAAAGAGGTCTTTTAAGGGTTTACGGTGTAAAACATTATCATACTTCTTGAAAGTGATTTTGAAAATGTGTGCATTTCATGTGGATCTTTTGTGTTATTGTTTGAGGTGTTTGTATAACACATGGGGGTTGTTTAATAAATTTTTTTGGGGATTCCAATTCTATTTTGAATTTGTATTGATGTGATTTTGTCCTTGAAATATGGTTTTGAAATGGGTCTTATTTGAAAAGATTTGGTACACTATTTAGAATTTTTTTATGAAAGTTTTGAGTGGTTTAATGATTTATGTAAGAGGTGAAACCATATTGGAAAACTATTTTGGATTGTTTATACATTCAAATGAACCATTTTAAATCTGAATAGTTCTTTTATGTGATATTTATCATATTTTCAGGGAATTCATAAAATTGTTAAAGGATGTGTTGGATTGTGAACGTTATGAAATAAGTGTTGTGGGCTATTTTGGTGTGAGTTTGATTTCAAAATTAATTTGAATGAAAAGTGGAATTTGTGACTTGTGTGATGTATATGGGGCTGTTTGGATAATGTGTGATGTGGAAGTGATATTTTCATGTGAAAAGTATATTTCTTGGCTTTTTGAACTTGTTTGAGCATAAAGGGAAAACCCAGGTATCTAGGTGGGTGGACGTGTACTAGTATGCTAGTGAATCCGTGGGTTTTGGCCTCAGTTTCACTTAGCAAGATTGACGCTTATAACTCTAACTAAACTATGATGATGATGATTGGGGACCACTAGGTTATGGGAATGTTCCCTACTAGTGTCTCGTGCACGAGAATGGATATTTTTTATGGTTACTCTCACCGAGATACGAGGTACCTGGGACCCACAGCTAGCTAGTGCCTAGGGGTTATTTCCTATTACTTATGCTCATTAGTTACTTTATACTTACCATCGGCATACAGTACATTTGGCTGGAAAATTCAGTAGCTTTGGTGTTTATTTTAAAGGTGTTAACCCGTTAAAATAGCTCACTTGAAAACTGTTTTTATTCAAAGTTGCATCTTTTAGAAATTGTCAACAGCTTTTCATGTTTTTTACAAATCGCAATCTTTTCGTCTTTAAATGTTTATCACATGGAATATCTTAGTGGTGGTATCCTACTGGTAATTGTCTCACACCCTACTAATACCCTTGGGTGTAAGTAGACTTGGTTATTTTTGTTGTCGCAGGTTTGGGTATAACATTTGTGCCAACAGTTCAGGTTTTCACCAGTCATTCATGATGCGGTGTTGTGGATATGGCTTGAGAGAAATGCCTCTTGCCATGTTGAGGTTCATGGGCTGTTCATTTTTTTGTTTTGTTCCTTTGTTATAGTCTTGTTGAGTTGTTTTATACTATTTAATTCATTTCTGATTTTCTGTAAAACATTGTTTGGTTTGAAAATTCTAGATTTGTTTCATTGGATTCTTTTGTTGTTTTATGTTTATAAACTCGGGTAAATTGTTCCCAATTTTCATTTTATGATACCAAGGAACTTGTGCCAGCCTGTGGGGATCAGGAACGCCCTTCGGGCCTTGTCACGGTCCGGGGTTGGTGCCATTTTTGGTGGCGATCGATTTGGTTCGTGACAGGTTATTTTATCTCTTCATGTAGAGTGTTGACATTATGAGAAAACTAGTGTTGTTGTGACGTATATATGACATGTTTTATTGTTGTAAAAAATGAAGGATATGATGAGGGTTTTTATGGTTAAGGTAATATTAATATTGGAACACATTTTTGATGTAAACATTATTATTAGATTATACATATAATTTTATCATATTTTTTTTATTCTGATGATATTGTTGTTGAAGTTTTGTATTCCTTATCATGGTTATAATTTTAATTTTTTTATGAATATTTTATTTTATTGTATTTATTATGCAGGGGATGATTTTTTGTATTTCCCTAATGTTGTTTTATTTCTCTAATGTATGATTGTGTTGAGTGCTTTCTATATTTGATGAAAGATAAAAAAATTACATCATTTTTGGGCTATGTTTACGTTTTTCTCACAATTAAAACATTTTTTTGAGTTAGAATGTTTTATCATAGCATGACCTCATTAATTTTTTTTATTTCATTAGCTTCTTCTTCATTGGTTAACTTTATTTATTGAAGTCGCAATATGGGTAGAGGTTGTAATGGGAGCGAGGAATTGTCGTACTTTTTAGGGGGGGGGCTTGTTGACTGGTTTCACATTGGTGGAATAATATATTCCATATAGAAAAATATATTGATTTTACATACAAGATAATTGGTTTATTTTATTTCCGGCTTTTTTTCAAATAAACAGTTTTTTTTGGTTTTATTTTGAAGTTATTTTATTTAAATTTATTGGTTCCAACATGTCTCATTAATAAGAAAAAAAATAAAATAGAACCACCTAGAGGTTTTTATATTCATCATATATTGGTTAGTACATGATATATGGGAATTCTATCTTATTATAGATGAATTTTCCATGGATGTCCAGTTTGGAAATTTTTCTAAATTCTCCAAAAAATCTCTTTTAATTAAGTTGTAAAAATTTTGAGATCTGTGATTTCTTTTGAATGTATTTTCATTTCATGTAGAAATATTAATTTGAGTTCCTGGGATGAAATTGATTTGGACTGCAACTACTTCAATTAAATGTATTTATTTAAAAATATTCTTTGACATATCATGTTGGTAAGATGTTGTGAGCTATGTTTGGGGGATGATGTGAGAAGGATATGGGACCTCATGTAATTTCCATAAATTATTAGGCTCTCATTCACTGCTCGTATCATTTTTTTCAGGGTATTACATTTTTCTCATTATTTTATG
Organism: Viscum album; assembly: GCA_963277665.1. NCBI lineage: Eukaryota > Viridiplantae > Streptophyta > Magnoliopsida > Santalales > Viscaceae > Viscum > Viscum album. The sequence continues at coordinate 1,786,542,230 of OY728151.1, read as the reverse complement.
TTTTTTCTCTATTTGATTGTTGACTTTGACTTATTTATTTCTATGATAGTTGTATTATGAAGTTTAAAACAACATTTATTTCTCATTGTTGATATTCTTGATATGATGATGATTTTTTGTGATATTGACTAGAGTTGAGATGAAAAATGAGATATGTGATTCTATAATAAGTTGTGGATGGTAGTGTTGTTTTATTAGTGATGTGATACGAATCACTAAGTGGATGATAATAATTCTTACTATCATAATGATTGTTAACTTATGATATGTGATTACTTACATTTTTCTAATAGGTATAGATCATACATTTGGATGGTTTGCAACTCAACTGTGTATTATGGATCATACCTTCTTTATTATTATTTTTTTCTGTTCTATTTATTTTACTTGGTATGATTTTTTTAAGATGTAGGATAATATTTTTTTGTGATGGAAGTTGGAGGAAATGAAGGATATTAGTGGATATATGTTCTATAGGCTATATGGTAGCAGTTTTTTTCTCCAATTTAAGGGATATATCCCTTTTTAAAATCATGGAAATAAGAGTTATATTAAAATATCTACAAGATATATCCACATTTATAAAAATTGTGTATATCTTTATATCTATAGTTCAAATGATGTCTCCAGGTATACTATCACGGTTCAAACCATAGCACTAAATTGACTACCAAAGTTTATAACCAAGGCTATAAGTGGACCTAGGAAAGGTTTTATCCACTGTTATAAAATATAGAAGTATAATCATTTCCATGGATTAAACCAATGTTGTACACCAATATCCATGGTATTGAACTATGTCTATAAGTTATCATAGAAGAATCTATATCCATTATTGAAAACCATTATTATTGGTGTACTCCCATGTTGGAAAATATGGCTATAGTTATGGTCATATTTACAAATCAACTAGAGTCATGTTTCATCAAATCGTGGCTATTACCTATAGCTAGGGTTTCTTCACTTATAGCCAAGCTTATAAACTGTGGTTATATCCTGAGTTTCGAGTAGTGTGAATAGAATAACTAGAAACTGAAAATAACCATAAATTCTCAACGTCTTAGGTATATCCACTTCTCTAACTCTCAATTGGTGGTACGCCGATCGGAGGTCAATCTTATAAAATCAAATATACCCATTGATTTGATAAAATAGATCATAAATTCTTTGAAAGGGATACTTATTCTTATTAATCAATGTATTTAGCTTTCAATAATTAATTCCATATCTAAAGATCATGTATATCATCATTCCGAAGAAGATAATTATAGAATAAGGTGACACACTAAGAAAAATGAAACCCTTCACATCAAGATTAACATGTTAGAATTTATGTTCCATTAACTGATCAGGTTCCATGTGATATGATGTAATAGAAATGAGAACTGTAATGGGGAGATGGTAAATAGTAAATTTGACCTTCCTTATGTTTATAACCTAGAGAAATCATCATAAATATACCCAGGTAATGAACTCACCACAATAGTAAGTGAACTGATCCATCATAGTCTAAAAACGTCAAGAAACACTTATGATAACTTGAATAAAAAAATCCAACATAAGGAAATGTAGGCTCAACTCTTCTCGATCTAGAATCTCACTCAACCTAAAAGAAATTATTGACTCTATTATAGATAGAAACAAAACTCATAAATGGTAACATTTAATATTGGAATTGATGATTTTTATCCAAAACAATCCAATAAATTAGTCTAAGATATCAAGATCAATAACCAATAAATCTCACACCTCTTGAAATTCAGTTTTCATTGTCCCCAACATACAGTAATTTGAAACCATTATCAAAACACATTCCCAAATATTTGGAAAGATATAAACAATGGAATAACTTCCAAATAAAATAACAACAAGTATATTAACTTTGGAAATGTTATTTAATGATTATAAGATTTAAAAAATAAATTTATATTTAGAGTGGATGAAATAAACTTTGTTCCTCTAATAGTAGTGAGTCATACTTCAGATTCCTCTAGAACACACCCCACTGCATAAATACATTCGGTCTCACCAACTCCCTGAGCTTTTATATCCATATTCATTTTCCCATTGGAATAAAGATAAGACCCACCACCTTTGGGATCATTGGAATGAAGAGAATATCTGTAGAGACCCTAAGCTTAACGAATATGGACATTACATTACTTTTGCGGAATACTTAGTACATAACAAACACACACACACACAAGGACCGTAATAGTTTAGTGTCTTTGGAAACTCGGAATATAATCTTCTAATCGTGGTGAAAGATCTTCAACATCTCCCATAAAGTTATTATTTTTTTACCTAAAACCTTTCTTTATATCCTGTGGAAAAGAAAACATAAAAGGGTGAGCTCAAATGCTCAGTAAGGCTAAACAAAAGAAATATCAATCACATCATATTCATAAGAACATAACATTTTGGAAATCTTAACCTGCAAAAGAGATCATAATATCATAACATGGGATAAATCATAGTAGTGAAATGTAATCCCAATAATAATAACATAAAATATGAAACTTTGTGTCATACACACATAATCATAGAGAATCATTTCTTATTAGTCAAGACTCATTTCCAAGACTATCTTTGTGGACAAAGTCCATTTCTGAATCGAGTTCAGTCCTCGTTTCAGTCCTGTTTCACTGAATTGGTTTAACCTGTCGTTCCAGCCATGTCTATCTCATGAGATATAAAATCTTTACCCAATTCATTGGAGGGAGATATAGGTCTCACCCATCTCATAATGATACCATTCTTATGTGTGCCACAAAATCAGAAACCATACATCATAGCATAACCCATGTAATAAAAATGGGAATCTTAAACATCGTGACATCATAAAACAATTCATATAAGATAAAGGAATTCATTAAAAAATAATTCCATAACAACATAATCAAATAAATGTAATAATAGGGATGGAAACAGAACCCTTTATTATCTTATATGGAAAATAATTTTGATAAAACACTTGAACTCCATTCTTGAGGAAAATATCCTTTCTGCTTCAAAAACACTTTTCCTTTCATAACATGTCGTAAAATTCTAAACTAAAAGATGTTGATTAAAAATAAACATGAAAACTTTTAAAGGAAGCCTATTGGAAATAATTTTTTAAAAATCCATTCATTCCGTATAAGTTTAGAAAAAACATTCTTCGTGCTTTTTTCGGAAAAGTCAAAAAGTACCTCGTATGAAAAACTACAAAAGATTCCTTTCATATCCTTTACTAAAAACTCACCAAATGGTAAAATTTGATTTCAAAAATTGTAGGTGGATGGAAATAATATTACATATTGAGTAAACATGGATGTGGATGATAAAATACACCCCATTAAATTCTAAAGTATAAACAATCTCAGATAAAAAATGAGATTGTGATATTTCCCTTACCTTAGGTCCGATTTGCTTCATAAGTGTCTGAAACTCCTGTAAAATGATTTAAATAATTTCATTGACTTATTATAGAATCATACTCATTGTTATGATATCATATATGGTTCACTTATGGCTTTATATTACCCATTCTTTTGTAAATTCCATGTTAAAGAGCGTTTTGGGTAAAATCGTTTCATTTGTCGTCCGTGTTTTGACTTGTAATTATTCATATGATTAATTAGATCATGATTACTTAATTACAGAATATAAAACATGATTTATATATAATATATATTCATAATATATATATATATATATAATAGATCAGTAAATGGAATGAAATACACCGTTCATGGAGACGGTAGACCATACATACGCATGAACGCTGTTTTCTATTCCTTATTGAGTTGAATGGAATTAAGTAGATGAAATACATATATAGACACATAAATCCAGTATCATTATTATTTCATATATTTTATGATTACTTATTATATATACTTTATAATCATTCATGAATGGTTAACGTGGAGAATGAATCTCATCGCGTCGTGGAGACGGTAGTCCGTACATACGCACGAGCGATGATATCGTTCTCATGATCGTGGAATTGTATTGGAGTGTATGTATACTATTTCAGAATTAATATCACTTTACAATAATCATATATAGTTATTATGTACACCATTATACCCATCCAAGTAAGGTGGTGGTGGAAAATAGATTACACCATGGCGTGGAGACGGTATTCCGTACGTACGCATGGGCGGTGATTTGGTTTTCCGTAGGATGGAAAGATGGTGAAATAAGGTTGTTTCATACATATAATTACATATCAGTATAAGATTGATACTTATGTTATTACTTCATAATGAAACAACCTAAGAAGAAGAAGTGGAAGAAGAAATAAATTTGAAAGAATTGGTAACAGACATTACCTCTTCTTTGAAGCGCCTCTTTGGATATCTCCTTTTAGGGCACTAAAATTGGTCTTTGAGGAAGAGCAGAACCTCTAGGATGTTTCTAGGGATGTGGAGAAGAGAATTTATCAGGTGTTGGCCGAGCTCGAAGACTCAAAGTGGTGTGAGGAAGAGAGGGAGGAGGTGCCCTTTTATAAGGGAGGAGAGGGGCACCTTTGGAATAACTAACAATATTATTTTATTATAATGTCAAATTCGGTTTTAAATAGCTCCAAATTTATTTATTTAGAACCTAATGTGGGGATGGGTCGAAATCCTCTCATCCAATAGAATTTAGAAAATTTTAGGTTTCTATTTTAACCTTATCATTTAGATTTAACATTAATTAAAATAATTTTACTTTTACCGTGTCTTCTTGTGTTCTTACACTATAAGGTTAATAAATGTACTATAAGAAGCCAAACGAACCTCAAGTTGTTTATTATTAATATATATAACCTCATTTAAGTCATTTGGCAGAACCTTATATTTTTAGGAATAAAATAACAATTAATAATATAATATTTGTTTTAAAAACTATTTTATGTCAATTTTGACACTATTTTGTAATTTATTTTTGTGAAACTCATAACAGAATTATTAGTTCGAAAAAAGTTAATTAAATAAATAATAACATGTCATATTGACCTATAAAATTAGTTTATTTCATAAAAAGTCTCAAATTACATTTATTTGGGTATTTATAACATCAATTATGTCAATATTTTATTAATAAGATAATTACTGCATCATCTTTGTGTCATAAATTAATTAAATTATTTAATGTCTAAAAATTACAAATAAAATACCGTTATGTAGGAAATAGTTTTATCTTTATAATTAATTTTTTTAGTCAAATTTATCTTATGTATAACCCTATATTGAAAATGATTTACTTATTAAACTTTGATTTTAACTATTTTAACCCTTCTTTAAATAAATTAATAATAAATGTCCTAATCTAATCCAAGTGGGCCTAAATGGTCATATTTTATTCCAAAGGTTGTTTTTGGTCGAATTAAACTTATCCAATAGAATTAGGACATTTTTAGGGTAATAATAATAACATTTTTACTCTTAAATACACTATTTACTTTTAACCGTGGGAAAAAAAAGTAAAAAGTTACTATTCACCAAAAATTATTTTCATCTCATTGAACCACAATTTACTTACTGAAATCAACCGTGTCTCTTGGATTTTTGAAATTACACTCACAAATGTGGTAAAATTTATTTTTATGAAAAATTCATTTTTTTAAACTACCACTTAGTGGTTTCACTATTCATCAAAAAATGAAAGTTTTCAGAAAAATACAAAAAAATTAGGCCTAAGCTATATTTGATATTATGAAATCAAAAATTATGTCTATTTTACCAAATTAAAAAAATATCAGTTGCATTAATTAATTTGAAAATTCATTCCCATCGTCAAAACAAATAGCGTGTTTTAAGAGATAATAACTATCAAAAGATTGACACTTGTTTATGTCTGGTTTAAATGTGAAATTACATCCAATGACCAACATTGTATTAAATTGTAAAAATATATTCTAAATATACTTTAAAACCACTCAAATTAATAATTTATCACTATTAATTACTTTGATTAAAATTGTTGTTTTTAATTAAAATTTAGTAATTTTCACTATTCATCAGAAAATGAAAGTTATCCGAAAAGTACCAAAATTTCACCCTAAGATAATTTCGATATTCCGAATCAAAAAATGAAGTCCATTTTGAAAAATAAAATTTACAAAATTTCAAAAAGTGGTTATTACTATTCCTAACGGCTAGTTTTAATAATATTTTAATAGCATATCATTGTTTAGCGAAACTCGGTATTGCGTACAACACACGCTATCGCGGAAGGTCACGCTTGCGTGTAATGCAAGCCAAGTCAGGGTTGCGTGTTGTGAAACAATCATTCTTTGTTTTGTATAACATAATCCAACCATATTTCATTTATACATTGAATATATATATATATATACTCAATGTTGCGTAAAATAACTATTATCAAAATTGTGTGTATCACGATCCAAGAATAGTGTTTCATATACTACAAGCTAATACGGTGTTGCGTATAGCACAAGGTAATCTTGGTGTAGAATACAACATAATACATTAATGAAATTAAAAGAATATTTTTCATAAAATCTCGGGGTGTTACATTCTACCCCCCTTAAAATGAATTTCCCCCTCAAAATTCGTCGGGGTTATAAATGGTTTACTACTCAAAATTTTGTTTAATAGAAACCCACATCGTAAAAAGGAATACCCAAACATGGATTTAAAAAATAAAGTATGAAATGTAACTGTTACCCAAATTAACTCATCACTGGGTTTCCACGTAGGAGAACATAGGTGAAAATATGGATATGGAAGAAAAATCTAACCATCAAGTTCTGATGGAGAGTGGTAGAGAACATGGCTATGAAATAGCCAACAATCACAAAGCCATAGATTTTCAATGATCTACGGTACCATCTGATTCATCAGATATAAGGGCACTAGGACAACATTTTTGGTTTTCAAGATCATTTCCCTAAAGTTGGTGAATTAAAAGAAATACTTACATGATTTTGGTACAATTTCATTGTTGTTGATGCTTTGAACAATTTCCACTTCATATCATAATGAAATGAAGTTGAATTTGTTATTCATGAAGTTTCAATAGATCATGTGACCAAATGATGGGTCATTCTATCTGTTTCAAACAAAAGGTTAGCAAAAGTTATCAAATATGCATAAGTACATCTATGGCGAGGTTAATCGAATACGATTCCAAAAATGAACTTATACTTCATATATAATACCACGTAATAAAATAAAACTAGTTTCTACTAAATAGGGACATCTTGTAGGCCAGTGGTAGGCGATAATGGCCAGTCTCACTTCGGTTGTGGGTTCAATTCCCACAGCCTTGTCCGACGCGATGGGTTGTCGCCCGTCCTGCAGGTTTTCCTTTTTCTAAAGATATATTACTATAAAATCCCATCAATAATATCGAAAAAAGTTCTATCCTAACATATGTCCAACATAATCCATTCCAATCTTTAAGAATATCTATAATACTTCAGTCTAAGCTCATAGTATAAAGAAAATGATTACTTGAAATGTCACATAACAATCACGTGAATGCCATCATTTATCCCCCATATATCATAAGATATATCTTGTTGGTCAAATTAAAAACATTTGAATACCTTAATCATGTATTCTCTTGAAGAATTAATACCCATTAATTGAACCATAGTGAAAACATGAATGCAGTCAAAAGTTAACTCTTTCCACATACCAAAATCCAAAAATTCTATATACTCAAACCATGATATAACCTTCTACTTATATCATTCATGATCTCATGAATATGGTCAAACATTTCATTTTCTCGTTTTTCTTTCATTATTCACATATCATCTTTTTTTTCCAAAAATATCTCAACCACATTTTATGGTTACTGGTACCATTGAAAACCACAATAGACCAATACATAAATATTCCAATATTCCACGATACTATATACAACATTATTTTGGAATCGCATTACATAAACACTTAATCATTCCACCACATTGTTGTCATATTCAACATCTCCAATAGTGATCGCATGTGACTTCCCTTTGTCCTTTGCCTTAAGTGGTTGCTCATGTCGATCGTCACTAACCCTTGGATTAGGAAATTTATTAGCATAATGCCCCATTTCTTTGCACTTGAAGCATTGAAGTGTTGGCGGTGCATTCTCTGCAGTCTTTTCTTTATTCACATCATTAGAAACCCTTTTTCCATTACTTCGACACTCAACTACTCGATGACCTTATTTTCCACACTTAAAACATTTTCTAGTCCCTTTAAGACAATCTCCACCAAGCTTCTTTCTACACTTTGAGCATAAGGAAACATTCATCTTCTTTTCACCATTATTCTGAGATTTCTCCTTGAACTCCATCATTCGTTTCTTGTCAAAACTATGAGATGGATATGTAACACCAACTTCCATTTCTACCTTGATAGCACAACACACAATTTCTTCATAGCTACTGAAGTCTCTTATAGCTAATGCCCTTCGATGATTTGGTTTTAAGACACTGAAGAATCGATCAACTTTACTTTCAGGTTGGATGATAAATCTAGATGCATACCTTGCATGGCTTGTAAAATTTTCTTCATATATACCAAAAGATTCATAATCATTTTGATTTAGTTCAAGAAACTTCTTCTCCATCATTGTTCGAAGAATATGAGGGAAGTACTTATTGAAAAATAAGTTCTTGAACTCTTCCCCTTCCATGGACTCAATTTCATCTCTTGGCCTCGTATTCTTGATAAGATTCCAACATTGATCAGCATCGCCTTCCAAACAATACACTGCTAAGATGACTTTATCATGTTCAGAACATTGAAGAACTAAAAATATCTTTTCAATAGTACTGATCCATTGTTCAGCAACAAGTGGATCAGAAGACCCACTGAAAGAAGGTGGACGTTGCCTCATGAAGGACTCAATAGAATATTGTTCCCTTCTCTGCTCATTTGGAAGTCCATAATGAATCATAGCTTGTGTAAGTATAGCAATAAGATTTTTCACTCTATCTCCCATAACATTTTTTTGTTCAGGAGGAAAATCATTGCATTGTCCATTACATTGATCAACACGGTTTCTTCGGGTTCCGGCCATCGTCTAAAACCCAGAAAGAATAGTGCGAGAGGTAAAAATCACAATAGGGAAAACAATATAATAAAGGGGGAGTACCTTCAATATCTAACATCTTAGGTTTAATTCTAATATGGTTAGTGCAATTCTAGGACTATAACATATACTTAACCTTAGGGACATCCCTAGACATACCTTAGAAATATCACTAGGGATCTCACTAAAGTTCTCGCATCGTAGTTTCCAAAGGTTGAGTAAACCTTTCCTCTGATACCAACTGTAGAGACCATAAGCTTAATGTACATGGACATTACATTACTTTTGCGGAATACTTATTACATAACAAAAACACACACACAAGGACTGTAATAGTTTAGTGTGTTTGGAAACTCAGAATATAATCTTCTAATCATGGTGAAATATCTTCAACATCTCCCATAAAGATCTTCTTTTTTTTACCTAAAACCTTTCTTTATATCCTGTGGAAAAGAAAACATAAAAGGGTGAGCTCAAATTATCCGTAAGGTTAAACAAAAGAAATATCAATCACATCATATTCATAAGAACATAACATTTTGGAAATCATAACCTGCAAAAGAGATCATAATATCATAACATGGGATAAATCATAGCAGTGAAATGTAATCCCAATAATCATAACTTAAAACATGAAACTTTGTGTCATACACACATAATCATAGAGAATCATTTCTTATTAGTCAAGACTCATTGCCAAGACTATCTTAGTGGACAAAGTCAATTTCTGAACCTAGTTCACTCCTCGTTTTAATCCTGTTTCACAGAACCGGTTTAACCTATCGTTCCAGCCATATCTATCTCATGAGATATAAAATATTTACCCAATGAATTGGAGGGAGTTATAGGTCCCACCCATCTCATAATGATAACATTCTTATGTGTGCCACAAAATCAGAAACCATACATCATAGCATAAACCATGTAATAAAAATGGGAATCATAAACATCGTGACATCATAAAACAATTCATATATGATAAAGTAATTCATAAAAAATAATTCCATCACAACATAATCAAATCAATGTAATAAAAGGTATGGAAACAGAACCCTTTATTATCATAGATGGAAAATAATTTGGATAAAACACTTGAACTCCATTCTTGAGGAAAATATCCTTTCTGCTTCAAAAACACTTTTCCTTTCTTAAAATGTCGTACAATTCTAAACTAAAAGATGTTGATTAAAAATAAACTTGAAAACTTGTAAAGAAAGCTTCTTGGAAATAATGTTTTAAAAATCCATTCATGCCGTATAAGTTAAAAAAACATTCTTCGTACTTTTGTCGGAAAAGTCAAAAAGTACCTTGTACGAAAAATGACAAAAGATTCATTTCATATCCTTTACTAAAAACTCGCCGAAGGGTAAAATTGGATTTAAAAAATTGTAGGTGGATGGAAATAATATTAAATATTGAAGAAACATGGATGTGGATGACAAAATACACCCCAGTAAATAATAAAGTATAAACAATCTTGTATAAAAAATGAGATTGTGATATTTCCCTTACCTTAGGTCCGATTTGCTTAATAAGTGTCCGAACCTCCTGTATAATGATTTAAATAATGTCATTGACTTATTCTAGAATCATACTAATTGTTATGATATCATATATGGTTCACTTATGGCTTTATATTACCCGTTCTTTTGTAAATTCCATGTTAAAGAGCGTTTTGGGTAAAATCGTTTCATTTGTCGTCCGTGTTTTGACTTGTAATTATTCATATGATTAATTAGATCATGATTAATTAATAAAATAATATAAAACATGATTTATATATAATATATATTCAGAATATATATATATATATAATAGATCAGTAAATGGAAAGAAATACACCGTTCATGGAGACGGTAGACCGTACGTACGAATGAATGCTGTTTTCTTTTCCTTATTGAGTTGAATGGAATTAAGTAGATGACATACATATATATACACATAAATCTAGTATCATTATTATGTCATATATTTCATGATAACTTAATATATATAATTTATAATCATTCATGAATGGTTAACGTGGAGAATGAATCTCATCGCGTCGTGGAGACGGTAGTCCGTACATACGCACGAGCGATGATATCATTCTCATGATCATGGAATTGTATTGGAGTGTCTGTATACTATTTCAGAATCAATATAACTTTACAATAATCATATATAGTTATTATGTACACCATTATACTCATCCAAGTAAGGTGGTGGTGGAAAATAGATTACACCACAGCGTGGAGACGGTATTCCGTACGTACGCACGCGCGGTGATTTCGTTTTCCGTAGGATGGACAGATGGTGAAATAAGTTTGTTTCATACTTATAATAACATATCAGTATATTATTGATACTGATGTTATTACTTCATAATGAAACAACCTATGAAGAAGAAGTGGAAGAAGAAATAAAGTTGAAAGAATTGGTAACGGACATTACCTCTTCTTTGAAGCGCATCTTTGGATTTCTCCTTTTAGGGCACTAAAATTGGTCTTTGAGGAAGAGCAGAACTTCTAAGATGTTTCTAGGTAAGTGGAGAAGAGAATTTTTTAGGGGTTGGCCGAGCTTTAAGGCTCAATTTTGTGTGAAGAAGAGAGGGAGGAGGTGCCCTTTTATAAGGGATGAGAGGGGCACCTTTGGAATAACTAAAACTATTATTTTATTATAAAGTCAAATTCGGTTTTAAATAGCTCCAAATTGATTTATTTCGAAGATAATGTGGGGATGGGTCGAAATCCTCTCATCCAATAGAATTTAGACAACTTTAGGTGTCTATTTTAACCTTATCATTTAGATTTAACATTAAGTAAAATAATTTTACTTTTACCGTGTCTTCTTGTGTTCTTACACTATAAGGTTAATAAACTTACTATAAGATGCCAAAAGAACCCCAAGTTGTTTATTATTAATATATATAACCTTATATAAGCCATTTGGCCGAAAATTAGATTTTTAGGAATAAAATTACAATTAATAATATAATATTTGTTTTAAAAACTATTTTATGTCAATTTTGACACTATTTTGTAATTGATTTTTGTGAAAATCATAACAGAATGATTAGTTCTAACAAAGTAAATTAAATCAATAATAACATGTCATATTAACCTATAAAATTAGTTTCTTTCAAAAAAAGTCTCAAATTACCTTTATTTGGGTATTTATACCATCAATTATGTCAATATTTCATTAATAAGATAATTACTGCATCATCTTTGTGTCATAATTAAATTAAATTATTTAATGTCTAAAAATTACAAATAAAATACCATTATGTAGGAAATAGTTTTATATTTCTAATTAGTATTTATAGTCAAATTTATCTTATGTATAACCCTATATTAAAAATGATTTACTTATTAAACTTTGATTTTAACTATTTTAACCGTTCTTTAAATAAATTAATAATAAATGTCCTAATCTAATCCAAGAGGGCATAAATGGTCATATTTTATTCATAATGTTGTTTTTGGTCGAATTACACTTATCCAATAGAATTATGACATGTGTTAGGGTAATAATAATATCATTTTTACCCTTAATTACACTATTTACTTTTAACCGTGGTAAAAAAAAGTAAAAAGTTACTATTCACCAAAAATTATTTTCTTCTCATTGAACCACAATTTACATACTGACATCAACCGTGTCTCTCGGATTTTTGAAATTCCACTCACAGAAGCGGTAAAATTAAGTTTTATGAAAAATTCATTTTTTTACTACCACTTACTGGTTTCACTATTCATCAAAAAATGAAAGTTTCTAGAAAAATACCAAAAATTGGGCCTAATCTATATTTGATATTATGAACTCAAAAATGATGTCTATTTTACCAAATTCAAAACATATCAGTTGAATTAATAAATTTTAAAATTAATTCCCGTCGTCAAAACAAATAGCGGGTTTTTAAGAGATAATAACTATCAAGAGATTGACACTTGTTTATGTCTGGTTTAAATGTGAAATTACATCCAATGACCAAAATTGTATTAAATTGTAAAAATATATTCTAAATATACTTTAAAACCACTCAAATTAATAATTTATCACTATTAATTATTTCTATTAAAATGGTTGTTTTTAATTAAAATTTAGTAATTTTCACTATTCATTAGAAAATGAAAGTTATCCGAAAAGTACCAAAATTTCACCCTAAGCTAATTTTGATATTCCGAATCCAAAAATGAAGTCCATTTTGAAAAATAAAATTTAAAAAATTTCAAAAAGTGATTATTACTATTCATAACGGCTAGTTTTAATAATATTTTAATAGCATATCATTGTATAGCGAAACTCGGTATTGCGTACAACACACGCTATCGCGGAAGGTCGCGCTTGCGTGTAATTCAAGACAAGTCAGGGTTGCGTGTTGTACAAGATTCCTTCATTGTTTCGTATAACATAATCCAACCATATTTCATTTATACATTGAATATATATATATACTCAATGTTGCATAGAATAACTATTATCAAAATTGTGTGTAACATGATCCAAGAATAGTGTTGCGTATACTACAAGCTAATACGGTGTTGCGTATAGCGCAAGGTAATCTTGGTGTAGAATACAACATAAGACACTAATGAAATTAAAAGAATATTTTTCATTAAATCTCGGGGTGTTACAAGATCCCTTGGTGAGAATTGATCCATATTACTTATTTGGGAAAACATTCCAAAAAAATTCTTTTGATTAGAATATTTTCCACAATGATGAAATTTTTGGGGTGATTTCATGTAGTTAAGAATGGTATAACCCTAATCTAGATATTTATAGAAATCCAAAATATTTTTTTAAGGAAACCCCTAAAACTAGTTGTAGAGAAAACTATTCAACTTTTTATTTCCTTTTTTAGATAGAATATAAACCCTTGTTAGAAACTGTATCCATCTAAGTTCCACCTTATTCCATTTTTCTAGTTATGTTTTCCTTATTCATATATTATTTGTAAATAACCTCTAAAAAATATTGGAAGGAAAAAATAGAATCAATATTGACCGAATATAATCCCTCTTTACTCTTATCAAAACTTAGAGATTTATGTAATCATTGGTAACAACATTTGGTGTTCGGTGAACCTACTCAGTGAAATGGGTGGAATACTAAAAAAACATATGATACCCCTTACTATAAGCTAATATATTATCTATTATTATACATGGTAATTTCTTTAAGATAAAATTATTGGTTGAAGAATTTATTGAATAAATTACACATAAGATCCTCACAAATTTTTTTTCTTATAGATTCAAAATATATTCTTCATGGACCCTCAAGAATATACTTTCAAAACCAACATTAGATTCCACATGAGTTTTTAGAAAATGGAAGATCCTTTCTAGTAGTTCAATCCGATATTCAAGTTACTGGGGTCCTTGTAATCACGGAATACATGGGGATTATTCTTTGTCAATTCCAATACATTATCAATCATTTATACCTAGTACCAAACACCTACATGATAAAGATTTTGAATACTATGGATCAAAATTTCTTCAACGGAACTGTCCCCTGGGGGATTTTTCTATAGAACTTTTCTCACTTCTTCCTCAGTTATATTCAGAAGATATCTTCTAGGAGGAATTATTCAACAAATTCAATGAAAATATTTAAGGTTCTGGGCATAGCGGAAGTGTGTGGGTGGATGTGCACACATGAATTTTTGTCATAAACAATGATCAATTCGAGATCAATACAAAGATAAACGCCAATCTACACGGATCAAATCACAGAAATTGACAAAGAAAAAGGGAAGTCCTGGAACCACAAAGTAGGATCGTTACAGTTTTATTTTAATTAACTTAATCAATTGAAAAGTAGTTCCTTTTAGTTTTCTTTCTTCATTGATATTCTTGATCATGTTCCGATGTGATTTGTCATTGTGTCATAGAAGCCAAGTGTAGACTTCTTCTAGCAGTGAAAGACATGTGCACATCGTATCTCTGGACGTTTCTAAAGGAGTATCCAGGTGCTAACATGGAGAAACCTTTGCTTGCATTGTCTGCCTTAGATCGTCTTGATTCGATGGAATATGATCTTTCTCGATCTTTAGAGTGTCCTTAGAGGATGAGGTTCTTTTGGCCTTCAAATAATTCTTCAGAATTGTTGTGCACAACGATTCTCTTGTCCTGGGAAAAGAGTTGGGGTTTTGAGGATATTTATAATCGGGTTTGAGGTTGTAGTGTTATGACAATAAATAAAAGCGTTACACGTTTTATTTATTTCATTAACTCTTTTGAAACCCCATTGTCGTGTCATTAATTCTTTGAAATGCACCTAAACTGATTATAATAAATATCATTTAATAAAATGATATTTCCTCAAAATCCCGACTGGAAAAACTACATGGTGTGTAATCATAAAAATAGGGCATGTACTTGTTTTTCATTGAATACTACACGGCATGTACATTCAATGTACATTCCCTTTATATCTTGTTTTCATTTAATAATTTCCTTTCCAAAATGAAAACTACACGGTGTGTATATTTAATAATTCAAGGTGTGTACTTGTTTTCAAAATAAAACTACACGGCGTGTAATCATTGATACACAGTGTGTACTTATTTTATTTTATTCTTCCTCCAACTTTAAAACGATTCAGGATTCCTTGAATAATTATTAAACCACGTACATGAATAATCTTTATTCTACTTGAGATACTTGAATGCACTTAGTATGTGTCCCTCTAGGCCTATTTCTCGTTGGTATTAGGCGGGCTTGCCTAAAGTCCAAGATTACTATCTAGCAATGGGTCAAGGAACCCAAGAGAAAGAAGTTGATGCCGCATTGACGTATCACCTCATACAAATGCTTACTGTGTAATTTAATCCCTTTGTCTCAATATATCATCATGTAGGTTTCATGGTAGTCTCATAAACCTATATGCTTGATCTGTCATTCAATGACTTCCAGAAATAAACTCGTCATGTCACCAAGGACATTGAATTTGTTCGACAGTTCTATTTCAATCAAAGGGCCCGAGATGTCTACTTCCATAAATATGGAAGGGACTAATCCTTCCTTGACTTATCCAATAACAACATGTCATTTATGATGCAACCAACGTACCCTACTTCCCACTAACTCTCTTCGTGATGGTTTTCGTTAGAAAATATAAGTGTGTAAGTCATGACATGAGTTAATAATAATCTTCCAGTCTATGGACCATTACACATGCTCATAAATATAAATGTCCGATGAAACCAAGACATGAGGAATTGATACTGGAGGGTACGTTCTCATAATCTTCTATCTTGGAGATTACAAAGTGCGAACTCCATGAGAGAGAGTATCGTGTTCTTATGAGTACTCGCACAAGACAGTTTATATAGTATGTGTCCTATCATTGTATTTCATCCAACCTCAGAACATTATTTAAGAATATTGTTATATAATTTAAGGGTTCTCATCATAGCAGGGATCTTCAATGAACTTATCAATGAAAAAAATATTCCAAGACATTATTATATTATAGTCATTTAGAACAATGAACAATATAGAATAAGTGAACATTCATGTAATAAAAGTACAAAACAGTTGGTTCTCAGGACACCAACCCTAAAAAATTCCCACTTGGACTAGAGACAACTTCCAACGACTTTTACTCCGCTATACCTCACATGATGATCATGTTTCTCCTAATTCAAGTATTTAGTAAAGGGGTCCGCCCCATTGTCTTCCATGGACATACTGCCCACTGCAACTTCAGCTCTCTGAGAAAAATCTCTAAAGAGATGATACTTCTGAAGTATGTTCTTTTTCCACTAATATGACCTTGGCACTTTTGCAAGTGCCACCGCTGCAGTATGAGAATAGAGTGTGATTGGATCTTTACTACTAGGTACAACATCTAGCTCTTGGACGATGCTTCAAATCCATACTACTTCTTTAGATGCCTCAGAAGCTGTAATATACTCGTACTCTGCTGTAGAATCCTCAACTACAGTTTTCATTGAGCTCTTCCAGCTCACCACACCTCCATTCAAACTGAATATGTTTCCAGTCGGTGACGTCATGTCATCTTGACCAGTCTGGAAACTAGCATCTACATGTCCTCTGATGACTAGTTCCTCATCTCCTCCATAAATGAGGAACATATCCTTAGTCCACCCCAGATAATTAAGGATAGTCTTGACTTCCATCCAATGATGGTCTCCTAGATCCACATGATATCTACCTACTGCACTTAATGCGGAAGCAACATCTTGCCTCGTACATAGCATAACATACAAGACTGACCCAATCACGGATGCGTAAGGGACCCTTGATATTCTCTTTATTTCCTCATGTGTCTGAGGACACATTTTCTTGGAAAGATGTATTCCATGTGACACTATCAACAATTCCCTCTTGGACTGTTCCATACTGAATCTCTTCAGTATCTTTTCAATGTATTTACTTTGACTCCGGCCCAACATTTTCTTGGATCTATCACGATGGATCTTGATCCCAAGAATATATGATGCCTTGCCCAAGTATTTTATGTATAAGAATTTTCTAACCAAGCCTTAACTATATATAATACAGTTACATAGTTTCCAATTAGTAATATGTCATTAACATATAATATTAGAAAAATGACTACACTTCCACTAAACCTCTTGTAGACACAAGGCTCATATTCGTTCTTAACAAAGAAAAATTTCGTTTCTGCTTCATGAAAATGAATGTTCCATGACCTTGATGCTTTCTTTTATCCATAAATGTATTTCTGTAATTTTCACACCTTTTTGGCATCCTTTGGAGTCACAAACCCTTTAGGTTGTGTCATGTAGACATCTTCCTGGAGGTTTCTGTTAAGAATGTTGTTTTGATATCCATTTTCCAAATATCATTTTCATGGTAAGTGGCAATGGCCAATAGGTTTCTGATGGATTTTAGCAATGAAACTGATGAAAAGGTTTCATCATAGTCAATTCCTTGATGCTGTCTAAAACCTTTTTCAACCAGTCGTGCCTTATAAATGGTGAATTTCCCCTCCATGTCTAGTTTCTTCTTGAATACCCATTAATTTCCAATAAGATTTACATCAACTGGAAGATCTACCAAAATCCAGACATGGTTTCGGTACATGGAATCCATTTCAGAATTCATGTATTCTTTCCACTTGGCAATGTATGTTCCTTAAACTGCTTCCTTGATGGTAAGAGGGTCATTATTATCAACCAATAATGAGTCACCATCCTTGGTTACAAGAAAACCATATCGTTCTGGTTCTCTCACCTCTCTCGTGATCCTATGCAGTTCTTATGTCTCTGGAATAGATTGTTCTTCCACAAGGCTTTGTGGAATCTATTCATGTACCAACTCATGTGTATCTTGAGCCTCCACTTCATCGAAGTCTATCTTGCTCCACTATCTCTTTTGGATATGTTCTCCCTCTCAAGGAATATAGCATGTCTTTCCACTGTAACCTTTTTTTCTGAGGGGTTGTACAGGTAATATCCCCTTGTTTCCTTGGGATATCCTATAAATATACACTTTTTGCATCGGGGAGCAAGTTTGTTACCTGAAGAGGACTTAACAAATGCTTCGCTACCCCACGCATGTAAATTCGATAACATGGATTTGCGTCCACTCCATAACTCGTATGGAATAATATTTATCAATTTAGTTGGTACTTGATTTATTATGTGTGCTTTAGTTTTTACTGCATATCCCCAATAGGATAATAGAATATTCGTATGACTCTTCATTTATCTCACTATGTCCAACAGGGTGCGGTTCCGCCTTTCACTTACACCATTCCATTGAGGTGTGTAAGGAGGGGTGAGTTGAGATAGAATCCCAAAAACCCGTAAGAAATCAATGAAGTCCTAATTAAGATATTATCCTCCCCTGTCTGAGAGGAGTTTCTTAATATTCTTACTAAGATGGTTCTCAACATCATTCTTGTATTCTTTGAACCGATCAAAAAAATCTTACTTATACATCATTAAGTACATATATCCATATCTACTAAAATAATCAGTAATGGTTATAAAGTACGGGAAACCACCCCTTGATTCAACTAGAAATGGTCCAAACACATCCGTGTGAACTAATTCTAGAATCTCTTTACCCCTTTCACCTTTCCCACTAAATGGGGCTTTGTCCATTTTTCCTTGTAGACACACATGACATACACCAACTGGTTTTAGTTCAAAAGAATCTAAATACCCATCTTGATGTAATTTTTTCAAATGTTTCTCATTAACATGACCCATCAAGTGATGCCAAAGTTTGGTGTGGTATGAGTCATGTGAATTGAATTTGTCATCAATTTCCATTACTTGGTTTGTGTATTCTAACACATAAAGGTCGTTATATAAATTTTACCTACCAAAACAAATGTTATCTTTATAAATGTAGCAACATTAATTTCTAAACATGAACATGAATCCATCAGTATCTAATCTGGAAACTGTAATAATGTCTTTGGTTACAAAGGTTACATAATAACATCTTTTCACAACCAAGACCATCCCAGTAGGCAATGTGAGATTGTAGTCTCCGACAGCTACAACAGCGAGTCTGGCTCCGTTGGCTACTCATAGATCCACCTCACCTTGGTCAATCTTTCTAAATCTAATTGGTTCCTATATTTGGATACATATGTGAGAACCACAAGTTTTATATAATAACCAATTAATAGAAATAGATAGATTGCATTAGATATTAAATTCACCTGAAGCTTCCCCTTGCTTCCTTGGCTGGGTGCAGTTTTTCTTCTAGTGGACCTTGTTGCCACATGTGAAACAAACATCATCATGTTCCCTTGCCTCCCCTTTGATCTTCCTTTTCTTGGAAGGCCTTTAATATGATTTGGGATTAAATCTCTTCCCATTCCCTTTACTTTTATTCACCATGAGGACAGAAGGATTTTCACGCTTCATTTCATTGTCCACTTGGTGAATGAGGATAAGAAGATCAGATAGAGACTTCTCAATGTTGATCATGTTGAAGTTCACAACAGAGTTAGAGAAGCTCTGTGGGAGTGATTCAAGAATGAGATCTATACCCATTTCTTCGGGGAGTTTAAACCCTAGATCCTCCAGGTGCTCAATCTAGCCAATGAGCTTGACTACATGAGGCCCAGTTGGGGCACCCTCTCCAAGATTGCTCTGAAATAGAGCCTTGGAGATCCCAAACCTTTCCTGTCTTGATCTCTCCTGGTATAGTCCATGGAGGTACTCGCGCAAGCTATATGCATCAATGTCTTAATGAGACTTCATGAGCTCACTAGACATTTATTACAGCATCAAACATTGAACATCGAGTGCATCACTCAAATGTGGATCATAGACCAGGAAATTTTCATCACTCACCCCTTGGGAAGGAGGATCAGTGAGTGAGGACTCCATCACGTAAAACCTTCTTTAATGGCGTAGGATAACCCGAAGGTGCCTAAAAAATTCCTGAATGTTACTGTTAGTGAGGATATTGTCTTTATCTATAATTGATCACAGAGAAAATGTGGTTGACGAGTTTTTCATTTCGATTCTACAAATTAAAAGAGCATATTTATTAGTACCTTTTGATAACATTTTATGAAAAATAATCAATGAATTTATTAATTCAACCACTATTTTATCAAGTCCCAATGACCCTCACCATTGAACTCAGAATGTCCAGTTTCATTGAAATTATATTGTAAAGGATCCATATTCCTCTTCTCATAACCCCAACAAGGTTTGGTCAATCTATTTGAAGGTATTTCGGTAGGTAGGTCTTTTCCAACTGTGAGCTCATAGTTCCTTGATCTGTTGAGTGGACTCCCCAATCCTAAAATCCTGACTTAGATTTCCTCAACTCTTGCCTCCTTTATTACATCAAGTATATAAAGGGATACTCCACTTGATGTAATATGGTTAAGTCAACCCAAAACCTTTCATAAGGCATTCCTTTATAAAATTAAGTTTCCCAACAATGGTTGGTCAAACACATAGTTTTATTGAGTCTTTCCCTTAATCAAGTAATGGAAGTCTTGGTCTGACTTAATATGGTATTGAGGTATTTTAATATTTTATGAATAGTTTCACATTATCACATGCTTGTTAATATTAAGTGATGCTTGCTTATCTGATTAACCATGTTCCGATAATGTTATGTAGTGTTCGGTTTTTATTTTATTACATCTTCGAATGTTTGTTTATTTCATTAATTATGTGATCATGACAGCATATACATAATACATAAACCATGAAATCAGACAGAAATAAAATAATATGGCATGATCACGATCTTCTATTGGTAAAATTATCTAGCGGTTTGATAACCTAACCATGAACTGGGAAAAAACACCTATAACCCGATGGTTCATGTTCTGGAGCTCCCATCTGTCCACCATTGTATCTTTTTGGGTTGGTTTCACCTCAGCTTCAGATTTCGAACCATCTCCTCTGGCTTGGGAGATCCTCCATTACATGGGGTTTACATTAAAGAAACCATGGGAATGTAGGCCCTACATTTTATTGGAAGAAGCCTCGCAGGCCAATGAATTTAAATTTAAAAAAATTAAATGAAACCATACACACATACATAGGGTCTTTGGTCTAGCTCATGATCATCCATATCATGCAACAACATTTACGCATATTCAAATTCTTTTAATCATTATTTCTTTTAAGATAAGTCACACTCAAATTCAATTAATTATGATCTTATAATTAATCAATTTTTTTACCTTAAATTCCTTTCTGAATTTCCTTGAGATTCTTCTCATCCATATTCCTCATACAGGTATTTGTACTTTTAGAGGAAACATGGTGAAATTTTTGTAAAATACAGGGTATGTAGTTTATATTAACATGGGGTGTATTTATTTTCACCCTTTATCCAAAGTACACACCGGGGGCTTTGGAGAGTTTTTTGTAATTTCGAAATTTTAGAGTACATGGTGTGTAGATAAATCATACACAGTGTGTAATTCCTTGTTATGTGGTAACCAGCGTAGCAATCTCATGTACGTGGTAAGCGGATTTTTTTGTACACGGTTTCACTTTGGTCGGATCAGACTACACGACATGTTTCTCTAACATACACGCCATGTATTCTAGTTCCCACACACTTCTCATTTCTGGTTAACACGGTGTGTTAAATGCTTAGGTGTAATCAATTCACACGGCGTGGTTTAGTGGACCAGTACCGGTTCGTTGAACCTAAGTACACAGTGTGTAGTTTTCATTAAACGTCGTGTATTCCCGTGTTGTACAGATAGAAAGAGAATCTCCTCCGGATGAGTTCCTCGTTATTATTTTAATCAAAATTAATTTTAAAAGATAATTTATGTGATATTAATTGAGAAACAAAGGAGGAAGAATAGATCTAGTTTATTCATATTTATAGAAAGATTTATTTCGAATTGAATCAAATACCAATGCGTAAATTATCAGTGAAAATTAAATGACTATAATCAATGTTGTAACCTCCCTCTGATACCATTTGAAGGTTCCGAGCACAGCGGAAGCGCGTGGGTGGTTGTGAACACTTGGCTTTTTTTTTATTAGCAATGATCAATCTGGGATCAATATGATGATAAATGCCAGTCTCCACGGATCGAATCATAAAAATAAACAAAGAAAAAGGAAATTCCTGGAACCAAAAAGTAGGATCATTACAGGTTGATTATAATTAATTCAATTAATTTAAAATAAGTACCTTTTTGTGTTATTTCTTCATTGATATTATTGATCATGTTCCGATGTGATTCGTCGTTACATCGCAAAAGCCATGTGTAGACTTCCTCTTGTGGTGTTCCACATATGCACCTTGTATCTCTGGACGTCGGCAAAGGAGTCTCCAGCTGCTAGTGTGGAGAAACCTTTGCTTGTGTTTTCCACCTTAGATTGTCTTGATCCTATGTAAGAGGATCTCTCTCGGTCTTCAGAGTGTTCCTGGAGGAAGAGGTTATTTCGTCCTTGAAAGAATTCATTAGAATATTTTTGCACAACTATTCTCTTGTTTAAGGAAAAGAGTTGGGGTTGTGAGGATATTTATAATCTGGTTTGAGGTTGTAGATTTATGACAATAAATAAACGTGTTACACATTTTATTTATTTCATTAAGTCTTTTGAAAACCCCACGTTGAGTCATTAATTCCTTGACATGCACCCATACTAACTATAATAAATATCATTTAATAAAATGATATTTCATCAAAATCTGGACAGGAAAAACTACGCGGCGTGTAATCATAAAATCACGGCATGTACTTGTTTTTCATTTAAAACTACACATCATGTACATTCAATTTACATGGCATGTATATCTGGTTATCATTTATTCATTTCCTTTAAAAAATGAAAACTACATGGTGTGTATATTTAAAAATACAAGGCGTGTACTTGTTTTCAAAATTAAACTACACAGTGTGTAATCATTGATACATGACATGTACTTGTTTTATTTTATTCCTCCCACAAAATTAAAATTATTTAGGCTTCCTTGAATAATTATTAAACCACATATGGGAATAATGTTTATTCTACATGAGATACTTGAATTCACTTAGTGTGTGACCCTCTAGGCCTCTTTCTCGTTGGCATTAGGCAGGCTTCCCTAAAGTCCAGGATTACTGTCTTGCAATGGATAAAGGCACCCATGAGAAAGAAGTTGACACCGCATTGATGTATCACCTCATACAAATTCTTACTATGTAATTTAATCCCTTTGTGTCAATATCTCATCAAGAATGTTTCATGGCAGTGTCATAAACCTATATACATGATCTATCATTCTTTGACTTCCATAAATAAACTCATCCTGTCACCATGGAAATGGAATTTGTTTGACAGTTCTATTTCAATCAAAGGGCCCGAGATATCTACTTTCATAATTATTTAAGGGAAAAATCCTTCCTCGACGTATCCATTAAAAACATGTTAATCGTGATGCACCCAACATACCCTACTTCCCTCCAACTCTCTTCATAACAGTTTTCACCAGCAAATCTAAGTGCGCGAGTCATGAAATGAGTTAATGATAATCTTCCAGTCTAAAGACCATTACACATGCTTGTACATTGAGATGTTAGATCACAACAAGACATGAGGAATTTCTACTGGCAGGTCTGTTCTCATAATCTCCCATCTTGGAGATTACCAAGTGTGAACTCCATGAGAGAGAGTCTCGTCTTCTTATGATTACTCGCACATGACGGTCTTTAAACTATGTGTCCTATCATAGAATTTCATCCAACTACATAACTTTATTTAACAATATTGTTATATAATTTCAAGGTTCTCATCATAGAGGGGATCTTCCCTGACCTTAGCAATGCAACAAATATTCCAGGACATTATTATATTATAGTCATGTAGAACAATGAACAATATAGAATAAGTGAACATTCATGTAATCAAAGTACAAAAAAGTTGGTTATCAGGACACCAACCCTAAAAAATATAACCAATCTATTTGGGTGTTAATACAAAATCAAACACCAACTTCAATAATCCAAATCAATATATTCAAATCACAAGAATTTAAATTATTCATGGATCATGTGAATGAAAAACAACACCCAAAAAAGGAAACTATTTATTTAAAAAAATTACAAAACAAATTTATTCAAATAAAATAAATCACTAAGTATCAAGATTAGAAAAAAATCCCAACCATATATCATTACTCTAGTTTGGTCCGGTAACTTATCTAGCCTGGAACCCTCCTACACTTACTATCCAAATTCTGACTATCTTAACTCATGTCTTCCAAATAACCATAATCTAACCCAAGTATTGTCATAAGACTTCATGATAGGTAATCCCAATGATAAAATGTTGTAACAAACCATTTATAATCAACCAAAAAAATCAACCGATTCGGCCCACCATATGGTAGAGAGAAATAAAACAATTAAAACAAGTCTTGTGTGGAACTGGAGAACAATATTACTATAACACTAAATAAAAAAAATTATGATACATAAAATTTCAATAACAAAGGGATAACCCTAAAAACAAAAAACAATCAATAAAATAAGTCTTCATGTGACTATCAGTAACCACCAAATCATCCCACTATGAAGGTGATGACATGCAAGTGAAGTTAGTGAAGTACATGATGCCCTTTCCATTACATAAATCCTATAAAATCACATCATCAAACACCAAAACGAAAAACATAGGGTTTCATCACCAATTCTAGTATGATTTTACTATAAAATATATAAAATGTCTAATATAAAGAAAATATTTCCTCTATCTTTCAAACAAAACCAATTTATAAAACTCGTTTAAATATAATTTCTAAAAGCATCCTTTGGTTTTCATAAAATATATTCATATTCACACTAACAAGGAATATAAATGGTATATGATTTAATGAATTATAGTATAATAAAAACCAAGAATAGGTACTCCATAATTTAAACAATAATGAAAAAACCATCAAATATACTATCATGTGAAAAACAAAGAATAAATAACTAATCAAACGATTGGTCCCTAGATTTTTGGAATACATACTCTAACATAAAAAAGAAAAAACCAATATATGAATAATGATAATATAACCAATATCAATTCTGTCCATAGTCTGTGATTATCAATAATATAACCCCTAGTGGTATTACATACACTATGATTACATGTCCATTTCTCGGCACACCTAGGGTTCCAAAAGTTCTGTGTTTTCTAAAAAAAATACAAAAAAATGATAACTATTTATAAAAAAATTTCATAAAAAATAATTTTCTCTTTTATTCTTGAAAATAATTATTAAAATTAATATTCAAAATTAATTAATTTCATTAAACACATTGTGTGTACCATCCCATTTTTAAATAAAACCCCATTTAAAAACACAGATTTCATGAGGCAAATCGACCATGATATCAAACCAATAATTTTCATAAAACAACGCAAAGGAATTTCACTAGTACATTAAGTAATCGATGAATTGCAACATTTTTACAGAGACACCGACCTCAGGAATAGTGGAAAACTACCACCCTTGAAAATAGAGATCGGAAATGAGTAGATTTCATCCTCACCTTCCTAGATAGATAAAAAACATAAAAAATCCTCTATAAACCCCCCTTAGATCTATCATACACAACCAGTTGAGATATAAAGATAATTTGGGAGAATAGATCAAATAAGAATATAAGAATATGAGAGAAAACATAATAGAAAACATACCTTTAATATATCTATCAAGAAAAAAGAAAACATATTGAATATTGAAGGATATAATCCAATAGAGAAATGGGGATGGTTTATTTTGAGCCACATGCTTTTAGGGATTATTAGTGATAAAAATGATTAACGTAATATGGGTTATTGTTAACATTTTAGTGGTTTGGATAGGGGTACATGATTAGGACCCATGGTTTAAAAAATAGATCATTAACTATGTGTCACCTCTGTCCCTAAAAAAAACTGGGTTTATGGATTCACTAAGATAATGTGCATGTTATGGTAAAACTATGACCAATTAGTTTGACACCTCTATAAAAACACCTAAAAACATTCATGGTCTCCTTGGTGAGTTGCACTGTTTTACTAACCATGAAAAAACTATGAAATAACCCACAGGAACCCAATAGATATATACTATACGGTTTCTACATGGTTTTTACTAACTAAGCGCCACGACCATGTCCTTTTTCTATTTCCTCTAAAAATCCAATTTCTAGACCCCTACTTCCTAGAAAACTATGGAAAGACCCCAATGATAGACCAATATAAAACTAAATAAAACATGTGGACTAGAGAGTGTCACGTTATTTTTAAGTATTAAAAATAAATTAACCTTGTAAAAAATAGTTACCTTGATTTAAATAAAAAAATTTAAAAGTAAAAAATCTAAGATTAAATTTCATAAAAACATGTATAAACATTTTTGGAAAAGGGTTGTTGAGACTTTATTGACCTTGTACCTTCCCAAACTCATTTTTTTCAATATAACATTCCATGCCTTATGCAATATATAATCTAACTTAATTAAAGAATTATATTTTCAAAAAAAAGTCCTTCACATGAAATATAAATGGAATAACTACCCCTCTACATCTCCACACATCCAAATATCCTTAGGATTTACCCAAACTCTACCTTAGTCTCTCCTAAGACCTCTACCCATGTCCTTGAATATTTGGCCTCATTAAAAGATGATGTTAAGGTTCCTTGAGGTAGTGACCAAAGGATATCATCCAATAAAATAGAAAGATAAGTTCATGTGTATATTAGTTTTATCCACGAGAAACTTAATTTCAAGTGAAATTTTATTATGGAAACAAGGTAAGGGATCTTATTTCCCTTAATCATGAATTCCTAGTAAATTATTCTCTTCTTTTTTTCTCCCTTATATAGAATATTATAATCATCTAACTATTATATATATATATCTGTGTGTGTGTGTGTTTATATATATATATATATATATATTTGTTTAATATATACCAAATAGAATATCTTTTCCCTTAATTGGGTTATACATTTTTTAAATCTATTAAAAATTAATACATTTAAGTAAACCCAATTTGAGGGAACTTTCCTATTTTTTGTCTCATGTCAAGCCTCACCCCCATTAATTTTTTTAATCCATAATAGATTATAAAACCCATAATTATTTTATATATAACTCTATTGGATTAATGTTGGTTTTAGGAATAATAATTTGGTCATTCCATCTATAAAATAAATCTTCACTTATTTCATAAATCATTACCCAAGTGGTATATTTTTATTATTTCAACTCTGATATCCTTATCATGAAATCTCTAAAATATAAATTAATTATCAATTACTATGTTTCATTTTTATATATGAATATATAATGTATTTAATTCCTTTTTATCTTGGTTATCCTTATGATTTAGTCTTTAGTTTTTTCTCAAATCAACATTATGAAACCTAGTCTCTTCTAAGGAGTTTGATAATGCTTATGATTTATGTATGGTTAATTTTACCCATGTGGTATGAATATGTACTAATTTCACTTATGTGGTGGGTGAGAAAAAATTATATATCCTTCAAATTCTTTTGTTAGATTTTGATAATTCATGATATTCTTTTTATGGGATTTGGGAGGGAACATAATCCACTCTGGGATTTTTCCACATTATGATGACGGCCTTGGGAGTGAACCTTGATTTATTTTTATGAAATCATTTATTAAATTCATTGAAAATTTCTATGATCTTATGATATAATTTTTTAATACTATGTCACAATTTTTTTAATTATCCTTTTATTATTTCATGTTACGGCTCTTGACTCACATGTTAGGTTTTATTTCTCTACTTATTCCCTTACTGGTATTTCTTGATCCCCCATTTCCTTATGTATTCTACCCAAGATAGCTTGTACTATTTTAATAAATATATGGTAGTTAGGTGAAAAATTTTTAGTTTTAAACAAATCTGATTTTTTAGGATTATAATGATGTATTTTTATTTCCAATCATTCAAAGACACGATTTCAATAGATCCTTATCAAAAAAATTTTGGAAAATTTTATTACGAATTACGAAACAATATGTTATTAAATCTTGGGTCATATAAATTACATTTTTATTCCATTTCATCCAAATTTTTTTGTTTATTTTTCAATATTGTTAGTTAAATTAATACAATCCTAATTAAAACTAATTTTTAAAGATCTTATTTAATTTTAAAATATATAATGGTTTTTTATTTGATGTTTTAACTGTGTGAGAAACGTTATTTTCAATATATTATTTATTTTAGGAAAACATATTGAAAAATCTCATGTTATTACATTCTACCCCCCCCAAATAAATTGAATCCTCAGTTGTTTTATTTTTCATATTCTATTGAAAATATCAAAGGAAAACTCAATTATAGTGATGAATATGGGTATAATTTCTCAGGAGCTATCAATAATAAAAAATTGAAAACTTAAATTCTTCTTTAGAATAGTCTTGTCCTTAATATTTACTTTTTATCCAACTATTTGAGCCAAAATTCCACCACTATTTTGTATCATGACCAAAATTATGTAATTTGATTCTGAAGGGTGTTTATTATCATCCTTTCATTGTCATAGTGTCGTATAATAATATGAAATTTGTTTTCTTTATACTAGATATTTTTTCCTCTAAGTGGAGCGAAACAATCCATTACTAGAGTCAAGTTAAATTTATCTAAATGAAGGATAAAAATATTTCTACAATCCATATTCCTATAAAAATCAATATGGAATATATTATTTATACCACTACAATGTTTCTTCAATAATAAAATCTTCAAGGTTCTGATTTTGGGATTTACGAAAAAGAAATATTTGATATACTAGTGTTATTAGAATCAAATTCCAGTAATAAATATAAAAATTCATATTGGAGGGTATGTGTAGATTAAATATCAAAATAATATTTATATATAGTGATTTCAGAGGTATTAAATGTCCTTTTGGTCTTGTAGTTTGGTGATGATCATCATCTGGCACTATAATAATACAAGGCAAGGGAAGCGCTACCCTTTATCAGTGCTAAGTAGAAAGCGCTGATAAAGGGGTGGGCCTTTATCAGCGCTATTATTAGTGTTGAAAAGTGTTTTTATTATTAATTTATATAAAATTATTATATTTATATTCCAAAAGTTTTTTATTTTAATACATTAAATAGAAGAAAAATTTTTATAATTAATATATATTTTTTAATAATTAATATATATATATATAATGTTTTAGTTGAAATAATGTATTTCTAAGAATATAATTATATATATATATAATTAAATAATTATTGTATTAAAATAAATTACATTAAATGATAAATATATTTATTATATTTATTATATTTATTATATTTATTAGATTTTTATTAGATTAATTCATTATATTTATTATATTTGTTATATTTAATATATTTATTTCATTCATTTTATTTATAAATATATACTAGTTTTTTTAATATATATTTTTAATTAAAATTATTGAATAAATATGTGTTTTACAATGAATTTGGTCAACGAATCTATGCGTATATGTTATGTATCATATGTATGATTGTTCATTTGTACATTACATGATGTGGTATACTGATTAATTCATAATGTTACCCAAATGAACGATATATGTTCTAAAAAATGTAATTTTAAAATTTCCTTAAATATATTTAAATAATAAATATATATTTTTATATTTTAAATGATATATATAAATACGTTTCCAATACATTTGTAATTATAATTTTATTAATATAAATATATTAACAAATATATACCAATATTTATAAATATATACTATTTATGGTTATAATTATTAATAAATAAGTACATATTTTTCCTTTATATCATTTTAAATAAATATATATGAATATAAATAAATTATTAAAATTATACCTTTACCAGCGCTTTTTTAGCACTAATAAAGGCATATATTTATCATCCCAAAAAAGGACTCAAAAAATAAGTATTTATCAGTGAGATAATTTTAGCGATTATAAATAGGTGTTTTATCAGCACTCTTTGAGCACTGATAAAGATATACCATTATAAGTGCTAAAAAGCTCTGATAAAATTCATATTTATCAGTGCTAAAATTTTACTGCCGATAATGGTATGTTTTATCGGCGCTTTTAATTTAGCATTGATAAAACATACCTTTATCAGCACATTTAACTAGCACTGATAAAGGTTCCAACATTTTTTATAAAATAACCCTAACATGCCCCTCCTCTGTCGCACCCGTTCAAACTATCTTAGAATTTTAACCCTACAAAGTGACCCCTTCTCCATTGTGACCCCTCCTCCTCCTCCTTCACCTCCATCATTGCTACCTTCTCCTCCTCCTCCACCATGACAGTCCTCCTCCGCTGCCACCACCACTGCCATCCTCTCCTCCACCACCACGATCCCTCCTTTGATGCAACCCTACTTCTCATCCTCCTCCATCTCCACTACCTCCTCCTCCTCCTCCTCCTCCTCCTCCTCCCCCTCCAGCCGTCGACTCATCCGCCTCTACCACGATCGCCACTTCATGTGTTTTGAAAATGGATGATGGATCTTGATCGAGCATGGATGATCTTATGATATGGTGGATGGGCATTATTAAGGGGTCAAATCCATTTTGAGGTTTGTTTTTTCAAAACATCACCAATGTTTTATGTATTTTTTCATGAATTTTGTGATATTGAGTCTTTCCACCCTTGTGTAGTTGGTGTTAAATCAACTAAATTTGTTTCTCTTGGACCTTATGTATTGGGAAAAACATCAAGGGATGTTATGGACCCTATGAGTATTATTCCTTAATTCCACGACCATCAGTGGTTGTTGGAATAAAATAAAATACATTTAACATTACACTCAAGAGCCCTTGGAGGATTCCGTTGTGTTATACTATGACTCCTAGGACCATTGTTAACTGTATTTTTTCTACCATAGATATGGAATAAGTGTATAATTGAGAGACTACATTTTGATATTTTTACTAGGATTTTTCTAATTCACCACCTAAGAGTATTTGTGTTCTTTTTGGGCTATGTTCTATCCTTACATGTGATGTAGGGTGATTCAATGCACAATATGTTCCAGGTTTGAAAATTAAATTAATGGTAATTATGGTCTATATTAAAAATACGTATTTATCCAATGTAGAAAATAACATAGAGGGAACAAAATTGGTTCCCTTATCCTCCCTTGAATAAAATATGTGTGAATTATTTGAGGTTAGTGTGATCCTTGGCCCAAATGGAACATAATGTTTCCTTGTAGAATTTTTGACTTATTGGACTAACTTATGGGGTGATGTTTCCTCCCCCTTCTGTCCTATAATATCCAAGTGGGTTATAGCTTAGTTTTTTATTTTCATATGGGTTTGGCATGTGTGGATCAACTAATCTTAAACTTTGAGTGATTTATATGTTAGTAATATCGGGTTATGGTTTATTTAGTATTTTCTAAGATGTTTATAATGTCATTTTATATTGTGTATATACTATAATACACTATTACTATGGGTAATTCTATTTTTATGTGGTGGAAGTGCTACCCCTTGATTAATATATTTCTTTGTGTGTGGGATGACCTACCTAATCACTCTGACATGGCCTATGGACTGGGATGATATGATAATTTATGGTGAATATTCCAATATAATGGGATGATATACTAGATGTGATACTGTGAAGAGTTTTATGAGTTTCATTTCCTACATACCATATAATAATGTGATCGGAGATGCTATAACAATTATTAAATATTCCAATGGTTTGACAGGAACTATCCAGTAATATTTATATCTTAAAGGAATTCATTTGAGGGATAATATACCGATTTTAAGGTGATCCCATGACTAGAGAAATTATACCTTAGTGGTGGGAAATGATTCCCACTCCTTCTCCTTCACCACCACTTCCTTTTCCTCCTCCTCCACCATGACCTTCCTCCTCCTCCTCTACCGCTGCTACCTTCTCATCCCCCTCTTTCGTGATCCCTCCTCTATCGCAACCCTACTTATCCTCCTCCTCCATTGCCTCTGCCTCCTCCTCCACCTCCTCCTCATTTGACCACCAAATAATCCTCCTCCACCATGGTTTTCTCCTCCTCCTCCACCACCTACTTCTCCTATTTTTTCATGAATGGTCTCCTTGTCCACATGAGCTACTCTCGGGGGACCTCCTCATTCGAAGACCATCCCAGAAGCCTCCTCTACAGCACACAGATTCCCCCTTTGAGTCTCTTATGTAATTTTTTTTACTCTTCTGCATAGAAAGATAGTTGATGTGTAGATTTAGGTCTAATAGACCCTATAGTGGTATTAGTTCATGTCATTAATTACTAATAGCCTAGGATGAAGCTGTATGAATGAGATAATGATCAACCATGTTGTAACGTCATTGGTGGAGGTTTCTATGAGGGAAGAATTATGGTAATAATATGTAAAGGGTATTTATATTGATTGTTAATTGGGGCATAGTGATAGTGATTTGAACTTTATTGGTAGGGATCATTCCTTTAAAAGATATTTTTTTATCTTGAGTTGTGGGCCTTTGTGCTGGTACTGCATACTGTGATTGGTGATATTCATTGGTGGGTACTAGTGATAGAATAATCACTGGGTAGGCTGTTGTGTGAGATATTCCAAGGATTATTTTAAATCTTATATCATGTTGAGTACATGGTTTTTATTGATTATCCCATAGAAAATATTTATCATGTAAATAGTAAATTGTGACATCTCCCTTATAACCCTTGTAAGTATAGTACATAGAAATGGGCTGATTATGATGATAGTGGAAATGATAATGTGGATTCTTTATGAACTTATGGGTAGGGAAATCCACACATGGGGTGGTGTAGGTCGGTAACTAAATAGAAATAAAGAGATTTCTTGTTCATATATTTTTACCTATAGGTCTTAAGATCATCATGATATATTTTTTAACTATAGGATATTATAATGATGGATATATTTAGTGAGGATTATTAGGATGAGTCATGTATGAGTATCTTATGTTATAAACACTTTCTCTATGCTAGGTATCAATCACTGGCTAGCTAAGATCTCAGATGAGGCTTATCTTCCTTGATTTTTCATTATATCATTATAATTATTATATATCTTTGATGAGGATGAGGCATGGAGGCCTTAAGATTGCAATGTAGAGATACTCCAGCAATGTGAAAATTATTTCCAATTTTTTAATGTTTTTTTCACTGTACATCGTGGGGTATATGAAATTTTCTACAATACATAAATTATTTTAGTGGTTTGCATTTTGTTAAAGGTTAGCCATGTTATACTTTCCCTTGGATATACTTTATGTATGTTCATTTATCCAAGGGATCCATATTACACTGTTAGTCTTTCTCAGGTAGTAATTTGGATCTTTTATGACCTTCTCACGATCAACTTATAGAATATATTATTAGCCATGTGGAATTCCTTGTATTAGTGATTTAGATTGTGTTAGAGGTTAGAGTGGTTATTCCTATTTAGGTCCCCCTTTATGTATGTGAGTTTATCCATGGGACCTACCTTATGTTAATTGTTTGGATCATGTGGGATGATGTCTATGTTATTCCCTCCATACTATTTTTTTGGGGGTGGAAGTTATTCCATGAGACATATAGTCACATTAAAATTCATGATCAAGATTTAATGGTTCTACCTAGGGGATTAGTGTTGTAGGATAAACCTTATGGTAATTCAACAATGTGACATCATAGGGTGCACTATGAAATAGACCCTTAGGCAACACCATAATTTACTCTATTAATGAATTAAAAAGATATTTTTTTAGTTCTTTTAAATGAGGTTCCCCTATTCCTTATTAGTCCCTCGACCCCATCACCCAAGCCTCTCTGCCGCATGCCTCTCCTCTACCGTGAATGCACCTCTTCCGTGTGCAGTGAGTTTTAACCTCTTTCTCATTAGTTTCCTCTTGTTTTCATGTTTTTAATTTATTATATTGATTGTTATGTTATGAAATGTTTGGTCTAAAATCCCAGATGAAAATCATGGTTGTTGGTGGTCCTTGTTTGGGCACTAAATGAATTGCATGTTTCATGGTTTCTGTTGAAAATTTGAATATAAAAAATTGGTAATTTATGTATACTGACTATTGAATGAATTCCCAAGGATGATAAAACTTTTTTTGATAACCCCTGAATTATCAAACAGAATTGATTAAGGGATGCTTTGTAAAATCTGAAATTGTGATTGTTTGGTTTGTATGGTGTAGTTATTGTGAGCACTATTGATCTGGTTTTTGGGAAGATGGGTGTGATCTGCTTTTTTCCTTATTAATGCATGGATATGTAAAGGTATTGTTTACCATAACTAGTTCCATTGATTATAGTTGGATGATGACCCTAGTTGAACAACTGTTTTGTTATTTTTTGTGTAAATATTAATATTACTATATCAAGTCGGATGAATATGAATAAAGAATTTATGAATGCCAATTGATTGAAAAAAGAGTATGAAGGTGACATGAAAGAGTTTACCAAGTTCGAAATAGATCATGATTATGACACTTCTCAAATCATTTGTCTGTGTTTATGCTGTTGTTATTTAAGAAAAATTGGTCCAAAGGAGTTGTAATAACACAAGATCTATCACAAAATAGATCGAAGTTATACATGTTGGAATAAACATAGGGAAAATGAATACAGGTAGTGGCGGGGATAGAACTGTGTTTTATGGATCATCTGATATTATTACAAGCGTGTGTAATGAAAACATTAGTATGGAGGATATTATTATAGATGTGAATGATGATGAAGATCATATTGAGGAAATGAAAAAGAACAGTTGATGATGAACGTTTTGGTTTCCAAATATTGTTTTGGAAGTAAAATTATTGTGAAATTATGCCACTATATGCTGGTTGCACTAAATATACAACATTTTTATCCATAGTGAAGCTACATAATTTGAAAGAAGACAACGGGTGGAGTGACACTAGTTTTACGGAACTAATTTCTCTCCTGAATGACATGATCCTAAAAGATAATGAGATCTCGGTCTGAACATTAAATTGAAAGAAAAATGAAATGCTCAATGGGTATGATCTCTGAAAGAATACATACCTTCCCAAAAGATTGTATATTGTTTCCCAAGGACCAAAAATCACTTAAAGAATGACCAAAGTGTGGTTCTTCTCGATACATTAAAGATGAATCTAGTCCTGAAAAGTTTTATGGTACTTTCAAATCATTCCAAGGCATTGGAACCTATATGAAAGTTAGGATACTGTAGGACAATTAACATGGCATGAAGTTACAAGAATTAAAGATGGGAAACTGCATCACCTGGCTGACTCTCTTTAGTGGAAGAGAATTGTTCATGAGTATCATGAATTTGGAAATGAGCCGAGAAACCATCATCTTGCGTTATCTACATATGGAGTGAATCCTTTTGGTTCTCAAAGAATCTGTCAAATTACATGGTAGGTTATGTTGGTAAATTATAAATTACCACTATGGTTATTCATGAAAAAAATACATCATGACATATATGCTTATATCAGGAAAAAAAACTGGGTAATGATATTGATGTTTATTTGGATCCATTGATCGAGGATTTGAAATCATTATGGGATTCAAGAATTAAGTTGTAAGTTTCCTAAAAAAAATGAGTATTTCAATTTGAGAGCCATGTTGTATGGGGTGATAAATAACTTTCCTGCCTATGGAAAGTTTTCAGGGAATATCATTAAAGGAACTCAAGGGTTTTTTTGAGAACAAGGTACACAATCAATTAGGTTGAAACATTCCTTGAAAACTATGTTTCTAGGACATCACAGATTTCTACCCTGATGGCATAAGTATCGATATTGGATGACATTAGTCGATGGATGTTTAGAAGAACATAAAAAACTATCTCCACTAACAATTTAGCAATTGTTTGAGAAAATAAAAGATGTGGACACTACTTTTGGTAAACCATTTTCATAAAACCTTCTGAAAACCAGTTAAAAAAAAGAGATTACCTTTTTTTAAAATTAAGATACTTTAATAGTTTGTATGTCATAAATTTTCTTGATTTTATGCATGTTAAAAAATTTATGGGATAGTGTCATTGACATGTTGCTAAATGCACCCAGCAAAACAAAGGATTTAATTAAGGATTGATTAGACATGGTTGATATTGGAATATGAGAAGAGTTGTCACTAATGAAGGGTGAAAAACCAAAATTTCTTCCTCCTAATTCTTACACTCTTTCCCAGAAGGAGAGATATCTGTTTTACTACATCTTGAATGACGTAAAGGTTCCATAGGGGTATTCATCAAATATCAATAACATCATGTCAATGAGTAATTTAAAGATAAACGGTCTGAAATTGAATGAATACCATGTTTTGATGCAAGATATAATTCCTATAGCTTTATGATGAATTTTTTCCAAGAATTTATGCTATACATTAATGAAGATGTGTTTCTTATTAAAAGAAATATGTATCAATGTTATAAACTCATCAGCATTTCCAACATTGGAAAGATAAATTTCTGTCAGATTATGGGAATTGGAAATGTTATTCCCCCTGAAATTCATTAATATAATGGTTCATTTTATGGTTCATTTAGTAAGAGAGATTCAACTATGTGGTATTGTACAATATATATGGATATACCCCATTGAAGGGTATATGAAAATTTTGAAAGGGTATCTCAAAAATAGAAGTCATCCAGACGGCCGTATTGCGGAGAAATATATTGTTGAGGAAGCAGCTGAATTTTGTATCGACTACCTGTCTGGTGTGGAAATTATTGTCCTACCTAAATCTCGTCACACTAGGAAGCATGAGGGTGAAAGAATTTCTGGAAGAGATGTTGTCACAATCAATATTACAGTTTTATAGAAGTCACACCTTTAGGTTTTGCATTGTAGTTTTGATGTTGAGCCATATGTTCAAACCCACAATGAAATTCGTAGGCATTTTAATCCATCTAGGGCTAAAAATAGATATCAGATACACAAAATAGACAGTATATATGATGGTTTTGAGACCATATTTTTAATAATTTAGACGAAAATACAGACTCCATTTCAGAATGACTTCGATGGCTTGCTGGGGGAGAAAGTTTTTATATATTATCTTACAATGCTTATGTAGTTAACGGTTATACATTCTATAATAATGAAAATGATTTAGATAGTACCAAGTAGAATAGTGGGGTTACACTTATGGATGAAGTGATGCATTTTTTCGGATCTATGGACAAAAATCTAATTTATGCGAATATGTTATACATTGATATCCTCAAACAAATATAGAAGTTAGATTATAAAAAATTGAAATCGACTATTTTTCAATGAATGTGGTTTGATAAAAGGAGTGATGTTATAATAGATGAATTGGGATTCGTAAGAGTTGATTTCAGTAAGAAAGGGAAGAAAGACAAACCATTTATAATGGTATCACATGAATTAAAATTATTTTATGTTCTCGATCCCACAAACTAAAACTGGTTTGTTGTTTTGTTATCGACCAAAAAAACTGAAGGGTTAGATAAATGTTCAATAGAGGATGAACCTTTCCTGGGGAATTCACAGCCATTTCGTAGTGGTCCCAATGTAGATGGCATTTTTTATGTCAGAGGAGACCACAATGAAGGGAGTTACATAGTCTATAGAGGGGTGAAATATCTACATCCTTTAAGAAAAGAGTTAAATAATTAGGTTATTTTTTTATTGTAATATACATTGTGTTACATTATATTATTATATGTCCAATTCTACTTTTATGTTATCTAAATTAAAAGTTAAACCACTTCTGTAGATAATGACTTCCACATCTTCGGATGCGATCAATCAAACAGAAAAATATTTTTCTCAACCTACTTCTGCTGGTCCCAGTGTAGAGCAAGAATAGGTTTCTCAACCTATTGTTTTTTGTCCCAGTGCTGATGTACAAAAAGTTTCTCAACCTATTTTTGTTGGTCCCAGTGTCGTTGCTAGTGCTCTAGAGGAACATAATGATGATTCTTTGAAGGAAATTCTAAGAAATAAATCCCTGAAGCATAAAAAAATAAGATCATCGTTGTTTGATAGTGTTAGCCAAAATACATAAGGTAGAATAAAAAGGAATCAAATATGAGGTGGGATGGAATAAGTGTGGCCATGAATTTAACCCCAACAAAGCCATCATTAGTAGCTACATTTTAATAGTCACTCATTAACAAGTGCTAATTGGTGTACATTCATGGAACCATGTTGTCACCAGTCTTAATATACTAATGTGTGAAGTGATTACGGTAACATTATGATAACATTTATTTAATTTATTAAAATGAAATGAAATACTAAAACATTGACTTACTCTTCATTATCTATTGTAGAGTGTATTTATAGTATATGCCTTAGAAAAGGAATATATATTAAGAGTTTCATAAAGGATTCATAGAGTCTTCCGCACAATTATAATGAAATATCATCTTAATGTTAATAAAGGGAAAATCAAGCTGCACCCACCTCCTCTTTATTCACACTTGATATCCCAAGGAGCATGGGATGTATTTAGCAACTGTCATGGGGAGAAAAAATTTTAGGTACATTATGTCAAGTAAAATGTTGTTTTATGTTTCTTGTATTCATCACATTGATTGGAAGATTTTTATTTATTAAATATAAAATGAGTTATGAAAATAAATAATGGGAAACAAAACCAGCGTACCCCTATCGTAAAGAAAATATGGGGTACACTTTACTTGAGAATAAATTGGTACGTATTTTAAATATATCGTAATACTTTTATGTGACATAAAACAATACCATAACCGTGTTATTCTATTTATATGCAGATTGATGAAACGAAATCCAAATCCACTTCCATCCCATGAAATGTTCTATGGAAGTAGTCTCGTGTAAATAAATAGGGAATACTGATAGATGAAAATACAAAAAAGGTGTGGGAAACAAGTGTATGTAAGACATAATATAAATTTCCTTTTCATCAAATATCTATTAAAAAAATTACTACTTATTTTCTTATAATTTTTATCGTTCGATGTGACAGGATTAAAAAACACCCACACTAGATGCATACATACTTTCAATGGACTTGAAGCATCCAGAACTATATGGTTGCATCTGAGGTGAGTGTTTGGGGGTGACCCCCCAAACATATTTTCAGAAAAAAAAATACAACCGGAGGATAAAACTGAGGAAATGAAAAAGATGAGAGAAATAATAGATATCTTTCAAGAAGAATTAAAATACCAGAGATAGATGATAGTATGTTTTATAGGGGAGGAAAATGAGAAGAAACACCTCAACAACAACTCGTGTGTGAAGATCCTGCCCCACCCACCACCAGCTTTTAGGGGAGCCATTCCCCTCAAAAACCTCACTTAGTTGAGATAATAAATGTTATAAAAATTGTTTCTAAGAAATTTGAATCACATAGACACTGATACCATTCCAGTACTAATATTATATAGGGTGAAAATGACTATGATTTATATCTATAAACACCCACCTATCGACCTGTAGTAAGGGATACAGTGTTCAATATGAAGAACAACAAGATACACAACAGAAAACATCCAACAGATCATTTCAATGTGTCTATTGACATAGCTAACGAGATGAGTGCTGAGATACCTATTTCAAACAATTATGATGACTTTCTTACCGTCGAACAAGCTGTCAGAGCATTCATAGAACGACCATCTATTCTTGTAAAAAAATCGACAAGGAGGTATCCTTTTAAAATTTCTTTTTCAAGATGAACCTTTAACATTTAAATTAAAAAGTATTGAACAGATGAATGTTACTACAGACTGACAAAGAAAGGGGGGAGAAATGAAATATTAGCTCAATTATATCTCAGGGATCAACCAATTGATTGAAGCAATCTATTGAGGAAACCTTCACCCCACCCATTAAATATCCACATGTAATATCATTATAGGCTCATGTGGATACAAAGTTGATAGACAGAAATTCCCACACAGTTGATTTTAAAACAAATATACATAGAGGAAAAATTAGATTTTATTAGTGCTTAAAATGTAAATGAAATCCTCAAGTATGAATGGCTAGGTGCCTCAGTGGTAAATGTATACCTGGCATATGTTTTCATGATTTGATTTTACAAATGATGATATACTATGATAATTATGACTAAATAAATTTCAAATTTTTCGCAGGCATATATATGAAAAACAATAGGAGGGATTCCCCCATAAAAGAAATTTATACTCATTAGTCCTCACATCACCTCTTCAAAAGAAGAAATAAATTCTGATAAAGAAGATGAAATTGTAACGCCCCGACCCCAGTTACCCAGAGTCGGTGCATTATTTTAATACATTGGCATGATTACAAGTAATCAACTCTCGAAGGACCGATCAGTTTAGCAGTCATGGAAAATAGATTACATACATGAATGTTACATTACACTTCACAACATACAAAACAACATAAATAATCCTTCATGAATGCCATTATTCCCTTGTCTTAACCCTGCATATTAATCACAATACACTTCTTGGAATCCTGGGAAAAATAAAACATACAAAGGTGTGAGCTTAGATGCTCTGTAAGGATAATAATATAGCAGAAACATTCATAAACAAACATATACATTTAAGGTAATGTATAACTAAAACAGAAGCCTTTTAAAAATGAATATCAGCATAATATGGAAAAGATAAAATGAAATAATTCCATTTAATTATTCACATGGATATTCTACTAGTCGAATAATCACATGCAATATCAATAACCATTTTCATAACGATGGAATTCATAATGCCAAACTATCATAACCTCGTAGCCAAGGCGTCATGCGAAGACTATAAATAAGATTTTGTCAAGGCATCATGCCAAGACACTAGATTGTCTCATTAGTCCTACCGATTCATCGAGGAGCTATAGCGGGATCCACCAGTAACTTATTAAGTCCAATGGATTCCTTATATGAAAAGGTCTAAACATAACATAAACATTCGTATAAAAACTAGCATAAGAAATTTCAATGCTTTACCCATAAAACATGAATGGTATAAAAATAACACATCCACAGTCAAACATATCACAAAACCATCAACACAATATGGATGATTTTTATCATGATAAATCAACTTCAAAACAAGTTTAAAATCAATTAAAGAATTTTGACATGGATGAAAATGACTTGTAAAACTCTTTGAGAGAATTAACCCTTTTTCATGAAAACATTTAAAAGTTACAAAATTTGGAAATAAGTCATTTAATGAAATTTTTGAATCAAAGTGTCCCATACAACTTTGAAACTTTTTAAAGGAATTAATATTTTAAAAACATTCATGTCCATATAAATAAATCCTTAAAACCCATTTCGAAGACATGGACATTAATGAGAAATATTTAGAAGAATAAATATTTAAAACATTTGAAATGATGTTTTAGTAAAAATTCCCTTAATATAATACCTTTTAAAACACTTTCATAAAACATGGACATGGATAATAAATATGTTCCAATAGATACTTACGTAAAAACAACCTCGGATAATAAAGAGATTTTGAAATTAACCCTTACCAGTTTGGTAACTTACGAAACATACACCCCATGAAAGAGGTATCATACAACGAATATGTAAATACACTTAAATTAAAGTGTATTACATAAATAATACAATTATGGGAAGTAAATACACCACACAAAAGGTAATAGTGGAAATATGGCATGAATCTCATGGGAATAAGGGGTGAGCTGAAAAACCCCTTACCTTGTACTTTCCCTTGATATTGTGTATGTTAACCTCCTTTAATTTGGGTAACTCCCTTTGGTTTGAACCAAAAAGGACTCTTGACGTGCCTTCTGCCTAAGTTGAGGCTTCTAGGAGGAGGATAGGGATGTAGGGAGCTTAATTATGCTGATTTGGGAAGAGCCAAAAGGCTTGAGAGGTGTGAGGAATTGGTTAGAAGTGGTGTCTTTTTATAAGGGTGAGGAAGGACTCTTTAGAAAAAACTTAAAGTATTATTTTATAATAAATTCATATTCGGTATCTAATGGCTCAAAAGTATATTATTCAAATCATAAGGTGGGGATGGGTCTAAATCCTTTCAACCAATAGATTCTAGACAGTTTGGGTCATTATATTGACTTTATCTTTTAGTTTTAACTCTTGGTTAATTAGTTTGACACTTACCATGTCACTTTGTATTTTTATATTATATAGTTAATAAACATACTATATACCACCAAGCGACCCCCAAGTGGTCCATTAATAATACACCTATCATGATACAAGTCCTTTGGATGAACCTTAGATTTATAATAATTTAATATCAATTAATAATATTATATTTGTTTTAAAAAGTCTTTTATGTCAATTTTGACACTATTTGGTATTTTGTTTTTGTGAAAGTCAACACACAATTGATTACTTCATAGAAGATACATATAATCATCCCTAAAATGTCATAGTCACCATGAAAATTCGTGGATGTCATTAAAACATTGAAATTATATTTATTTTAATATTTATATTACAATTTATTTGATTCTTTCATTAATAAGGTAATTACTACATCATCATTGTGTCATAAATAAATTTAATTATTCAATGTATAAAAA
The DNA here is from genome assembly GCA_963277665.1 of Viscum album. NCBI lineage: Eukaryota > Viridiplantae > Streptophyta > Magnoliopsida > Santalales > Viscaceae > Viscum > Viscum album. Next base: position 1,786,499,238 of record OY728151.1, on the reverse strand, counting down.
TTATAATTAAAATACCATTATGTAGGAAATATTTTTATCTTTCTAATTAATATTTATAATCTAATTTATCTTATGTATCACCCAATATTAAAAATGTATTAGTTATTAATGTTTGATTTTAACTCTTTTAACTCTTCTTTGAATTAAATAATAATAAATGTCCTAATCTAATCCAAGTGGACCTAAAGGGTCATATTTTATTCCTAAGTTTGTTTTTTCTCGAATTAAATTTATCAAATAGAATTTGGACATGTGTTAGGATAATAATTATATCATTTTTACCCTTAATTACCCTATTTACTTTTTACTGTGGTAAATAAAAGTAAAAGTTACTATTCACCAAAAATTATTTTTATCTTATTGAACCACATTTTACTCTTTGATATTAACCATGTCTTTTGGGTTTTTGAAATTCCACTCACAGTAGTGGTAAAATTATGTTTTATGTGAATTTACAAATTTTCTTATGAGGTGGGTTAAAGACGGTGAAAAAGTTCAATAAAATTATTATATATCTAAAATTATTATAAACTGACTCCAATTAATTACATTGAATTTATATAGGTATTATATATATATTTTGACGAAAAATAAATTTAATTAATATAAATAATTATTTTTATAAAAATCCGGTTTTAAAAAGTAACTCACTCTTTTTCACTATTCATCAAAAATTGAATGTTTTCAGAAAAATACCAACAATTTACCCTAAGCTAATTTCAATATTACAATTTCAATAATGCAGTATATTTTACCAAATTTAAAACATAGAAGATTAATTTATTAATTTAAAATTAATTCCCGTTATTAAAACATAATGCGTGTTTTTAAGAAACAATAACTATCAAAAGATTAACACTTGTTTATGTCTGGTTTAAATGTGAAATTATGTCCAATGACCAACATTGGATTAAATGGTAAAAATATATTCTAAATAGAATTTCAAAACACTCAAATTCATTATTTATCACTATTAATTATTTCGATTAAAAAACTTGTTTTTAAATAAAATTTAGTAATTTTCACTATTCATCAAAATATGAAAGTTATCCGAAAAGTACCAAAATTTAACCCTTCGCTAATTTCGATATTCCGAATCCAAAAAAGAAGTCAATTTTGAGATATAAAATTTATAAAATTTCAAAAAGTGGGTATTACTATTCATAACTGCTACTTTGATTGGTCGTGGTGTGTGCTAGAACTCAAAGTTGTGTACAACACACACTACTGTATTATTCAAACAGAAGCATATCGTAGGAGCTTGGGATGTTATAATATACCCTCCTTCAATAAATTTCATCCTCGCAATTTATGCTCGGTATTGGAAACTTGGGGATGACATTTCAAAATATCTTAGTTGAAATCCCACATCGAAAAATGGATTAATGAGGCCTCTATTTAAAATAAAGAGTGGTAAGTATGAAGGTTACCGAAAATTACACATACTTGGGTTTCATGTATGAAAATATGGATATGGAAGAGAAATCTAACCATCAATATCTGATGGATAGTGGTAGAGAACATGGCTATGAAAAGGCCAACAATCCAAAAGCCATAAATTTGTGATGATCTAAGGTACCATCTAGGAAAACATTTTTGTTCTAAGTTCCTTTTCTTAATGTAGAGTAATTTATTTATGAGATTGTCTAAGTTCATAAGGAGATATACTTACTTTATAATTAGATTTTTATCCATTAATAAATTTCTACCACAAAACCATCTTTCACCCGAAAACATAATACAACCCAAAAATACTCTATTTATCCTAATCGTATAGGGTTCCAAATATAATGAATTTATATTTCACATATCAGACCCATAAAAAACTACATTATACCATCCAGGAACTTCACGTAGTCCAGTAGTAGGCAATAAATCCCAATTTCACTATGGTTGTGGGTTCGATTCCCACAGCTTTGTCCAACATGACGGGTCGTCAAATGGTCTGTGTGTTGTTCTTTTATAAGAATCCAAAAATAAACTTTCAAACATAATCGCTTCCAACCTTTATACTTATCCAAAAAGCTTTTGTAAAATCTCAGTCCAAAATTTATTTGAAAGATAAACATAATGTAGATCCTTTTTACCCCGTAATAGCATGTGAATACCTTCATCATGTATTCTTTTAAAACACTAAAACATCCTAAATTACCATAAAACCTTATTGATTACATTCATGCTCCCTTATTCCGTATAGAATACTGCATATACTTCATCCATCAAAAAATGTTGTAAACCCCAACAGTAATGGATTATACAAATCTTTAATCAGTTTCATGGCAGTCAAGAATATCCAATATAATTTACCCAAATCAACCATATCTTATTCCAAAATCAGTACCTCAATATTAGGACCATATTAACATTTATCATTCCTTCAACCAAGTAATTTCCAAAAAAATTACTCGCTCTAGAGTCACTTTTCTTAGAACCATAAAATCTCACATCCTCAATGAAATATTATTATCGTACAATCCTTATTTATTTCCAGTACATCCTTGATACAACACTTCAATGAAATAATTCCAAAATAACAACATAAGAACACTAGTCATTCCTCTTCATCTATGGTAGTATCATAACATGATTATTATCTAATAGCATCATTTCTGTCATAGTCTGATAACAGGGACATTGGTTTGTGTAGTGTTCAAAATTCTTGCAGATGAAGCATTGTACAATTGAAACCTTTTTCTTACACTGACAGTCACGTAATTGGTGTCCTTTTCTCCACACTTATAACATACTCCCATTCCCTTTCAAGCATTTCCAATGTGCTTATTTCTACAATTATCACATATGGGAAAATCCTTCTTTACCTTATTCCCTTTATATGTCCTTCTCTCTACCATCCTTTTCTTCTCTGGATTTCCTTCGAACCCATAGAATTCAGAGAGTTCATTACTGATCATTTGATACTATTTATTTATATGATAATAATATGTGGGAGACTATTTCCATTATAAATGTTTTCTTAATACCATGAATGATATGACCCTTCTTTATCATTGGATCATACGTATTACTGGAGTTCTCATTCCTTATACTGGGTTCCATTTCTAAACAATGGCATACCCTAAGTCAGTTTATGAATCAAAATTCATAATTCCAAACATGTAAAATACCTAACATAAATTGAATAGTTTATGGATATAATCCATAATCAAAAAAAAATGTTTTCTTTGAGGTGGTATATACTCATAAACCCTTCATAGAATTTTGTAAAGAAAATGAGAATTATTCAAAGCATATCCCCCGGGAGTGTCATAACCAAGAGTGCAGCAAGACTCGTTGTCGTGCACCAGTTCCCGTTAGAGTCTAGCACAAAGCGGTGTTTTCGGGTTTTACACCTAGGTACATCAGTCCAGAGCTGCCTCTACCTGGCCGTATCAAGACAGGGATGTATTGCTCGGAAAACTCACAAAATCATTACAATACCAAAATTTTTGGATGTTCATCTATAATAATCCTGAATGTCTATCTTAGGGTAATGTGATCTAATCAGAGTTTGTCTAAATCTAGGTTCCAAGGTTATTTCTAACCTCCCTCTGATACCAAATGTAACGCCCCAACCCCAGTTACCCAGAGTCAGTGCATTATTTTATTACATTGGCATGATTACAAGGAATCAAGTCTCAAAGGACCGATCGGTTTAGCAGTCTTGGAAAATATATTACATACATGAATGTTAAATTACACTTCATAACAAACAAAACAACATAAATAATCTTTTATGAACTCCATTATTCCCTTGTCTTAACCCTGCATATTAATCACAATACACTTCTTGCAATCCTGGGAAAAATAAAACATAGAAAGGGGTGACCTCAGATGCTCAGTAAGGATAATAATATAGCAAAAAATTTCATAAAAAAACATATACATTTAAGGCAATGTATAACTAAAACAAAAGCCTTTTAATCTTGAACTTTAGAATAATATGGAAAAGATAAAATGAAATAATTCCATTTACTTATTCACATGGATATTCTACTAGTCGAATAATCACATGAAATATCAATAACCACTTTCATAACATTGGAATGCATAATGCCAGACTATCATAACCACGTATCCAAAGCCTCGTTCCAAGACTACAAATAAGATTTTGACAAGGCCTCATGCCAAGAAACTAGTTTGTCTCATGAGACCTACCGATGCATCGAGGAGCTATAGTGGGCTCCACCCATAACTTATTAAGTCCAATACATTCCTTATATGAAAAGGTCTAAAAATAACATAAGCATTCGTATTAAAACTAGCATACGAAATGTCAATACTTTACCCATAAACCATGAATGGTATAAAAATAACAAATCCACAGTCAAACATATCACAAAACCTTAAACAAAATATAGAATATTTGTATAATGATTAATCAACCTAAATACAAGTTTAAAATCCATTAAATAATTTTTACATGGATGAAAATGATTTGTAAAACTCTTTGAGAGAAATACCGCTTTTTCATTAAAACATTTAAAAGTCACAAAATTTGTAAAAGAAGTCGTTTAAAGACATTTTTGAATCAAAGTGTCCCATACAACTTTGAAACTTTTGAAAGGAATTAACATTTTAAAAACATTCATGTACATATAAATAAATCCTTAAAACCCATTTTGAAGACATGGACATTAATGAGAAATATTTAAAACATTTGAAATGATGTTTTAGTAAAAAAGTCCGTTAAAATAATCCCTTTTAAAACTATTTTATAAAACATGGACATGGATAATAAATATGTCCCAATAGATACTAACGTAAAAAAACCTTGGATAATAAAGTGATTGTGAAATTAACCCTTACTATTTTGGTAACTTACAAAACATACACCCCATGAAAGAGGTATCATAAGATGAATATGTAAATACACATAAATTAAAGTGTATTACATAAATAATACAATTATGGTCAGTACATACACAACACAAAAGGTAATAGTAACAATATGGCATGAATCTCATGGGAATAAGGAGTTATATGAAAAACCCATTACCTTGTACTTTTCCTTGATATTGTGTATGTTAACCTCCTTTAATTTGGGTAACTCCATTTGGTTTGAACCAAAAAGGTCTCTTGAAGTGCCTTCTGCCTCCAGTGAGGCTTATAGGAGGAGGATAGGGATGTAGGGATCTTAATTGGGCAGATTTGGGAAGAGACAAAACGCTTGAGAGGTGTGAGGAATTGGTTGGAAGTGGTGTCCTTTCATTAGGGGGAGGAGGGACTCTTTAGGAAAAACTTAAAGTATTATTTTATAATAAATTCATATTCGGTTTATAATGGTTAAAAAGTGTATTATTCAAATACTAAGGTGGTTATGGGTATAAACCTTTCAACCAACATATTTTAGACAAGTCTGGGTCATTATATTAAGCTTATCTTTGAGTTTTAACTCTTGGTTAATTAGTTTGACACTTACCATGTCACTTTGTATTTTTATATTATATAGTTAATAAACTTACTATATACCTCCAAGATACCCCCAAGTGGTCCATTAATGATACACCAATCATGATACAAGTCCTTTGGCCGAACCTTAGATTTATAGGAATTTAATATCAATTAATAATATTATATTTGTTTTAAAAACTCTTTTATGTCAATTTTGACACTATTTGGTGTTTTGTTTTTGTGAAACTCATCACAACTTGATTACTTCTAAGAAGATACATTTAATCAGTCCTAACATGTCATAGTCACCTAGAAAATTCTTGGATGCCATAAAAACTTTGAAATTGTATTTATTTTAATATTTATATTACCATTTATTTGATTCTTTCTTTAATAAGGTAATTACTGCATCATCATTGTGTCATAAATAAATTTAATTATCTAATGTCTAAAAATTATAATTAAAATACAATTATGTACAAAATCATTTTAGATTTCTAATTAATATTTATAATCGAATATATCTTATTTATGACCCTATATTAAAAATGTTTTAGTTAATAAAGTTTGATTTTAACTCTTTTAACTCTTCTTTGAATTAAATAATAATAAATGTCCTAATCTAATTCCAATTGGACCTAAAGGGTCATATTTTATTCCTAAGTTTGTTTTTTGTCGAATTAAACTTATCCAATAGAATTTGGACATGTGTTACGGTAATAATAATATCATTTTTACCCTTAATTACCCTATTTAATTTTTACCGTGGTAAATAAAAGTAAAAAGATACTATTCACCAAAAATTATTTTTATCTTATTGAACCAAATTTTACTCCTTGATATTAACTGTGTCTCTCGGATTTTCGAAATTCCACTCATAGAAGCAGTAAAATTAAGTTTTATGTGAATTTAAAAATTCTCATATGAGGTGGGTAAAAGACGGTGAAAAAGTTCAATAAAATTCTTATATATCTAAAATTATTATAAACTGACTCCAATTAATTACATTGAATTTATATAGGTATTATGTATCTATTTTGACCTAAAATAAATTTAAATAATATAAATAATTATTTAAATAAAAATCCAGTTTTAACAGTAACTCATTATTTTTCACTATTCATCAAAAATTGAAAGTTTTCAGAAAAATACCAAAAATTTACCCTAAGCTAATTTTAATACTAATAATTAAATAATGAAGTATATTTTACCAAATTCAAAACATAGAAGTTTCATTTATTAATTTAAAATTAATTCCCGCTATTAAAACAAAATGCGTGTTTTTAAGAAACAATAACTATCAAAAGATTAACACTTGTTTATGTCTGGTTTAAATGTGAAATTATGCCCAATGAACAACATTGGATTAAATGGTAAAAATATATTATAAATATAATTTAAAACCACCGAAATTCATTATTTATCACTATTAATTATTTTGATTAAAAAAGTTGTTTTTAATTAAAATTTATTAATTTTCACTATTCATCAAAATATGAAATTTATTAGAAAAGTGACCAAATTTCACCCTTGGCTAATTTCGATATTCCGAATCCAAAAATGAAGTTCATTTTGAGAGATAAAATTTATAAAATTTAAAAAAGTGGGTATTACTATTCATAACAGCTACTTAGATTGGTCATGGTGTGTGCTAGAACTCGAAGTTGCGTACAACACACACTATTGTATTATTCAAATAGAAACATACCGTAGAAGCTTGGGGTGTTACAGAAATAATGTCATCCCTGCTCAAATTGTTTGAAACAAAATTAAAAATGACATACTCTTTTTAATAAAAATGGTGCAGGGGTAAAACACTACAATTTAATCATATCAACTATATTTTCATTTCATTCATTATTTTTTTTTGTATTTTTAAGAAGCATTGGATGCTGATTGTAGCCAATTTGGATAATCCAAAAATTTATTTTCATGATTAAGTGCATGGATATTCAACAAAATAACCATGAATTATGGCGTTTTTCAATTTTTAATCCACTAGATCCTACATATTAGAACTAAACATCTAGTTATATAATTTATATTATCATTTAATGAGGATTCTATTATGATAGAGAGGTGCATCATTATCATATACTTCATGGAATGAATCTAGTGCCTAAGGATAATAATGCCTACAAGATCTAAAATTGGGCATGTATCCTGGTATATATAATAATATTTCACTATCCAAACACATATAAAAAAGATTACTTATTTCTCTTGATGTTTCTGCGGTGTCCAAAACCAAAAAAAACAGAAAGGACTGTGGTTATTATGTTTGTAAATTTATGAAAGAGATCATATTTCATCAACAAACTAGTATCCCAGAAGAGTTAATTTCGAAAATTATTATGAGTTCATTTAAAATATATATTAATCCTTTGTGTATTTATATTTTTTCATTACTACAGTGACTATCGGAAAAACTCATATTCACAAGATGACATAGATGTGTTTAGAAACGAATGGGAAGCATACATGATGGAATATTGTACACAAATAGGATGAAGGTGAATTCCTAATGCTTATGTTATCCTTATATGATCATTGATATCTCCCTTTTTTACATTTGTTGATCATATATGACCACCCTTTATTATGTTTTATATCCATAGATTATAAGGAATGGTTTTAGAAATTATTTGTCTTTCTAATAAAGCTTAACAAAATGAGAGACTCTTAGGAACTAGTTTCTTAGTTTTCCAAAATCACTAGATCTAAAATATTATGGCATGGTTCATTTATATTCGGTATTTTGGTCATTTATGACGTTGTTTCTTCTGATGCAGTGTATTGAAATAATATTGGTTGTAAACCACCCACATATTTAATAACTAAACTAATGATTATTCACTACTCTTTTGTCAAAGAATTTGATCTGAACTTCCGATCCGGCGTCCTCAGGATGCTCTCATCCGACACCATCTTTATGATATCATCATTCATGGTAAGTGGGTGGAGGAAGATATGGAAAAGTTAACAATGAATGATAATATCATAGAGATGGTGTCAGATGAGAGCATCATAGGGATGTCGGATCAGAAGTTCAGATTAGATGTTATGCTAAGATGTAGTTAATCAACAGTAATAAAGTTCACAACGAATCATTAGTTTTGTTATTATATTATATTTGGACCAAAGAAACCCTTTGGGAAGATGTAAAGGTAGTATTACAATATAATATGTCTATTTTAATGAAAAATTATATAATGAAATATTGATTTGATTTTCGTTATTCCTTGCAAAGTTCATTTATTTTAGAAGATTTCTTTCCATGTGACATGCCTTTATAGGAAGAGAAATGATGTTGTGTTTTCTCAGTCATAGTGGTAATCATGATGTTTTCACAGTAAAATCATTGTCTATAGATATTACATCTCAACAATTTCTCAAATAAACCTGCATCATATATACATATGCATGCCCATAAAAATCTGGGTGCCTACGCACCTCATATAGAATGTGCATCACATCAATGCCCAGAAGAATACACACCACACATAAAAATTCAATAAGAAGAAGAAAATACTTTGTTATAAAGAATTGAATACCTGAATGATTCCCTTGGGCTTCTATTTTTTATTTATTATTCTATGATACTCATGGTATTCTGTGAAATTGCCTATAGATAGGAGAGTAGTGGGAAATTTATTTCACTAATGACTCAATATTTCATAGCTCTATGAGAACTCATTGGTTTTTTCTCTACATCACATAAGCCTCTTCATGTGATCGGGTCAAATAAGCTTCTTTTTATGAATTCGTCATGTGAACTGATCATGCGATCTCATCGCATAATCAAATCCCATAAACAAATCAAATAATCTAAGTAATTCACTTGAACCATGATTCATGTATTCTTGTCATATTTTCATGATCACATAAATCATTAAGGGTCATGTAATCATATAATTATCTCATGTTCATTTGGTCATGTAATCCTATTATGGTCATGTGATCACATGACTTTGAACAAGCCATGCACTTAATATGATATTTCTAAAAAGTTATGTGCACCTTTCTTACTCAAGTCCATTTTTTATCCCAAAATCGTTCATTCTCAAAATTAATATAAATTTTTACTTTCTTATGATACAAATGAATTCAATAATTTAATCTAAGGAGGATATATTTCATTGGACTATAGTGGTCGATAGTGTGGAAGTCGACCAATGCATAGTCATTCAGTCCACTCATGAGCATCATAAAATGTTTATGGGAACCAATACAATGGATTTTAAATTTTCTAATAATATTACCTTATATGGGTTTGTTATTTGAAATTATACTATGATATATCCACCTAATGAATGGATCATTCCTCCCTTCTACATCATTAAGAATAATAATATGTCTAGGGAGAACATCTCATATGTGGGTAATTTCATCTCCAAATAAGAAATCTCTAACGATTAATGTTGTAGACTGTGTGGATTAATTTTAAAGGGTTCTAACGTGATATAGAGCATAAAACCCAAATTTATATATCAAAATGTATAATTATATATCAAATTATAAGTTTATATGGCTATTTGTCTAGGTTATTCGATCATGTGGAAGCTTTGGGATGAACCAGGGTTGTCCCTTCTTGGTTTAGTGTACTGCCCCAGATTTTGTCATTGAGATGAAAAATACGGGATTTTATGAATCTATTTAGGCTTAAAAAACCCTTACTTATGGCAAAAAAATTATGATGTTAGACTTGTCCAGTTTATAGAGTCAATAAATGAACACATTTCATTTTTTTTTTATGGTGAGTTTGAGATCAGTAAATGGGACAATAAGTTAATCTATGGTACGATGATTGTAGGAGACAATAATGTTGAGTAAATTAATCCCCCATATACTTGGGATTATATGGAATTGAATCCTCCCATTATGAAGGATCTCATCAATCTGGACAGAACAACCCTTGGGATGTACCCATATCCAGGGGTTGGCACCTCTTTCAACAGGTGGGATGACATGTTCATCAAGAAGACACATCATGAGTGTTTGAATAAAAATCCCAAGGATTTTCCAACATGGGAATCCTATTTGGAATAGGTTTATCACATTAAAAAAGTTTAAGAGTGTTAATTCAATGTCTAGGGATGGTTGGTCACCTCACAAGACCATCACCTTCTTCATCTAGTAAGCTTCATAGCAATGTACTTAAGTGGGTACTTGTTCACAATGTAGAAAAATGGTGGAGTTATGGTCTCCCCATAAATAAGTGTAGAGGTTACTGCATGTGGTAAAATTATCATCTTGTTTGTTCCCATGTTGGATAAGTTATTTTTCCAACTTCCCCACATCTATAAGGGTATGCCCCGTTCAGAATATTCAGCCCCTTCTAACTTCATTTTGGTTGGATGGGGGGCCCACATTGGTGGATATGAGTTACATAATACTCATATAATTTTCAGTAACCAGTTCAGGAAATTTCTATAAATTATCAGCGGGGTCAGGCTAGTCACACTAAATACATAGGTGATCAAGAGAAAAGTGAACCACTATGATCAGTTTTTGTATACCATATGAAGAACCAACCTATGAAATTACCAATAATGTAAAGGGTGATCATGTATCCTAAGAATATATTTTAGCCATTTGTGAGGGGGTTTTATCCACATGGATTAATTGAATGATATTCTACAAGTGGTGTGAGTCATACCACTTTGGGAGATAGTTCATTTTATTCAAGTGAAATTACCCACCCCTCCCCACATCCATTCAGAAATTAATCACATGGTGGCTCAAAAAGTGTGTATAATGGTCACCTGATAGGAAACATAAGTTCAAGTGACCTTCCCTCTAGATATTTTGTGTTTTTCCTCTCCATGTCTTGTGTCGATACATTGGTATGATCATACCTGAATGGTTAGTTGGCTCTATTTTTGATAAAGAACGTAGATCATCTAATAGTGGTTGAGGAGGAGGACATTGGGGCACTGACATCATAAAAAAGATAAATTCCCGAAAAAAAACATCTTCTATAAGACACACATCTATTTGGTTGTCTTAGATGAAAATAAGGGACTTAGATCCAACGCCAACAACAAGGAGGGTTCCAATATATTTTGTAAAAATATATTGGGTTACCATGAAAGAAGTTATAGTCTGTTGGGCATCTTATCTAATTATTGTGTTGTTTCCCATCACATTCCAATACTGGGAAAAATAGAGGAGGAATACATTGAACATAGATTTTTGGAGAGTGTTGTGTAAAGTGGAAATAGAGCTATAGGGATTTGGGAGTGTGACCGCTCCCAATGGAATCTTCTATGAACAACATCCCATTGAAGTCAGATCACATCTCCAGTACCATAGCATGATGATTCATTCTGTCGAAGTCCATTTCCATTACACAACCCTTTCTTATAGAATGATAATTGCTAGCACAATGGTAACTAGTGTAGATAAAGGAGACTATTACAGATCTAGTGAAGAGGTAAGATAAGTTTTATCATTACATTCATATATTATTTATTATTTTTATGACTATGGTGAAATGTATTTTCTCTTGGATAATTCTAGAGGATGGTAAAATTTGGGAACCTCCCGCCACTCTAGTTTACTTTCCCAAGGACACGGTGGCCAAATTTGTTTCAAAAAGTGACTAAGAGGCTGATGATCAGGGATTTCCAAGTCCAATGGAGATCATGGATGTGGTTGTTTCTGATCCAAAGGAAACACCATTTGTGCCTCCATCCGCACTACCTTTTGCACCTCAAGTTATCTTTTAAATTTTCTTCCTCTAAGAGGATTAATAAGAGAAAGTGGGCAATTTCATGCACTAAGAAACCACTAAAAATAATTAATTGTTGTACTATAGGGACTTATTTAGTTTTCATTACTCTAGTAGATTATCATAGACACTTACCAACCCATTTCATGGTTAGTTATCATGTACCATCAGGGCTTATGGCCCCCTACCTACCCAAATGTGTCTTTTTTTTAAATTGACATTTTATTAATTTATTTCTTTATATTAATGTTTAATTTATATCATTATTGTATTAATAACATAATATTTATTTTCATATATAGGTGTTATTTTTTTCATGAGTTTGTATGCTTTATTCTGCAACTAATACCATGGATGATAATTTTAGGGATGGGATCATGAATGAAAAAAGGATGAAACATTAATGTTTTTAACCTTTTGTTGGATAATTTTAATTTTAACCATATAAAACATTATTTGAAATGTATATGGAAGTGAGTTTTTTAATACTTGTGATTTAATGTAAATGTATATATAATTGTTTGAAAAACTCTTGTGTGTGATGTTTAATTATTCTATGCTTTGTTTTTGTGTAGGTGTTGTTTTGGGCAACTATTTTGTGTGTAGGTGCTGTTTTTTGTTGTGTGGGCAGGAGCTGTCTCAAATGTGCATGTATTGTTTAGGTGCTAGGTTTGCTCAGGAAACATGGACATTATTACCGCTAATAAAGGAATGATAAATTAGGACTTTATTAGTGCTAAAAAAAGAACTGATAAAGGGGGACATTATTAGTGCTCAAAATATCAATGATAAAGGTGGCTCTTTATCTGTGCTAAAAAATCACTAATAAAAGTGGAATTTTTTCAGTGCTTTTTTTAGTGCCGATAAAGGGAACTCTTTATCATCTCTTTTTTAGTGCTATTAATGGGGACCCTCCTATCTTCTCAACAATTAGCAACACTTTTCTATAACTATTAAAGATGGTTTTCAGCGCTTTTAAAAGACATATTTGTAGTAGTGTTGGTTTTTCCTTGGATTTGGGAATTTACATAGATAATTCCCATGTTTCCTAGATATAAGACATTAAATTATTAATTATCCATTAGGATGATCTATTTTTAGTTGATGACCCAAACCTCTCATACAAAGATGTTACGTCTTTTTAATGAATATTCCTTACATTACCCAAACACATGTTGAAGGATCGTCATGGTATAATGCCTTGTAGAAAATAACCAATATTCTTATTTCTTCAAATATATTCAATATATCCCTAAAATAAAATTCCATATAGTACTCTTCATATAAATACCCTTAGTAAAACCCTTTTCATAACATGGGGAAATGAACCCAAAGAAAGGGTGAGCTCAGATGCTCGATAAGGGAAAATAAATGAGGCATCTTCATATTGTAAACATAAGGTTATGAGAACTAGATAATAAAATTTGAAAACCATACACCACATATCATTAATCATAAACATGAGTCATATAATAAATCATGGTATTATATAAGACATGAATCATAATGTAATCAAAGAACATAAACCTTGACAACATAACATTGGAATAAAGCATATATTTGTTGCATACACATATGCATGAAAAATAATTTCCTAAGTAGTTCAATTATTATTTCCAATAATATCATAATATATTGGCTAAACTCCCCAAACCATAGTTTTAGTAAAGAACCACACACAAGACTATCATAAAAAACAAGTTCCTTTACTTTAATAGGTTCTCTCACCATTTTAATCCTTTCGGTCTCATGATATATAAATCATTACCAAATGCATTGTAGGGAGATATAGGCCCCATCCATGACATAATGAAAATCATAAATATGTGTGGCACAATATTATAAAGTATTCTTATTTTCATAACCCATGAGATGATATGGGTCTCATAAACATTTCATCATCACATAACTTGTATAAATGAAATAACTTTAATTATAATTTCATTATTTTATAAAACAATATCACAAGGAAATAGAAATGGGTTTCCTATGAATTTTATTACACTATAACCTATGTAAGATAAAAAGGTTTTGTAATCATTTTTTCATCATAAACATAAACCATCAAGAGAGAGTATAAGAATGGTATTCTTGGATCATTTCCCAATAAAGCATAGGTAATATCAAAATATTACTACTTAAATGTAAAATTATTTTGAAATATCACACGGAACATTTATTGTGGAAAATATGTTTTTTTAAATAAATTTTCAAAAATAAAAATTCATCATATAATTTGGAAATATATTTATTTTAAAATAACCACTAAAAAATATAAAGAAATATCTAATAATAATTTAATATATTTTTTAGGAAAATTTAGTTTCCTTTTTGAAAATAACATTTTACAACATAATTTTTATTCAAAATCTATCTCTTTTAGTATATCCTAGAAAATAGATATATAAATATTTAAAAATAATTTAAATAAATTATTAACGATAATATCCTTTCCTCTTTCAAAAGATTTTTTTAAAACCTAAAATATTTTGAAAATAGTTTTCATTGAAAATAACCTTGAAAAAAATAAAGGAATATTTAAAATTGATTTCAAATATTTACTGAGGAAAATATATTTTATATCATGGAAAAAATATTTAAAAAAATATTTTCAAAATCTATTTCATTTCAAATTACATTAAAACATATAAAGGAATCATTAAAATTAAATCAAACCAACTCTTAAAGAAAAATATCATTTCCAATTTGAAAAAACATTTTAAAACATAAATCATTTAAAATATTACTTTCTTTGAAAATAAACATGCAAAAATATAAATTAATATTCAAATAAAATAATAGACATGACACTTGTCAATTCTCTTTATTTAGTACATATTAAAAATTATTCCATTCATATTTTTGGTAAAAATCATGCAAGAATTTATTTTAAAAAGACAAGAATATTAATTTAAAAAAATTAAATGTAAAACATTGGTTAAAATTTATTTAATAAACCATTTTGAATAATTAATAAAAAAATAATACAATTTTAGAAATAATGGTTTTAGAATGAAAAGGGTTTTCAACTGAAGATAGAAATTAAGATGATTTTTCCTAAAAACATTATTTTATTCTCTGGAGTATATAAAGATATTAAAATTTAGATAAAATATTAATTCTATGAAAATAATAATATGAAAATAACATTATTGTTTTTACTGTTATATAGTTCATAAGATTTTATCATTAGAAGCATAATCATGAGTAATTCAAAAAATCATGAGATTGTAACATAAAACTCTTACAACTTTAATAACTTTGAATGATAAGTCCCATGAATTTATAATGTTAAATTAAACATATAATATCATGATAATAAATAATTTCCTGATAGTATATGTAAAAATTGTATTTATATACACCTCATAAAAAAATATTGGTTCATAACATAACATATGTCGTGAGGAAGGTAGATTAAAATAAAAAAATCACTTATCGCTTTTGTAACATTGGAAACATAAACCCCATGAAAGAGAGATACTCAAATAAATATGTAAATAAAAATATTTTTTATGTTAATAATCATATAATACATTCATTTTCACTATATACACCACATAAAAGAAATAGGTGGTGAATATGTCATGTATCTAATAGAATAAAAATGTAAGACGAGAATCCCTTACATTAAGTCAAGACTTCATTCATACATGTTCAAACCTAATGTATAATAAATAAGAATTTATTAAAAATATATTATATAACCAAGATCACATTTATCAAACCATATATAAATTACTTATGACCTTTTACATGATGGTTTAAAAATAACAGTTTTATTCAAATAAATTTTCAAAAAGTGACAAAATTTAATATTAAAATTAGTATGCCAAAGGTGATGAGACAGATTTTTAGAGAATTTTTTTTGAAGTGTAAAAAGGGTTTTATTTATATATATATTTTAGGAAGAAATTAAGATTTATGTCAAAAAATATATTTTCTATTTAATATATTATTTTCATTAAAATAATTAACAAAAAAATATTTTTCAAATTAATTGATGTAAAACGTGTTTTTGGGCATAAAAATATTTATTTCATAAAAATAATTCCTCTTTTATCAATAGGTTTTTATTTTCATTTATAAATAGTTATACATGAAATTATTCATTGAATATAAATACTTAAACTATATGTTTTCATAATTTAGTAAATCATATTAATAAATTACATTCCAATGGTTAGGTGATAACTATCATATTAAATAATAAATTTTTAATATTTTTTCATATTTCATTTTAACCTAGGGTTTCAGGTGATGAAAAATGCACTAAGTATTGAGTTTAATAAAAAATATATAAATGAATAAATTTATAAAAATAATATTTCACACAATCTCTAGGTGTTACATTATACCCCCATAAATAAATTTCTTCCCCAAAATTTGAACATTTTCTAGGTAAATAAGGGTTTGACGTCTGAATATTAATTTTTGGGAAACCCAAATCATAAAATGGGTTAATAAAATCGTCTCTTGAAAATATAAAGGTATGTTAAAAGTTCATATGTAATAACAAACAATTTTTCCCAAATCATATAACATAGGTTATAATTTAAAAAAATAGACATATTTGATAGACTAACACCCAAATACTGATAAAGAGTAAGAGAGAACATTTTCAAGTGTAATTTAATGACCAAAAAGGCATAAATTCTGGATAGTTAAAAAATTAATTCATTCATCATAAATGAACATAACATTTTATCATTTTATTTTATGTTACATTTCCTAAAGTTAGTTAATTTTGATGAAAATATATATTTACTTTATTTTATTTTTTTCATAAGCACAATCTCATCATTTGGTTATTCATTGATAAATTTTCACTTCATCTATTACTCCAAGAAATGAAGATGAATTTTTTATTCTAGGAGAACTAACATATAACAGGATCAATAATATATTTATATGTCATCAATCTCTCGTTATCATTATAAAAATGGTTAACACAAGTTATCCGATATATATAAATCTTCATATGGTGAGGTAATACATTAACCTCTAATAAATCATCCAAAGTTTAACTTAATAAATTATATAAATATTTAACCATAAGGATACTCCATGATTGTATGAATTCTTAATCAATAAATTTAAAAATAATTTCACTAAATTCCCTAAATTAACTTATCATTATTCCCACAAACATAAATTATATGTTAATTTCATAAACCAAATATGTGAATATATTGATTATATATTTTATTAAAATGTGTAAATAATGATAATTACCATAAAAACATAATAAAAAAATATATACTTCCTCGTTCCTTGCATAAAACATTAGATTATTGAGTATATTCCATAAATCCAATAATGTTGTAAACTCCATCAATGATATCATAAACAACTTTGTCCATAAATCATTAATTAGATCCATGGTCATCAATACTATCTAATTTCATTTATATATAGTTTATCCCAACATCATTATATAAACATAAAAACATACTAAGTGTTATCTTCCCTTAATCATTTATTTTTCACCAAATATCCCCTTTCAAATAAATCACTTGTCTAGGTCATCAATACTGATTAACATATTCTTGAAAGACCTTGATGAAAAACTAATATGGAAAAATTATTGTATGATTCATTATTTGAATTAAAAAAAGCCACTAAGACACAAATTAAGCCCTCAAACCCCAATATATAAACACATCAATCATTCAGTATTCTTATTACACCATTTACTATGATTGTTCATATTATTCCTTAACACTTATTTCATTTTATATGTCAATTTTACTCTCTTCATCATCTAAAATATAACCATTACTCATAGAACTTTGTTGATTCTTTTCATGATATTTCATCTTAGGAAATTTATTTTTATAATTCTCATATTCTCCACATTTTAATCATTCAACAATATATTATATCATAAATTGAAAATTATTCTCATCAAATACATTAACCAAACTATTCATTTTTCATATCCAATTACTTTCTTTGTGTCCTCATTTTCCACACTCAAAACATCTTCACATTCCTATGATATATTCACTAGGGTGAATCTTACCACATTCTCGACATAGAGGAAATAGAATCTTATTTTCTTCATGGTCTCCACCACCCAAACTCTCAACGAACTCTATAATTATCTTATTTGATGAGTTTGAGAGTTGGTTAAGGGGAAATTTTCTAATAATATATCATGATAACTGATTAAGATTAATCATATTATTCATCACTGCAATCATCATGCCAATTGTGTTCTCATCATCACATTTTCTATCACATTAAACATTAATCTATTTCTTTCATGTTCCTCCATTATTTAAAGGAAAAAAGCATAGTGTGAGAAATAATTATAATATTGGGAAACCACAAAATCTTGGAAATCACTTATATGATCTCTACATTATGTCACCTTTTTATAATATATGACACCTTCGGCATAAACTATTTAATTCATGATCTTTATTTAAATCATTCATAATGGGTCATAGAGATTTTGTGAATTTCAAAATCATATCCCTTGGGATATTCAATCTAGGTGGGCATAAAGGCATGTTGACATACACTAGGTGATGATCAAATCCAGCTCAATGCACCCTTTTCAAATATATTACCCAAAGTTACTTTTTTTCAGGATCTACATCTACTTGATGTATGTAGACATAGATGTAATTGATTGGAAACCAATTTCTCAATACTTTACTAAAATTATAATATATTTTCCTATTCTTTGCCTCATTCCATGACTTATCATTAGACATGTCCTTAGGGATCTCACTAAAGTTTTATCATCCTAGTTTTTAAAGGTTAAATAAACCTATCCTCTAATACCAATTTTAATACCAAAACTTCTCATACATTAAGATTATATCTTTTTACATAAATATTCATTACATTACTAAAACACATTCTTGATATTCATAAATATATAGTGCTCGGGAGAGACTCCACAAAATATTCATATTACATAAAATATCATCAACATATCCCATAAAGATCTTTCATATATTACCTTTTAAGACATTTTCTACTTAAAACCTGTCTTCATAACCATATAAAATGAGATTTAAGAAAGGGTGAGAACATATAATAAGTAAGGAAAAACAACGGATATATTAACATATCAATAGAATAAGTATATAATAACAAAATATTAACATTTGGAAACCATAACCCTCGTATCATAGATAATAAACATGAGTCGTGAAATAAATATTGGTAATACAAAAGACATTAATCATAATAGAGTAAAATAATTTAAACAGTGAAAATATAACACTATCAAAAGGCACATATTTTTTTCATAGACATTAGCATAAAAAATCATTTCCCTAGTAGTTCATGGCTCATTTCCAAGACTATCATAGTTTATTATTTTCACTCCCAAAACATTCATAGTATTCAAGGTTCACTCTCAAGACTCTCATAAAATAAAAATCCCATTAGTGAGCTATGTAAACTCCCTATTCTGGTCATTTATATCTTATAAGGTATAGAAATTTTCCTAATGAAATGGAGTTATATATAGGAATCACTAATCACATATGAAAATAATAAGTATTATTTATACAATATTAAAAAACATTCATCATATCATAACCCATGAAATTAAATGGTTTTGATAAAACATTTCATCATAACATAATGTGTTGAAATGAAATAGGTTTCATAATCATTTCATCATTTCATCATTTCATCCAAACATAACCCATAAAAAATAAGTGGGTTTCATAAGTATTTTATCATGGTAATAACCATAGAAGAGAAATGGGGTTCATAAACAACTTGTTATTCAAAAACATAAACCATCTATATAAAGAATAAGAATGGTATACATGGATCATATCCCCAATAAAGAATCAGTTACATTAAAGGACATCATATTAAATGAGAAATGAATTTGAAATATCAGATGGAACATTTCTTGAGTAAAATAAGACATTATTTGAAAATATTGTTTTAAAAGTACTTTATAAAACGGTTTGAAAGTCCTATTCATTAAAAATAACCTTGAAAACATATAAAGGAATCATTAAAATAATTTCATGAGAAAAATATCCTTTCTAAGTTTAATAATAATTTTTAAAACATGAAATATTTTAAAATAAATTCTTCTAAAATAAACATAAAATATTAAAATGAATAAATAAAATACTTTAAATAATTTCTTGATGAAAGTATCCATTCTACATTGAAAAAAATTTATCATAACAAATTTTGAAACCAGTTTTCATTAAAAATAACCTTGGAAACTTATAATGGAGTCTTTAAAAATCTTTTAAAACATTAATTGATTAAAATATCCTTTATTATTTGAAAAAACGTTTTCAAATATAAAACAATTTCAATATACATTTCTTTTAAAATAATCTTGAAAATTTATTAAGGGGTCTCTAAAAAAATTTAACACATTACTTGAGGAAAATATCCATTCTTCTTTGAAAAAAAACAAAAAAATATAACATTTTTACACTCCTTTTCCTCAAAAATAACATTTAAATTATATAAAGGAAACTTCAAAGAAAATAGTGGTTATGAATGTAAGTAATTCTATTCATTTTTTATAAATTAAAATAATTATTCCTTTACAAATTCTGAAAAAATCTCAATGTGAATTGTTTGAAAAACAATATGAACGTTCCTTTTTTGAACATTTTTAAAAAAAATAAAAAATGGATAAATTTTTATTTAATAAATAATTTTAATAATGTTGAAAATATTTTTAAATTTTTTTTAGAAAACATTGTTTTTTTCAATAAAAAGTGTTTTTAACCAAAGAGAGTAGTAATGATGATTTTTATAAAAAACATTATTTTTGTATCTTTAGTACATAAAGAGTGTAAAATAATGGAAAACATTTATTCTCTATCCATAGCTACAGTATAATAAAATTAATGAGTTTCTTGAGAGATGGATCATATTATTATATCATTGTAATCAAAATCATTAGTAATCTCGATAAACAATGAGATTGTAACATTAAATCATTTCTTCTTTGGTAACTTTGAATCATAAGACCCATGAAATAAAAAAATAAAATTAAACTTATAATATCATGAGAATAAATAAATTCATGACATAACATATAAAATGTTCTATATATAAACCTCAAAAAAGGAGACAGGTTCATAACATAACATATGTACCAAAAACAATTCAGACAAAAATACATTACCACTTTGGGAAATTATGAACTTTAAAACTCATGAAATATATGCCCCAAAATGGATATTTAAATCCCAATAAATTATAGGTGAATAATCATAAAATATTTTCATTTAATGTATATACATCACATAGAATAAATTTGTGTTGAATATGTATTGTGTCTCATAGAAGTAAAAAGTGAGATAGAAATATCTTACCTCAAGAATAAACATCTTTCATACATGATAAAACCTACAATATAATAAATATAATATAATTATAAATAGATTATAAAAAACATATTTATAATACTTTATATGATTTAATTATTAAAATTTATTACCATTTGATCAATAATTTCTTGTTAAAATCATGTTTCAGGTAATAACTTGTTCATTTTTTGTGTATGTTTTGATCAATTTTTCCCCTAAATTTGATAAAGGTTAAAAAATCTCCTTAATTTTAAAAAATATAAAATTATCATATATATATATATATATATATATATATATTTATAATAATTCATATGACTTTGTTTTTGAAAATTAAATACACCATTTAGGTAGTCGATAGGTCGTACATACGCATAAACATTATTTCAATTTTCTTAATGGATAGAAATAAATAATGATAAATGATGTTTTAAAATTAAATAATAATTTTAATGTGATATATATCACATATTTTCATTAAAATAATCTTTATTTCCTTCCATTTGAAGTGTGAATGAATCACATCACTTCATGAGCTAGTAGTTTATTGTAGACATGAGTGACGTTATCATATTCCTACATAATTGAAAGTATAAAGCGATACATGATATAATAATTAAAGAAGTATAATATTATCATAAATATAATATATAAACATTTTATACATAATTATATATATTTGTGAGAGATTGTGTTGGAAAATGAATAACATCGATTTTTGAGGCGGTAGTCTTCTGTACACATGAATAGTGATTTAGTATCCCATTTGATGGAAGAGAAGATGTTTGTAAGTAATTTACTTAACATAAAAACATCTGAATATATAGAATATATACATGTTTCTATATAATATAGTTTTAATATTAATTTAATTATGTATGGGAAAAAATAAAATAAATTGATCAGTTAGGTGTGTTACCGCTTCTTCAGACGACATCTATTGGTTAGCACCAAAAGGATTATTAGGTTGGCTTCAGAAACAATCTAAGGCAACATGGATTGGTAGTAAATAATCAAGTACGTTATTTGGGAAGGTATTTTCTAATACAATGGATTTTTTATGTCAGAATAATATAGGATAGGTGGTGTCTATTTATAAGTGAGGTGGATGGCACACTTGTAATTTTTGAAACGAAAAAGGTGTAACAACATTTTCACAAACAAAAATGATCCAAAATTGTGACTTATATAACATAGTATATATATATTATATAAATATATCAATAAAATATTTTTTGGACAAGTTTACTGTCATTTTTAACAATTATAATTTTATTTACCCCGTCCCCCTCCCCAATAAACAAATTTGTATTGTATCCTTGGTAAATAAATTAACATTTTTATAATGTTTATAGTAAATAATAACAGTTGTAATTATTAGATAATAAATATAATTATTATTTAAAATATCTAACATATTAAATTCACATTATTTGAAAATTTTAATTTAAAATTAATCTCGCAGGCGTGATGAGAAAGTGGATTTCCCAAGAGAAAATATTCAAATGTGTACACCATTTTGGAATCAAAATCCAATATAAAATTGACCCCAAAGACATATATTAGTTTATAGATATATAATTTAAATGATTTTACATTTATAACCATGTTAAAACAATTTTCCATTTTTGAAAAAACATTCATAGAAATTATAACTCTTAACAAAACCGAGTATTTTTCACTATTTATTGAAACTTTTACCTTCTTGTAAAATTATCAAACATTCACCCTAAGATAAAATTGATATGGTA
The DNA here is from genome assembly GCA_963277665.1 of Viscum album. Classification (NCBI taxonomy): domain Eukaryota; kingdom Viridiplantae; phylum Streptophyta; class Magnoliopsida; order Santalales; family Viscaceae; genus Viscum; species Viscum album. The sequence continues at coordinate 1,786,476,040 of OY728151.1, read as the reverse complement.
ATTTAAAATATTAAGTTCACTTTTTCAAATAAATTTTCTAAAATTATAAAACAATGATTTTACTATATGCAACAAAACTACATTTTAGAAATAAACAGTTTTTAAGTATAAAATTGGTTTTATTATCATCTATTTTCTAAAAATAGTTTTTTCAGAAAAACATTTCATTATTTTTAAATGGTTTTTATTTTCATTTATAAATAATAAGTCACCAAATACTTCAAAATATATATATATATATAACATATATTTTCATAATTTTGTTAAAAATATTTATACCCACTATTATATTGGTTACGTGATAACTATAATATTAAATAATAAAATTTGAATAATATGTCAATAATCATTTAAACTCAGTGTTGTATAAAAAGAAAGATACACGTAATGTTTTGTGTAGTGAAAATTATCAAAAACATTAAATTAATAAATAAATATTTCATAAAAATATTATGGTGTTATAATTTCATTAAAAAATTTAAACTGAACTCTATATTTTTTTCGTGACAATTTAATACTCGATTACCCCCACTTCTATGTGTAAAATATCTTCCAATCCCCTTAAGGAAATTACCTTGGTGATTCATCCATCATTTTTTACTTACAAGATATTTAAAAAATAATCCATCATCTACATAATTTTATATTTCATGATACTCCATCTTTCTCTTCATTTATGGGTTTTTACATCACCTATGTTTACATTATTAATCATATTTCATGATAGATTGTTTTCCCCAATCCCAAGGTTTCTCACTCCATGTCTCATTCTGATTGATTTGTCATTGAGGTAATACTTTCTTTTTCCTTCACACATATGGTTCCTTTTAGTTCCAACCGTTACTAAAACCCCAATTCTTTCCGTTAGGGAATAAAATAAACAAAACAGTTGAATTTTCATAATCATAAAAGCAATTAAACCAAAAAACTACTTTTTATTTTACATTATCACATTGTACTATATTTTCTTTAGTTTAACCGTTAACAATATTAGTTCGACCTAAGTTACTTTAAGTTAGGTTATCTTATAATTATTAATTTAATACTCCAAATAAACTAAGCAATCAATCCTTTATAATATTTTTTAATGTTCCTATGATTGGCCATATATTATCCCCTAGGAGTGTCAAGAAATGTTTGAAATCCTAGATCTACAATTCATGCATTAAATTGATGATCGAGACAATTCTCAACCAACCCTTTTTATGGTTATTAACTCTACGTACATCTGTTCCATAACCACATCCATGTTTTTTGTAAACAAATAGGGATGTATTTCTAGGAAAACAAATATCTCAATACATTACCAATATTTCAGGATATCATCTGGTATCTATTCTCATCAATATGGTTTATTACGGTTTGATAACCTTAAAAACCAAGGTAAATAAAATTATCTCCAAAACAGAATAAACCATACTCTATTTCTAAATATGTCGACCCAAGAAAATATTACATAAATAATAAATTTCTTTCATGAATTAATTAACACTTAACAAAAATATTCTCCTAATCCAAGGACCTACTAAAGTAGTTTCTATTAGACAAGCTACATAAAAATATTATTTTATGAAACCTATATACATTTTTCCATAAAATTGGTCTACTATACCCTCTTATATAAATATTATATGATATAATAATCATTATAACCTGGTGAATAGAAGCATCAGAAAGGGGTGATCTCGATTTCTCAGTAATGGAAACATATCAACTAGTCACAACTGTTAGATAAAAAATATAATAGAAAACATGATCAAGGGAGAAATATCATATATAAATATCATGGGATCATAATTGAAAATCAGAAAATTTGATTTATAATTAAGGATCATTGAATAAAAACATAATACCAAAGAATCGTTATAAAAAATGGCTTAAAACAAATAAAAAATAAAAAAACATGAAATGATAACATAATAATATATATCATATTTAGAACATGGAATATCATGATTATTTTTCATATCTTGTAAATAAGAAACATTTTATATATGATTCACAAACTAAATAATTAGAAAAAAATTGTGAACAGATCCAAGTATATCTTCCCAATAATTTTTTGAATTAAATCCTAGTATGTCCTCCCTTTATTTTGTGAACAAATACTTGTATGACCACCATTTAGTTTGGGAAAAAATCCATTCATTTCATGTTTCAATATATCAAGAGATTTTAAATCACAAAAAATGAATTGGTGGGAACTATAGGACCCCAACTATCATTATTCATATATATGAGTTCCAATTAAAATCAAATCTTTTATCTTATCATAAATAGTCCAAGAGAAGAAAATTGGTTTCATAAATTCTCCAAATGCTGTCTCATAAAAAAACATGATAATTTGATAAAAAATATCATCTCTCAACATAATTATTTAATATGTTCACATATAGGGAGATTTATGAACTATTACTAAATTACATAATAACCCTTTGAAAATTATAGGGAAATCATAAAATGTATTTTTCTTAAAAAAACCTTTTTGAATATGATCTTAAAATGGCATGATTTTTATTTCACTTACCAAAAATAAATTTTTCTTAATAATAAGATACAAATTCTTAAATAATAAGTTCAAAAAAATTCAAAAAAATGTACCATAACAATAAATAAAATATGTGTCAAAATGTCAAGTATATGGGAATAATATAAGATCATGGTAAGGAAATCCTTTAAAATATTTTAAAATTCTTTTATTGGAAACCTGTATCATTAAATGGATAAAAAACATTTTTTAAAATTAATAAAAATTAATAAAATGATAATTAGAGATAATAAAATTTTATTATCCACTATGGAAAGTATAACATCGGTGGCAAGTAAATACATGAATGTGGAAGAAAATTTTATTAAATGAAATGGTAATTTATCATAACCAAAATATATTTTAAAAAACAATAGAATCATTAGTGAGGAATTATTCAATGTGAAATATTATTTACCATATAATTAAGTTTAAATTCAAAAAAACATCATCATAAGTTAATATATATCTATCATGAAAGATAATATTCAAAGATTAGGGACTATAAACCCAGGAAAATATTTTTATCACAAAAAACCATGCCTTTATTACCGCATAGTAAAATGTGCTCTAAACTCATATAAAAGGTAAATTAAAATATTAATATACAATTTTATAACCACATTCATACCTAGCACTATTTATAATTTTTTATATAATTTTTATCAACATGAGTTAGTTTTTCCCTATATTCCTGCATCAGGTGTTTATACTTCCAACAATTTATATTAGTTTCATAGGTGCGGAGTTAATATTCATTATTATTAAAATATCATCATTCCATGTACATTAAAGTTACAATAAAAGATTAATTAAATTTTTTAATGTTCCAAATTCCATTTATTAGTTTTTACTCTTTATCTTTGAAGATAAAGTGAACAAAGAAGCATACTTAAATGATTTTCTTAACCAATAAAATATGGTATCATAATTGTTGAATTAAAAAATTTTACATCGTTAAAAAAATAAAAAATAAAATAGATATTCTTATCGTATTTTAAGATTAAATTTTTTTCATATTTATTCATGATATAATTTCATAGAATTGTTTTAGTATGTTGTCAAACTGACCCAACCAAGAACAGCCCATGTATGTTAATGATTATGAGGTGACGTTACTTAAATTTCATTAAAATAGTAAAATATTGATATAAATTAGTTATTATTAGTCTTATATATCATAGTTATGAAGTATGTAGTAGAAGATGTTATTGATTTTAAAATATTATATAATTTGAAAAAAAAAATTCTCCTAGTGTCGTTGTTTTAAATTATTGAATTAATGATGAAAATTTATTAATAATATCATTAATAGCTTTTAAAATTAATCATAAATAGACCATAAAGATATCATAAACATTATATTTATCTATTAAATCCATTATAATGACAATAAATTTAATGTTTTCATGATAATAGAATATTAAAAATCAATCATTCCATAGAAGCGGTAGTGGACACAAACGCATAGTGGATGATTTTTTCCAATAAAACCTAAGAAATGTATAATATGTTTTATTAGTTAAAAATATAAAATATGTTATAATATCATACTTAAATAATAACTTCCAAATTAGGAAAATCCATTAAATGCGGTTATGTAAAACAAAACATGAAAATTTGTGGAGGTGGTAGTTCGCACACACATGAATATAGTTTTCTCTTTTCTTAAGGGAAAGAAGGGAATGGTTATTAATTCTCCTACCATGATTATAAGAAATATAAATATAATATTGATACTAATTTTATCATTTTAATATTTTATATTTTAATTTGAGAAATAATATGTACACATAAATAAATAGAAAAGTTAAAGAGATATTAGGAGGTTATAGCTCCCTTCTTGGGTTATCTCTTTTAGAAAGAAGGGTATACCCATGAGAGATGGTATTTTGAGGAGATCATTACATATTTATGATTTTTATAAATATTTAGAAGATTCTTGGGAATTATTTTACTAATATTATTTTGTTCTTCTGTAAAGAGATATTACAAAAGTATATTACTTTTTAAAATAAAAAAGGGATAGCATTTTTGTAAATATCCATATCTTTTCAATAATGGTACGTCACTCCCAAGGAAAGTGCCTCAAATTTTATATAAATAATGCCTTTGTGAATATATAATATCTAGATAACCTATAATATGTTTTAACAATTTTTCTAAAAATTTTAAACCCCTTTACCCCTTCATTTATTATTTTTTTCATTTTAGCTTTTACCGCGGTAACTAGTTTTTACGTAATGTATCAAAATCTTTATGTCTAAAAATAAAATGGGCCTTATTAGATAATTTAGAAATAATGAATATAAATTTTAAATAAATTTATTTCTACATAAATTTATAAATTTGTTGAAAAATGTTTTTTAATATAATAAATATATAATGTATTAAAACTAATTTTGTGAAAAATATTACATGAATTCTAAAATACCAGTCATATGTTATTAAACAATAATAAATAATTTAAAATTTAAAATTTAAATTATAAAAAACATATTTTTTTACATAAAAAGGATTCAAAAATTTATAATTCATAATTATATACTGATAATTTTAAAAAAAACTAGTATTAGTAAATACTGTATATTACAATATTCACTTAAAAATTATTTTTTTAGTAAAATATCAAAAATATATCGTAGGTTAAAATACCCATGATAAATCAAAAATAATAATTTCATAGATTTTACATCCTAAAATTTCTATAAATTATTTTAAATTAAATACATAAAATATAGTGAAAATAAATTTTTATAAGAAATGTTTTTTAAATATATTACCAATTATTTTTCCTAAAAATTAAAAATTAATCTAGTGTAAGCTTATTATTCAAATAATAAATATATATATTAATTATTTAATCATAATAAACCTAGTTTATAGAAATAAAATTCCAATTTATGGAAATTACATTTTTTATGCCCAAAGTGAATTGAGAAAAAATGACCTATCAAAAAGTATGAAAAATCCGGACATGTCTGGGCATATAAATATTTCATAATCCAAATTGTTAATTACCTAACCCCTTATGATCTATGTTTATTACCTAAAAATTATATAATATCTAGTTGTTTTTATGGTGGTGATTCAGCTTGCATGGAACTTGTATTAATCACTATGAGATTGAACATATCTTTTATATGGTTTTTCAAAAAAATTATTTTTATGAGTTTCGCATGGGATTTGACAAGGTAAAACAATGTAAAACTAAATTCCATCCAAGATCAGACAATCGGGTATGATAAGTAATACTTCTTCTTCTTAATTCCAATTATTCCCTTATTCATTATTGATTTTTCCTTATGATAACATCAATTTATGCCATCTAATTCATATGCGCCTCTCCTATGCAAGAGGCTTTCGACTTTTGATAAAGCACCAATTACAACCATAGTGAGAATATAAACATAGTGATAGATTCTAATCAGATTATATAATAGAAAAACCAATAATCATAGTAATAGATGAAAAAAATCAAAATAATAATTTCATCATCCCATGGTATAAAAATATGGCATACAACTCCCAGTACAAAATTTTGTAGATCCTCATAAGTGGTAGAACAATAAAAAATAAATAAGGTATAAATTAATAAATAGGAATCGATAAAAAGGATCCTGATGTCTATCCCATAATTTTTTAACCAAACTATTACTCTATCGTGTCTACCATATGTAGGGCCACTACCCTCATCTAAAATCTAGGTCAAAGGTGTCTACAGGCCATGAATATTCCCTTAGAGGGTGTGAGTATAAACCCAGAAGTCAATGGTCCATTCACACATATATATTCATAATCTATAACAATTAATTTATTATTTCATACACAGTTACAATTAATTCATATAAAGAGATATATCACAGACCAGACACACACATGCACAAGTAGTTAATATCAACACAGGTATCACATGACAAACACACACATGCACATACATTTCATATAATGATATGTATCATGGTCACACAAAAAGGAAAAACCTTGTTATAACAAGAAAGGTATTAGGGGCCACATTCAGACACACAAACATTTCAAATCATACAGTTTTATAAATTTTTTATAATATAGTATGGAACTTCATACCAAATGTGTATTGAATCCAAACATCAATATTTACACCCCAAATCAAACATATAAACAAATGTTCTCAAAAACCATCCATAAAACAGAATTTTATTAATGATTAATGATTGGAGAAGAAAATATGTCAATATCTATGATTGGTTTAGTCGAACCCAATGATAACCAATGTAATGAATGAATATAGATGAATCCAAGAACAATCATGGTAAATCCAGTTTTTTACCTTCCTTTCATCAATAAAATTGAATTAATTAGATTATATATTATTGAAATTATTTCATATAGCCTTGATATTATATATATATGGTCTTCAACTAGGATAAGAGACAAGACCTATCAAGAATAAGAATAAAGGAGGGAAAATGATTATATACCTTGAAATCCATAGGGGTGATGTCTCTAGATCCATTGAAATTTCTCCCCATAAGGGAGTAGTTCACCATGAATGGCCATTGTAGTCCCTTGGTTTAGGATCCCTAAGTGTAGGAGAATTAATTAGGGGTTTTATTTAGTTTCCTAGTCAATACGAAAAATTTCAAATTAATTAATACTACAATCATGGTTTGGTAAACCGTACCACCAACATGTTTTTTATAATATTTTGAGTTATGTAGTTATGTGGGGAATATCTCATGGGAATCATAAACTATGCACAAACCACTTCTCTGATACCAAAAGACACATGGTTATATATAAAAAACCTCAAAATTATCCCTAACAATTCATAAACTATTCTTCCCCTTAAAGGCTTCTAGAACCCTCCACCTCTCCTTTAATTGACATATCATCCATGACAAGTGCCTATGGAGGTCTTGGCCAAACATCTCAGGCTATGAAGACTACACATTTAATTCTCATTCCCATGTTTTATACCAGATAAATCCATGCAACCACACTATTAAGTGAGTGGAACAACCTGATCTCATAGTCATTTCCTAATTTTATTAAATAATGTATATTAATTTCTCTTTAATATAAGCAATATATTCGAGCTCAATATCTTTGATATCAATCACATGAAAATAATATGACTCATACATTGTAAGATGAGACACATGGAACACATCATTTATCCCTTTATGTAATGGAAGAAGATCTATTAAATTGAAAATTATCCTTATCCATTCGACTATCTCGAACAGTCCTAAAATATTTGGTAATAATTTCTTATTTCCCTGCAATCATTGATGACCCTATATTGGTGATATACATAAGAAAACATAGTCCCCTATGGTGAAATATAAATTTCATCATTATCAGTATACATAAGAAATGTTAAATATTTGAGGGATAACCAAGGTATTCTTGATTATATACATCTTTTATGGGTTGTATTATACTAAACACGGCTCAATAACTATTGACTCTTGTCATTTTCTGCTCACACATAGTACACCAGTTCATGATCATGCACACATGTCAAAGTACAAATTTTCCCCATATTCCCATGTTTCAAATTCTAAATGAAAATTATTTACAATATTTTAAATGATTCACCTAATGAATCAAGTTACATACCATACTATCACCCATAATCAAGCTATCCTAATGAACAAATCCCCATTTTATATTCTGACTTCAACAGTTCATTCAGGATCACATCTCACTAATACCCTCAAATAGGTATCTAACATCTACCAATTAGTGGTGTCCATTTAAATGTATGGACAAATTCAAAAAAAATAAACCTATGGGTTAAGTTCACATATACAACTCTTTGTTTGTGAACTAATAAAATCCATCAAGACTAAAATAAAGGGATATACATATCCCATTGTCACTCAAAAACTAGTACTCGCAAGAATTTCCAAAAACAATCAGATAGGCCAACATCATTACCCCAAAAGTAATGAATCAAGGACCACATCCCATCACCTATACATGTGTCCTTGACTCCAACATATCATATCACCACATGGTCCTATTAGAAACCAAAAAAAAATTGTAGGCTTCTAAAACACCAAAAAAGTTAATTCTTAGAAATTTATAAACATTTGTGTTGAAATAACGACCCAAAACAACATCTCAGACTCACAATTGACCACATCACATCCCAACCCATAAAGAGTCAATGTTTTCTCCTTGGGGGAACTAATTTTCCATCAAACATCATATGAGTCTAACCTCACACATTGTTTATACCCTAATGCCTGAGTCATATTAGTGAAGACTCACAAACTTAGACCATATTGAAATTTTACTTGGATATATAAGGAGTCACCCACATTTCAGTTACCATACTAAAAGATCAAATCCACCACCATTTCTTGACTATCTACTACAGTTTTACTCCAGAATAAAAAATTTACCCATTTCTATTTTTACCCACATCAAAAACAACCTCTAAGATCATCATTGTATGAAATACGTCAATGATAACCACAAACATTTTTACAGATAGCCACCAAAATTTCACCATTACACTATAATAAAACCCATATACATGAAATTAAATTCCATGGAATTAATTCTTAATCTTATGAAACCAATGGCTCAAGAACCCTTACTTATCTTAGTCCATTCATGGTTTTCATTGCTAACTAAACACAAGGACTACAATAAAGGTACACAAAAACTATATTCATGGATAATTGATTACCATAGTAGTTTTCAACTATAAACCACACTTACAGAGTGTATATATCACTAAAACATTTACCTTACAAAAAGACACAAACTAGACTCAAAATCATATAAATATAACTCAACTGAAAAATTTTATTTAACATATCATCAGTGATGATCATTTACTGCAATAGAAAAACATTCCATTTATAATCTATCACTAAAATAGTTTTGATTCTACTAAGGAAAAATACTCAACCAATTTTTTATAAAACCCCACCATGGATGTTCCACACTTACATATAAACCAGGAACATGATCTAGGGAAACCACCAAAAGTCCTCCACAATCCACTATGTGAATAAAGCATAATTAAATCTTGACATATTCATCATGTGTTATACCATGTTAGTTCAATAGGTGTTACACATCTAAGACACTTTCATCCACATATAACACTAATGAAGTAACTTCCCATTAGGATTACATGCTAATGTCATCCACTAACATGAAGGTTGTTCTCAACTGATCCTTTTCAAAACCTGTGGTTCCTCAAATATTTCTACTCAAATCTCTAAGGGACTCTATACATGACTTTCCAAGAACACTATTTCCCATTATATTCCATGACTAATATATCACAAATGGTCACTTCCACTTCATGGAATAAAAAATCGTCTCACATTACTTTAATACCCAGCTTTGGTTTCCATGTGAAACCACAAGATAAAACATCCACCTTGCCACATAATTTCCTTCTTAAGTACGTATATGATATCGCCCTTCACTAACTAAACACATAGTACACACTATGATCCACTACATGTAAAAGGACTCCAACATTCAGTTAATCAGATTCATTCCAAAATCACCAATAAAATCCTTAAAGGACCCAAGATTCTCATTGGGGTCACACATTATTACCCATACATTACCTAAAAATTTAATATTCTTGGTCACATACCGATCGAGAAATCACACATAAATTATCTTTTACCTAAGCCACACACCTCTAAATTTATGTCCTTAGAATATCACACTTGCTTTCTGCTCAAGGAAAGAAGAAAACCCCACCTACATTTTAAACAGGGTCCATGAAGCATAATCATCCAAATAAATGGTACAGAACTAATGGATGTACAATGAAACAATTTTCCTTAATCATCTACTAGCTCAAATCTCTTATCTAGAGCCACATATCAATATTCGAGACGGATCTCACACATTAACCAATCTAACCCATTACACTCTACACACAAAAAAACTCCCCTTGAACTTAATTAATAATTGTGTATACATATAACTCAAGGATCACCAATCCACCTACTTATCAAAACCCAACTATACTCACTTATTAAGTAGACACTTAGATATCACATGAAAACATCACAAGACACCCCATTATTTTTAGAGTCCACTACTAGTGAAATATCTAATAAAAACATCCTAAACACTTCTAATGTGTAACATTACTGATATTTAATAAAATTATTAATGTTTAAAAAAAATTATTGTTTTAAAATTTAAAACAACTAATAAATTATTTAGGATAATATTTTATGAACTTAATTTATTCTCTATAATAAAAGTAATCATTGGATATAAAATATCCCAAATATAAATAATTATTATAATTTAACCAAAAAAAAAATATTAACTCAATATAAACGAGAAGTTAATAGTTAAAAATTATTTAATTTATAGAAATTAATTCAAAAAATAATTTTTACTAAATAATATTATAGAAAATTTATTTTTTCTATATTATAAAATATATTTATTAGTTGATATCGATAATAAACATTATAAACCAGTTTTTTTTTAAATATAAGTAAAAATAGAGTTTAATATATTTATAAATATAAATATTAAGTAAACAATTTATATTTTGAGGCTAATTATTATTAATAAATATATCTTGTAATATTAAATTTAGAAAATTTTATGAATAAATTTTATAATTGGATTATAGTAATTTTGAAAAAATAATAATAAAAATAAATGTGATATATTATTATAAGAATTATAAAAAATGAAATTATGAAAATGGTATAATATTTGAATTGTGATAATAATATGAGTATTATTATTATTCAAAGCCTAGATTATAAATTATTTTATAAGATTTTGAAATTTTTGAAATATATGAATTTAAAAAACTTCTGATAATTCTAAAAAATTGATATTATTAATTTATTAAAATTATTTTTATATGATATATATGTGTGTGTGTGTGTGTGTTTGTGATTTTGTGCTTTATTTTATAAAAAATATTATGAAAATTTGGAAAAATTAATATTTTATTAAAGAAAAAATATGAATTTAGTGGATAAGAAGGTAAGAGATCAGGTTTTGGTTTTTTAGGGATTCTATGAAATAGAGAAGAGTCAAATCATAAAATGCTAGAAGTAGATAACTATTTGATGAAGGGGATGAATGGAATTTTGAATCATAGTGAAAATCAAGATCCGAACATGGTTGAGGGATTTGAGTTTGTGATGGAAACATAAAGGAGATCAGCTGCTGATGAGGGAGTCTGAGTGAGGTTCGGCTAGTTGGTGGTCAGATCATGAAGGGATTTCAAACATGAAATAAGTACGATATTATATTTACTTCAAACCTCTTTTATATCATTTTGTATATCTTTTCAGGGTAGGTGTATTATATATTTGGTGACTAATTCATCCTCCTATGAGACATTTTCAGTTTTGTAGTGACCTATTCATTTTCTTCTTCCTCGATCATTATCTTATGTTCCATGTTCATCATTTTCCAAAATATTTTTTGTGGTTTATTCAATGAATATAACCTTTTTTGAATGGACATGATTTGATATAAATTATTGTTATCTTTATGTATTATGATTTTTCAATTGGATGTTTATCACCATTCAAGGTTTTTTACTTACTCAATAACATCTATGTGGATTAAACTGATCATTTTAAAAGAACTTCATGAATTGAAAATGATTTATTTCAATGATTTTAGCAAGATATATTTGTTTCTTGGAAGCTTTAACAAGAATCTTGATTAATCTAATAGAGATTAAACATCACATTTAATATAATTTAGTGCATTTATTAATTTTTCAGTTTTTCCAATTTTTTCAAACATTGTTTATATTTATATATATGATTACATATAAACATGTTCTTCCTTTCTCAATACGATTTTTTTAACAACAAAAATAGTTAATCAAAACCTCAAGATTTTTCTTCTACTGTATAAATATATATATCTGTGTGTGTGTGTGTGTCGTTGAAACTATAAATAAGGGATTTTCCCACTGTGTACTCGACCTTAGGTGACCCACTTTGGGTTAGAGAAAATAGACAGTGGGGGAGTGTGATATCCAAGAGGGGACACTAAGAAGAAGAAAAATTGAGAAGTAGGTAAGGGGTTATTTTTCAACATTATAAATATTTTCTTTTCATATATTTTTTTTATTTCAAAATTATATGACCCTTTTCAAAAAAACTTTGTCTGAATCATTTTATATTATTTTTATAAAATTATACTTATTTGTAAATCCTTTTGTAAATACATAAATTCTAATATGATATTATATGAATAATTATAACCTTAAATTTTATCTTAAAATTACTATTTTGTTCAAGGATGTAAAAAAAATAAATTTTTTTTCTATTGTTTAACTTTAAATTTCATGGGTATTTGATAATATTAAATTTTTTATGTGATATATAAAAATAATGTTTATTATTTTATGTGTCAAGTGTATAAACAAAATAAAGATTTTGTGTATATATATATATATAAATTTTTCTATACTCTGTATAATTTAGAGCATATCATTCCATGAAAATTGATAAAACATTTTTTGTAAGTTTAATTATCAAATTCTTTAATAAAATTATTTAATTACAAATTTATTTAAATGAATTTGTTTAAAATATAATTTCTAATGTGACTTTTGAATCATTTTTATTAATTTATACTAAATTATGGATTTATATTCAAACCCTAATAGAATTTAATAAAAATAGTTTCATAAAATTATATGCTTTTTGAAAATAATTCAACTAAGTTATGAATGAATTTTTAATGGATTATTTCTGAGGAAAATATATTTTCAATAAAAATGGTTTCTTAAAATTAATTTTGCACCTTTATATCAAATGATATGATGAGGATGAATTGGGAGTGAACCCCTAACCTCAATGGGAATTTATCCCTAAAGTGATAATACTAATTGGTCATAAGGGTTTTATAAGATTAGTAATGTATAATTTTAATCCATAAAAGTATTATGATTTCCCAATAGAATTTTAAGAGGAAATTTCAATGTTTCATAGAGTATTTTTAAAATGAATTTTCAAATGATAATAATTTTTGAAAACTATTTTATAGATATATTGAATATATATATATTGGATATAAAATGTTTTACAAATATTTTTTTAAAAGTTATTTGTAAAATTAATTTACACTGGTTTTAAAACCCATTAATATGAAACGTTATGATCATCCAATGTGTTAAAAAGTTTTTTTACAACTATCTTAGAAGTTATAAAATGGGAATATTCATTTAATGAATTAGTGAATGCGAAGTGAATTAGTTATTTTAATTATTTTTGTAAAATTTGATGAATTTTAATGCATTTGTATAATTCTTTAAAACCTAGACAAAAATGTTCGAAATTTCATAAATCACTGTGTATTTCTCAGTTATATTTTATTAAAAATATACACAACATGTTTTATTGCTGAATCTAGAAGAAATAGTCCCGAAATTTATATTTGGTATTAAAGGAATGGGAAATACAATATTAGAGATTAGACAGTGTCATTTGACGAACACCAAATTTGCGCCATAGAATATTTTTTAGAACTTATAGGTAATTAATTTCACATATAAGTTCTAGTTTTTCTTAATTCTAAATATGTAAATTCAGAGTTTTATTATGTCGGATGAATGAATTGAGAGGAATTGATTTGTTTAAGGGGGGAGAAAGTAACATCTTGGGTATTTAAGCATATAATTAAATCAAAATAAATAATTTTTATTATAATTTAAAATGACTAATAATTTTTTTAAATAATATTTTATGAAATTAAGGTTTTTTATAGAATAAAAATAAATATTATATCTAAAATAACCAAAATATTAATAAATTATGTAATTTAATCAAGAAGAAAAATATTAATTTGATGTAAATCATAAGAATAAATTTTGAAAATAAATAAATTCATATAAATTAATTTTAATCAGAATTTTTATAGAATAGTCTTATAAAAAATTTATTTTTACGTTGATAAAATATGTTGATTTTTTGAAATTTATAATGACGATTGTGTACATGGTTATAAAAAATTATAAGTAATAAAGGTGTTTAATAAATAAATATATATATATATATATCCATGTGTGTGTGTGTCTCTATTAAGTAAACAATTTTCATTTTAAGGCTAAATATTTTTAAGAAATATATCTTGGAATATTAAATTTTATAAATATTATGCATATAATTTTTATATTTATTATCGTATTTATGACAATATTAGAATTAATAAAATTAAGGAAATGTTTTATTATAAGAAAAAAAATAAAAAAAATTATGAAAATGTTATACACTATAAATTATGATGTTAATATGAGTATTATTATTATTTAAAATCTAGATTATAAATTATTTTAAAATAATTTTTAATTTTTGAAATATATGAAATTAACAAAATTTTGATAATTCTAAAAAAAATATTACTAATTTGTTAAAAATAAATTTATTTGATATATATATATATATATGTGTGTGTGTGTGTGTGTGTGTTTTATTTTATAAAAAATGATGAAATCCGAAAAATAAAATTAAAATTTGGTTAAATAAAAAATGATGGGATAAGAGGGTAGAAGAAGTGGAATACTTTGTTGGGGATGTTGGGTAGTTGGGAAGAGTAAAATATGATAAGTTCTACCATGGATAGGGATTTTATGATGGAGATGAATTGAATGTCGGATCTAAGTGAAAAATTAGATCCTATCATATTTGAAAAATTCTAGTTCATTATGAAAATCCAAAAGAGATCGGTTTCCAATGGGGGTGTCTGAGTGAGGTTTGATTGAATCATGGTTTGACCATAAAGGGGATTTTGACAAGAAATAAGTGAGAGAAATTATTTATCTTCTACCACTTTTATATCATTTTTCAAATCTTTTCCTGGTAGGTGTTTTTTATTCTTGGTGTTATATTCTTCCTCCCTGGTTCATTTTTATTTTAGTAGTGACCTATTAATTTTATTCTACATCAATCATCATCATTGTTTCCCTTTCCACCATTTTCTAAAATATTTTGTGCGTTTTTCAATTAATATACCCAATTTATGAATGTATATAGGTTAATATAATTTAATTTCATCTTCACATAAAAGGAATTTTCATTTGGATGTTCGTTATCATTCATGGTTTCCTTTCTTACTCCCTGACATCTCTATTGAATATAGTGATTATTTTAATTGAATTTATTAAACTGTAAATGGTCTGTGTGAATAATTTATATGGGTTGTGTTCATTTCTTCAAATCATCATGAGGAATCCAGATTAATCTAATGTAAACTAAACCTCAAATTTAATCGAATACAGTGAATCTAATAATTTTTTTGTTTGGACCATTGCATCAAAATTTTGAAAAAATATATACATATATATCTATATATCTAAACATGTTTCCCCTTCTTCAACATGAATTTTAACTAAACCGCACATACATATATATTAAGACAACTCTCTATTTTTATTTTATTATACGCAATTATATATATAGAAAAATTATTGAGTTGAAACTACAAATAAGGGAGTTTCCCACTAGGAACACTCTGTAAGGAGATCCACTTTGGGTTAGATGGAATATAGTGTGTTGGAGACTATGTTTTAAGGGGGAACACCAAGAAGAATAATATGTTGGAAATAGGTAACGGGATTATTTTTCAATGTTATAAATATTTTATTTTCAAATATTTATTTGTTTATTTAAAATTATATGATCCTTTTCCTGAAAACCCCTTTGTGTAAGGGATTTTTCTTTTTCTTATAAAATTATACTTATTTATAAAACCCTTTTTAAAAAAATAAATCCTTTTAGGATTTTATATGAATATTTATAACTTTAAAATTTATCTTAAAATTTCAACTGTGTTCTATGATGTAAAATAATACAAAAACATAATTTTATTATTATTTAACATTAAATTTAATGGTTATTATATTTTATTAAATTTTTTATGTGATTTAAAAAATAATTCTTATTATATTATGTGTAAATATTTTTTAAAAAAATTATTAATGATGCATATGTATATTTGTGTCTCCATGATCTATATAATTACATGCATATAATTCCATGAAAATTGAAAAAAAAATTCTTGTATGTTTATTTATAAATTTATTTAATGAAACTGTTTAAGTATGAAAGTATTTAAATTAATTTGATTAAAATATATTTTTAAAGTGACTTATGAATCAATTTTGGGAATTTTTTCTAAAGTGTGAATTTCTTCAAACCCTAATACTATTTACTAAAAAAACATTATACAATTATTTTACTTTTGAAAATAATTCAATTTTTTGAAAGTGATTTTAATGGATCATTTAAGGGAATGATGAGTCTTTAAGAAAAAAATATCTTAAAATTAATCTAGAACATGAATATCAAATGCAATGATTGAGAGGAATGGGGTTTGAACCCATGACCTCAACGGGACAATATTGTACTATTGATATAGATATGTGGACAAAATGGGTTTATAATATTTATCATGTATCATTTTAATCTGTAGAAAATTATTAATTTTCAAATTAATTTTAAGTAGAAATACAAATATTATTCAATGATTATTTTTGAAAATAATTTCAAAAGATAAGTACTTTTAAAAATTAATATATATATATATATATTATATATAAAATTATTATAAAATAATTTTTAAATAATTATGTATAAAGATATTTTTCACTAGTTTTAAAAATCCTTACTAGGTAATTCTATGTTAATCCCATGTTTTAAAATATTTTTCAAATCTATCTTAAATGTTCTAAAATGGACTTATTGGTTTAAGGATTTAGTGTATACGAAGAAAATTATTATTTTTACATATTTGTGTAAACTCTAATAAATTGTAAGTAAATTTTCTAATTATCTAGAAACTAGCACTAGTGGAAATATGGGTTTTAACATCATCATAATAACGTCGGTTTTTTAAAAACTGACGCGAATAGTATGTGCGGGAAATTTTTAGTGTCGTTTTTACAAAAAAACCGACGCCAAAAACAAGTATCCGATGATATTTCGCGTCGGTTTTCAAGAAACCGACGTCGAAATTTTTTAAAAAAATGTTTTGGCGTCAATTTTGAAGAAAAATGATGCCGATAATAAAAATAAACCAATTTACCACATTGATTTTGAGGAAAACTGACGCCGAAGCTAATTGAAAAAAAATTTCGGCATCGGTTTTTAGTAAAACCGATGCGGAAAATAATTTTAAAATAACATTTCGGTGTTAGTTTTCAGGAAAACCGACGCCGAAAATAAAAAAATAAAACATTTTGCATCGGTTTTTTGGAAAACCGACACCATAAGATTATTTTCAGCATCGGTTTTCTCTAAAACCGATGCCGGAAAAAAAATTAAAATATTCAGCGTCGGTTATTTGAAAAACCAACGCCGAAATGTTTTTTAAACTTTTCGGCGCCGGTTTTCTATAAAATAGACGTTAAAAGGCCCTTTTTCCATCGGTTTTACAAAAAACTGATGCCAAAGATCAAAACAAAAGTTTTAGATAATTTTCCAAGATTCAATTTGACAGGTTGTTGAGCGAAAACGGACTTACAGATCAAAAGTTATGGGCATCGAAAGTTGTAGATTATATGACTTGATTTTTGGCGTCGGTTTTTTTCAATAACCCACTTTAAAAGTCCGTTTTTAGTCAGTTTTACAAAAACCCGACGCCAAATATTAAAATTATTGTTTTAGATAATTTCCCAAGCTTCAATTTGACAGGTCGTGGAGCGAAGACGGACTTACGGATCAAAAGTTATGGGCGTCGGAAGTTGGAGATTATATGACTTGATTTTTGGCGTCGGTTTTTTTCAATAACGGACATTGAAAGTACCTTTTTTTGTGTCGGTTTTACAAATAGCCGATGCCAAAGATCACAATTAAAGTTTTAGATAATTTTCCAATATTCCATTTGAATGGTTGTGGAGCGAAAACAGACTTACGGATCAAAAGTTATGGGCGTCGGAAGTTGGAGATTATATGACTTGATTTTTGGCGTCGGTTTTTTTCAATAACCGACGTTAAAAGTCCTTTTTTGTGTCGGTTTTACAAAAAACCGATTCCACAGATAAAAATTAAAGTTTTAGATAATTTCACAAGATTCAATTTTACAGGTCGTGGAGCAAAAAACAGACTTACGAATCAAAAGTTATGGGCGTCGGAAGTTGGAGATTATATGACTTGATTTATAGCGTCAGTTTTTTTCAATAACCGACGTTAAAAGTCCATATTTTGCGTCAGTTTTACAAACAACCAACACCAAATATCAAAAGTAAAGTTTTATATAATTTCTCAAACTTCAATTTGAAAAGTCGTGGAGTGAAAACGGACTTACGGATCAAATGTTATGGGCGTCGGAAGTTGGAGATTATATGACTTGATTTTTGGCGTCGGTTTTTTTCAATAACCGACCTTAAATGTCCATTTTTTGCATCGGTTTTACAAAACACCAATGCTAAATATCAAAATTAAAGTTTTATATAATTTTCCAAGCTTCAATTTGATAGGTCGTAGAGTGAAAACGGACTTACGGATCAAAAGTTATGAGCATCGGAAGTTGGATATTATATGACTTGATTTTTGGCATCGGTTGTTTTCAATAACCGACGTTAAAAGTCTATTTTTTCCATCGTTTTTACAAACAAATGACGCCAAAGATCAATAATAATGTTTTAGATAATTTCTCAAGCTTTAATTTGACAGGTCGTGGAGCGAAAACTGACTTACGGATCAAAAGTTATGGGCGTCGAAAGTTGGAGATTATATGAATTGATTTTTGGTGTCGGTTTGTTTCAATAACCGGCGTTAAATGTCCCTTTTTTGCGTCGGTTTTACAAAAATATGATGCCAACGATCAAAATTAATGTTTTTTATAATTTCCCAAGCTTAAATTTTACAGGTCGTGGAGTGAAAACGGACTTACAGATCAAATGTTATGGGCATTAGAAGTTAGATATTATATGACTTGATTTTTGGCGTCGGTTTTTTTCAATAACCGACGTTAACAGTCCCTTTTTTGCATTGGTTTTAAAAACAACCGACGCCAATGATCAAAATTATAGTTTTAGATAATTTCCCAAGCTTCAATTTGACAGGTCGTGGAGCGAAAACGGACATTCGGATCAAAAGTTATGGGCGTCAGAAGTTGGAGATTATATGACTTGATTTTTGGCGTCGATTTTTTTCAATAACCGACGTTAAAAGTCCCTTTTTTGCGTCGGTTTTACAAAAACCTGACGCCAAAGATCATAATTAAAGTTTTTGATAATTTCTCAAGCTTCAATCTGACAGGTCGTGGAGTGAAAACGGACTTACGGATCAAACGTTATGGGCGTCGGAATTTGGAGATTATATGACTTGATTTTTGGCGTCGGTTTTTTTCAATCACCGACGTTAAAAGTCCTTTTTTTGCGTCGGTTTTACAAAAACCAGACGCCAAAGAACAATATTAAAGTTTTAGATAATTTCCCAAGCTTCAATTTGACCGGTCGTGGAGCGAAAACGGACTTACGGATCAAACGTTATGGGCGTCGGAATTTGGAGATTATATGAATTGATTTTTGGCGTCGGTTTGTTTTAATAACTGGCGTTAAAAGTCCCTTTTTTGCATCGTTTTTACAAACAAACGACGCCAATTATCAGAATTAAAGTTTTAGATAATTTCCCAAGCTTCAATTTGACAGGTCGTAGAGCGAAAATGGACTTACGGATCAAAAGTTATGGGCGTCGGAAGTTGGAGATTATATGACTTGATTTTTGGCGTCGGTTTTTTTCAATAACCGACGTTAAAAGTCCCTTTTTTGAGTCGGTTTTACAAAAAACCGATGCCAAAGATCACAATTAATGTTTTAGATAATTTCCCAAGATTCAACTTGACAGGTCATGGAGCAAAAACGGGCTTACGGATCAAAAGTTATGGGCGTCGGAAGTTGGAGATTATATGACTTGATTTTTGGAGTCGGTTTTTTTCAATAACCGACGTTAAAAGTACCTTTTTTGCATCGTTTTTACAAAAAACTGACGGCAATGATCAGAATTAATGTTTTAGATAATTTCCCATTCTTCAATTTGACAGGTCGTAGAGTGAAAACGGACTTATGGATCAAAAGTTATGGGCATCGGAAGTTGGAGATTATATGACTTGATTTTTGGCATCGGTTTTTTTCAATAACCGACGTTAAAAGTCCCTTTTTGTGTCGGTTTTACAAAAAACAGATGTTAAAAGTCACTTTTTTGCATAGTTTTTTCAAAAACCGATGTTAATACTCCTACATGAGAATATTTTTAGCATCGGTTATATATTTAACCGATGTTAAAAGTAAAATTTCAAATACGCGGCTTCGATATTTCAATTTTTTCCCAACGCGCGTTGCTATTTTCAAAATCCCGCTCAAATTTTATTGAATTGCCGCTGTAGAAATTATCATTTACACTATATAAAATCTCATCCTCTTTCTTTCAACATTTTTGACATCTTCGATACAATCAATATTTCAAATATTCTTCAATCGAAGATTTGTACAAGGTATTTATTTTTAATCATTTAATTTCATTATTATTGTTTTCCTTATCACTAAAAATATTATTATTTTTATAATGATGATGAAGGATTTTTCTAACTGAGATACAAAAATAATAATTCTGCATAATATTCATTAGTTTTTGGGAATTTTTTTTCCACTCACTATTTTCATTACCGCGTGAGTTCTACCTTAAAAGGAAGTGAAATAATGATAAACACCATATTGATTCAAATGGCCCAATAAAAGAATTAAATTTATTTTCAATCATTAATTATTTTTTTTGTTCATTTGGCATATTCATTTTGGTTCTTTTTTTCATGTATTCTTCTAAGAAAGTTGTATCTATCGACCCATAACGAGGTACAACTTACGACGACCATAACCTTTGATCTGTAAGTCCGTTTTAGCTCCATAACCAGTCAAATCGAAGCTTGGGAAACGATCTATATTCCAATATTCAGAGTTTTGAGGTTTTGACGTCGGTTGTTTTGAAAACCGATGTGGAAAATATTTTTTTTTATAAAACTTATTTTTTGCGTCGGTTTTTATCAAAAACCGACGTTAAAACTCGTGTAGAAGCCAGATTTAGACGTCGGTTATCTAAAAAACCGACGCCAATGACCCCCAAGGTCATGAATTTCGGCGTCGGTTTAAAAAAAACTGATGCCAAAGACCACCAGGGCCTGATTTTTGGCGTCAGTTTATATAAAAACAGACGCGAAAGATCCCCGAGGCCTTGAAATTTGGCGTCAGTTTTTATATAAACCGACGCCAAAGACCCATATGGTGAAGGTTTTTTACGTTGGTTTATAAAAACGGACGTTGAAAAATACATTTTTTACGTCACCTTTATTGACGTTGGTTAAAAACCGACGTCAAAATGTAAAAAAAAACCGACGTCGAAATACATTTTTCCACTACTGTAGAGCAGAAAGGTCCTTGATTTAATAAAACTATGTATATCTTAGTTATCTTTTATAAAAAAATCAGATCATGTTTTAGAACTCAATTCATAAGTATGGGTTTGAGAATCTACATGAGTCCATCCATTAATGGAATTTATCCACCAAACCACACATATAGAACATTTACACATGGGACAAGATCTAGCAAATTGAAACATGTAATTCATCCACAATACACATCAAACAGTAAAAACATGATGCATTCAATAGGGTCTCCCAAGATCACCATAAAAATAAAATTTAAAAAATCCAAATGTGTCTATAAATATCGCAACTCATTGATTCAATCCATTTATACCGTTTAAAAATAAAATTTCAAAACCAAATTTTCAAAAACAATATTTTAGGAAACCACTTTCAACACTATTTGAAACTGTCCAAATACGATTTCCGTTTTCTATATAACATTGAGAAGACAAAAAATTTATCATTTAATTTTTTTTCATGAAAATCAAATATCCGTAGAGTTAATGACATAACTGGGGAAAGTGAATTTTAAAAATTTGTATTACATTTATTCAACCAATTGAAACCATTCCAAAAATACTTAGTATCCAAAAATTCTATTTCAAAACACACACCATTCACAATTCACTTTTGAAACTAAAATCCATTGAAAACCATTTAAACTCTTTTTGGACAAGTTAATTTCCATTTTCAAGAACATTTAGAATGTTCAAACACAAATGAAATACCAAGAAATTGTCACGTGAAATAATATTAACACATACACAAGGATAAATTCCATATCATAAACACCTAAATGTTAGTCACAATCACATATATAAAAGATTACAATATACTTAGGTCCTATCAAACTCATGAAACTAGTATGTGATATATAAAATTTTTTCTATATCCATTATGTAAGAACACATCCACTCTTGAATGTGAGGCTAAGAGAATATCCCATAAATCATAACATTACGATCATGTGCATCACTCAAGGTGAAATAATTCAATAGTAAATGTGAAAACAAATAGCATTCCAACCACTATAAACATATCCATTAACTCATATGTGGGGTTGCAACTCCTAGTAATGAGCTCCTTATGATGTTAAAAAAACATAAAATCTCATTTATATTGAGACCAAATAGTCTGGTAAAAGAAAAAAATGTCTCTGATGGAATTTTGTAACACCCAACCATGAATCACATGGTCCGAGCTAGAGGGACACATAACTGCATGTGCACCTCCCCATAAGAAAGAGGTTTTTAACTAGAAGTGATGTACTTAATGGATTTCTAGGGAGGAAATTCCCCTAGAAAAATATATCACTCAAATTATATAAAATATAAAATAGTAAATATAGTAACATTAGAAAAAAAATTATATAAAATATTAATAATAACTTTAATCCATGAAACAATAATATGGTATACAATACCAACTACAACTAGTCAAAGATCCCCACTTGTGATATATCAATAAAATATAAATTAAGAAAAATAAATAAAATGGCACCTCTAAAAAGGATCTCAGTTACTTTACTATCATCGTCTTAATTAATATTCTCCTCTAGTACAACTACCCAAGTAAACTCCACGACCCTCTTATGAAATATTTCTCAAATGACTCTATAAAAGCATCATGATTCTTGTTTAGTGTAACGTACCAAGTAAATAAACAATAATACATTTTTATATTTATTAATATTTTTGAATTAAATATTAAATTTTACTTTAAAAATGATTCTATGTTCGATGGCATACTTGACACACAACAAGAGAATTCTTTGAAAAAAAAGGTTGCACAAAATGCCGAGACATACTAAATAATAATAATATAATATTATTTTAAATGGTATTTAAATCCTTTTCATTATATTTGATGGAATGAATAAAATTAACTATAATATGATTATACATGTATGTAAAATGTTTTTACATTTATCCAAAAAAAATTGGAGACATAAAATGCGAATGAATCTAATTTTGAGCACAAATAGTCTAATATTCAATAAAATGTAAGTTTATCACCTTTGGATGGAGAACCCACATTATATACAGTTTTGGCCACTTTTATATTTTCTATTTGAAAAAATAAAATTATTCTTTATAATTACAAAATAAAAATTTACTGTGGCTAAATTTTGGTTTTTTTCTAAGAAAAATCATTTTCTAATGAATTATGAAAAATACTGTATTTTAATTCCAAACTTCCTTTTAATCCAATTTATTTATATGGTTATATTTCCTTTTTAATTGGTCTTAAAGTTTAATTAGATTATATTTTTACCATTTAATCTAATGATGGTCATTGGAAGTAATTTCACTTTGAAGTTACACATAAACAAGTGTCAATCTTTTAATTGTTATTATTTCAAAAAAACACGCTTTTTGTTTTGAAAACGAGAATTATTTTAAAATTAATTAATGAAAATTCTATTTTAATAATTTTCTAAGATAGAAATCATTTTTGAATTTTGATTATCAAATATATCTTAGGCAAAAAAATTGTATTTTTCTAATAACATTCATTTTTTTATGAATAGTGAAAACACTGAGTAGTAATTAAAAAAAATGACTTCTTCATTTAAATGAAAATTTACATCTTTTATGAATTTAATTTATAAAATCTGATATACATGGTTGCTATCAGTATGAAAAATATGGTTCAATAAGATTAAAATAATTTTTGGCGAGTACTGATTTTTGACTTTTATTTAACGCACTTAATGGTAATTTGGGCAATTTAGGGAAAAATAATATTATACTAATATAAAATTACCTTAACACTTGTCCTAAAATTATTGGATGATTCATGGTCAGCCAATACAATCCTTGAGTGAGATATTTGGCCTTTGAAATCCATTTGGGTAATATAATGACATTAATAACTTTTTATTTAAAGTAAAAATAAAAAATATCATAAACATGTATTGTTTTTTCTAAAACAATTTTTATGTGGGGTTATATAATTGAAGTATTTGAATATAAATAGTCATCATAAATCTAAAAATATTTCCTATATAATAGTATTTTATTTATAATTTTTAGAAAACAAATAAATAAAATTATTTATGACACAATAATGATGCAGTGTTTACCTCATTAATGAATGATTTAAATAAATAAGATAATAAAGATTAAAAAAATATCCAAATCCTATCCAATTATTGTTGGATTATTTTATTTCAAACAAGAGTCATCTTATCTTAGACTTTAATATGTTTTGGACCTTTGGAAACCGAAAATCATTATATAAAAAAATAATGTTTTTAAACTTTTCTAAAGAGCCCCTCCTCCCCCTTATAAAAATACCTCAACTCTAACCCTTTACTAACACCTCTCAGGCACCTTGCCTCAACCAACCTCTATCCAAATAATCTCTCAATATCCCTCTATTACACCTAGAATCCTTAATTTAGGCATATGGCACTTCAAGAAATCATTTCTGTTCAAACCAATGGGAGTTAACCGATTTAAAGGTAATGTCTTCTCTTAAGTTCTTTTCTTTTATTTTACATCTCCAACCCCCTAAACACTTTTCATTCCTTTATTTTATAACAAAACCATTATCCCATATATACTAGGTTGTTTTTATGATAATTATTATAACTATACTTACACACTCTTCCATCAAATGGGTAAAGAACATAATGTTTCTCTAGAAGGCGAACTAAGGCCTCACGAAACGTTGATTGTTCAATTTTATCCTACCACCTCTTATGGTGTCCATTAAGATGGAACTATATTTATATTTAATATATATTATATTTATATTTTCCCTCTGCTTATGTATTTTATATTTATATCATACCATTATGGTTTCTATAATGGGTAAACACGATAATTTCATTTGAGGTAGTGCGGACTACCGCCCCCTCAACGTGATATGACTCGTTCATGCCATACGTGGAACATATAAAGGATGGAATTACTGAAATTATATATATTATTTTATAATAGAATTATAATATAATTATGTATCATTGTGTTTTTATTCCATTAAATACAAAATACAAATGAAAGTAGCATTTATGCGTACGTACGACTTACCATCTCCATGAACGGTGCATTTCATTTAATAACTACAAATGTTATATACTATTATAAATACATACATATACTGGATATATATGATATATGTGATATCTAAATCATGAATATCATTATGGAGATAATTGACTTTTGTACACATTAACAACTTGAAATTATAAGAATTTCATTTTTTACTCAAGTACAAAATATCAACAAAACAACCATTATTAACATAAATCATTACATGGTAATAAGTGATATAAAAGGAATAATAAAATTTAAAAAGGTTCTTAAGAAATTATAAATTAACTTTATTTTATTATTCAGGAGATTAAATAATTAATAGGTCAAACCGGACACGAGGTAAGGGAACTTATTAACCCAATTTTCATTCATTAGTATGAATATCTACTTCTTGATTATTTCATGCTATGATAATGTGATAAATAGATTTTTACGTATTATATTTTTTTTGTAAATTACTTTTTTGTACATATATTTAATACACACAATAGATCTATTTTATTTACAAAATGATCTTTGTAAGGGACTTCGTCTCAATCTCCTTTCATTGAAAATTATTTTGTTTTATACACTACTTTATTTTAAAAGGTGTATAAACACCATTGATTTTTCTTTTCATTCAAAGGGAATATTTTTCTATGATTCTTTTTAATAAACGAAAAAATAATAATGTTTCTTTTTAACGTCGGTGACAATGACCTTTTCCGATGCCGCATGTATTATTAGATCTTTGGATTCCTTAACAAGGTTTAATGTTTTTAAAAGGAAAATAAATACAATATACTCTTTTACTCATTTTGGTATTGAAAATAGTTTTGATAATGTATTTGTCATATCAATATATTTAAATGATATATTGTGTGTGAAATGTTTCACTATTATCTTTCTTTTATATTTGTTATATGTGTTATGAATATGTTACGGTTCATGGGAACTATTTGTGAATAGGGGTGGTTCTATGATAAACCTAGGGTGGGTGAGGCCGAGATAGCTCTCCAATGCATTGGGTAATGTGACAGAGGTAAAAATGAATATTTCTCTTAAGATATTTAGGAAATATACTATGATGGTTATTCTAAATGTAACTCCCTATGAAGCCGTGAATTCTATAACGTAAGTACGTTGTGAATTTCATAAGTTACCTTTATGATTTGTGATTACTATGTGTTATTCATAAATCTTATGATTTAATGAGGTATGTTAAAAAGATTATGTTATGTATGTATTTATGAACTAATGTTTCCTTTCTTTGTTTTATAACCCTTACTGAGCCTTTTATGCTCATCCAAAATTTGGTAATGTTTTTCATGGGACATAAAGATGAATAGGGTCAAGGATGAGATCATGGAAAATTCAGGTTGCCTAAAACTTGGAACTAGACATCACTCTTTTTAATATTTTTTATTTCATGAAAAAAATGGAAACTAAGTAGAAGTGTCTAGTTTGTAATTTTTGAGATGTAATGCAATAGTGATGGCCTAATTCTCTAAAACTATAAACCTAAAAAGATAATCAATTTGAATTATTCATTTAATTCATGATTATGTAATATTTTAAGGTTGGGTCATTATATGTAGTGTGTAAGTATAAACCAATTATTATACCACCAATACATCTTTAGAAAATGTGAATCAATTATATAATTTTTTTTAAATGATAAGAAAGTAAACTCATAAATAAATAATCATTGACTCGATCATTGTGCCCTAACAGGGTTTCTATGAACCTGGGACCCACTATGATTTTTTCCATACCAAAAAAGAAGTTATGTTTGTTTTCTATGAATCATATTACAATCCAAAAGACTGATGTTTGTATTATAAAATTTTCTAAGTCCATCTTGTATATGGTTAGACCCCCAGTTCATCATAACCCACTAACTATCTCATGTTAGGACATAAGGATAACATGACCCACTACTAGTCTCAGGTCAGGCTTCAAGGTCATCATGAGCTATTATATTGTTTCATATACCCTACTATAGTAGTCAGAAATCACATCACACATGTTCCCCCGCTATGGGAATAGAAAATCCATAAGGGTTCCACCTTTCAATTTAATACCAGATGGAATAATTATGTATCCCATGTATATATATACAAACACAATCCATTGAAAGGAATATATTGTGTTATAGACACACACAAGTAGATCATATCAAGGGAGGTATTATGGGGCACACACACATGCACACACAAAAATATCATATCTGGAGGGGTATCATAGACCAAACACATGCGAATAAGAAATACATATCCAAATAGGTATCATGGCCAAACACACAAGCACAATAATATCAGGTAAATAATGTTATCATGGGACACACACAGACAAGGTATCATGGCCACACACATAAGAACAAGAATTTTAGGTAAAGAAATTTAGCATGGGGAAACACACACACACACACACACTAGGATGTCATATCACACTATTTTATATTAATTTTCACTTAATAAAATAATGGTATGTGGTTTCCTTCATGGTTTAGAGTCATACCCTTCATGGGTATCTCGATATATGTCTGGAATCCTTTGTACTGAATTTCAGATGTGGGTAGTGTCCCAGAAGAAATATATTTATATGAAATGACTTTGAAAGTGTGTCTGACATATGGGACTTATCTTGATATGGAATTATTGTGTATTTGTAAATCTCAATACATTCCTTGCTATGGATTGTGTATTCATATATGTGCTTGGCATGTAGGCTTATATTATCAATTATCATAGTGATAGGTGGACCAATAATTTTATGAGTAATCCCTTAGAGTTCTATCATCTATATTGTGAAATTTTATTATTATTTTCAGGGTCTTAAATTATAGGTTTCATGGAAGGATTTCCTTGAATACTGACTTTAGACGGGGTGTGGAGAATGATGGCCTTATGATGTGATGTGTGTAACATCACTTTACATTTCCAGGTATTTTGATGTTTCTATGTACCCATGTTTTGGAGTAGTTACTTGGGAGAGTCTGGGGTACTTTAAATGTTGTTTTGGGGCCGAGGGGAAGTCATACGGGTGTCGCACAGGTTTTATAAACCGTGCGGCCAAACCGTGCGCAGTTGGTCTTGGTGGTAGTAGCTTCTGCACAGGAAGTGCAAGGTTCTTCTAACAGTGCAGCCAAACCATGCGTGAAGGGTGGCCGGGGTAGTAGATAACGCATAGATAGTGCACGGTTATTCAAACCGTGTGAACTAACCATGCAGCCACTTAAATGAGATCCTTAAATTGTGGATATCACTCAGTTTTTCCTCTAAGTGCCTTGTTTTTCCTACAAAGCTGTCCTAACTCAAGATTTTACTTATCCTAAGATCAGAGAAGGTTCTCCTATCATTCTAAAGGTGTTCCAAAGGCTCCTCTTGGTATTTTAAAGCCAGATTCTTGAGGTAATTGATCGTTCTTCATTTTTCTTGATTCATTTCATAGATCTACTTAGATCTACTTCTCCTCTTCTCTTTGTTTCTTAGATCTACGCACGTTATGGGAAGATCTAAGTGTGTGGTACCAAATATGATGAGATTTGGTCTTGATCATACTAGGAAAAGAGATCTAAGGTGGGTTCTTGAAGAATCAACCCGGTTTTCTTGAGCGTTCTCGACCGTTGTGGTTTTGGTCAAAAACATCGAGGTTGGTGGTTATGTTATGACATTTCAAATTGTTTAACATTTTATTTTCTTGATTTATTTCAATTGTTGATTTAAATTCAATTGATCAATTTTTCATTGAAATAAATTGATAAAAACTCGAATCCATTGAATCGACATATTTGAAATGGTTTTGGCAAGGAAATTTGGAAAACCCCAATTCCATTGAATTGGGTGTGTCTATGGAAATTTGATGATTTAAATTTTTTAATTTAAATTGTGGATTTAATGGAAATAATTTAAATTTAATTGTTAAATTTAATTTTGGACCTAAATTGTGTGATGATGGAATTGGTTTTGAATGGATTTCAAACTACTTTAAATGGCTTAAAATGATTTAATAGAAACCCATTGGTTTTATCTTGTTAAAAAGGCATGTTTTGAATAAAACCTATTTTCGTTTTAAATGAAATGAAATTGGAACTTTTGAAATGGTATAATGGGATTGATCATATTTTATGAATTCTTAAAATATTTCACCCATCATGTAAGATCGCATGCAAGCCTTGGGTAGATAGTGAGTTATTTGAATACACTCTACGCTACAACAACGTTCTAAAACATACTTACTGAGGGTCACATCCCCGATGGGTTGGTGATGAGTATTTTTTGGCCAGTGTCAAAGGGACCTATGTATACACATTTTTATGAGTGTACATAAAGAGTTTGGAATCCTATAACTGGTTAATACTATTGTACCTTTTGGCACATCACCATATTTCTCGCTTGTTGGTTTATATTTGAGATATAAATGTATGCCAATGATTTTGAGCTATTGTACATGCATGCTGATTTTATATAAACTATTTTATATTAATGTTTTTCTTAGGAAATTGTTTTAGAGATATTCCATCATTATAACGCCTTTGCTTAAAGTAAATTCTTCTATCATTTAAAAATGTATAGTGTGTTTTGTAAAAATATGATTTTGAGTTGCCAAACCTATTCATTTGAAAACTGGAATCTTTTCTTTGGTAAATTGGTATTTGGAATATGTTACAGAATCTTTGGTGGTATCCTACTGGGATTAGTCTCACACCCTACTTTTGCCTTCGGGTGTTTGTAGACTTTCTTTTTCCAGGTTCGAAAAATGTGAAGGGACCTCTTGGAGGTGGATCCAGCTATTGAACTTTGGTCTTGGTGAGTTGTGTCCTTAGGGACCAAGGGGATGTTTTCCCATTTTTACTACTTTGGTTATAGTACTTTGGGCTTTTATGCCTCTTTATATTCTGGTACATTACTCCTGGTGGAGTTACTTTTGTTTGCATACATTATTGTTTCTTTTGCTTCCACATTCTTGTGGAAAAAATAATTCCCACTTGTATGTTGTATGATTCCAGGTTCTAGTCAGTGACCCATGGGGATCAAAAACTCCCTTCGGTTTATTTCAGGGTCAACTCAGTTATCGGGTTACCAGGGTACCTATGCTGGTTCATGAAAAAGTGGTATTAGAGGGCAGGTTAAGCATCTTGCCTTGATTTCAGTATGCATTTGATTATTCTTGTTGGGACTTAGGAGGTAGTTGTGATTGAGTTCCTGGCCATCTCTCACCACAATGAACCTTAAGTCACTTGGGTTGGTTAGGGAAATACGACTTGTGGATAAGTTCTAGTATTTTATCTATTTTGATTTGGATAGAGTGGAATCCCAGTCTTATTATCCTTTATTTTAAGAATAGTTTTCCATGTTACTATGTTTGGGTATTAATCTATGTATTTTCATGCTGTGTAGCATCATGCCTTTGAGAAGACATGGAAATCAGATCCAAAAAGAGGCTACTGTTGAATCTCAGTAAGCGAGTCCTATTGTGGATCTGAGTCTGGTTGAGGTGATTGTTCGCACTGTCCAAGCTCTGGGGCAGGCACCACCTATAGTTCCTATTCGGGATCCAGCTATAAATCCTCAAAGTGATATTCTCTGAAGTTTTTCTCAAGAGTTCCTACACTATAAGACACCAGTTTTCAAAGGATCCACTGACCCTCAATATGCTGAGGAATGGTTGAGTAAGATTGAACGTCTGTTTGGATTTTTGGAGACACCTGATGTGATCAAGGTGAAGTGTGCCACCTTCATACTGGAGTGACCAAGTATGATATGGTGGGACACAATGTTGATGGCTGGGAAATATGATGGTTTGGATTGGAAAGACTTTAGGGTTTCTTCACTAACCAGTTCTGTCCAGAATCAATGGGGTTGGCCAAGGCTGTGGAGTTTTTCAAGCTTGAACAGGCCAATAAAACCATGACTGAGTACTCAAATCGCTTTTCTGAGCTGGTAAAGTTTTCTCCTAAGATTGTATATAATGAGGGGATGAAGGCTCAATGATTTTAGTTGGGACTTCGATCATATATCTGTTCTCAGGTTTTCATACTAAAGCTACCCACTTATGTTGATGTGCTGGATAGAGCGATGATGGTTGAGATGGACTTGAAAGGAGAGTCAAGGTTAAAGGAGGGTCTTTCTCCCTCCTAGTGGCAGTGTGGGTTCCTTTACAAGAAATTGAATGTGTGACTTTCCTCATGGTAGTTCTCGACAGCAGATTCTTTCCAGACATCTGGTAGCACTAGGAGGGGCTTCGTTGACTTGCTATACATGTGGAAAGACAGGGTATTCTAAGAGGGTTTGCACTGAGGCACTGAAGAACTGTAGCTCATGTGGACATTTAGGGAACTTACAAATATTATGCCATCACTTCTCTACTCCACATAGTGAAACAAGATCATCAACACCTCCAGAAATAGCGGCGCAATCAAATGCTTCACGTACAAAAGGGTTTCAGCCACATGCATCTGGAACGAAGCTTCTTCATGAAGTGGAAGAGTATCCAGAGGTAGTTGATATAGGTCCTACAACTATGAGAGGTACCATTACTATAGCTTCATTATTAGTGACAACTCTTTTTGATACTGGTGCATCTCACTCTCTTATTTCAACCCATTTTGTTAATCTGCTTAATCTACCAATGGATCTTTTATCTTGTCTCGTGGATATTACAACACCCCTTGGTACATTGAGAGAGAAGGGTCTCTGCTGTCTTGCTTGTGTCTTTTCTCTATTAAGTTTTGATAATGCTTGGGGTTTCTTGGTTATTGACCTAAAATCTTTTGACGTCATATTTGGAATGGATTGGCTCATTGCCAATAAATCCCAGATAGATTGTTATCTTCAATAGGTCTACCTTACTACACCCAGTGGTGCACCTCTTGTTTTTCATGGATAATGGAACCCAAGGTAAAGTAGAGCCGGACCATATTATCCAGAGTTGGGGAAATATATATCAGTTTTTTCTTTTGATCTAGAGAGAGATTCATTGTGTGATGATCTTCCTCCAGTCGTCGCTGAGATTCCCGACACATTTCCTTCTGACTTCTCTAGTTTTACACCAGTAAGGGAGGTTGATTTCTCTATTGAATTAATCCCTGGTACTCAACCAATTTCTATTCCTTCTTACCGAATGGTTCCAGCTGAACTAAAATAACTGAAGTCTCAGTTAGAAGATCTTCTTGAGAAAGATTTTATACGCCCGAGTGTGTCACCTTGGGTATCACCAGTTCTCTTCGCCAAGAAGGCTGATGTTTCTCTTTTCTTATGTGTTGATTATCAAAAGATCAATCAAGTTATGATCAAGAAAAATATCTATTACCACAAATTGATGATTTGTTTGATCAATTGAAAGGGTTAAAGTGGTTTTCAAAAGTTGATCTTCGATCTGGTTACCATCAGTTGAGGATATAAGAATCTGACATTCACAAGACCAAATTTCGGAGTATGTATGGCCATTATGAGTGTATTCCCCCACCCTAGTTACCTAGAGTCGGAGTATTATTTTAATACATTGGCATGATTACAAGGAATCAAGTCCCGAAGGACCAATCGGTTTAGCAGTCTTGGAAAATAGATTATATACATGAATGTTACATTACACTTTATATCATACAAAACAACATAAATAATCCTTTATGAACACCATTATTCCCTTGGCTTAAACCTGCATATCAATCAAAATACATTTCTTAGGATCCTGGGAAAAATAAAACATAGAAAGGGGTGATCTCAAATGCTTAGTAAGGGTAAGCAATACATCGGGAACTTTCATAAATAATCTTAAACATTTTAGGCAATGTATGAAACTAAAACAAAAGCCTTTTAAACATAAACTTCATCCTAATATGGAAAATATAAATAAAAATAATTCCATTTACATACTCACAAGGATACTCTACTAGTAGAACAATCCCATGCAATTTCAATAGCCACTTTCATAATGATGGAATGCATAATGCCAGACTATCATAACCACATAGTCAAGGCCTTGTGCCAAGACTACAAATAAGATTTTGTCAAGGCCTTGGGCCAAGACACTAGATTTTTTTATTAGACCTACCGATGCATCAAGAGGCTATAGTGGGCTCCACCGGTCACTTACTAAGTCCAATGCATTCCTCATATGAAAAGGTTAAAACATAACATAAAAATTCGTATTAAAACTAGCATAAAAAATGACAATAATTTATCCCTAAATCATGAATGGTATTAAAATAATACATCCATAGTCTAACATATCACAAAACCTTCAATATAATATGGAAGATTTGTGTCATAATAAATCATCTTCAAACAAGTTTAAAATCCATCAAAGAATGTTGACATAGATGAAAATTATTTTCAAAACTCTTTGAGTGAAATATCCCTTTTTCATGAAAATATTTAAAAGTAACACAATTTATAAAGGAATAAATTTAAATAAATGTTTAAATAAAAGTGTCTCATACCACTTTGAATCTTTTGAAAGGAAGAAAAATTTTAAAAACATTCATGTCCATATAAAAAAATCCTTAAAAACCATTTTGAAGACATGGACATTAATGCGAAAGATTTAGAAGAATAAATATTTAAGACATTTGAAATAATGTTTTTGTAAAAAACTCACTTAAAATAATCCCTTTGAAAACTCTTTCATGTAACATGGACAAGGATAATAAATATTTCCCAGTAGGTACTTATGTAAAAACAACCTCAAATAATAAAGAGATTGTGAAATTAACCCTTACCAATTTAGTAATTTACGAAACATACACCCCATTAAAGAGGTATCATATAATGAATATGTAAATACACATAAATAAAATTTTATTACACAAATAATACAATTATGGGCTGTACATACACCACACAAAAGGTAATAGTGTCAATATGACATGAATCTCACGGGAATAAGGAGTGAGTTGAAAACCCTTCACCTTGCACTTTCTTTTAGTCGAGGGTACGTTTAACCTTCTGTATGAATATCGTAGTATGTTATTAAATTATACCAAAACCATATTAATATTTATGATATCATACATTATTTTTTATGACTTTATACTACACACATAATAATAATTTCCATGTTAAATTAACATATTGGGAAATAATCGCTTTCTTTATCGTACGTGTTTTAACTTGTTAATATTGATTGTATCCCTTAGATCATGATTTAAATACTTATAGAATATAAAACGTGATTTATATATTATATATATTTAGAATATAAATATATATAAAGGGCATATATATGAAATGAAAAACATTGTTTATGGAGAGAGTAGTCCGTACGTAGGCATAAACACAATTTTCGTTTTCATATCGTATTGAACGAAAGTAAGTGAATAAGATATATGTAAGTACATAAATACATATATATATATATATAAATATATATAACTCCAGTACCATTATTATGAGATATATTACATACTTATTAGTAATATATTTTTATAATCATCAATGAATGGTGAACTTGGAAATGAATCTCATCGAGTCATGGAGATGTTAATCCGTACATACGCACGAGCGGAAATATAATTTACATAAATGTGTGTACATTGAGGGTATATCATATATAAAGAATCATTATCTTGTAATATTTATTATTTACATCAATTACACATCATTATTATACCCATCCAAATTATAATGTATTGAATAACAATTACACCACGACGTGGAGACGGTAAGTCGTACGTACACACCTATGGTGACATGTGATTTAAAGGATGGATAGAATAATGAATTTTATTGTACCATATTTATAATAAAATCACATTATATAGAAGATACTGGAGTTATTATTTTATAATGGAAATAACAATTAAAAAGGAAGTGGAACAAGAGAGGAACTTGAAAGAGGTGGTGAGATATTTACCTCTTCTTCGGGTTCTTTCATTTGATTTGATCAAAAGGGCTCCTTAGGATGGCTTTCTGACCAATGGAATTCCTCTAAGAGGAAGTTAGGATAGTTGGGAGGATATTTGGTCAGGGTTTGGCTGAGTCAAATGGCTTTGAAGGTCTGAATTAGAGGGAAGGTGGAGTTCCCTTTTATAAGAGGGGTGAGGGGAACCTTAGGAAAAACATAAAATATTATTTTATAATTAAATAATTTTCTGTTTATAATGTCTCAAAAATGTATTATTTAAAATATATGGTGGGGATGGGTCAAAAGACAATCAACCAATAGGTTTTAGACATGTTTGGGACACTATATTAACCTTATCATTTAGATATAACTCGTAGTTAAAAAGTTCGGAATTTACCATGCCTCTTTGTATTTTTATATTATATGGTCAATAAACATACTATATACTTACAAGAGAACCCCAGGTTATTCATTAACAATTCAACTATCATTATATCAGTCCTTTGGGTGAACTGTATATTTTTAGGAATAGAATATCAATTAATAATATAATATTTTTTTAAAAACTCTTTTATGCCAATTTTGAGACTATTTGGTATTTCGTTTTTTTATATATTAATAACAACATTATTACTTAGTAAAAATTAATATAATCAATAATAACATGTAACATTAACCTATAAAATTCTTTTATGTCATCATAACTTTCAAATTATATTTGTTTAAACATCTATAATACCATTTATTTGATTTTTCATTAATGAGAAAAACATTGCATCGTCATTGTGTCATAAATAAATATTTATATTAAATGTATAAAATTTATAAATAAAATATTATGAGGTAGGAAATTTTTTTATATTTCTAATGAATATTAATAGTCTAATAGATCAATTATATAACCTCATATCAAATTTTTTTTTATTAAAATATATTTTCTTTTGTTATTGTTGTATCTACTTTAAATTATTTAATATATAATGTCATTATCACTTCCAAGTGGCTACATGGGCTCCCAAAATTGACCGAAGGATTACCACGGTAGGCCATGACTCATACAAGAAGTTTAGGAAAATTTTTAAGTTAATTTTGTATTATTATAATATTATTTTCACCCTTATTTACTGGATTTACCCTTTTAACCACGGTAAATAAAATATTTACTGAAATTGTCTAAAAATAAAAGTTAACTATTTACACAATTTGGAAAACCTTATTCCAAATATGGAATCCATTTTTCTAAATTCAAATCACAAAAGTGGCATAAATTAATTTTAAATTAATTTCTGTTGTAAAAAACGTGTTTTTAAGAAATAATAACTATCAAATGATTGACACTTGTTGATGTCCAATTTCAATGTTAAATTACTTACAATGACCAGAATTAGATTAAATGGTAAAAATATAATCTATTTATACTTCCAAACTAATAAAATGAATAATTTAACACTATAAATTATTTTTATTAAAAATGTTGTTTTCAGTTAAAATATAGTATTTTCACTCTACACCCAAATATTAAAGTTATCATAAAAACACCAAAAATTTATTGAAACTAAATTCTTATATCCTGATTCTAAATAAGATGTTTATTTTGTAAAATTTTATATATAAAATTTTAAAATATTGGATTTACAAATGGTTCACCATTAAAAGGAGGTAAAAGTTCATTTTTTGAAAAATAATTTTTTTTCTAAAAAAAAATTTGTTCTTAAATTATGTATAAGAAACTCATTATATGGATTCTAACATTATAAGGATTGTATAATGTTCATAATTCAGTTAATACTATTGATACCCTCTTTTGAACGGCTAGTTTGGTAACTCATGGTGTGCTTGAACTCGGTGTTGTGTGTAGTAAAGGTTATTGTATTACTTTGATGATATAACGTACTATGTAATCTTGGGGTATTACCATGAGTGCCTTGTTATTCCCTTAGGCCTATCAAATTCTCCTTTAGTTTTCATGGATTTTATGAACAAGGTATTCCATGAGTATCTGGATACTTGCATGGTAGTCTTTGTGGATGACATTCTTGTCTACTCCAAGTCTGAGGAGGATCATCTGCATCATCTCAGAGTAGTTATGAGTCTTCAAAGGAATCACTGACATTATTCCAAGCCTCCAATGTTCGATTTATGTATTCAAGAAGTGAAATTATTGGGACATGTGGTGTCATAACAAGGAATTTCGGTTGATCCTGAGAAACTGAGGGCTGTTATGACTTGGGAACAACCACAAAATGTTTTCGAGATTTGGTGCTTCATTGGCTTAACAGGATATTATCATCAATTTGTTAAATACTTCTCAATGTTAGCTTCTCCAATCAATACTCTGACTTGAAAGGGAGTGATGTTTTCCTAGAATGATAAATGTCAGAGTTCTTTTGTTGAGCTAAATCTCCACTTAACTATTGCATTGGTGTTAACTCTTCTTGAGGTTGGGATAGGTTACATGGTCTTTTGTGATGCATCGGGTTCAGGTTTGGGATGTTTCCTTATGCAAGGTAATCATGTTGTTGCCTATGTATCTCGCCATCTTAAGCCTCATGAGAAGAACTATCCTACCCATGACCTTGAACTTGCAGCTATAATGCACACACATAAGTGTTGGACACATTACCTTTATGGAGAAAGGTTTACTGTGTATCAGACCACAAGAGCTTGAGTTATATCTTCTCTCAATAATATTTGAATTTCCACCAAAATCATTGGGTGGAGTACCTACAATATTTCAAATTTTACATTTCCTATACCCTGTGAAAAGGTAATGTTGTTGCAGATGTGTTAAGGAGAAAACTTTCATCACAGGCTGTGAAAGAATCTTCAGAAGAGTGGAGTTTGATGGCTCTTTTTTTATCAGTTACATATTGGTGTTTAGTGGAAGGGGAATGAAGTTTCTTTAGCCTATGTTCAGTTGAATTATACTCTCCTAGAGTTAATTATTTAGAATGAAAAACTGGATGATGAATTCCATATCATTAGAGACTCTCATTATGGTGGGGTGACTGACACCTAATGGTCATTCTCCAAAGTGGGTGCTCTGTGTTATCGAAACTGTTATATTATACCATTAGCAGCAAATAAGGATGTGATGGGGGGTTTCCATTACTCTCAGTGGGTTGTACACCTAGGAATCACAAATATGTTCTATGAAATGTGGCGACAGTTCTCGTGGCAAGGTATGAGACGAGACATTGGTGAGTTTGTATCTCATTGATATACATGCCATCAGGTGAAATCCGAGCACCAAAAACCTTCGAGTTTTATTCAACCACTTCTAGTCCCCATATGGAAGTGGGATGAAATCTCTATGGACTCTGTGGTTGGGTTACCTCAAACCCAGAGGAAGAAAAAATGAGATATGGGTTGTGATCAAAAGGCTAACCAAGTCAACTCACATTATACTTATTCCGGATACAACCAAAGTTGATGAGTTGGGAAATATCTATGTGAATGAAGTTGTCCATTTTCACAGAGTTCTGTCTGCTATAGTCTCAGATAGGGTTCCTCGGATTACTTATCTCTTTTGTAGAGGCCTTCAGGAAGCACCGGGATCTCAGGTTCTTTTGATTACGGCCTACCATCCATAGTCAGATGGCCAAACAGAGAGAGTAATTCAGATCCTTGAGGATATGCTCTGC
Source organism: Viscum album (assembly GCA_963277665.1). Taxonomy (NCBI): domain Eukaryota; kingdom Viridiplantae; phylum Streptophyta; class Magnoliopsida; order Santalales; family Viscaceae; genus Viscum; species Viscum album. The sequence goes on along the minus strand of OY728151.1, from coordinate 1,786,436,606 downwards.
GCATGTGTTCTCGACTTTGGTGGGTCTTGGGATGATCATCTGGGGTTAGTTGGGTTTTCTTATAACAACAGTTATCAGTCTGCAATCAAAATGGCTCCTTTTGAGGCTTTGTATGGTCGCCCTTGTAAATCTCCTTTATGTTTGTTGGATATTAGTGAAAGTTCTTTGGTAGGACTAAGTTTGTTCCAAGAGACAACATATATGATTCAGTTGATTCGTCGGATAATATTAATAGCACAGAGTCGGTACAAGTCTTATACTGATCGTCATCGTAAACATTTAGAGTTCTCAATTGATGACTTGGTGTTCTTGAAATTTTCACATCAATTAGGTCATCAATATCTTGGGAGGGAAGGGAAGCTTTATCCTCGTTTTGTGCGACCTTTTGAAGTTGTTGGTCTTGTAGGGAAAGTTGCATACCATCTAGATCTACCACCACAGCTGATGTCGATACATAACATGTTCCATGTATTTCAGCTGTGAAAGTATCTCTCTGATCAATCTCATTTTGTGAGATGGAGTGATCTTGAGATTGAACCAGATTTATCTATTACTGAACGACCAGTTTGGGTTGTTGATTCTGATGACAAGGTACTTCATGGGAGAACGATACCTCTAGTCTGTGTTCTTTGGTAGCATGGTTTTGATTCTCATGAGATGTGGGACATGGAGGCACTAATGAGAGAGAAATGGCCTCATCTTTTTAACGTGGAGGTTTGTTCATAGGCTTTCTGGGGACCGAAATATCTTATGGTGGGGAGGTTTTAACATCATGTTATGTTTTCAGGTATTTTGATGTTTCTATGTACCTCTGTTTTGGAGTAGTGACTTGGGAGAGTCAGGAGAACATTAAATGTTTTTTTAGGGAAAAGGGGAAGTCGCACGGGGGATGCACGAGTTTTCTAAATCGTGCAGCCAAACCATGTGCAGTTGGTCTTGGAGGCAGTAGCAGCCGCACGAGAAGCGCACAGTTTGTCTAACTGTGTGGCCAAACCATGCGTGAAGGGTGGCTGAGGCAGTAGCTAATGCATGTCTAGCGCACGGTTTGTCAAACCGTGTGAACTAACCGTGCGACCACTTAAATTAGATCCTTAAATTGTGGATCTCACTCGGTTTTGCCTCTAAGTTCCTCCTTTTTCCTCTTAAGAAGCTCTAACTCGGGATTTGTCTACTCCTAAGGTCATAGAAGGTTATCCCATCATTCTGGAGGCGATACAAAGTCTCCTCTTGGTGAATCAATGCCGGATTCTTGAGGTAAGTGATCGTTCTTCATTGTTCTTGATCGGTTTATTATATCTACTTAGATCTACTTCTCCTCTTCTCTCAGTTTCATAGATCTATGCCTGTTATGGGTATATCTAACTCTGTGGTACCAAATATGATGAGATTTGGTCTTGATTTTTCTAGGAGAAGAGATCTAAGGTGGGTTCTTGGAGAAGAAACCTGGTTTTCTTGAGCATTCTCGACCATTTTGGTTTTGGTAAAAACCTTCTAGGTAGGTGGTTCTGTCCCAACTTTACAAATTAATTAACATTTAATTTTCTTGATTTATTTCAATTTTTGATTTAAATTCAATTGATGCAGTTTTCTTTCAATTAAATTGATAAAAACTCGAATCTTGTGAATTGAGATATTTGAAATGGTTTTGACAAGGAAATTTGGAAAACCCCAATTCCATTGAATTGGGTGTGTTTATGTAAATTTGCTAATTTAAATTGCAGATTTGATGTGAATGATTTCAATTAAATTTTTGAATTTAATTGTGGAAATAAAATGTGTGATGATGGAATTGGATTTGAATGGATTTCAAACTGGTGTAAATGGCTTAAAATGATTTTATAGAAACCCATTGGTTTTATCATGTGAAAATGGGATGTTTTGAATAAAACATGTTTTGGTTCTAAATGGAATGAAATAGGAACTTTTGAAATGGAATAATTGGATTGATCGTATTTTAAGCATTCTTAAAATAGTTCACCCTTCATGTAAGAGTGCATGCAAGCCTTAGGTAGTTAGTGAGTTATTTGGATACACTCTACACTATGACAATGTTCTAAAACATACTTGTGGTGGGTCACATCCCTGATGGGTTGGTGACGAGTCTCCTTTGGCCAGTGTCATAGGGACGTGTGTATACACATTTTTCTGAGTTCAAATAGAGAGTGTGGAATCCTATAACAGGTTAATACTATCGTACCTTTTGGCAGATGACCATGTTGCTCGCTTGTTTGTTTATATTTGAGATATAAATGTATTCCAATGCTTTTGAACTGTTTTACATGCCTATTGAATTTATATAAATTTTTTTATATAAATTTTTTGCTTAAGACATTATTTTATAAATATTACATCATTGTAAATCCTTTGCTTAAAGTAAATTCTTCCATAATTTTAAAATTTATAGATTGTTTTGTAAAAATATGCTTTTGAGTGGCCAAACCAATTTATTTGGAAATTGTAATCTTTTCTTTGTAAAATATATATTTGGAATCTGTTACGAAATCATTGGTGGTATCCTACTGGGCTTAGGCTCACACCCTACTTTTTCCTCCAGGTGTCTGTAGAATTTCTTCTTCTTGGTTTGAACAATGGGAAGTGACCTATTGGAGGTGGATCAAGCCATTGAACTTTGGTCATGGTGAGTTGTGTCCTTAGGTACCTTGGGGCTGTTTTCTCATTTTTAGTAATAAGGTTGTAGTACTTTGGTCTTTTATGCCTCTTTGTATTCTGTTACACTACTCCCGGTGGGGTTTCTTTTTTTTCATACTCTCTTATTTCTTTTTCTTCCACATTCTTCAGGAAAAAATCATTCCCACTTGTATGTTGTACGATGCCAGGTGCTAGTCACAGACCCATGGGGATCAGGAACTCCCTTAGGGTTATGTCAGGGCCGGCTCGGTTATTGGCTTACCAGGGTACCTGGGCTAGTTTGTGAAAACCTGAGATTATTGGTTTGGTTATAACTCCATTATGGCTTAACACAATCCATGATATCCTTATTGAATATTCAGGGACATAAATAATTCATGTTTCTCACTATGAGATTCATAGAAACTAGACATAGCTTCTCCTCCAATATAGAGTTGATTTAAGTGTTGTCAAGGTTCGTGGATTCCTTGTTATTGTATGATGGCATGACATGAGATTGTTTACTTGTGATTTTTTCTTATCATCTCATATTGTTATATAAAACAAATAAACTTATGTTAATGAAGAATTAATATTTTTTTTCTGGGTTTTACACTCACATAATGAATAGGAATCTTTGTGAACATACTGACTACTTCGACCTAGATTTCAAATGATAGTAATGGGTCATCTTTGAGTAGTTCTACTTGTATAGAAGGTCGGTTGATGTGATGTCAAGAAATAATATATAATACATCGTAGATATTCCTATTTAATTATTTATAATTCATTATTTATTAATTAATATCTACCAAATTTGGGGATCAATTGAATTATTTCAAAAGATATTGTATATCTTATTGTTATAATATGGTTTGATGTTAATTTTATTTGATTTTCTATTTATTTTTCTGTTATATTGTTTACTCTTATTATTTTTTATTCTTTTTTTCAATTTTAATTTTTTGTATTAATAAGGAAATAGTCTCTCCATAGTTCAACTTAGGCCCCATACTCTATTCATTATTCTCTTCGGTATGGTGTGGCATGCATGAGGCCATTGAACATATTTTATCATACCTGGTGATTTGGTTTAGAGTGTCACAAAAGGTTATAAGAGATATTTTTAAATTATATTTGTTAAAGGAATACTTTTGATAATGTAGAGACCCGGCCCCAATATCCTAGAGCTACATTCTACTACCATTACATTGGCATGGTTACAAGGAAGCAATTCCTGAACGACTAAAGATTTTCGTAGTCTTTGTAAACTAGAAAGATACATGTGTCTTTTATTAAAAATAAATAAAATAATTACAGAATATTTTTTTTATTTCATGGATAATATCATTATTCTATATACTTTATTCTTTCAAATCTTTCCTAGTACAATTCTTGGATTCTTAAGGAAAGGAAAAAAAATAAGGGTGAGCTCAAATACTCAGTATGGTCAAGTACAGTGAAAGTAATAATGATTCAATTAGAATAGTCAATATGAAAAGGTAATAACTAAAAACACATTCCATTTGATCAATAAAGAATAGATAAACAATATATAAAGGTAATGAAAAAAACAAATTCCATTCAAATAACTAGAAAAGAAATAATCAATATGTCCTGGTAAGAAACTAAAACACATGTCATTTAGTCAATAAAATGAGAATAGAATACATCCCTAGATTTGTCAAAGAGAAATATCATGGATATATAAAAAATTATTCTAAATTCCTAAAATTGTTATTTATTGTATTCCATGTTTCCTAGTTACATGGTACCTTTACCATTAAGACCTCTCATGATACCGTTTTTCATATCTGGTAAAAACCCGTCTAATTTGGCCAACTGATTCTTCTCATGAGAATATCGGTGCATCGAGGGGATTTTTATAATTGGGCCTCATTGATGTTGTACCTTTTCAAATAATACTTCATATATCATGTAATCTATTTATTTTATGATAAATTTTCCTTTTAAAAAATCAATATTGAATAAAAGATATATATTTATCAATATTTCCACAATTATTCAAATAACAATCTAATATATCCCCATATGTAAAATTTTATATGATTTAATCAATAATAAAAATATAAATTTAATGAGAATATTTATATTTAATGGAAATTTAAATTACTATAAAAATTATTATCATGAAGTGATTTGTTGAATATAATGGTAACAGTCATGAAAGAAAGTGATATTGAAAAGACAACTTTTACCACTTTGTAATTTTGATGTCAAAACCCCTTAGAAGAGATAATTTAAAGTAAGATGTTAAATACCATGAATATAAATATATTAATGATATAATATATAAAAATTGGTATTATATACAACACACAAAATAATTATGCGGTGTAAAAGGAGCATGCCTCATGGAATGAAAAGTAAGGCAATAATCCCTTACCATGCATTTAATTTTGTGCGAAAAGAAATTAACATCATGTATAATGTCTTAAATAGTATTAATAACTTATTAAATAACCATATTAAGGTTTATAATATCATATATTGTCTTTATATAATATCTTACTACCTCTTTTATAATTATCATTCATTATTCTCACTATTTTAGGTATTAATAGCCAAATTTTTCGAGTATGTTTGACATACTATTTGTTGTTCCTATTAAACAGATAATTATTTAATCATGTCCATGTTGTAAAAAATTATTTAATGTTAATATATATTCATTGTAATTATCTTTAGGATAATCCATTATATTTGGATATTGGAAATGAAACACATAGTTTATAGAGGCAGCTGGTTGTACGTACGCATAAACGCTACTTTCATTTATGTATCGTATATATAAAAAATAAAAATGAAATGATAATATGAGTATTATAACTAATTATCATATTAATATCATATATTTATCATATTTTTATTAAATTAAACATTAATAAATTCCATTTATTTAATTAATGAATCACATCGCATTGATGAGGCGGTAGTCTACACTTCCACAACCGATGTAATCAAATTTATAAAAAATAGAATTCATGAAGTTATTGTTATATAAAAATTCCATAAGTATAAAGAAACAATAAATATCATTTATATTATATATAAATATTTCTTTTATCATAATTCTTAGCCATGAAATGTGTTAAATGAAAAAAACAAACAACAACGTTTCGGGAGGGAGTAGTTCACCGTACAGGAATGGTAATTTTGTTACCCATTCGATGGAAGTGTGTGTAAGTGTGGATATACAACATAATATAAAAACATATAAGTACATTTAGGATATTAATTTTATTATTTATGAATTTAATATGAATATTTTAGGGTGTGTAAAATGAAAATAAAATAAAAGAGCATGAGGAATGATGTTACCTCTTCATTGGGTAACTCCATTTGATTTTCAACAAAGGGATTTCGTGGAAATATTTATTCCCTAATTAGGGATTATAAGATGATATTAGTGGTTTTATGAGATTATTTTATCATATTTTGTTCATTAAAAATGGATTTAGATGTTTCAATAAGCGGGAGGGGTGATTGTCTACTCATAGTGGAGGAGGAGTGGCATTCATGTAAATTTTTTAAAAGGAAATTCCACCCATGTTTTCCAATTTAAAAGTTGATAGAATAATAATAATTATATATATAAGTTATTATAGGGTATATATATGAATTTCAAATGGTTTTTTGAAAATTTTACAGGTAATTTTGGCAATTATATTTAAGGTTTAGTCCCTTATTAATATAACTTTTCTCTTTATTGTTATAATTAATTTTAATCACATTCACTGATATTGCTTGAGAGAAACTAAATTAAGATTTTAAAAAAATAAAAATTATTCTAAATAAAAAATATGGAATCCTTCTTTCAAAATTACAATCAAATAAGTCTAATAAATTAATTTAAATTTAAACCCGTAGACAGGACATCTAAGTGGGTTTTGAAAGTAAATTTTTAAAAAGTTTGTAATGTTTTTATATTAAATTTGACATTTAAATTGATTAAAAATACCTAAGTTGTATATATTGATATAAAATTTACCTAATTAAACATTAAAACCAATAAAAAATATAATTTACCCTTAAAAATAAATTAGATGAAAAAATTGTTCGGAACTAAAACTCTGTATTTTTCATTCTTCATCAAAAAAAGAATCCTCACAGAAAAATACCAAAAATTCACCCTAAATTAATTTTGATGTTTATATTTAAAAAATTAAGTTTATTATTTCATATAAATTTATAAAAGTTCCAAAAACTGTATTTAAAATAGGTTCTCTATTAAAAAGTAGTAAAATTGATTTTTTAGAAAAATGCAATTTTTATGCATAAGACTGAATTTATTCATATATTATTCATATCAAACCTATTGGATTAATATCATAAATATTTTATTGAATATAATATATAAATATATTATTAATATAATTTAATAATATTAATTAATTTAATTTATTATGATAAAATACCATTGTACGAATAAAAACATTTCCTTTATATTCAATTTGTTCTTGTATTCATTTGTAATTAATTGGTTACCTTTGAAATAATTTTATATTTTAATAAATGAAATATTTTCAAAATTTAGTTAATACTATTAAAAACATATAATTTAATGGCTATCTTATATATTATTATATTAATTAATAATATTTTAATAATACACTGTTGCTTGTTAAAACTATGTCTTGTATGTAACGTAAACTACAGAACAAATTCATATTGAGTCTAATGAATGATAAATCAATCATTCATGCATTAAAATATATGAACATATTTATTTAAAATATTAAATATATCATAATGTCTTGGTACATTATATTCCTTTCTATGCTTGGTGTTGCGTGTCATCCAATCTATTAAAAATAATTTTCTTACTTTAGAATTTTAGTGTGTTACATCATTCCCAGAGTTATTTTATTGTGTCCTCACCATTTAAACTCATCATTGGTAAAAACATTATTTGATATTTTATTTTATGAAATATCAAATCATTATAATGGTATATAAAATAACTTTTATAAAAGACAGAATGATAATTACCAAGATCATGTGGACAAACATATAACAATGTCTCTAAGGAGGAAAACATTAGGGAAAAGTGTAGATACAAACATGGTGGGAAAGAATAAATATTTATATTTCTTGGTTGAGGTCATCGATCCCAAAAAATTTAAGGATCAATGGAATGTTTATGGAATCAAATCCATAAATATTTGATGATTTATTAGACCATCAGTAAAACAAAAATTAAGGTATTTGGAAAAAATATTTTTATCATTTTCCTAATGTTGAGAAATTATTTTATTGTCGATTATATAAGGAAATATAATTACTTGATTTATTCATATATAATTTCATCAATTTTTATACTTATACCAATTTCAAATTCTTTAATTACATCATTAAATGGATATCCCAAAATTAACTTTGAGGCTTAAAGCACTAAAATACAACTTTTACAAATTGTACGTCCCATAAAAGAGTAACAAGTCTAACTATTTTTATTTAACTATTCTCCAAATTTAATATGGTTAATACATTAATATTTAAACCTAAAAAGTAAAAATACCAGTCTATCATTAATAAGTATTTAAAAAAATTTAGCAAAAACAATTACATATTAACCAAGACATTATGTAGATCAGTACTAGTCATCAAACCCTTATTGTCCTTCGGTTATGGGTTAAATCCCCACCAACTTTCTAGATTTTATGTCCTGTGACATGATATATGGGTTGTCCTTTTTCTAAACTATATAAATGTAATTTCCCAAATATGATGTACAACTTTGAGATTTAATCATTCAATAGCCTTCTTACTGAGGTTTTCAAAACAAAATCCATATATAAACACTTCACCCATTTAATTTCAGCATAGGTCCTTCCTTGGTATTGGTATTAACCTTGTATACTCATTATCATTATCTTTTAAAATAATTCATAATGGTTTATAAATAAAATTTGAATTATCCCAAGAAAATCCATAGGGAGTGTCAAACTAGGTGTGTTGTAATCCTTGTTTTCACGTACCGGGCTCGAGTTAATCCTGATGCACCTTGTCAAAGTTGTTACCCCCATGTACATCTGGACCAGAACTATGTCCACTTGTAGTATCCAGATCGGGATGTATTTCTAGAAATACCCACATAATCTCTACCTTAACAAATTTCTAAAACACTGTTCTATTATCATCATTAATATATATCTTAGGGAAATGTTTTAAAATATATATTTACTTTAATATAATTCCCTTGGTTTCTACTAAACTTCCTCAGATAATAACTATAGTAACCTGACCCCAGTATCTCAGAGCTGGTATCTACCTCAGTTACATTTTCTGGAATACAAGGAATCAATTCTCAAATTATCTAAGAGTTTAGTAGTGTTGGAAAACCAAATACATAAATGAGTCTTCTTTTACAAATAAATATAATAAATAAAATATACTTTTTTATTTCATGGATAATAACATTGTTCCATATACTATATCCTTTCATATCTCACTTAGTACACTTCTTGTATTCCTAGGGAGAAGAATCAAAATAAGGTTGTACTCAAATTCTCTATAAGATCATGTATAGTGAGAGAAATAATGAATCAATATAAATAGTCAATATGGAAATGTAATATATGAACAAAAATTACATGTAATCAAAAAACTAAATGGATAAAAAATATGGGAAGATAATAACTAAAAACACATTTCATTCAAATAACTAGATAAGGAATAATAATATGGAATGTTAAGAAACTTAAACACATGTCATTTAATCACTAAAATAAGAAATATAATTCATCCATAAATATTTTAGGGAAAAAATATCATGTAAAAATAATAAATGAGGATAAATGATGGAAATTATTAATTATTGGATACCATGTTTCCTAGGTACTTGGTACCTTTACCATTTAGACTATTCACAGTAGGGTTTAAGATATCGGGTAAAACCCCATCTAATTGGGATAACTATTTTCCCTCTTAAAACTAATGATGCATCGAGGGGATATCTATAACCAGGACACACCCATTTCATACCTATCAAAATAATTACTCATATATCAAGTAATCTATTTAGTTTATGAACAATGTACACTATCAAATATCAATATTGAAAAAAATATAAAAATTAAGTAATAATTCATTAGTTAATAAAACAATAGTCAAAGTGAACATCATATTTAAAATGGCATCAGGTTTAGGAAATAATTATAATATCAATTTCATGAGAATATTGATATTTAATACAAACATAATTCACCACAAACATTATCATAATGAAGTGATTGTTTTATTAGGAAGCTAACAATCACGAAAGGAAGTGATATTTAAAAGATAAATTTTACCACTTGGTAATTTTCAAGTCAAAACCATTGGATGAGATAATTCAATGTAATAATTTAAAATCCCTGAATATAAAATGAATAATGATATAATATATCAAAATGGTTATTATATACACCATAAAAAATAATTAAGTGGTGTAAATGGTGTATTCCTCATAGAAATAAAATTGAGGCAAGAATCTCATACCTTGCATTTCTTTTTTGTAGAAGTACTTTGACCTCTTATATAATAGTTTTAATAGTTTTAATAACTTATTAATAAACCATAATAATGTTTATAATATCATATAGTATCTTATTATTATATCTTATTACCCATTTGATAACAATGTTTTACTATCTTAACATTTTTGGGTGTTAATTTCCTAGTTTTCAAGTATATTTTGACTTTTTATTTGTTTTTTCAAATAAATATATTAGTATTTTATCATATATATAATTTAAACCATTATTTAACTATAATATATCTTTAGTATATATTTTTTTATAATAATCTATAATATTTTGAGATAAGAAATTAAATACATCGTTCATGGAGACGATAGGTCATATGTACACATAAACGATACTATCATTTCCTTTTCATATTTAAAACAAAGGAAAGTAAATGATAAATATTTGTATTAAAATTAAACTATCTTTTTAATTTCATATATTTCATATATTTTTGTTAATATTATTCGTAATACATTCCTTGTATAGCATGAACGAATCACATCGCTTTGAGGAGTCGGTTGTCCATACTTCCACAATAGATGTTTCCATATTTACAAAAAATTAAAATCAAGATGTTGTGTGTTAGATAAAAATTACAAAAGCATAAAGTCATAATAAATATCATATATATTATATATAAATATTTTTTATCAAAATTCTCAACCAAAAAAGGTGGAAAAGGAATAAACTAATGACATCGTTTCGTGAGGCGGTAGTTCGTCATAAACGAACTGTCAGTTCATTACCCATTTGATGGAAGTGTGCGAGACTCTAGGTATAGCCTTTAATATAAAACAAATATCAGTATATTTTGGATTATAATTTTATTATGTAATCATTTAGTAATAATATTTAAGTGGTTTATAATTAAAATAAAAAAAATATCTTGAGGAAGGATGATACCTTTTCTTTGGGTAACTCCTTTTGGTTAGCACCAAAGGGATTCCCTGGATAGATTTCATAAAAAATGTATGATTAAAGGATGAGTGGAGTGTTTTTGGGAGATTATTGGATCATATTTTTTTCAAGACAAAGGTCTTAGGTTATTTGAATAAGTATGAGGGTGAGTGCCTTTTTATAGTGGAGGAGGAATATAATTCTAGTAAATATTTTAAAATAGAATTACACCGATGTTTCATCTATGAATAGTGGATTCCCTAATGATTCATATTCTAGGGAATGGAGGCTGAGGTCTATATATTAACAAAAAATGATTTTTTACATGTTTCTTGGTCATTTTGGATCTTAATTTTAATTTTTAGTCCCTTGTTAAGCTAATTTTTTTCTTAATCATTGTATATAATTTTAATCAGTTTTACTAATTTTGGGGTAAATAAATAATTTCATATTATTATAAATTATAAATTATTTTGTTTAAAAATATTTAATAATTTTTTTCAAATTCCAATAAAAAATTTGGTAAAAATTAATTTAAATTTAATCCTATAGATATGATAACGATGCGGAGTTTAAAAGTAATGTTTTCAATAGTTTTCAATATTTTTATATTCAATTTAAATGTGAAATTGATTAAAATGAACTAAATTAGATTAATTTATATAAAATTGATCTAATTAAAATTTAAAAAATCAAAAGAAATATTTACCCTTATAAATACAATAGATGAAAAAGAAATTTTGAATTAAAATTCATTATTTTTACTATTCAAAAAAGAGAAACCTTAACTAAAAATACTAAAAATTAAACCTAACATATATTTTAGGTTTCTATTTAAAAAATTATTTTTATTTTTCCATGTTAGATTTATAATATTTTCAAAAAACTTATTTAAAATATGTTCTCCAACAAAAGGATGTAAAATTTCTTTTTTAGAAAAATACAATTTTCTAGCTTGAAATTAAATTTATTATTAAACTTTGATTATAAAAACTATTGGATGAATATAAAAATATTTTATAGAATATATAATATATTTATTTCATTAATAATATTCACTGATATTAATTAATTAAATTTACTAGGATAAAACACATTGGTAAGAATAAACAAATTTCCTTTATATTTTTTTGGTTCTTATATTCAATTCTAATTAATTAGTAACCTATGAATTCATTTTATATAATAATAACCAATATATTTTTATAAGTCAGTTAATATTATTCATAACATCTAATTTATTGGCTAGGATAAATTTTATAATATTAAATAATACTAATTTAAAAATACATTGTTGCTCAGAAAAAATTGATCTTATGTGTAATGCAAACTTTGAAAAAAATAATTTTTATCTGTAACATAAGAAAAATTGATGTTTCCTGAATTAAAATATATAGAACATAGTTAATTAAAATATAAAATATATCCAAATGTATTGGGATGTTATATTCCTTTCTACTCTTGGTGTTGCATGTCACAGATGCTATTAAATATAATGTTCTTACTTTATAATTGCAGAGTGTTACATATAGGATGTTGTTATAAATTATTATGGAAATCATTCGGTAAAGTATCTTAGCCATGTAATAGTAAAAAGATTTTTTTTGGGGGTGCTATTTATATTTTGGTTGTCTCTTTTACTGTTGACCTATTTATCCTTGATTCATGCACAATATTTTGGTGATATAGTGTGTGGGATATTCTCTTTGCTTAATTCGTAGGAGTGGGTGAGTTCTTTCATCATAGATAGGAACATATGTTCATATTTCATGAATTTTTTACATATTTGTGACATAATATAGTAAATTTTTATCTATTTTATATGTTATGTTGATTAATGTATAGGTGTGTATTATATAAACATGATCCTTTCATTGGTTTTAGGATTATTTTATGTAATCATTGTTTGTAATTTCACTTTAAATTAGATTTTTATGTTTTTTTAAGATAAATTCTATTGGAATAATAGGGTTTGAATATTTTTTATGTGATATTGGTTTCTAAAAAAAATTATAATGACATTTTTTTGAAAAATGTAATTTTTTAATGTTAATTATTTTTGAAATGGTTTGATAGGACGATTGAATATAATTATGATTTAGAAAATATTTTTAGCTGAACTAGGCCATGATTTTTTTGTATTATAAGTATTTATGAAATGGTTTTAAATTATAAAATAAGATGTTTTTATAAAAAAATAGTGATGGTGGATTTTATTTTTATTGTTTAAAATAGTTCTTAAAGGGGTTTACCAAAATATTTTACTTGGAAATGTGCGATGAAATGGAATTTTCAAAGGGAATAAATAATTTGGCTCTATGATTAGGGATTTTGATAGACATGATTGGTACGTTTTAATTAGATTTTAATGGTGAAAAATTGAAACCCTCATTAATTCCACTTTCTTATTGTCCTTGATGTGAACTTTTTTTAAGTTATTGATTTTCCAACTTTGCGCTTAGCCCGAGTGGAGGTGTTTCATATGGGGGGATGGGTGGATAAACTCATTTAGGTTATACCCTTGAAAGAGGAGGGATAATTTTTCATAGATAATACTCTAGTAGTGGACCCTCAAAAAAGGGTTTATTGGCTTGCGATATTATCATTTGATGGTTGTGTTGATCTCTGTAAAGTCAGTATAATAGAGTTTTTTGAATTAGGTGGTTGGGTAAACCATAAAAGAGATGTGAAACCCATTAAGTATTGAAAAAGTGTTGTATTATATGGGGTATAGGCATATGGGTAATATGGGTTGATGTGTGATGTCACTCGAAAACATTGATATGTGGTTCTAAGTTAGAGATTTAGGAAAGTTTCAGTGTAAAGATTATTTTTAAACATGATGGTAATTGGTTCTGTATTAGTTAGTAGTAATATTGGATTTTGTAGGCCTTTCAAGGAATTTTAGTGGTTTTTTCACCTCATATTTAGAGAAATGTGGGTAGGAAATTATAAGGATATGTGAGTTGTGATGTGTAGCATATATCAAAGAGAAATTAAATGTTTATAATCATTCGGTATGGGACCAAGTATCTAACATTGTTAGTAAATACCATGGTTATAAAATATTACCTCAATGAGAGTCTTTGGACCTTAAACTATTTTGGGGATGAGTTTTAAATGAATTAAAATGGCCTCTAGTTACAGATCTTCTACCTGTATTTTTTCAAAGCATGAACCATATTTTGAATCTATGAATCGGGCTCTGTGGTATGTCCATAAGAAAGTTATTATAGGGTATGAGGGAAGTTTTTACTGGGTTTCGACATTAAAAAAAATTATTCCATGAAGTTATACAATATCATTGTTTATTTCTTTTATTGGAAGATACCACATGAAACACAGTGGTATTTGAATATGATAAGAAAATATTTTCTTGGTCAAACATGTTGATATTCCTTTGTAGTTTAGAGTAGCAAGGTTTGAGGAACCTTCGGTTTTTAGAAATAAAATATGAAATACCAAGGATTAGGTAATATATTTGATAGTTATATCCATGGATGAATTTTATAACCTATAATTAATACCTTAAGATGTTATTTCTATGTCTAATGGGTTTTTACCTAGTTTCATGGTGACTTAATAGTGTCCTTCTATGAAATGGGTAGATATCGGTATTGACTTATGTTATTTATAGGTTGGAAAAGAGGATGATGTTTTTGTGGGTTCAAACATGAACGAGTGAAGTGATAGTTTTGGAGAAATATCATAGTTGATATTGTATCAATGATAGTGCTGGTAATTAGTGATTTCAGCTGCTGAAAGGAGGATGATCAGATATACACCCAGCTAAAGTACCACTATGGTGTTAGTTAGTGAGGCCTGACTAATAAGACCCATCAATCGAGGTGTGACAAATGTGGGAGGAGCGACCCCTATGATGTGTGAGGGATGAGTATTTCTATTATTAAATGAACTTTGAACCATCCTGGTCTGAGCAATATGATGGTGAATATTGTGGTGGGCATGTCATTGTGGGTTGTGAGATGAACATGATAGCTTGAAAATTTTGAGGAAAAAAACTGTGGTGTGTGACCAGCAAATAATTATTATCAGTTTATAACATTCCCACATAATATTATGTTAGTTAAGAATGAAACAATCATGTCTAGGTGTGTGGATGGGGTCCTTGAGTTGTTCAATAAGGTTAAATGATGTGATATTATCTAATAGTTAATGGAAATGCTTGTGAGTTTTTATGTTTGTCTAATAGTGGTAGATGATCATTATTTTCTTTTGGAAATGATGGATTTTCATAATTAATATTGAAAGTGGTTTATAGGTGAACCTAACCTATAGGTTGATGTGGTGGGTTTATAAGCATGCATAAGTGGTTGAATTCCATCTGTAGATGTTAGATACATGTTTCATGGTATCATTCCAAAGAAATCAAGATCAATTTAGTGATTTTTACCTATTGAGTGAGGTTGTGGTCTTTAATAGAGCTTAATTATGGGAGATAGTATGGTTTATTTACTTCATTCAAGGTATATATCATGTGAAAATCATAATGAATTTTCATTTGTACATTGACACTTTGTATGGTAAGGAATGTTGGTATTGTGTCTTAAGGGAATAAGCGTGACCATGTGTATGGGTTATTAGATGAAAATATAGTGAGTCAATGGATATATTAATGAGTTTATTTAAATAATCATCTTAATAGATATATCTAATTAAGAAGTGGATAGTTACCACTCATATAAGATATAATTCTTATGTGGACTGATGATGATGATGACTTTTTGAGTTCACTATGGGTGATTGAGTTTTATTTTTTGTATCACCATCATTGGAAAACTGGTGATTATGGAGGTATTTGAAATTTATAATGCACTATATGGGATTGTTAAATATAGTGGAACACAACATAGTGGTTGCTTTCTGATTGGATCTTCTTATATGACATTGATATTCTCCATGATGTATTACATACGTCTTATCATAGAAGGTACGATCTAGATTATTCATATGTGATTGATAATGAGGATCTTTGGTAGGAAAAAGTTGATTCATAAAAGGATAATATTGCATGAATTATTTAAAAAAACATAAAATGGTATTTTAGTTAATGAAGATTCAGTCAATCAAGAATTTTGTTACATAGACGTCAATGAAAAGGAACTCTTGAATGGGAATCTGATATGTCAGCTTAGTGGCATACATTTTTTGAGCATGACTACTAAGAAAGATTCTCAAAGATAAGATTTCCCTATATGGGGAGATTGTAAGGGACATGAATATTCAAAGTATGTTATACATTTCTTCGTCCTTTATTTTTATTTGTTTTGAGTTGCGCTTAGTTTGGGAGAAGTATTTGGTAGCTTTTGAGTACATTTGGAGGGTTTTAGAAGACATTATGGGGAGGATAGTTTGGTTACTATTAAGGGATACTATATATATTTTACCATGTACCGGTATATCTTGTTTTAGGAGATAAATTAGTAGTTTTTGGTTAACCCATAGTTAGTGATGTCCTTGTCACATTACACATCTATCCATGTAATTTTAAGGTGTAGAAAAATCAAGGTTAGTGTGTGGTTTACAAAACCAATCTCCCAAGTCATGTATCTAAATCATATAGGTTCCCTGAAGAAGATTAAATCCTCCCATGGCTGGTGCATAATCTTGTAAACCTTATTTCCAAACCATGAATTCTAGATTTATCATCTAAAAAAATTCTTCTGATCTGTAAACTCATCATATAACCTCATTATTTATCTTAAACCTGTGGTAATCAAACCTAAGGACTCTAGTGGATGTTCTTTCTAAATTCCTTCCCTCTATATATTGATTCTATTCATTCAAGAGACCTCCTTGCTTCAAATTTCAGGGAAAGTATTTTTTTTATCGAAAATTATTCTTGTTCTTTATTGGTGTTCTCACTTTTCCTTGTAAAAGATCTTATATCTAGACTATCATGACTGATTCTAGGAATTATGACATAACCTAATATTATTTTGAAAAATTGTGTAGGAAAATTAAGACTGAAATATGTTTCATTCATGATTTTTCTAAAAAATTTCAAGTTTCATCCATTTCATTAGATCATTATAGAAAATTATAAATTGATCACATCCACTTATGTTTTATTTTTCATAGATATTAACAATTAGATCCCCATGTGGTTATTTTCATATTATTATAGGTAATATTCGCATGTTAACTTGATTTGGACAGTGAACCTTGATATTGGGCTTCAATACCCTTAATGTGGGAAGTACATCACTATGTTGTAGAAATTATAGAAAAATATATGAAGTAAATACTTGTTCTAGTGTGTTTGTATAGTGATTCCTATAAAAATATTTCATGCTTAGTTTTATGTGTATATGTGACCTATGATATATCTCTTGATATGAAATTCTTGTGTGTGTGTGTGTGTCTCAATACAATGCTTATTATGGATTTTATATTCCTCTATTTGTAGGGATCACATACTTCTGCCAGTTTGTATCAAATTCATAGGTTAGCCCTTCAAGGATTAGGTAATACTCTTGGTGGGGGGCTGTATGAGGTGGAATGTGATTATTATGGTGTGGTCATTAATGATAGGTGGTGGGAAATGAGGTTCATGAGGTCTAACCTAAGTCTAGTTATCGGGCCTGATGGTCTGGTGTTCTATCTAGAGATAGTTGATGAGGAATGATAAACTTCTGGATTGAACCATGAAATTATATCCTTATATACTATTTAAACACGTACATTGGTGTTTTGACTTGTTCTAATATTCATAAAAACCATAAATAACTTCACCTTTTTTAAGGAACCAAAGATGGTAGGGATGGGGTTTCTGTAAGCCTAGTTAGTACGCGATAACACTACATGATATTTTTCACTAGTGAATTTAATTTCCTTCCATCATATACACTTATATATAAATGTCATGTGTATGATAATGGTTCATTATTTTTTCCCTACTATATTTTATACTCAAAACTATATAATAATCTTGATTCTATTATAGACTCCTTAAACCTATATTTCAGATAAAGGGAGTGTGCCTTCTTAGCATTGTTATACCAGAGGAGGAGGTTAGTTGAGATAATTTTGGGATAGACTCAATGATCCATTTCAGATATTATCCTTTATTTACTATTTTTAATTAATTATTTTTTATAGTTCTACTACAAGTGGGGACCTCTTGATGATTTTTACCAGATATTGTATGTCTTGTTATTATATCCTTGGTTGACGTTATTATTATAGGGCCTTCTGTTTCCCTTTTTTATATTTATTAATATAATTAATGGTTTTCCTATGTTCACATTGATTTTTATCTACTACAATGTTCATAGTCTCCCAACAATTTCATTTAGGCCCTCTATACTAGTCTACAACCCTAGTCGGCAGCCTCTTATTTACAGGGAGATGTGCACGAGGTCATGCGATACTATAACCCAAACCTAGTGATTCTATAGGGTGTTATAAAATGGAATCAAAGCTAATAAATAACTATTACTATAGTGGAACTATTTGGGTTTGATTGTTTATGGTTCAAAACTGGATCATTATGCTTTAAACGGGGGGATAATGTATCACCCCATAAAGTTAAAGGGTTAAAAGGCTAAATGTTACTACACATTTCAACAAGGTGAACCTTTAATTTAAACCATACTTATTATAACTCTATAGTTAATTTTTTTGTGTTCTATAGTCTTATTAGGACTGGTACCCCTAGGAAGTTTATCATGGTTTGTATGAGATTCGATAAAGAACATAGAAAGATCATGTGTTTGTCTATGGGGATATTTTGAAGTCTAATAAGAGACACCAGCCGATAATAGATTATTGAATGCTAGGAAGGATTCCAAGGTATTATTGTAGACCCATGGGGTTAGGTGACTAGGTTCATGGACCATGAAGGTTCGCTCATGACACAATAAAAACTATTTCCCATGAAAGTTACCAAATATCTTTTAATAACAATTTATTTTCTATAGGTTTATCATTATAAGAATATTAATGAAATTATGAATGATTTTTATATGTAATTCTATTTGAAAATGAGAAAAATCACATTCTCATTCCATATGTTTTTATAATTTAGTGAATAGTTTATTTCAAGTGAAACACACATGTATGGATTAATAATGGTCACTGTCATATATCACCATAAAAAACATTAGTTAAAATTTGAAAAAACTGAGAGATATATATACACAGGAACAATTATGTTGTCTCACAAGCATGGGTGCAATTGGGTGACTCAGGAAGGTGTTGTTTCCCTATGTTAATGTTGGTTCCAAATTTTCATCTTATCTTAATATTACACACTCATGGATCATGTTTATTTTCTTATGATTCCAAACTCTTTCAATTCCTGTAATATGGTACTCCAAGAATTTTTCCATAACCCGTGATCTGTTTTCTATACATGGATGTATATGATTTTATTATATTTTTTCAATATACATTTATTATACCCATATGGTCATATAATTTTTATTTAGGATATCTAGTTATTATCACATATTTTTACCCTTACTGATAATTTAACCTCACCTTATTTCTTATATTCACATTCCCTAGGTTATAAAGATATTCATAATTTATGAAAAATGTAGAAGGTAGTCTAGGGTGGATAAATTATGGATAAATTTTTACAAGTATCATAAAATATGTTGTTTATCTAGTTAATCCTCTAATATGTTAAACCATTAAATCTTGGTATTATTTTCATTATTGGGATTGTGTACTTTTTTATAAAATATAATATTTATCTAATGGAAATACTATAAAATAAATAAGTTTTTATTTGGGGTTATCTCACTTTTTATTAGAGACTATGTTTAAATAAAGTGTTTTTATCAAAAATCCAAGAGCATGGGTATATCTTGTTGATGTTGGTATCATATTAAGGTTTAGTTTTTAAGAATTAATTTAATTATTTATTATATTTACTTTAATTATTTTTTCCTTTGATAAGATAACATTAATGAAAATCATATGTATATGTCAATGGGATATGCCTAAATATATGATAACATACTAAAATTTAGGCAAATATTTGACTATGTGGTTTTCATATAAATTAAATCCCTTTATAGATATTGAAAATTTGATACGGCTATAGAACAAATGCACCTATGGGTAATCACTCTAAATATTATTGGTTCAGTGTCAACTAGACCATCCCTTGATGCATGATGAGTGGTCCAAAGACTGCACACCGGGCTAAACACACCCATGATATATACTTTGGTTAATTAAAATTATATTTATGAACCACTTTTAGGGATTTAAAATGTAACTAAATGATATAATATATAATAATTTAGGATTGAGAACCAAGGAGAATATTATAATGGATATACTAGGTCAAAATAAAGGAGTTATATGTTAATCCAATTATATCATTGTTGAACTGAATGTATCATTGGTTGAAATGAAGATTTCATTAGAGAACACATATTAAGAGTGAGATTTAAAATTCATATTATCATTTTCTATAATATTATTGAATTTTATCATAATAATTTTGGATGAGATGTTTTATTTGAAATAAGATACTAAAAATTAAGTCATCGAAGGTATGTCTCTAGAAACTCATAAGACCTTCCTATAGAGGCATATTAGTAATAAAATGTTGAGAATTTTAATATTTTTTTGTTATAAAGTAAAAACAATATGTTACATATTATTCCATAAGATAGAAAAGTTTCTATCAATTTATAATATAAATTTAGAATCATGATATCCTTTTATAACCCTTATGCATTTTTATTAAAGAAAAAAAATTAATGTAGTGAGGTTATATTTTTTTTATGGGGGATGAATGTAACACCCTATGATTTAAAAATATATTTTACTTTTAAATAAAAGATATATGAATAGACTGTTTCACGTGAAATATTGAATTTATATGAAACTATACATATTAAATAAATATTATTAACAAAACTTTTGAATAAAAAAATCTCTAGTAAAGAAAAAGATAAGAAATATATTAAATATTCATACATATTTAGGATAAATAACTAATATGATTAAAAAATTTGTTACCAAATAACTAATTATAGTGTTAAAAAATTAAATCAACCACATTTTATGATAATATATAACTTTACCTAATTTTTATTTGAAATTGGTATGCAATAAAATCATGAACACTTATAAGTTTATAAGTGGATTTTTAAATTAATTTAGGTTTGTTTATATATTATATTTTCATTTGAAATATAAATTTTAAATTTTTTGAATTTTAATGTTTTAAAATATTTTTTATTTTTAAATTATTCATATCAAAATTATTTTTTCTTGAATTTTTTATAGTTTGGTAAAATTATTAATTTAACGTGAATAGTGAAAAGTACTAATATTTCTAACACCATCACTTATATGATATTATAAAAATTAAATAATGACTATCATTTTTATTAATTTACTATAAAAATATTTATTTATAATTTATGATAGATTATTTTAAAAACTATAAAACCCATATTTAATTTCCTAATAAAATGTGTAATATTTTACTCCAAAAACTATTGTATCCACTGATAATAAATATTACTTTTTAACACTAGTAAAAAAAATATTAATAAATGGATTTAATACATTATATCATCAAATTAATATTATGCAGTAATGTAAATTTCATTTTTAGGAATAAAAATATGATAGAATGAGAGAGGGTAGAAAAATAAAATAATTAAAAATTGGTATTCAATAATATCAAGAACACTTATAAGTTTAGAATGGGGTTTTTAAAATAATTTAGTTTTATATATTATATTTTAATTTAACATATAAATTTATAAATTTTTGAATTTCAATGTTATAAAATATTTTTGATTTTTTAATTCTACATATAAAAATTATCTTTGGTTAAATTTTTGATAGTTTGGTAAAATTATTAATTTTAGGTGAGTAGTAAAAAAACTACCAATTTTTCTAACTACATCACTTATATGATATTATAAAAATAAAATAATGACTATAAATATTTATTAATTTCCCATACAAATATATATTTATAATTAATGTTAAATAATTTTAGAAACTATTAAACCCATGTTTAATGTTTTAATAACATGTGTAATATTTTACTCTAAAAACTATTCTATACCCTTATAATAAAGATTACTTTTCAACTCATGTCCATAAAATATTAATAAATGGATTTCATAAATTATATCAACTTTTCCATATTATGAAATAATGAAAAAATATAAATTTTATAACATTATTAATATATTTTAATTATAATTATTTTATTTTTCTACCCCCTCTCATTTTATAAAAAATTAGATTGTCATTTGTGTGTTCGTATGGACTACTGCCTCTATGGAATGACCTATTTCGTTTTCCATTACCAACTAACATGGATGACTTCAAAAAAATAATGAATAAAAAGGATATATTTGAAATTTTTAATATTCTAGAAATATAATATGAGAATTATTTAAAGTGATATTAACACTAAAAAATCATAGAAAGCATCGCTTCCTAAAATATACATATCAATGAAGCTTTACTAATTTGAAACCATTTTGGGTAATCCAATGGGATTGTGTAAAAAAATTGAATGAGATAATAAAATACATACATATATTCCACTATTGATATTATGAAACTATTATATAACACTTTTTATAATGTTAATAGACCAAGAATGTTTTAGATAAATCATCTATTCCTCCTCAAGTTACTTCCATACAAAAAAAATATTTAATAAATAAATAACCTATGAAATTAAAAAGAAAATAAAAATTAAATATAAAGTAAAAGGTTCTTAGATTTTTTTTTACTAAACTTTATTCGATTATTCTAGATGGTGTAGTATATATATACAGAATCAGAACCTGAGATAAGGGGTATTTGTCACCATTTTCAAATCCGTGAGACATTTTTGATATTCTAGACCACCATTTTATATTATATGGTTTATGAAACACACTATTTACTTTCAGTATAATTAATATATTTCACTTATGTATATTTAAATTTTCATTTCAGGAAACCATATAATGTTATTTTTATTCTTATGTTACAATTATTGTAGGGGTTTCTTCTTAAATCCCAATTTCAAATCAATATTGTTTTTAAAAGATAATCCATCTTGGAAAATTGTATGCTATTTATTTATAAACCCCACCCCCTCCCCCATGATTTTCACCTCCTATATTTATTTTTTGGGATTCATATATCTTATCACTATTTAAATTCAATCCATGGATCATTATTTACCCTTAATAAGAAAATCAACCCTACCTCTTCTTTTTAATTAAGTATCATAGTAATCCATGACTATATACATATGATTATTGCAATAGTGTCTGTTTTAATTCTTAATTAATTTATTAAGGTCATATAATTATATTTTCATCTTCTTAAAAAATTTAAAATAATTTTTAACATCATTTTATTTCACTTTTTTATAAATGTGGTAAAAAGAATATCTTTTTAATGTTTTCATCATGAACACATCATTCTACAATCATTATTATTTTAAATTAAAAATATTTTTAAAATTTTCATGTGTTTTAAATGAAATTTTTATTTTACTTTTTAAAAAATATATTTCAATTTGGAAAAATTAAAAAGGAAAATAATATTTCTTATTTCTGAATTAATTTTCATAATGAACCTAAAAATATATTTAATCAGAGACATATTTTATTTTTGATCAAGTTTATTCATTAAATTATACAACCCACATTATTTATTAACATAGATTATGTAATTATATGTTTTTATAAAATTAATGATTAATCACATATTTTATCTTTTCTAACCATCCATTATGTATAAATTTCGTTTTTATTCAAATTACTTTCCTCTATGAAAGCTCTATAATTCCTTCCTTTGATTGAAAGGTGTTCATATATATTTCAGGAATCAATTTATTAAGGGAAGTTATTGAATGAAGTGTATAAATTTTACCGATGTGATGTAAATATCCTCTACCTCATCATCTTAATTTAAGGGTATTTGCCTATAAATATAATGAAGATCTCTTTATAAACAATTTATTTTTCATTTTTTATAGGTATATGATTATTAATATAATTATTAATGATTTAATTCTGTCATTCTATTTGAAAAATATATTAAACAAATTTTATTTCCATAGGTAATTTATTATATGATTAGTTACTGATTTAAATTCATGAACATTTATCTACATTAATAATAGGTGGGGCATTATAACACCCTCCATTGCATTGGTTGAATTTTAAAATATTAGAATATATTTATACACCTAAAAAATTATGTTATATACTAAAATTGGGTGAAACAGTTTGTCTCCATTAGATAACGTCTATAATGATATCATTATTTCATCTCCCAATCATGGGTGTAAGTGTGTCACTCCTAAAGGTGTTGTTTTCTTATTATAATTATTGGTCAAAAATTTTGAGGTATCCCAATGTTATACTCTCAGGGATCATTTTTATTGAATTATGTTTCTAAACTAATTGGATTCTTATATTATTATATGACAGTCCTTATTCAAGGACACATGATGTCTGATCTATGGTTTGTTGGGTATGATTTTCTGATGTTATTTCAATATACATAGATTATACCCATCTTTTAATTTCATTTGAAATATAAATTTATAAATTTTGGAATTTTAATTTTGTAAAATATTTTTAATTTTTTAGCTCTACATATCAAAATTATCTTTGGTTGAATTTTTGATATTTTGGTAAAATTATTAATTTTAGGTGAATAGTGAAAAAGTACCAATTTCTCTAACACCATCACTTAAAATATATTATAAAAATAAAACATTGACTATAAATATTTATTAAATTTCTATACAATTATATATTTATAATATATGAAAGATAATTTTCAAAACTATAAATCCCATGTTTAATATTTTAATAAGATGTGTAGTATTTTACTCTAAACGTTATAGGTTCAACTTATAATAATGAATACTTTTCAACAAATTTTCAAAAAAAATATTAATAAATGGATTTCATACATTATATCATAATTTTTATATTTTATAATAACTAAAAAATATAAATTTTATAACATTATTAAGATATTATAATTATAATTATTTTATTTTTCAACGCTCTCTCATTCTATAAAAATTATATTTTCATCTGTGTGTACATACGGACTACTGCCTCTACAGAATGACCTATTTTATTTTCCATTATCGACTAACATTGAAGAATTCAAAAAAATAATGAATAAAAAATATACTTTTGAAATTATTAATATTATGTAAATATAATATTAGACATTATTTTAAGTGATATTAACACAAAAACATCCTAGGAAATATAACTTCCTAAAATAAACATATCAATGAAACATTCTTAATTTGAAACCATTTTGGGAAATCCAATAGGATTGGGTAAAAAAAATTGAATGAGATAATAAAATACATACATATATACAAGTATTGATATTATGAATCTTTTATATAACACTTTTTATATTATTAATATACCAAGAATGTTTTCGATAAATCATATGAACCTCCTCAAGTGACTGCCATAAGCAAAAACTATTTAATAAATAAATAATATAAGACATTAAATTGAAAATAAAAATGAAATATAAATGCAAATTTTCATAGATTTTTTTATTAAACTCTATTTGATTATTCTAGATGGTGTAGTATATGCATACTAAATAAAAACCTAAGATAAGGGGTATATATCCCTATTTTTAGTTCCATGAGACATTTTTTATCTTCCAGACCACCATTTAAATTATATGGATTATTCAACACACAATTTCCTTTCAGTATAATTAATATCTTTCACTTATTTATATTTTAATTTACATTTCCGGAAACCATATAATGTTCTTTTTATACTTATGTTACCATCAATGTATGGGTTTCTTCTTAAATCTAAATTTTAAATCACGGTTGTTTTTAAAAGATAATATATCTTTGAAAATTTTATTCTATTTATTTATAAACCCCACCCCCATCATTTTCACCTCCTATATTTATTTCTTGGGATTCATATGTCTTATCACTATTTCATTTCCCACCTCGGATCACTATTTACACTTAATAGAGAAATCAACCCCACCTCTTCTTTTTAATTAGGGATCCTAGTAATCCATAACTATATACATATGATTATTGTAATAATTTTATTATCAATTATTTATTAATTTACTAATATCATATACTTCTACTTTGAGCATCTAAAAAATTTTAAAATAATTTTTAACATCATTTTATTTCACTTTTTAAAAATGTGATAAAAAGAATTTATTTTTAATGTTTTCATCATGAATACATCTTTCTACAATCATTATCATTTTAAATTAAAAATATTTTAAAAATTTTCATGTATTTTAAAATAATTTTTTATATTACTTTTTTGAAAATATATTTACATTTAAAAAATTTTAAATGGAAAATAATATTTATTATTTATGAAGTAATTTTAATAATGATCCTCAGATATACTTAATCTCAGACATATTTTATTTTTGATCATGTTTATTCTTAAAATTTACAATATAAATTATTTATTAAGATAGATTGGGAAATTATATTATTTTATAAAAATAATGATTAATCACATATTTTATCATTTCTAACCATCTATTGTGTATAAATATGGTCATTCTTCAATTGACTTTCCTCTTTGAAAGATCTATAATTATTTCCTCTGATTGAAGGTTGTTCAACTTGATTCCATGCATCAATTGATTAAGGTATGTTGTTGACTAAAATGTATAAATTTTATCGATGTGATTTAAATATCCACTACCTCTTCATCTTAATTAATGGGTATTTACCAATAAATATAATGAATATCTCTATTTAACCTACTTTTTCGACTTTTAATAGGGATATGAATATAAATAGAATTATGAATGATTTAATTATGTTATTATATTTAAAAAAGATATTAATCAAATTTTATTTCTATGGGTTATTTATTATATGATTAATTATTGATTTAAATTCATGCACATTTAAGATCATTAATTTTTATCACTTATGTTTAACTGTATTGAGTGTTTTTGGACACCCATTTTCTTATATTTATATTCCTATGGTATTTAGGATGATGATAATTTTTGAAAAGTCTATAAGGGAGTCTAGTGTGTCTCAATTATGGAGAAATGATCACATATATCATATAAGTAAAGTACTTATCTAGTTGATAATAAATTACATTAAACCTTAAATTAATTGGATTTTTTATTTATTTGTGAGATATAATGTTTAACAAATTAAAATGAAGTAAATTAAATATATTTTTATTTTGGGTCATCTATGTTTTTTTTAAATCTATTATTTAAAGAATGTTTTTTAGCACCAGATCTCAGAGTATGATCCAAGGTTGTTATAGTTGGTACTAGGATAAGGTTTGATTGTTATTATGGAATAATTTATTTTGGGGGGTGGGATATATTTAGTTATTTTTTATTAAGATAAGAGATATTTTGTGAAAATACAAATGATAAGTCTAAAAATATAATAACATCTAGGAATTTGGGTAACATTGTAATTATGTGTTCTTACATGGAATTACATATCTATATTGAAAATTAAGAGTAGATGTGGTTGTAGAAAATAATAATCAAGCGGAAATCACCTTAAAAATGGATAATTGAGTATCAACTCAATCTTCACTTGGTGCATGACGATTGGGCATAAGACTGCACACCTTGGTAGAAACACTCTGGTGATATACTATAAATATTCATATTCTTTATATGAACAAATATGAAGGGTTTAAATTGAAGATAATTATATAATATATTACTATTTATGATATTAATCTTATTAGGAATATAAACGTATAAAACCTAGGTTAAACTAAAGGATTTATAGTTTTATCTAAATATATGAAAACTGAATTGAAAGTATCCTTGGTTGAAATAATGGTTTCATTGGGGAGGACATCTTAGGATTGATCTTTCATATTCATATGATTTTTTAATATAATATTATTGGATATTATCATAATTATTTTGGTTTTAATATTTTATTCGAAATAAGATCTGGAAAATGTTGTTTTGGAAAAAAATTCTCTTCAAATTCCTTAAACTATTCTTTAGAGGAAAATTTTAAAATAAATGGTTGAGAATATCAATATATTGAAATTATGAGAGAAAAGGATATGTTACCTAGTATTCCAAAATATTATGAGGGTTTTCCACTTTAGAAACTATATCATCAATCATTATTACCTTTCAGGTGCCCATGGGTATTGTTATTAGTGAATGATAATTAAAATGGTAAGGATGCACTTTATTTGGGGGGTGTAACACCCCTGGATTTTACAATATATTTTTATTTAAATAAATTTTTTATCGATAGACTGTTTTACATGAGACAATAAACTAAAATTATATTCTATATATATTAAATGAATATTAATAAGAAAATTTATAAATAATAAATACTCTCTTAAATAAAAAGATAGTAAAAAATTAAAACTTCTTACATATATAGAAGAAATAAAGAAATATTATTAAAAATATTTTCCTCACCTAATTACTCTTTAAAGGGATAATAATTTTAATTAATCCCTTTTATGAAAATATATTTTATTAAATTCATCAAATTAAAAATTGTTACAGAATAATATCAAGAGTTCTTAAAGTTCTAAGCAGTCATTTTTCAATGAAATTATCTTTCAATTATAAATTATATATTTATTTAAATAATAAATTTATAAATATTATAATAAATTTTTTAAAAAAATAAATTCATTTTTTAATTCAAGATTTAAAAATTTTGTTAGGGTTAATTTTTTAGTTTTTTCGAAAATTAACTAATTTTTAGATGAAGTGAAAAAATTTAAAATTTTGTTAATACTATCGGTTTTATGAAATTATAATAACAAAATAATTACTAAATGTTTTATAAAAAATCAATAAGATAAAATATTTATAAATTAAATTAAATCATTGAATAAATTTTAAAGCCCATGTTTAACATTTGGATAACATAAAAAAGATTTTACTCTAAAAAATGTTTTTATTCACATATATTAAAAATCAGTTTTATTCATTTATAGAAAAAAGTAAAAAAAATGGATTTAATATTTTATATTATCATTTTTAAATTATTTAATAATTTCAATTTGATTTTTAGGCATAAAATTATCACTATTATTGATTTAGTTAATTATTGTGACAATAGTAAGAAATTTATTTTTAATATATCATTTCTTTAACATTGTGTATTTTTTATCTAATAAAATAAATAATCACTTATAAAAATCATTTTAAAATAATTTTTAATCTAATATATATATGTATATTAACATTCATTAAAATGGTAATTACAACTAAATTATATTAAGAATGATTCATGTAAAAAACAACTTTTTTCAATAAAATAGTATTTCAATATATTAAATGATTTAATTTAAAATATCACATCTTATTTATTAATTGAATTAGATTATATGGATCATAAATTTTGGTTCATCACAACCATGTATATTAATATATGTTACATTATCATTTTAAAAAACTATATTTTACTTGGGTAAAAACTAATTACCAATGTAAAAAATCAAAATTTAAAATTGTAAAAAACAAGTGTAAATAGATTGAAACTAGTTCATAACCTACATGAAATTTTTTTGTAGGAAACTTTTTTTCATTAATTCACCCCAAAAATTGATTATATCATATATATTTTATGCATTTACCATTAAATATAATCATTTATTCATTTAAAAAATAATGTATATTTACAAAAGTTCCATTTTCATCACTTAATAGGGGATCACTTCCACCACATTTATCCAACCATTATAAAGTCACAAATATACCAAAAATCATCCCAAAACACACTTAAACTCCCTCTCCACTTCTTATAAGACTTGGTATTTCAAAAATACCAATATATGGCGCCTTAAGTTGTTATCCATTAGAGAAAATAAAAGTGAGAGGTAATGTTCTCATCATAGCTCTCTTATTTATTTTCTTCTTCTACCCCCTAAAATATTTTGTATCCTTTAAATTATGAAAATATAATAGAATTATTAAGTTTAAATTCAGATATACTAATTAAATTTCACATATCTTCCATTCCCTAAAACCATTTAAAAAAATTATTTCCATGCATACATGAGGACTACGACCTCCATGAACGACGAGTTTCATTTTTCAGAACCACATTACATGGTTAGCCTAAAATATTTATTTAATAAAAAATAAAAAATTAATTATATTTTTAGATTTTTAAATGATAACTAGTTAATTTTTCAGCCCCCCCCCCCTGTTCTATTAAAAATGATTCTGCCATTGGTGTATATATACAAACTACAACCTCTACATAATAAAAAATTTCATTTTCTATTACTTTCTAACATGTATTTCATTACAAATTTAATTTTCATTTAAAAAATATATTAATGAAAATAATAATATTATATAAAGGTAATATTATATATTTTATTATTGATATTAACAATAAAGTTTTATAGTAAAATAAACTGTTTAAAATAAATTTATCATGGAACCTTTCTTAATTTGGCCCCATTTTGTGAAAGCCTATAAGATTATACAAAATTTATGATAATTTAATAATAAAATACATACACCTCTAAAATTATTGTTATTTTAATCTATTTTATAATACTTTTGAGAATGGATAATATATGAATAATGTATCCAGGAAATCCACTAAACCACCACAAGTAACCACCATAAGAGGATATTGTTTAATAAATAAATAACATATGGTAACAAATATACTTTAGAAAATTAAATATAGATGAAAAAGGTTAAAAAAAAGTTTTTAATAAAATTAATTTTATTATTTTCTTTATTAATTAGACATGAATAATGAATTAGGACATTATATAAGGGGATTTAGTCTAAATTTTCAATTTCATGATACATATTTGATATTGTGCATAACCATTTATTTTATAAGTTGTATTCACATCCATATTCCATTAAATTGTAATTAATATATTTAACTTTTTTATATTTTAGTTTATATTTAATTATAATCCTATTAGGTTCTTTTAGTTCTTATGCTACCATTACCATAGGGTATTTTTCTTCAATATCAATTTGAAATCAGAACTATTTTGAAACATAATACATATGTGGAATTTTTATTCTCATTATTTCTTAAAACCCATTTCTTTTATCCTATTCTATTTTTTGGTTTTATAAGTCTTCTCACAATTTCATTTTCCCTCATTACTCATTATTTATCCATTTAATGGAAACTGATCCCACCTCTTCTTTTCGATCAGGATTCCTCCTCATCCATGATTTATTCATTGGATTCTTTTATGAATGTCCTTATCTCTACCGTAATAATTGATTTAATTTATGCACAAAAACATTTATAATTTTTAAATGTTTTAAAGAAATTCTTAACATTTTTTATATGGTCATTCTTAATCATAGTGTGAAAAGGAATCTCTTTTTAATGTTTTCTATGTGAGTGCATATTTTATTCATATTATCCTTTTTTATAAAACTTCCATTCAACAATTTCATGTTTTATTAATCAAATTATTATTCTACTAGTTTTATAAATTAATTTTCTTTAAATAAATTTTTTCAAAATGTTAATAATTATTTGTATTTCCAAATTTATTTTCTTAACTCTCATAAAAAATGTTTTTCTTCGAAGACATATTTTTTGACTGATTAATGATATTCATTAAATGATAACATCCAACTTTTTTCTTAGGATGGATTATGATATTTTCTTTTTGTAATAGATGAATGATCCATCACAAATTTTTCCTTACCTAACAATCCAGTATGTATAAATATTTTTTTATTCCAATGACTTCCCAATATGAAAACATTATATTTTCATCTTTTATTCGAAAGGTGTTCACATAGATTCCCATCATTGATTGGTTTGGGGTAATTATAGACAAAAAAATTACTTTTTTCTATATGGTGTAAATACCATATAAAATATCATCTTATTTGAATAGTATTTACCAATAATGTTACAGAATATCATTAGATACCTATTTATTTTTCATGGGTTAATCATGATATGATTATTGATGGAATTATGGTTGATTTCATTAGATGATTCTATTTTAAATAGATTTGAGAACCATTTTAGATACATGGATTATTTATGACATGATTAATGATTGTTTTCATGTGGCACAAATATGTATGGATGAATGATGGTTGGGGTCCTATATCTCAAATAAACATATTCATTTAAATTTTTTATTTCATGATATATATATATATATACATGATGATAATTATGTATTCTCTCAAGCATGGGTGAAAGTGTGTGGCTCACAAAGGTGATGTATATGTGGGTAAAATTAACTTATGTCACAAGAATGGGTCCACATTTGTGACTCACGAAGTTGATATTTCCTTATGCTAAAGTTTGTGCCACATTTATAAGGTATTATTTTGTTATAATCTCACAGATCAAGTTTATTGACTAATGTTTCCAAACGTTTTTTATTATTATCTTATGTAATTTCAATCCTTATTCGAATACTAATTATTTATAATCGATTATTTTTGGCGTATGATTTTTCTATGTTATATCTATATAATAGTATTTTAACCATTATCTCATCCTATTCAAATTCAAAATCCTTAATTTTCATCAATTATATTTTACCATACGGACAATTTTATCTCTTTCCTTTTCTAATGATTCCATTTCCATATGTTATTAATATGAATGTAATTTAGGAGAAGTCTACAAATGAGTCTAGTGTCTCTCAATTATAGAGAAATTTTCAATTGTATCATAGAATAAGTTTCGTTTGTGTTTGATCCTAAAAGATTATAAACCTTATATTCTTTGTATTTTGTGTTTATTGATGAAATTTAACTGTTAACTTATGGAAATGATTAAAATAAAATTATGTTTAACTTAGGTCTTACAAAATTGTGTTGAAGATAGTGTTTAAAAAAAGTGTTTTTAGCACATGATCTAGGAGTGCAAGTCTGGGTTTTTATACACTACCTTATATATTCATATGAAATTTTATATAACTAATTTAATATGAATATTAATTCTCATGTGACTTTATACAAAATAAAAAGTCAAATTTATGAAGAAAAAATTTGTACGAAGTCCAGATTCATAAGAAAATGTAATATGAATTCAATTTTGTCAGAAAGTAAAAGTCATAGGAAGACCCAAAATTCATAAGGATGTGTCTTAAAAAATTTATAAAGACTTATTATATAGTAATATGAATAATTCATATGATTAGGTACTTTTATAAAAATCTGATAGTCACAAAAAATATATATTCCTGAAATCCTTCAAACCACATTAGATATGATCCAATCCTCTTTAATCCTTCATAAAATGGACTCCAGTAGACTACATAAGATAGATAAAAGATTTATTTCACTTAATGTTCAACAAAAAAACTTATAAAAACACTTCTATGGGATTTTTTATAACATAATGTTTTCTAATAAATACATTTATATAGAATCTATTAAGATGACATGCTTCAAGGAACTATTTAGTAGACTATTTTGATCACATATTTACTAGATGTGTTTGGTGAGTCATTAGTTATTGATATGAGTCTCATAAATAGTTCATCATATCATATTCATGTGATATATAAGCAGTTTAATAGAACTTATAGTAGATAGTAACCATATGAAAATTAGTGATGGAAACCTCAATATAAAAAGTTTAAAGATAATGTATTCTTGCAAGTGTATCCTTTGTTATTATATATAAAGTTAAAAATATTTGGGACACTATAACCATGATTTTTGGGGTATATTGGGATTATAAAAAGGATCAATATAGTTCAAAACTAATTTGATCATCATACAAGATGTAGTTTTATTGAAATTTTATTCTATATATCTTGGCATTAGAGATGTCATTATAACCTCTCGTAGGTTATCATTGTTGATGATGTGGAATTATAGTTTTTTTGTGTCATTTTAGGAATGGAATGTTTGTATATTAAACCGATTATAGAGTATCATCTTTGGGAATATGTTACTCATACTGTATATATAGTGGTATTATGGATAAATCAATGATGATACGTGGGAGAAGAATGAGTATATGTAAGGATAAAGGTGTATTCTTTTCTCTAGAGAGGATTAGTGATGTATCTCAATAATTAAAATATATAGAGGATATTATTTTAAATGACCCATGTATAATAAGGTATGAATTCAAAATAAATCCATTCATTCCACAAGTTATGTAGTGAATTTTTACTATATGGGGGAGTAAGAGTTTCTAAAATGAAAAATTCGGATAACGGTGAGGTGGTGCCAATATCATAAAGTAGAATATTCCCATAAAAACTTCATAGGATGATTTAATATTCCAAGTGCCTGGGAATGGGGTTCTTCCCCCACTCGGAACGATATGTTAGTGATCCACTAGATTCTTGTGGCCTATAAGAAGTCCACCATAGAGACATTATAGTATCATATATACCCTTAACTAACTAATTTAATTGAGATATATTTTAATCTTTTTATCCTTATTCCCTTTCTTAATGCACTAATTTTCTATCTTATACACCCACTTATGGTAAAATTAACTCTCTCTATCTATCTCTCTCTCACTCTCTTAATGGTTATTACTCCATATCCCTCGATAATTGGTGGAACCACACACCTTCACATGCATTAGTCTTCTATCGATAAGAATATTTAGGTTAATTACATTTAATCTTTGGTATTTTTTATGTTTCAAAATAATGATCAATTAGTACATGTGGATTTTGATAAAATATTTCATCTTTAAAGAAGCTTTTTGTCATGTTTCCATATGTGTCACACTGTAA
The DNA here is from genome assembly GCA_963277665.1 of Viscum album. Taxonomy (NCBI): domain Eukaryota; kingdom Viridiplantae; phylum Streptophyta; class Magnoliopsida; order Santalales; family Viscaceae; genus Viscum; species Viscum album. The sequence continues at coordinate 1,786,401,835 of OY728151.1, read as the reverse complement.
AGTGATGGATTGAGAATATGACGGTTTTACATTTTTGTGTATTGTGTGATAAAGGATTGAGTAAAAAAATGGGGATTTTTATTGAAATGTGGGTAATTTTAATGAAATGGGGAATTACAAAATTGGAGTTACTTACCATTTTATATTTATTTTGGATGTATAGGCATTATGTGGTGGGATTGGCTATTCCATGAAGGGTGGTTACTGGGGATTTTTGGAAAAGTATAAATTTTTATGTTTCTAAAAAACAAAAATATATATTTGAAATGATATGATTTTCCATAGATTTATTTATGTTCATTTATTAAATGTATTCATCCAATTTTTATAATGAATTTGATAGTTTGTTTTTTCTTCCACAAAAGGCTATTGTAGAATGTTCATTTTTTAACGGTATAGGACTTACAGAACTAGTTTGCATGTTTGCATGTTTTTATCTATTATCACAATATTATTAAATTATAATTATATTACCATAATTTTATTATACAAAATTAAGGGGTTAACCACGACCTAAATAATAGATATAATTTTCATTCATGATAGGATTTTTGAAGTGTATTTCGATTTAGCCTCACAATGATGGGGCCACTACTTATCATTTTCTGACACATTAAATTTAATGTTTTAATATAAATTTACACAATCATCTAAATTAATTTATATCCCTCAATTTTATTTTTATATTAAGTTATCATATATTCCTCTATAGAGACTTTTTAACACACTTTGATTGGATTTGTTCTTTATATTCAATAGATATATTTATTAAGATTTGAGGTGAGTTTCTCCAAACATATTGTAAATTATCATTTTATTCTTAAACTTCATAAGATATGATGTATATGGGACTTTCTTTTTGTATTGGTTATTTTATTTTATGTAGATCATTGTGATCAAGTTTTTCATGTAATTGTTTTATTATTTTGGTTTTAGGATCGTCTTCTCCACCTTCATCTTACATAGATTTTGTGAATCCTAGGTTGAGGTAGGTGACTTGAAACTACTCTCACATTATTCTATGTAAATTGTTGAATTTTTAAGATGTATTTCATTATATATATAGAATTATTATCCTTATAAATAAAATGAAATTGACTAAAGATAAATTTTATTGGAAGGGTGATTCACTTATCTATATATTATTTTTTGATGTTTCTCAGGATTGATGATTGTTTGATGGTGTTGTTGAATGTTTTGTGTGATCTTGTTATATTTATAAACTTGTTATGATTTAAATTATGGAATAAAATTTATTAAAAGGATAATCATGTAAATATATTAATTAATTGATTCTATAGAACCTGAAATAGAATTAATGTTTTGTGTTTAAGAGTTCTTTAATTAATCTGAATTCATGATTAAAAAAGGGAACTATGAATGTGTTTTCATTATTTAAATTTCTTCTCAAGTCCTTTTTGAATGATTTTTAGGATTATTTGAATAATTTTTTATTGTTAGTGATTTATTTTATCTATTTTGGGATGGCGGTATGGAATGAAATGTAGGAATTATTGTCAGTTTTCAATATTTTTTAATGAAAATAAGTTATTATTGATGTGTTGATTGGGGCATGGATAGTTTTGTGTGAAGTAAAAGAATTATTTGAGGTTATGAAGGATTTTTTAATTTTTTTGAGAGGTTATTATAGTGGTTGGTTGTATGATATGGGATTTTGTAATAGTTTCATTTTTCTTTAAAATATGGTTGAAAATAATGGATGAGCTAATAGGAATGGGTTGGAATTTAATAATAAATGTATACTAACTAGTTGTATATGTAGTAATGAATGGTCACTGACTATAAATCAGAATGGATGATATATAGTGAAAAATTTTCATTAAATATAGAAATATGATGCTATAAGGAATATATAATGGCTTTAAAAATGGTGACTCTTTAAATGGATGTATGATATGATCAAATTAGAAATTTTGTTTTCTATTGTCGTTGTTTTTATGGGAAATTGTTTATGGTTGTGTTGTAGAAATGGAATTGGATTTTATTGATTATATGTGATGATGTTGTGATGTGGTTTTTTGTTGGAATTGTCCTTGTATGAAACACTAGGTTTGGTATTGTGTTTGCCTACATATATGATGTATTTTCCCTATGATTTCATACACACGCCACCTGAGATGAATAACCTTACTAATGAAAACAATGTGTTATGGGTGTTTTCCCCAAACATCATGGATGGTGAGGGTGTTGATGGATGACTAATCCCAATTCTCCACTCATCATTATATATATTTTATGGTCTACGATGTATCACTTTCTTATAATCATATTAGAAATAACATCTTAATGTTATATTTTTTGATATACATACAATCTAGGTTATGTTGATATAATGAGAATACATAGTGATGGTATTGTGTGGTAGGATAGAATGAGTTTAATTTCCTTTAAGTTTATGATTCCCTACTTTGATAGATATTTTGTAAGGTTATTAGTTGTGATTATGGTGTTGTATGCAGTGGTTATGTGATTGTGGTTAAGTAATGGTGGTGGTGGTGGATATGTGATACAAATGAAATGACTATGGTATTTAATATATGGATTTGATATGGAATATATTTTTTGATTTCATAGATTTATAGGATATTTAAGAACATTAAAATTTTAATTGGGTCATGAGAGAGAAACACTAATTGGGAAGTCATTATAGGGTACCATTTTCATGTATTATTTTGATATTAAGTTATTATTAATCGATGTGATAAAGGGATAATTAGAATTATTGATGTTAAAATATTAATGGACTTGTGTAGATGGGATTTAGTTTTTTTTTATTCACTTTTAAATTAGTATGATTCTTCCACATTTCCAAGAGAGGTTATAAGGATGAACCTAATGATTATACTTGTATCATCACCCCTATATATATAAACTTGTTTCCATGAGTGATTGAGTGACTGAGATAGAAATTACTACCTTTCACTGTGGGATTATTTACATACGAATTTTCTTTTGTAATTTTATCATTAGATACATATTACCTTTATGATGTTTTCTTATGTCATGGGATCTTGTTTTTAATATTATTTTAAAGAGTTTATTAATGGTTTCTTTTTTTGGTTATGTGATTTATGAGGTTCATTATTCCCATTTGTATCTTTTATACTTTATGTGATAGTCACCAATCCATTTACTAATAGAGACATGCTTTTGGGGTCACTCTCATCATCAATATATGAACCAAAGGGGATCCTAGTGGGGGTGGTTCCTAAAAAAAATTTATCAATGTTTTTGATTTTATTTAGGATGGATACTTTAGTTCTCCAAAAGTAAAGATTTCATGGGATTTGTAACAATTAGTATTAGTTGAATATATTGGGTGAGGTATCAAGGGAGACCGCTAAGGAAATATGAGGATAGGGGCCCCATTTTATCAGACATAAGGACCCTAATATTACTAAACATACTAGGGGAGTCTATTCTAATTACATGGTATAGATCTTGGAGGATTAAATTTATCATACTTTTTTGATATTATTTTCTAAATGGGGAGATCATAATTCAATTCTATTCTATTAGGCATAACAGTTTCCTTTTTGATTGTGTAGATGGATTATGGTCACTATCCAGGAGCTTTATAGGATGGTGATGTGTGAAAATAATATCTAGTCAAATGTAGGAGAGTTGAAAAATATAAGGAAAATGATACTTTGGGGATGACATTGTGTGAGTTATAGTTTCAAGGATTGGGAATTTTTTTGGGTAGTTTATGACCACCCTTTGTTTTCTTTCCAACTTAAACTTGATTTGTTACATAAAACCTTCACTTTATTCAACATGGAATATTGAGAGGTCTAGTGTATTTTGTGCTTATGATCATTACCTAACAACTTAAATCCTGAAATACAACATCTTTATTGAAAACATCCTTTACATGACCACTACATTCCCTCGTACATAGCATTGCATGGGATTACCTGAGAACAAGAATAAGAAAAGGGTGATCTATAAATCCATGTAAGGGAATAATCATAGAATAACATGAGGAATAAAATACGTTTTAGACAATAGTAATATCAATAGAGAACAAGATAAGCATAAACATAAATTCTTGATAAAGCATAATAATCATAACATGGAAATGTGGCAACAACACTTAACATGGAATTAGCATGAGCCAAGGCTCATTGCACATAGAGCATGAGTAAATCCTCATTGAAAATGAAGCACAATTAAAACCTTGTTGCACTTGAATTAGAATAAGTCAACACCCATTTCACATGATGTATCATTATAATATACTTTATTAAATGCATTGGAGTTCTATAAGGGCACACCCTTCTTAAACATTTCATTTCATGCATAAGTTTGCCACATGGATCATATAACATGTATTCATAAAACATCATCATTTATTCCACGATAAAGGAATGTGGAATTCATAAATGAAACTTTATAATCAATAATTAAATGGCCATAAAGGGGGATACCCTTGATAGAGAAATGGGCATGGTATTCACTACACAATGGCATTGGTTTGGAAAATCGGTGCAATTTTGGTCGTGTGACGGTGTGACGTAAGTATTCATATAAATGGTTTATGAGAGATAAAGGGGTGTCTCATCATATTTACATGAAATGTATAGTAAGGGGGTCATATAAATACATTTCCAAACAATTGTAATGGAATTTATATGCATAATACAATAGCATTACTTTTTTGACAAAATAAGACGAATCCATTAATGATGGAGGTCAGCAGAAATACAGTCGCATAACCCCGATGGAAAATGATTAAACCAGAGAAAATCCTCGCAAGGAGGTCCAACGGCTGCCATCTTGTGAGCGGCTTTATTCGCTTCCCTTTTAATAAATGAGAAATTGCAGGATGTGAAGCCTTGTCTCAGAGAGTGAATACACCGAGTAATGGAGCCGAAAGGTTGAAGCTCGTCGTCAGTGAGATTGATGGAATTGATTACGGTGAGACAATAAGATTCGATGTGAATGGAATCCCAAATACGGTCTTTTGCGAAGTTTAACCCAGCAAGGATGGTGGCGGCCTCTGCGACTGAGGACTCCCAAAGTGCGTAGCGTGCTTCATATTTGGCTGCGATAAGATTTCCCCTAAGGCTTTGAGTGAGGAATATGTGGGAGCTTGTGTGGTTTATATAGGAAAGTTGAGGGAATTCTTTATTATTTTGAGTTGTGACACCACTCATTAAATTAATTCAAATGACAAACCAGCCCATGGTTTTTTCCCATGTTTTTTTTTTCAAAGGGGAGAGGAAATCAATATTTTATAAGTCTGAAGTCCGAAATTCTTAAAATAATGGTGTTTCTTATGTGTAGGTGAGTCACACTCCCAAGGAAAACAATTTAAAAAGACGTGATGTTTAATAAGATTTGAGGGGACCATTAATGCTTTGTAAAATAAGTCAATCAAACCAAAAATCACCTTATTTTAATGGTAAAACATATATTTTCGGAACATAAGTCTTATAGTATTTTATTACATCACTATTGGGTCATTATGATGTCATAAAACAAATTATATATTAAAACGGAATTTTTTTTTACACAAAAATTTTACAGTCTCATAAAATTGTGAAAAATTCCCCATTTGGTAATTTCAACATCGTAATTCCAGAAATAATATTCATTTTACCTAAATAATTTTATAAATATTTTAATTTTTACTTTTAAACTAAAAAATGACATTTATCGAAAATTCATGGGTTTTCACAAAAATGGCTTTAAAACCTTAATAAAAATTACAAATGCTTTCATAAAATTATATGATCATTTATATTTAATAAAAAATAATTTAATAATAATAATATTTTATTAAAATATTATTTAATACCAAAATCCATTAATTCGTTAAAATATATTTCTTAATTGAATATTAACTAAAAAACAATTTGAGCTTTAAAAACTATTTACAAGGTAACAAAAATAACATGAAAATATGTTAATTATTATATAAAAAAATAATGTACATAACCATAATGCTATGTTCTTGATACATAACCCCTTATAACACCTGCATAAGACCAAAGAGTAAGGTGTGCGATGGTGAAAGACTCTTGGGGTGGCTCGGATAACATTTCTCGGGTGGTAATCTCTATCAACATCCACTTCTCTCGTAGGCTGTCCCACTCAAGCTTAACATATTGAAGCTAGGCTTGGGCTTGGTCAAGAGTGAATCCTAATGATGCCACCACTTTTTTAAGTTCTTAAAAATAGGCTTCGTATGGGGCACGACTACTGGATGAGGCCATCGCTTCCTTTGTCTGAGTAAATTGGATTCCTTAAATCCCTATATTTATACTAATCATGTGATCACTGTTAAATGGACATATTATAAATGGTCACAATTCATAACCTAAAACCAAATAAGATGACATTTTGTATAAACATTTTACATATGGAGTCATTTAGTTAGATGAAGAGGGATTTCCATTAATGAATATTTGGGTCGTTATAATCATCCCCCCTTTAGAAATTTCACCCTCAAAATTTCATTTTCCCACACAAGAACAAATGCGGGTAACTCTGCTTCATCACTTCCTCTGATTCCCACGTCTCTTCTTCAAACTTGTGGTTTCACCACAACACCGTGACGAGGGGCATTGTCTTATTTCGTAGAACTTTTTCTCTATGGTCTAAGATCTTCACTGGTTTCTCCTCATAAGAAAGATCATCTTCTCACTATACCACCTCTGAGGAGAGTACATGTGAAGGGTCTGATATTTACTTCCTTAAGAGAGATACATGAAATACATCATGCACTTTGTTCATGGTAGGTGGAAGTGCTAGTCGATAGGCTAAAGCCCCAAAATGATCAATAATTTTGAAGGGGCCGATGTACCATGGACTTAACTTACCATTCTTTCCAAAACTAATTACCTTCTTCCACATAGATATGTGTAGAAAAACCATGTATCCAACTTTAAACTCAAGGTATCATTTACATTTATCTGCATAACTATTCTGTCGAATTTGGGTAGCCTTGGTATGTTGCTGAATGGCTTTCACCTTGTCCACCATTTCCTCGACCATTTCTGGTCTAAGAAGCTTATGATCACCGACCTCATCCCAGCACGCTGGTGTTCAACACCTTTTCCCATAAAGGGCTTTATATGGATCCATTTGGATGCTCGAGTGGAAACTGTTATTATAAGAGAACTCAACCAGAGGAATATGTTGATCTCATCCTCCTTTAAATTCCATTGATAATTATCTCAACATGTTCTCAAGTGTTTGGATAGTCCACTCAGATTGTCCATTAGTTTGAGGATGATAAGCCATTCTGAAGTTCAGTTTGGTATTCAGAGCATGTTGAAAAATCTTCCAAAACATATAGGTGAATCATGGATCTCGATCTGACACAATAGATAGTGGTACTCTATCCAGCCTTACCACTTCCCCGATATATATTTGTTCCAGTTGATCCAATGAGAAATAATCCTGAATAGCAATGAAGTTTACAGACTTTGTAAGACGATCTACAATAACCCAAATTGCATTGTTGGCTTTGGATGTCTTTGGATATCTGGAGATAATGTCCATGGTGATGTTCTCCCATTTCCATTCTGATATGGGATAAGGTTTCATCATCCCCTTATACTTCTGCCTCTCTGCCTTAACTATCTGACACACCAGGCACATTGATGTACATTCAGCGATCTCCTACTTCATATTATCCCACCAATAATTCTCTCGGATATCTAGATACATCTTTTTGTTTCCTAGGTGAATAGAGAAAATTGAACTATGTGCATCATCCAAAAGTTCCTTCTTCAGCTTCATACTTGATGGAACACATAGTCTTTTCCCAAATCTCACAATTACTTCTTCATTAACATTAAAATCTGAGGATTTCCCTTTTCGTATAGCTTCCACTTTTTCCGGAATTCCCACATCATCTCTTTGAGAATCCTTTAACCTTTCTAAAAGTGATGGTTGAGAAATAATTTGTGAAAGTATTGATGATGTTCCCTTCTTTATGATTCCCATGTCCATCCTCATCGAATCTAAGAATATTGGATCCTTTTCAATTCTCATCAATGATAGAATTGTTGGGTCCTTTCTATATAGAGAATCTTCCACCTTGTTCTTTTTCCCATGGTGGTAATGGATTGAGCAATCATAGTCTTTGATTATCTCAATCCATCTTCATTAGCGCATATTCAACTCTCTCTGTGTGAATATATACTTGAGGATTTTGTAGTCCGTATATATTTCACACTTCTCCCCAAGGAGATAATGCGGCCAAATTTTCAAACTGAAGATCACTACAGCTAGCTCAAGGTCATGTGTTTGATAGTTCTGTTCATGAAATTTCAATCTCCATGAATCATAGGCAATGACTTTGTCATTTTTCATCAACACACATCCCAGTAACTTCTTCTAATCATCCCTAAATACCATGAAAAGTTCTCCACTTGAGGGTAAAGTGAGAACATACACAGTGATAATCCTTATTTACAACTCCTTGAAGTTGTATTCACATTTATCACTCCAAGAAATCATTACATCCTTCCGAGTTATCTTGGTAAGAGCGTTATACATTCATGAGAAATTTCTCACAAATCATCGATAATATCTATCTAACCCCAAAAAGCTACGGATATCTGTTATTGATGTTGGCCTCGACCATCCATCAATTGCATCTATTTTGGAGTGATCCAGATATATCACATTTCTTGTGATGATATGGCCCATGAATGATACCTCCTTCAACCAGAACTCACACTTGTTGTACTTGGCATAGAGCTTCACCTTCTGAAAGGTCTCTAGTACAGTTCTTAGATTCTCCTCGTGATCCTCCTTGGTTTTGGAGTATATCAAAATATCATCAATAAAGACTACCACATCTTTGTCGAGTTAATATCAAAAGACTCTATTCATCAAGTCCATGATGATTTCTAGAGCATTTGTGATCCCGAAAGGCATTACTATGAATTCATAGTGCCTGTATCTTGTATGAAAAGCAGTCTTGGGGATATCTTCCTTCTTCACCCTTACATGATAATATCCCAACCTAAAATCCACCTTGCAGAAGTATTTTTCTGCACGTAGTCGATCGAACAAGTCACCAATTCATGGGAGATGATAATTTTTCTTTATTGTGATTTTTTGAGCTCATGATAATCAATGCAAAGGCGCATTGACCCATCCTTATTCTTGGCGAAGAAGACTGGTGCACCCCATGGTGAAGCACTTGGGCATATAAAACCTTTATCCAGATTATCCTGTAGTTGTTTCTTCAACTCTTCAAGCTCCACAACAGCAATTATATATGGAGTTTTGGATATTGGAAATGACCTCGGTATATGTTCAATTGAGAAGTCAACATCTCTTCTGGGAGGGCGACCAGGCAATTCCTTGGGAAACACTTCAACGAATTCCCTCACAATAGGATTATCCTCAAGGATGGTTGCTTCCTTGGACTCAATCATCTGAGCTAGATACGTGTGCTCAGAGGGTATTAATTTCAATGATTGAGATAATGGATATAAAGAAGATTCATATTCCTCCTTGCACTTTTAAATAATCGGGTGTTGATTCTCTACATGTATAGTGATTTCCCTCCCACGAAAATTTATGTTGGCTCTATATAAGGAAATCCAATCTATTCCATGAATTGCATCAAATTCCACAAGACGGAGTATGACGAGATTCGCAGGGAAGTTCAATACATAGATCATGACAAGGGAAGATTTATATTCATGGGATGCAATAATCACCCCATTTTCCATACTCACAGACAACTTTACTTCCATGATTTTTGGTGGTGATGGTATTTTTCAACTAAACATTCGTGATATAAAAGAATTCATTGAACCGGAATCAAAATGTACATCTGATATTCTTAAAAAATAACTAGCCTACCTATCACCACTTCTTTGTCAGGGTTCACTTTGGCAGTATTGATGGAAAAGGATTACGGTTGTTGCCTTGGAGGTTTTTGGTTTCCTCCAAAAACCCATGGCTTAGGGAACTAACTTTCAAGATGCCCTGGTTCTTTGCAGTTGTAGCAATGAATCATGCGTTGAGGGTCAAATGGAGCATTCCGCTCCTATGTCGCAGCCATAGGTCTTTCATGCTGATAGTTTACAGCTAGGTTCCCTTCCCGGCCACACCTAAAACATTTTCTTGTACCCTTCAGGTAATTTCCGCGGTGCTTCTTTCCACACATTTGGAAAATGGGGTGCTGGATCTTCTTACCACCGTCAGATTTATCCATCGGACCACTATAATTGAAGTCCACCTTACACTTCTTATCCCCGTGATACCCTTGAGATACTATGATATCTATTTCGACCTTGAGGGCACATCAGACAATTTCCTCATAGTTTTCAAAGTCACAAATTGCCAAAGATTTCCACAGGCTAGGTTTTAGCCCACCAAAGAAGCGGTCAACATTGCATTCAGGGGTAACGACAAAGCCGTAAGCGTATCATTCAAGCTATGTAAATTTTTCCTCATACTCTCCAAAAGATTTTTCATTATTTTTCTTGAGGTCAAGGAAGTCCCTTTCTATCTTAAGATGGAGGGTGCATGGAAAATATTTATCAGAAAACATCTTTCGGAAATCCTTCCATTGTAACACCTTGATATCCTCCTCAGGCTCTGTATTTTTTATCAACATCCACCATTGATTAGCTTCACCCTCAATACGATAAGAAGCCAGAAGAACCTTCTCTTGTTTATAACATTGAAGGATGGAGAAGATATTTTAAATAGCATGTATTTATTGCTCAGTGATTGAGGGATTGAATGATCCATTAAAAGTAGGAGGCCTTTGTCACATGAATCTCTCGATAGAGACTTGTTCTCACTTAGGGGGGTTTGAAAATTCCTCTTGACCCATGTTTCTATTCAAATATTGAGTTATATAAGATAGAATCATGAAAAAGTTTGTGATTCCTGCTCCTATTGGATTGGGCATCTCATTAGTACATTCATCACATTAATCTTCACATCAGTTGTTATCCCGAGTCCTCCTATTACTATACATTGGATGGAGTAAATGGAATGTTAGGGATAACACATAAAGGTTAATACAAGGAAAAAATGATGACTTATAAATAACTCTTATTTCCTTAACATATTAATCTACCTGCTTCAGTCTATGTTATCCATGATCTACTTTCTAACATATATTCTTAGGGATTTTTTTGTCCCTTAATAATGGTTCATACTAAGCTTGTGAATTTACCAAAGAATATCCCCCAGGAGTGTCATAACCAAGAGTGCAGCAAGTCCCATTTTCATGCACCCGTTCTCATTCGAGTCTATCTCAAAGAGGTGATTTTGGGTTTTACCCCATGGATACATTTGTGCCAGAGCCGCCTCTACCTACTCATATCCAAACAGGGATATATTTTCTTGATAAACCACTTACTCAATACCCACCAAAACATAGGGATGTTTTTATTATACTTAGTCTTGTCTCTATGTCTTACTATAATTTTCTAATCCTAATCCCAAAAATAACTAAACCTATCCTCTGATACCAACTATGACAACCCTGATTTTTATTTCAAATGTAGACTTGATTTATAACATAAAACCTTCACTTGATACAACATGGAATACGAAGATTTCTAGTGTTTTCGGGGCTTAGGATAATTACATAACAACTTAAAACATGAAATAACACATCTTTATTGAAAACTTCCTTTACATTACCACTAAATTCCCTCATACATAGCATTGCATGGGATACCCTGAGGACATGCATAAGAAAAGGGTGAGTTATAAAGCCCAGTAAGGGAATAATCATGGAATAACATGATGAATACAATACATGTTAGAAAATAGGCATATCAATAGATCACAAGAGAAGCATAAACATAAAGGAATGATAAAGCATGATAATAATAACATGGAAATGTGGAAACCACACTTAACATTGAATTAGCATGAGGCAAGGCTCATTGAACATGGAGAATGAGTAAATACTCACTGCACATTAATCATGAGTAAAACCTCATTGCACTTGAATTAGAATGATTCAAAACCCATTGCACATGAAGTATCATGATAATATACTTTATCCAATTCATTGGAGTGCTATAAGGGCACACCCTTCTTAAACATTTCATTTCATGCATAAGTGTGCCACATGGATCATATAAAATGGATTCATAAAACATCATCATTTATTCCATGATAAAGGAATGTGTAATTAATACATGAAACTTTATAATAAATAAGTTGATGTTCATAATGGTGGATACCCTAGATAGAGAAATGGGCATGGTATTCCTTACACAATGGCATTGGCTTAGAAAATCTGTGCAATTTCGACAGCGTAACGGCATGACGTAAGAATTCATAAAAATGGTTAATGAGATAGAAAGGGGTTTCTCATCATATGTACATGAAATGGACAGTAAGGAAGTCATATAACTACATGTCCCAGAAATTTTAATGTAATTTAGATGCATAGTATAAAAGGATTACTTGGATGTAAAAGAAGAGTGAGAAATTCCTTTCCAAATTTTAGCATAGTAAACAGTGTACATGGGAGGCTTTTAATGAGAGATAAAGGGGTCTCCCATCATTCCAACATAGAGATGGAAGTATGGGGGAGGTGAAAAACCATACCCCAAAATTTATAATTGAAATTAATAGGTCATAACAACATTAAGAAAATTGTACAAAAATGAGATGGAAGAAAAACCCCTTACTTGGAAGTGTGCTTCCAAAGGCTTGAGAGAGGCTTCTTTGTAGCTTGGGGCACCTTGAGAGGATTATAGAGAGAAGAGGGAAGAGGTTGGATTAACTCTAAAGGATTTTAGTGAGGAAGAATTGGGATCTTGGGTGGGTTTATATTGGAAAGGTGAGGGAATTCGTTATTATTTAGGGTTGGGACACCTCACATTAAATTAATTAAAACCACAAACCAGCCCATGGTTTTCTCCCATAGGTTTTACCAAAGGGGTGTGGAAAAAAATATTTTATAAGGCCAATGTCTGAACTTCTTAAAATAATTGGGACGCTTATGTGGAGGTGATTCACACTCCCATGGAAAATAATTTAAAAATACAAGATGTTTAATAAACATTGAAGGGTCCATTAATGCTTTGTAAAATAAGTCAAACAAACCCAAAATCACATTATTTAAATGGTAAAACATATATTGGCCGAAAATGGCTTATATTATCTTATTACATCACTAATGGGTCATTATGATGTCATAAAACACATTATATATTTAAATGGTATTTAATTTTTAGCCAAAAATTTGAGTGGCTCATAAAATTATGAAAAATACACCATTTGATAATTTAGACGTCCTGATTCCAGAAATAATATTTGGTTTATCTAAATAATTTTCTAAATATTTTAATTTTCACTTTTAAAATAAATGCCAAAATTTATTGATAATTCATGGCTTTTCAAAAAAATGGCTTTCAAACCTTAATAAAAATTACAATTGCATTCATAAAATTATACGATCGTTTATATTTAATAAAATTTAACTTAATAATAATAATAATAATTTATTAAAATTTTATTTAATAAAAAAATCCATTAATTCATCAAATTAGATTTCTTATTTGAATATTAACTGACAACACTATTTGATCTTTAAAAACTATTTACAAGGTAACAAAAATAACATGAAAATATATTCATTATTATATGCAAAGATAATGTACATAACCATAGTGTTATGGTCTTGTTACATAACCCCTTTTAACACCCGTATAAGACCGAAGAGTAAGGTGTGAAATGGTGGCAGACTCTTGGGGTTGCTCAGATAACATTGCTCCGATGGTAATCTATATCAACATCTACTTCTCTCGTAGGCGGTCCCGCTTGAGCTTAACCTGTTGAAGCTCGGCTTGGGCTTGGTCAAGAGAAAAGACCAAATATGCCACCTCTTTTCTGAGTTATGACAAAGTGGCTTCGTATGGGTCATGTCTACTGGATGATGCCATCTCTTCCTTTGTCTGAGTAAATTGGATTCGTTAAAGCCGTATATTTATTCTAATCATGTGATCACTGTTCAACGACTATATTAGCAATGGTCACAATTCTTAACATAAAACCAATGAATATGACATTTTATATAAAAATTTTACATAAAGAGACATTTATTTATAATAAGAGGGATTTCCATTAATTAATGTTTGGGTTGTTACATAGTTTCTCTAATTTGGAGATGGAGCATAATCTGGATTGCATAGAGATCGTATTAAGATTATTTTATTCCACATAAGGTTATAAATTCCCACTGGATGTTAGTCAGATGATAGAAGATGAAGGATAGTGGTAGATCTTATTACCTAGATAGTAAAATGAGGTATAGATTTCATTTGATAATTTATAGTTATAATTTTGTTCAACTTTTCTTCCATCGATGATATTGAATGTAAAGAAGAAATAGTTTCTATAAACACAAAAAATAGATCATGAGTGTTTTGGATCTCAAGATTAGATTGAAGAAACATCTATATGTTTCCCTAAATAATTTTTCCAATTATGAGGTTGGATCATGAAATTTATAAGAGTAATTATGTCTAGATATTCAGTATAGAGTTACCCTATTTACATTTCCTATGTTTTTTAGATATAGATGATGGAATATGTGATTTAGAGGATGAATTCACATGTGATATTTTCTTAAAAGGGGTAATCAAAATTTTTTGAGGAGTAGATTTATTATTAGAGGGTATTAGATGTTGGAAAATTCTAGATTTAGAATAGAAGGGATATATCCTTGGTAGTTTAATTTCCATTTCTCTAGATCATGTTGCTCTTGGGAATCCTTCAGGGGATTTTTTCCTTTTTTTTCTTTTAGAGGTTATGGACATTGACTATTCCAATGAATATCCATTCTTAGTGTCTAGAATGGTGTGGGCCATTAGATTCCATTTCATCCTCATTCTTGACAACCTAAGGAACCATACAATTAATAATATTGGTAGGGCTATATATTTTCTAGGTGATATGTGAAAATTAGAGATTATCCCCTTGATTTTTTTATCCTCAAGGATTTGGGGATGATTGTTGCCAGGGATCTAGTCATCAGCTGGGCAAGTGAGGTAAAGGATATAAAAATAGTCAGTTTCACACCATGGAGATGGAAAATCTATATTTTCTAGAAATTATCTAAGGTACCATTTTCTTACAATCAAATATGGATTTTACTTTATTTTATTCTAGGGCATCAGACTTTTTTATTGAACCTTTCTTGGTTCATGCTTTCAGAATTGAGGATGATAGACTTTTAATGCCCACATTATTGATTAAATTAGTTGGGGGCCTATCTAATTTATTTAATATGTGACTATTTTGAGATCTTTAGGTGGATAATAATTAGTATTTGGGTTTTATTTTCTTACTATAGATATAAATAAATGTTGAAATTTGGGGCATTAACATGTTTTCTTCGATGTGTCCAATAATTGATTTCTTCTAAAAGATAACAATGTTTTGTGATGTTAATGTTCAGTGTGTAGTGTTCATTGCTGATTATGATCATTGAATGGGTCATAGTCATTATGTTCCTATTTTATATCATCTATCATAGTTTTTACCAGGTTCTATTAAGACATAGGATGTTATGTTCCATATAGTTTTCATGGAGTTCTATGATGGTTTCCTTGATTATATTTTGACTCAACCCCTCATGATGTGATATTGGGTATTGGATAGAGTTTAATCATAGTGCCACATAAATTTTTATGACTCCATATTATATATAACCATTTGAGATATGGGAGTAGATTATATAGATCAATGATGATTTCCCATGGACTTGTGTATCACCATGGGGTGTTCGGGCACTATTCTCCAAAAAAAGGTAGATGGTTGTCTAAGGTTTTCTATAGACAATTAATGGTTAAATCAGGTGAATATCAAAAACCACTGTCGTCTTATATGGATAGATGATATTTAAAATCAGTTGAAGGGAGATAGTAATTTTCAAAGATCGACGTCTGGTCTAGGTACCATCAGATAAGGGTGAAGGTTGAATATATCATAGATATTTCTATCATATATTAGTATAGACACTTTGATTTCATTTTTATTTCATTCATTATTAAAAATTTCCCACCTATTTTCATAGTAATCATGAAATTTGTGTTTCATGGTTTTTTGGATCAATCTGTGAATGTTATTATTGATTACATCATCATATACTCGATTTCAAAAAAAATCTTTCTAAGTAATATGGGGCTATTTTTCAACTCCATTTCCACCATTATCACTACAAATAATTATGCAAGTGTATTTTCCAAATGTGTAAGGGTAATTTTCTATAGAATTATATATATCTATAGAGATTGTTTGTTAATCCTTTGATGATAGATATTGTGATTTCTTGGATAGTACCATGTAATGTTTCACTGTTCAATATGTTATTTGGTATGATGGGAAACTAACATTTATTTATGACTGATTTATCTTATATTACAGCCCTGATGATAGTCTTGACCAAGGAATACTATGTTTTCGTGTGGACTAGACAATGCTAAATTAATTCCATCTACCTAATGTAGAATTTGTAAAGTTCTTCTATTCATATATTTCTAGAAGTGGGAATCACATTCAATAACTTCTAGTATACTCAAAGTCTTGGATTGGGAGTAATTTTTATATGTAAATGGGAATTCATCTCATATATTTCTATGAAATTAGGTCCCAATGAGCTTGACTATTCACCAAAAATTCATTATTTGGTGATAGTGGTGTTTTTATTGAAGTTATGGTATCATTATCTCATTGGAAAACTTATATTGGACATCCCAGATCACAATAACTTGAGGTTTTTCTTCTCTTCTTGAGACATTAATTAGTATTAGCAGAGAAGGTTGTAGTTATTAAAGGACTGTGAAATTTATATCCCCTACGCCTAGGAGAAAGTGATTAAAGTGGTTGATGCAATAAGTAGGAATTCATGAGAATATTTTTTTAGGAATCCATATATTCATAGTGAGTAACATGAGAGCATATAGTGATAAACATCGATGTGGATGAGAAAAGTGGTAAAAGTTTCTTTTACCTAATGAGTGTGTAATATTACATGTTACAATAGGTGGAAGAGCCTCAATGGGGATACTTAGTATTTTAGGTGATGAAATACCCATTATTTTATGGCAACGATCCTAAGGGATAATCATAGGATAATTGACATTCGATATATTTTCATGGGAGATTTATTTTTACATCAAAGTTGAGAGAGTTGACTCTTCATGAGATTCATAGATTGCCATTTTTAGTGCATACCAATGTATCTATGATGTATCATGACATGAATATTCAATTCTATATGCTAGGGAAAAATATGTTCGTGGTGGATTTTTTATCAGGATGTTTTTTTAGTTAGTGAAGGAAGAGATTCCTGTCCTTAGTGGTATTTTGTATCCATTTATGTCCCTATATTGATGTGTTTTGAAATTTAGTTAGGATGTTTTCTATTTTCCATGAGACCAAGGAGGATGGGATGCTATTTGGTGGATTACTGATCAATTAATGAAGTTTTCTCATTTCATAAAGATTATGGAGTGGAGTATTGTGGATGATTTTGTTAGATGATATATAGATGAGATAGTGAGGCTTCATGGGGTATCTAGGACCGTTATATATATTATGGATCCTTTATTCACCACCCGGTTCTATGTATTTCTTTTTTATACATTTTTATCTTCGCTACAGCATAACATTGTCTTTCATACCTAGATAGATAGCCAGGCAGAGCCCACCATTTAGATGTTGAAGGATATTTTACATTCATAGATTAAATATTTTGGATTATTGCGGGTAATACACCTATTCTTCATGATCATTGAGATAAGGTGTTATATAGGTTTATCATTCCATTACTTCATGTTTTGTGGTGTCATGGTGGCTTGGTGGAATATGTGCGGTAACATAATCCATAGATGTGCACTCAATACTGTAATTTATTTTATGATCATGGCCTTTTATAAAGATTCCATAAGCTCATTTCTTGGTACACTATTGCCTTATTTTTAGTAAATATTTTTTGGGTTTTATCGTGGGTGAAATTTGGGTGAAATTTGGATTTTTTAGAGGGGTTTTGGGAAGTTCACAATTGACACACAGTTTTCCCAAAGTGTGTTCCTTTCCACAACAAACCTTACAACCATAGATAGGGATGGATTGCATGGATATTTCATGGTTTTCAAAATATGAACCCTCTTTATAGTAATTATTCACCCCCCTCCCATAATAGGCACATGGATTGGGTTCATGGTTTGGAAAACTGTTCACCACTGCCCATGAAACCATGCAACAATTTTGATTATTTCAAAAATTAGTTTAAAATTTTTTAAACCCCCCGCCCCCACCCATAATTCTTCCCAAATCCAACCCACCTCAACCTTAATTGATCCCTTTCATTTTTTGAGGCATTTGAATGAATTCCTTGGTCTCTCAAAAACTGTTATTTACAAATCAAAGGTTTAATAAATGGATTTGAACCTCTATGGGTAGGCCATCTCTTACTGATTAGGTTTATCCCTCTCCTAATCCTATTTATAGATTAAGAGGATCCTTTTATGTGCCATTTGGTGAGGGTTTGTATCTATGCTTTTTTTGATTCTTGTTACATTTGACCTTGTTTCTAGGATTTGATTCTAGATCACTTTCATTATCATGATCAAGGTTTTTCTGCTTTAATTTGGTATTTTGTTGGCGAGAATTCATCATCAATCTCTAGGCAGCAGGTTTAAAGTAAAAATCACATAGCCATTATTTAATTACGTGCATGTAATTTTGAATTTTAAACATCCGTGATTGGGAAATTTCATTGATTATTGAACATTCTTAACTGAATTTCCTTGTGAGAATGAATTGGGTTAAATTGGGGACATTGAAATTGCTGGAGTTAGATTAAATAATTGGTCAAAAATTAATCAAATATTTTGATGGAGAAATTTATGGGATATTAAGATTGTGTAATTGGTCAATTAATTTGATTATGAATTAATTAACAATGAGGATTATAAGATTTTGGGCTTATCATAAATGGTTTAATGGTGAATTGTTTTTATTTTTCTATGTTTCTAAAGTAATGAACCAATATTGAGTTGGTAATTGAAATGGTAACGGATGATGAGAATATTTTAAAAGGTGATTAAGGATGTTAAACCTTGATTTTTATGAAATTTACAGAGGTTTGATACTGTGATACATGTGATTTTTTGATATATGTGGGTGGTACAAAGACTGATGCTTCAAAATCCCATATGTTATTGATGGATATCTATGTTTAGGAAATGGGATATTGCATTAAAATCCCATAGTGATAAATGAGTTTTGGGATACGCACTAGTTCTTCCATTATCAATGGGGTACTATACATGGTGTTCTAGATCCAAAATGTTGGAATTGGATTATGGTTTCAATTTTCCATAACATGAATTGAATTGAAATGTTAATTGATAACCATGGTACTATTATTTGAGACATCCATTGGGGAGAGTTCATACTCCATCATAGGCTGAACTCAGTATTGTAGGTTTGAATGTCTTCAAGAACCTAGGGAATTATGTGGTTAAATAAATAATAATTTAAAATATGATAATTTATTACATATGCATTGTAAATTATTATATTTACAAATTCATTCGTACTTATTTACTGTATATTATTTTATTTTCCATCGATAATGGCCTACAGAGTTTTACTCGTAACCTACTCAAGTTTCCAAACCAATACCCGAACGTACATAATGATTATAGAAAAATATAAGGGAATGAGCCAAATTTTATATGGTTGAGTCAGGATGGAACAATGATTAGGGAACTAGATTTGCTATCAATACCCACTTGTAGTTGCAAGCATGTCTTTATTTGTGTTTTTTACTAGACATTTGACACTTATTTTGGTATGACATATCTACTATTTTATTTTGGATATTGTATTCGGTTTTGATTTACATGTGATGTTGGTATTATTTTGGCTATTTTTTATTCACTTTCATTTTTTCTTCATTGGAAAAAGATGGTATTTTCTACCTATGATCGATATTATAACCTCACTTTTAGTTAATAGTATTTGGTATATGGGGAGGTAGTCCTAAGGTTATGTTGTCAACCGTCTTAGAGAACCAGTGTGTGGCACCCTTGTCGGGACGTCACAAAGTTTTATTAGAGTAGTTTTTTTGTATTAATATTTTGGAAATATTGATAGGATAATATGATTAGTTCGTCTTTGGTTAAGATCTCATTCATGGGAGTTGCTAATTGATGTATGAGAGTAAAATCCAAGTACCCATGGTGGAATTTTTGTCATTAATGTGTTTTGTGACATTTTGATGTTATTTCACCTGAGTGATGCACTTGTTATGTGATGTGATTATTGTTTCTGAGATTTCCTTTGTTTTTTATCATGGCCTGGTGTGGAATGAAATATGACTAGGAATCTATAATTCTAGAAACTCAAGATTATTATGTGACATGGATCATTCTATGAACTCATTGGAGAAAAAAGACATTTGGGAAAGTTGTTGGTTATGAAATGTTTTTCCTTTATTGTGTAATTGTACTAGAAAGGAACCTAAAATGAGTTAAATATTGTAAAATGATGAAAAATTTTTAAAATGAGTTTCTAATGAGAATCTTGAAATATGAGAATGTGTTTTCCCTTTTTTAACCTCGACCTAGAGGAGGGATGGTTATGGGTACTTATAGTGCCTCGGTTTTGACTATGTGGTGGAGTTTGGGGGAAATAGTTGTTATGAATTATTATTAATACCTATTACATAAATTTGTTAATGTTTTATAATGTTTCTTAATACATTATATTGAAATTTTAGAAATATTCCTCCATGAAGATCATTTTTGAGAGTATGAAATATGTTTTGGCATAGAAATAATCTACTAGTAGTTTAACCTATGGTGTTGGTATTGATGGGTGAGGAAGTTAAGAGGAAGTTCCATGAAAACATTTCTTGAATCATGCATTTTATGGAAAGATACCTAGGTCGGGTTGTCAATAGAAAGTCTAGTCTCATAAGCGAGATCTGGTTGGATCACCCTCCAAATTTCACCAAATTGGTTGGACCTAAGGCAGTTGAGTACTAGACTGAGTCCATCCAAAATATATTTGTCCACATAGATATTCCTACTGAAAAAAGAGTTAAAATGGTAGCTTATATGTAACATAGTTAGTCGAATCGTTGGTGGGACATCCCGACTTGGGGTGGATAGTAGGAGAATATGTAGTGGAAGGACTTTTCATAGAATTTTGAAGAGTACTCTTATACAGAAAAGCTCAAGAGGGAGAGCGCAGCTGGGTTTATGATGTAGACTCAGGGGAGCATGTTTTTGATGGACTTTTTTGAAAAATTTAATGATTTACAACACTTGGTTCCTTTATTGTAATGGGACGATTCTATTATGGTAAATCAGTTTTAGGATGGGATTAAATGTGAAATTATCTCCTGGGTAAATATCTTTAGGTTGAAGAAAATTATAGAAGTGTTGAATCCAGATATCTTCTTTTAGGGGAACCTAAATGGGGATTCCATTTTACGAGTGGTGATTTCAGATAGATGATTTAGAGGTATGACTTCTAAGAGAATGAAGGATCAATATGAAAATGTTAACCACAGAATTATATATAAGATTGGCATGGGGGAAGGATCAGTTACACGTGACCTTACATAGGTGACCATTCACTATTGTGGTAGTCCAGGTCACTTCCATATATAGTTTCCCCAGCCACCAGTATAATTCTGATCCTACAGTAGTATGGGACATATATAGAGGTTTTGGAGGAACCAATGGAATATGGTTAGTGATGGAGTAGCTATAAAAAACTAGTTTTTGGGATGAGGATCCTATACACCATTATGGTCTAGTAGATGAAGTTATATTGGCCATGGTGGTCGATTTAGTGGATGTGGTACTTTTGGGTAATAGAACTCGTATCAATAGAGTGTGGTAGTTGAAGGGATAAAAACTAACTCATATTAAAGAGGGGAATGACAGTTTCATGCAATTAAGCCTACAATTGTGGATATCTAGGTTGGACCATTGATAGTTAGAGGTGTTATTCTTGTAGATTTTATGTTATCATGTGCCTTATTTGATAAAGGTGTTTCTCATTATTTTATATCTGCACAAATATTGAAGGGGTGATCCTAAAGGTGGAGTTAGTGAGTTGGTTTATGATGATAGATATATCTTTGGGAGTTTTTTTGGGAGACATATGTTTGTGAAAAGGGTGTTCTTTCAATATTGGGGATTATCATTTCCGTTGGGATCATTATAACCTTGAAATTTCAGGCTTCTACCTAATTATGTGTTTGGATGGGTTAGTAGCATACCTGGCCCACACTGATTGTTACCACATGATAGTAACTTTTTCATCACCTAAGGCTGAAAAATATATTCACTGTAGAGAATGGGATATCCAGGCAGTCCATAAAGGGCCATTTCATCAGCAATTCGGGATCTCACCACCTAGTTTTCTAGTTCTTTGTTGAATGATGGGGGTTAAAATCATGATATCATTCCACCTATAGTGTATAGGCTTTTGGATTTTTTTTCCTTGAAGAATTATCTGGTCTTACACTTGAGAGACATGTGGAATATATAATTGAGATCATTCCTATAGTTGAGCTAGTTTCTATTCCACCATACAGAATTGAACCAAAAAATCATTAAGATCATAGGACTCAACGAGAAGAGTTTATGGATAAGTGTTTTATCCAACTAAGTACGTCACCTTGGGTTTACCCAGTTTAATTTTCAAACAATGTGATTTTAGTTTTTTCTTGTATTTCTATTACTAGAAGTTAAACCTGCTGATGGTGAAGAACCGGTATCCTCTTCCATGTATTGATGATCTATTTTACCCATTTAGTGTATCATGTAACTTCTCCAAGATTAGAAAGTGATCTAGGTATCATCATCTCAGAGATCGACCTCATGATATACCAAGGAATACTTTCTGAAGAAGTTATTCCCTTTATGTGTTCGATGTGATATTTTTTCGGCTAAAGACAACTATTGAAGTTTTTATTCAATCGATGAACCAAAGTTTTCATCTGTACCTATATCAGTTTGTGGTTGTGTTCATGGATGACATATTAGCATACTTCAAGAATAATTATAATCATACCCAATATCAGGATATCATCCTGGGTACACCAAGATAGCATTGGCTATATTCCAAATTATCATAGTGTCAATTTTGTATTTATTGGGTACATTTCTTGGGTCACATCATCTCAAAGTAAGTTGTATTGTTGGACTGATATAAATTCTAGGTATTCACTTCTTGGGGAAATCCCATGAATGTTTTCAATATCCACAATTTCTGGGTTTAGTGGTTTATTATAGGAGGTTCATCCATGACATTTTCCATTTGGAAGTACCACTAATGGGGTTGACCAAGAACGGTATAATTTTAGAATGGTTACGAGAAGTGAGAATGCATTCCATGAGTTTTGTATGTTCTTGACAACAACACCAATTTGGATCCTACCCAAGAAATGTGTGAAGTATATACTATTTTTTGAGTCATTTTGGATTAGTCGTGGAGTGGTGTTTATGCGGGGAGATTGATTTGTGGAATTTGGGTCTATACTATTGAGGTCATATGAATGGAAATACCTTATACATGATCTCGAGTTAGGTACATTCGTTTATGACTTGAATTGTTGGTGATATTATCTTTTGGGTGAAAATTTTAATTTTTATATTGATTATAAGAGCTTTGTGTATATTGTTTCACAATGAGATTTGAATCTCTGATAGTGGAGGTGGGTTTGGTATATGAAGTAATTTTATTTTGATATATCATATATTCCTTGAAAGGTAAATCATTTGGCTGATGATTAAGTAGAAAAACTCATACATAGGTAGTCTAGGGTTCTATTGTTGAGTGGAAAATGATGACTTCAGTGGATGAGATGCATGTTGTGGTTTAGAAACGCCAGAAGAAGACGAATCTCATAACAGCTTCAGTGGATTCTACACTTTTGATTCGGATTAGGGAAAGTTAGTATCAAGATCCATAGTGTTTATCCTTAACTGAACGCTTTGAATGTTGATAGACACCATAAGATTATTCCATATATGAAGATGATATCATCTATGTTAGGAATCATGTTGTTTTTCCTACAAGTATGAGGAAGGATCTGAGTTGTGTATGCCATGCCTCTAAGTGGGTGGTTTATCTGGGATTGAACAAAATGTATTTTGACCTACACTGATAGTTTTTTTGGTCATTTATGAAAAATTAGATAGTATCATTCGTGACATGATGTGACACCTATCAATAGGTGAAGGTCGAGCATCATTGAACTGGTGGTTTACTCAAACCTGTTCCCATTTTGGAATGGAATTGGGATGATGTTATTATAAACATTATGGTGGGTCTCCTTAGGAATCCATCAAATAATGACTCAATTTTGGTGATTGTGAATCGATTGAAAAAAGGTAATGAATTTATTTCCTATAAGGGAGACTTTTTCATTAGATCAATTAAAGTACATGTATGTTTGGAAGATAGTACATCTACACTTTGTTCCACAGAGCATAGTTTCAGATCATTACTTAGTTTTTACTTCATGTTTCTAGTAGGTTTTGAAAAAAGAAACCCGGTACACAAGTTTTTATGAGTACATATTTCCACCCATGGATAGACTGGAAGTGAGAACATACTATACAGGTTCTTGATGTAACGCCCCGACCCTAGTTACCCAGAGTCGGTGCATTATTACATAACATTGGCATGATCACAAGAAATATCAAATCTCGAAAGACCGATTGGTTTAGTAGCCTTGGAAACACTAGATATATTCATAAATTTAACATTACATCATAAAACGAAAAACTACTACAACAACATAATGTCTCCACAGTACACACTAATATCCCCTCATAATATCCCTGCAGGTCATTCATAACTTACTTCTTCACATCCTGGGAAAAATAAAACATAGAAAAGGGGTGAGCTCAAATGCCCAGTAAAATAACAATATAGCGGAAACTTTCATAAATAAGAATAAACATTTAAGGAAATGTATAACTAAAACAAAAGCCTTTTAAACTTGAATATTTTACATAGTATGGCATAAATAAAATGAAATAATTCCATTTACTTATTCACATGGTTATTCTACTAATCGAATAATCACATGCAAAATCAATAACCACTGTCATAATGATGGAATGCATAATGCCAGACTATCATAACCACATAGCCAAGGCCTCGTGCCAAGACTACAAATAAGATTTTGTCAAGGCCTTGTTCCAAGACACTATTTTGTCTCATGAGACCGACCGATGCATCGAGGAGCTATAGCGGGCTCCACCCGTCATATATTAAGTCCAATGCATTCCCATATGAAAAGGTTTAAACATAACATAAACATTCGTATTAAAACTAGCATACGAAATGTCAATAATTTCACCATAAACTATGAATGGTATAAAAATATCACATCCATAGTCAAACATATCACAAAACCTTCAATACAATATAGAAGTTTTGTATCATAATAAATCAACTTCAAATAAGCGTAAAATCCATCCAAGGATGTTGACATAGATGAAATCAAAATTCTTTTTAAAGAAATATCTCCTTTTATTTTGAAATCATTTAAGATCCATATAAAATAAAACATTATCTTTGAAAATAATCTTATAATATTGTAAGGGAAGCTTTGAAGATTTTATAACAGCGGAAAATAGCCGCACCCACCGTATAAGTTAAAAAAACATTCTTACCTTAATTCTGTCGAAAAGGTTAAAAAGGAACTTGTTTTGAAAACGACGTAAAGATTCCTTTATAAACCTCTTATAAAAGTCAAACAAGGGTATAAATGACTTTAACCCATATTCTTGTATATAATAAATATGTTTTGAAATACATTTCTAAGAAACATGGATGTGGATGATAAAGAAATCCCAGTAGATTATTACGTAAAAACAACCTCGGATAATGAAGAGATTGTGAAATAACCCTTACCAATTTGGTAAATTATGAAACATACAACCCATGAATGAGGTATCATACAATGAATATGTAAATACACATAAATTAGAGTGTATTACACAAAGAATATAATTATGGGCAGTACATACACCACACAAAAGGTGATGGTGGCAATATGGCATGAATCTCACGGAAATATGGAGTGAGATGAAAACCCCTTACCTTGTACTTTTCCTTGGTTGGGGTAGGTTAACCTCCTGTATAATGGTGAAATAATTGTTATTAAATTATACAAGAATCATATATATTAATATGATATCATATATGATCTTTTAACATTGATTTGTTAATAATATCTTAGAATTATCGTCATTTCGGGTGTTAACTTACTCATTTTCTTTTATGTGTTTTGTTACATAAGCCATGTTTTTTGTATCTTATTCATATCCAGAATGATATCAAGTCCTTAAACATCATTTTTAAATCATCAAATGATAATTATACTTGAATGGATACGATGGAGAATGAATCTCATCGCGTTCGTGGAGACGGTAGTCCGTACGTACGCACGAGCGACAATATCATTCTTTTGATATTAAAATAATATATAAATGGATGGTATATCATATTAACATGTTATATTTATTATTTACATGAGTTACACATCATTATTATACCCATCCAAAATAATAATATATTGAATAACAATTACACCACGACGTGGAGACGGTAAGCCGTACGTACGCACGTATGGTGACATGTTATTCAAAGGGTGGATAGAATACTGAATATGGTTTACCATATTTATAATAACATCACATTATATATATGATACTGGATTTATTATTTTAAAATGGTAACAACAAAGGAAGAAGAAATGAACTTAGAAAAGGGTGGTGAAATCATTACCTCTTCTTCGGGTTCTTCCTTTTGATTTGATCAAAAGGGCTCCTTAGGTTGGCTTTCTGATCAAACTAAGGCCCCTAGGTTGTTGTGAGGGAAGTTGGGAGAGTATTTGGGCAGAGTTTGGCCGAACCAAAAGGCTTTTATGGTGTGAAGAAATTTCAAGGAAGAGTTCCCTTTTATAAGAGGGGTGAGGGGCACCTTTGGAAAAGCTAGAAATATTAATTTATAATAAATTCATATTCGGTTTCTAATGGATCCAAAGTTGATTATTCAAAGTTTAAGGTGGGGATGGGTCGAAAACAACTCAAACAATAGAATTTAGACAGTTTTGGGTACTTATATAACCCTTATCTTTAAGTATTAACTCTAAGTTAATTAGTTTCACTTTTACAATGTCTCTTTGTATTTTTATATAATATGGTTAATAAACATACTACATACATCCAAGCGACCCACAAGTGGTCCATTAATGAGGAACCTATCATTATATAAGTCTCTTGGCCGAACCTTAGATTTTTAGGAATTTAATATCAATTAATAATATAATATTTGTTTTAAGAACTCTTTTATGTCAATTTTGACACTATTCAATAGTTGATTTTTGTGAAACTCATAACAGATTGATTACTTCGATAAAAGTCAATTAAATCAATCCTAATATATCATATTATCCTAGAAAATTAGTTTAATTAATTAAAAGTTTCATATTATTTTTATTTGGGTATTTATAATATCAATTAATTTAATTTTTCACTATTTTAGTAATTACTGCATCATCATTGTGTCATAAATAAAATAAATTATTTAATGTCTAAAATTATAAATAAAATATACTTATGTAGTAAATCTTTTTATATTTCTAATTAATATTTATTATCTAAAATCCATCATATATAACCCTATGTAACAATTGTTTTGCTAAAATATATATGCTTGTGTCATTTTTGTATTCATTTTAACTTAATTAAAATAAAGTGTCATTATCACTTACAAGTAGATCCATGGGGTCCCCAAATCGACCCAAAGATGACTATGGTCGAACATGTATCAACCAATAAGGCTAGGACACGTTTTAGGGTAATTTAGTATTATTATAATATTATTTTTTAACCCTTACTTACCGGATTTACCCTTAACCATGGTAAATAAAATATTTACCGCAGTAATTATTCAAAATGTCTAAAAATAAAAGTTACCTATTTACACAATTTGAACATCCTGATTCCAAATATAGAATCCATTTTCCTAAATTCAAAACACAGAAGTGGCAGAAATTAATTTAAAATTAATTCCCGCTGTCAAAACAAAAAGCGTGTTTTTAAGAGATAATAACTATCAAAAGATTGACACTTGTTTATGTTCAGTTTAATTGTAAAATTATGTCCAATGACCAAAATTATATTAAATGGTAAAAATATATTCTAAATATACTTTGAAGCCACTCAAATTCATAATTTATCACTATTAATTATTTTGATTAAAAAAGTTGTTTTTAATTAAAATTTAGTAATTTTCACTATTCATCAAAATATGAAAGTTATCCGAAAAGTACGAAAATTTCACCTTAGGCTAAATTCGATATTCCGAATCCAGAAATGAAGTCCATTTTAAAATATAAAATATATATAATTTCGAAAAGTAGGTATTACTATTCATAACGGCTAGTTTGATTGGTTATGGTGTGTGTTAAAACTCAAGGTTGCGTACAACACACGCTACTGTATTATTCAAAGAAAGTGTACCGTGGAATCTTGGGATGTTTCATTTTAAATTTTTGATGTCCCCATTTAGTCAAAAAGTTTAAAATATTGTATTTAAAAAGGGTTCACTATTAAAAGTTGATAAAAGTGTAATACTGAAAATGAATTTGTTCTTGCATTATGTCTAAGATACTCATAATATGGAAAAATTATAAGGATTATATAAAGTTTAAAATTTAGTTAATACTATTAATAACCTCTTTTGAATGGCTTTTTGGTAAGTCATGGTGCAATTGAACTCGATGTTGCGTGTAGTGCAAGTTATTGAATTATTTTGAAGAAATAACACATTATGAATTCTTGGGGTGTTACATTCTCCCCTACTTCAATAAATTGCGTCCTCGCAATTTGAAATTGTTATTCGAAAATAAAAGGTTGAAAGTAGATAATATATTTTTGGGAAAACCCACATCGGAAATTGGGTTACTAAAATTTAGTCTTAATATGAGGAAAAGAGAAATCAAAGGGTTGCCACCAAATTATGATCTCGATTAGGAGAACATTGGTGGCAATTAGAGACATATAATTGGAGGAAAAATGTAAATATTTATAGGTAGTGATTTAGGTCATCAATCACAAACAAGTGTAAAATTTAGGTCCTTAAATTCATCAATCTATGATGATTTGAAATACCATCGGTTCAACAAAACATAGGGTATTAGGATAACACATTTTTGACGTTTCAAAATATCTTAGTTGAAATCCCACATCGAAAAATGAATTAATGAGGCCTCTATTTAAAATAAAGAGTCGAAAGTATGAAGATTACCGAAAATAACACATACTAGGGTTCCATGTAGGAAAATATAGATATGGAAGAAACATCTAACCATCAATTATCTGATGGAGAGTGGTAGAGAACATGGCTATGACAAGGCCAACAATCCCAAAGCCATAAATTAGTGATGATTTAAGGTACCATCTAGGAAAACATTTTGGTTCTAAGTTTCTTTTCTTAATGTTGAGAAATTTATTTATGATATTGGATAAGATCATAAGGAGATATACTTACTTTATAATTAGAGTTTTATCCATTAATAAATTTCTACCACAAACTCATCTTTCACTCTAAAAGATAATAGAATGTAAAAAATTCTATTTACACTATTCGTATAGAGTTCCAAAATAATCGAATTTATAATTAATCTACAAGATCTTTTAATAAAAACTACATTATTTAATCCAGGACATCTCGTGGGCCAGTGGTAGGTGATACACCCTTGTCGCCCTTCGGTTGCGGGTTCAAGTCTCGCAGCCTTGCCGGACGCGACAGGTTGCCGCCCGACTTCCGGGTTGTCCTTTTATGGCAATCCAAAATAATCCAAACTAGAACTATCCAAAATACTTCTGTCCAAACTCACAGTCCAACATTTATAAGGAAGGTAAACATAATATAGATCTTTTTTACCCCGTAATAGAATATGAATACCTTCATCATGTATTACCATATTCCTTATTGATTACATTCATGCTCCCTTATTCCATATAGAATGATGGATATACTCCATTAATCAAAAAATGTTTTAAACCCCAACAATGATGGAATATACAAATCATTAATCAGTTCCAAGGTAGTCAAGAATATCCAATATAATTTATCCAAAACAATCACATATTATTCCAAAATCACTACCTCAGTATCAGAACTATATTATGATTTATCATTCTCTCAACCATATATTTTCCAAAAATTTATCCTGCTATTGACTCACTTTTCTTTGTTCCACACAATCTCAAGTCCTTAATGAAATAGTACTGCAGTACAATCCTTATATACTCCATAATTATTATAACAAGTACATTGTTGATACAACACTCAATTGACATAATCAACATAAGAACTCTAATCATTCCTCTTCATCTGTGGTAGTATCATAACTTGATTATTATCCAATAACATCATTTGCGGCATAGTCTGATGACTGGGACATAGGTTCGTGTAGTGTTCAAACTCCTTGCAAATGAAGCATTGTACATTTGAAACCATTTTCTTACCCTTGCAGTCACGTACTTTGTGCCCTTTTCCTCCACACTTATAACAAACTCCCATTCCTTTCAGGCAAGTTCCAGGGTGTTTCTTTCCACAGTTACCACATATGATAAAATTCTTCTTTTCCCTCTTCCCTTTATCCATCTTTCTCTCTTCCATACTTTTCTTCTCTTGCTTCCCTTCAAAGCCATAGGACTCAGTAAACTCTTTACTTATCTTATCAACACATGATATTTTTTCTTTATATGATGATAATACATGGGAGACTATTTCTCTTATAAATTCTATCTTAAGACCATGAAATATATGATCCTTCCTTCTATTTGGATCATGTGCATTGCTGGAGTTCTCATTCCTTCTACTAGGCACCATTTCTAAACAATGGAATACACTAGATTAGTTTATGAATCAAAATACATAATCCCATACTTATAAAACACTTAACATAAATTGAACTATTTATGGATATAATCCATAATCATAAAAAATATTTTCTTTGAGGAAGTATATACTCATAAACCCTTCATAATGATTTGTAAAGAAAATGAGAGTTATCCTATGCATATCCCCTGGGAGTGTCGTAACCAAGAGTGCAGCAAGGCCCGTTGTCATGCACCAGTTCTCGTTCAAGTCTA
This sequence comes from Viscum album, assembly GCA_963277665.1. NCBI lineage: Eukaryota > Viridiplantae > Streptophyta > Magnoliopsida > Santalales > Viscaceae > Viscum > Viscum album. The sequence goes on along the minus strand of OY728151.1, from coordinate 1,786,370,636 downwards.
GCTCAAAGATGTATTTTCAGGTTTTACCCCTAGGTACATTTGTGCCAGAGCCGCCTCTACCTGCTCGTATCCAGACAGGGATGTATTGCTCGGAAAACTCACAAAATCTCTACAATACCAAAATTCTAGGAAGTTCTTCTATACTAATCCTCAAATTTCATCTTAGGTCTACGTGCTCTAATCAGAGTTTATCTAAATCTAGTTTCCAAGGTTTGTACTAAACTTCCTCTGATACCAACTGTAACGCCCCGACCCTAGTTACCCAGAGTCGGTGCATTATTACATAACATTGGCATGATCACAAGAAAGATCAAATCTCGAAAGACCGATTGGTTTAGTAGCCTTGGAAACACTAGATATATTCATAAGTTTTACATTACATCATAAAATGAAAAACTACTACAACAACATAATGTCTCCACAGTCCACACTAATATCCCTTCATAATATCCCTGCAGGTCATTCATAACTTACTTCTTCACATCCTGGGAAAAATAAAACATAGAAAAGGGGTGAGCTCAAATGCCCAGTAAGGATAACAATATAGCGGAAACTTTCATAAATAAGAATAAACATTTAAGGCAATGTATAACTAAAACAAAAGCCTTTTAAACTTGAATATTTAACATAGTATGGAATAAATAAAATTAAATAATTCCATTTACTTATTCACATGGTTATTCTACTAATCAAATAATCACATGAAAAATCAATAACCACTTTCATAATGATGGAATGCATAATGCCAGACTATCATAACCACATAGCCAAGGCCTCATGCCAAGACTACAAAAAAGATTTTGTCAAGGCCTTGTTCCAAGACACTAGTTTGTCTCATGAGAACTACCGATGCATCGAGGAGCTATAGCGGGCTCCACCCGTCACATATTAAGTCCAATGCATTCCCATATGAAAAGGTTTAAACATAACATAAACATTCGTATTAAAACTAGCATACGAAATGTCAATACTTTCACCATAAACTATGAATGGTATAAAAATAGCACATCCATAGTCAAACATATCACAAAACCTTCAATACAATATAGAAGTTTTGTATCATAATAAATCAACTTCAAATAAGCGTAAAATCCATCCAAGGATGTTGACATAGACGAAATCAAAATTCTTTTTAAAGAAATATCTCCTTTTATTTTGAAATAATTTAAGATCCATATAAAATAAAACATTTTCTTTGAAAATAATCTTATAATATTGTAAGGGAAGATTTGAAGATTTTATAACAGCGGAAAATAGCTGCACCCGCCGTATAAGTTAAAAAAACATTCTTACCTTAATTCTGTGGAAAAGGTTAAAAAGGACCTTGTTTTGAAAAAGACGGAAAGATTCCTTTATAAACCTATTATAAAAGTCAAACAAGGGTATAAATTACTTTAACCCATATTCTTTTAAATAATAAATATGTTTTGAAATACATTTCGAAGAAACATGGATGTGGATGATAAAGAAATCCCAGTAGATTATTACGTAAAAACAACCTCAGATAATGAAGATATTGTGAAATAACCCTTACGAATTTGGTAACTTATGAAACATAAAACCCATGAATGAGGTATCATACAATGAATATGTAAATACACATAAATTAGAGTGTATTACACAAAGAATATAATTATGGGCAGTACATACACCACACAAAAGGTGATGGTGGCAATATGGCATGAATCTCACGGAAATATGGAGTGAGATGAAAACCCCTTACCTTGCACTTTTCCTTGGTTGGGGTAGGTTAACCTCCTGTATAATGGTGAAATAATTGTTATTAAATTATACAAGAATCATATATATTAATATGATATCATATATGATCTTTTAACAATGATTTGTTAATAATATCTTAGAATTATCGTCGTTTCGGGTGTTAACTTACTCATTTTCATTTATATGTTTTATTACATAAGCCATGTTTGTTGTATCTTATTCATATCCAGAATGATATCAAGTCCTTGAACATCATTTTTAAATCATCAAATGATAATTATACTTGAATGGATACGATGGAGAATGAATCTCATCGCGTTCGTGGAGACGGTAGTCCGTACGTACGCACGAGCGACAATATCATTCTTTTGATATTAAAATAATATATAAATGGATGGTATATCATATTAAGATGTTATATTTATTATTTACATGAGTTACACATCATTATTATACCCATCCAAAATAATAATATATTGAATAACAATTACACCACGACGTGGAGACGGTAAGCCGTACGTACGCACGTATGGTGACATGTTATTCAAAGGGTGGATAGAATACTTAATATGGTTGTACCATATTTATAATAACATCACAGTATATATATGATACTGGATTTATTATTTTATAATGGTAACAACAAAGGAAGAAGAAATGAACTTAGAAAAGGGTGGTGAAATCATTACCTCTTCTTCGGGTTCTTCCTTTTGATTTGATCCAAAGGGCTCCATAGGTTGGCTTTCTGATCAAAATAAGGCCCCTAGGTTGTAGTGAGGGAAGTACGGAGAGTATTTGGGCAGAGTTTGGCCGAACCCAAAGGCTTTTAAGGTGTGAAGAAATTACAAGGTGGAGTGCCTTTTTATAAGAGGGGTGAGGGGCACCTTTGGAAAATCTAGAAATATTAATTTATAATAAATTCATATTCGGTTTCTAATGGATCCAAAGTTGATTATTCAAAGGTTAAGGTGGGGATGGGTCGAAAACAACTCAACCAATAGAATTTAGACAGGTTTGGGTACTTATATAACCCTTATCTTTAAGTATTAACTCTAAGTTAATTTGTTTCACTTTTACAATGTCTCTTTGTATTTTTATATAATATGGTTAATAAACTTACTACATACATCCAAGAGACCCCCAAGTGGTCCATTAATGAGGAACCTATCATGATATAAGTCTCTTGGCCGAACCTTAGATTTTTATGAATTTAAAATCAATTAATAATATAATATTTGTTTTAAGAACTCTTTTATGTCAATTTTGACACTATTCAATAGTTGATTTTTGTGAAACTCATAACAGATTGATTACTTCGAACAAAGTCAATTAAATCAATCCTAATATATCATATTATCCTAGAAAATTAGTTTAATTCATTAAAAGTTTCATATTATATTTATTTGGGTATTTATAATATCAATTAATTTAACTTTTCACTATTTTAGTAATTACTGCATCATCATTGTGTCATAAATAAAATAAATTATTTAATGTCTAAAAATTATAAATAAAATATAATTATGTATTAAATCTCTTTATATTTCTAATGAATATTTATAATATAAAATCCAAAATATATAACCCTACGTAACAATTGTTTTTCTAAAAGATATATGCTTGTGTCATTTTTGTATTCATTTTAACTTAATTAAAATAAAGTGTCATTATCACTTACATGTGGATCCATGGGGTCCCCAAATCGACCCAAAGATGCCTATGGTCGAACATGTATCAACCAATAAGGCTAGGACAAGTTTTAGGGTAATTTAGTATTATTATAATATTATTTTTTAACCCTTATTTACCGGATTTACCCTTAACCATGGTAAATAAAATATTTACCGCAGTAATTATTCAAAATGTCTAAAAATAGAAGTTACCTATCTACAAAATTTGAACATCCTGATTCCAAATATGGAATCCATTTTCCTAAATTCAAAACACAGAAGTGGCAGAAATTAATTTAAAATTAATTCCCGCTGTCAAAACAAAAAGCGTGTTTTTAAGAGATAATAACTATCAAAAGATTGACACATGTTTATGTTGGATTTAATTGTAAAATTATGTCCAATGACCAAAATTATATTAAATGGTAAAAATATATTCTAAATATACTTTAAAACTACTCAAATTCATAATTTATCACTATTAATTATTTTGATTAAAAAAGTTGTTTTTAATTAAAATTTAGTAATTTTCACTATTCATCAAAATATTAAAGTTATCCGAAAAGTACCAAAATTTCACCTTAGGCTAAATTCGATATTCCGAATCCAGTAATGAAGTCCATTTTAAAATATAAAATATATATAATTTCGAAAATTAGGTATTACTATTCATAACGGCTAGTTTGATTGGTTATGGTGTGTGTTAAAACTCAAGGTTGCGTACAACACACGCTACTGTATTATTCAAAGAAAGCGTACCGTGGAAGCTTGGGATGTTTCATTTTAAATTTTTGATGTCCCCATTTAGTCAAAAAGTTTCAAATATTGTATTTAAAAAGGGTTCACTATTAAAAGTTGATAAAAGTGCAATACTGAAAATGAATTTGTTCTTGCATTATGTCTAAGATACTCATAATATGGAAAAATTATAAGGATTATATAAAGTTTAAAATTTAGTTAATACTATTCATAACCTCTTTTGAATGGCTTTTTGGTAAGTCATGGTGCAATTGAACTCGGTGTTGCGTGTAGTGCAATTTATTGAATTATTTTGAAGAAATAACACATTATGAATTCTTGGGGTGTTACACTTGAGGATATGCTTTAAGAATGTTTCCTAAACATTAGTGGGTATTAGGAGAGTCACCTAGCATTGTTCTGGTTTTCCTATAACAATAGTTATCCAGAAACAATCCAAATGTCTCTATATGAATCACTTTATGGTAGGCCATGCAGATCACCACTATGTTGGATATAGGTTGGTGAGTAAGAACTGTTGGTATAAATTCTATTATTGGAGATGTCAAATCTGGTTCAACTGATTCAAAAGCATATGGTTATGGCTCCATGTAGGAAGAAATTTTATGTTGATATATGATGATATCCCCTTTAGTTTTCAATGGGTTATTGTGTGTTCCATATGATGTTGACTAGATTGGGTCACCATAGGATTATAAGATAGGTCCAGTTGACACCCAAGTTTGTGGGACCATTTTTTTGGGAGAGAATTATGATGATGGTGTATTGATTGGATCTTCCATAGAGACACAGTTTTATGCTTGATTTCTTTCATGTGTCACCACTTTTGTGGTATCACCCCAACCATTCCCATGTGTTTTATGTGAATTATGTTGATATTGATAATGATGCATCCTTTAAGAAGCATCCGAAATGTGTGTTGGATCCATGTGAGAAAGTGTTTCAGGGATAGATAATTCCATTAGTTTTTGTATTGTGAAAACATGGGTGTGTTTAGGAGAAAACATGGGAGAGTTAAGTGGATACATGGTCTTACTGGACTAATCTTATTTCTTTATAATCATATTGATGCTTGAGATTAGATCTCAAGGATTATTTTTAATACAGTTGATATATTGTAAGATACCGTCATTTTATAGAGATTTGTTGATATTTTTTATAGGTACTCTTTTTCCTTGTTTTGAATATATCTTGTCTGGGTTTTATGTTGAGTGTTTTTGGGAAAATTTAAAAAAAAAATTGGAGGGGTTTTGGGTAGTTCCCTATTGGCACATGGTTTTCCCATACCTTGCGCCCTACCCCAGAAACCCATGAAACCCTAGGTAGAGAGGGAATTTATGGATGGAGCATGGTTTTTTAAAATATGTTCCCTATTAAGAAAAATTGTGCATCATTCCCCCAAGAATAGGTGCATAGATTAGGTGCACAGTTTTTCAAACATTGTTCCCTTTCCCAAGAAACCATGCACACTGGTTTAATTTTTCCAAAAATTATATAAAAATTCTCAAACCACCTGAACTTCACCCAAATTCGACCTAAATCAACATTAACCCATTCCCATCATTTTTTGGAGTATTTCAAATGAATTCCTAGGGATCTAAAACATAATTCATGATAAATTAAAGGCCAGAGAGACAGATCTTCACATCTCTATATATGTTTTCTCTTCCCAATTAGGGTTTTCTCTTACTCCTCTTTCCAGATGAAGAGAAATGTTTTATCCACCATTTTTTAGGGTTCAGATCTAGAGTTTTTTTATTGTTGTTATATTTTATCTTTTTTATAGGATTTAATTCTAGATCATGTAATTTTTCATGATCTAGGTTGTTATAGTTAAATTGGGTTTTTTTCATGCTTTCATAATCAATATCAATATAAGTGGTCTAAATTACAAATCCCAAAGTCCTAATTTAATTTATTTTATGTAATTGTGAAATGTAAATAGGCATGATTGGGAAATTTCTCTAATGATTGAATTTATTTAACGTAATTTCCATGTGGAAAAGATTTGGGTTTAATTGGGGGAATTAAAATTTCTAGAATTTGATTAATTGATTTTTCAATTAATTAAAGGACTATTGTGATTGGGAAATCGATGGGATATTTGGATTTTTTAATTGGTCAATTAATTTGAATATGAATTAATTGATAATAAGGATTATAAGACTGTTGGCTTAACCTAAATGGTTTAATGGTTCATTGGATATATTTTTTCATGTGATTATAGTAATGAACCAATATTGAATTGAAAAATGAATTGGTACCCAATGATTAGAATTTTTGAAAGGATGGTTAATGCTGGTTAGCCATAATGTTTATGAAATTGTGAAATGTATGATATTATGATACATGTTATGTTGTGATATATATGTGTGAGACATAGATTCATGATTCAAAATCTCATATACGATTTACTGATATGTGTGTGTGGGACATGGACTAATTCATAAAAATACCATTGTGATAAATGAGTTTTAGGACATGGAATGATACTTCAAATAGCCATGGAGTACTAGACATAGTGTTCTGGGCCCAAAATGTTGGCATTGGCTATGGTGGCTATTGAAAAATATAAGGATTGAATTGAAATGTTAAATTATGGCCATGGTATTGTGATATATGACATTCTTTGGGGATAGTTTAGAATCCAGTATGATATGAATAAGATATTTTAGGTTTAGGAGTCTTCATGAACCTGTGGAATTATGTGGTTAATTAAAGAAAAATTTAAAACACTATAAATATTTATGTATGAATTGTACTTCATTATTTATACAAATTAATTCTTTTTTATTGACAGTATATTTTTTTAGAGGCTTTTGGTGGTGGATTAATCAGTTATACTCACACCCTACTCTAGCTTCTTGACCAGTACCTGAAAAACTTCATGTTTAGAGGATATGACAAGGAAAAGATCCCTATATTACATGGCTGAGTCAGGATGGAGCATCAATGACTGAATCAAACATAGTGTTTGGACCATATTAGAGTTGTTGGAGGGTATTTATTTTGGTTTTTCATTAGACACTTGAAACTTATTTTAGAATGACATGTCTATTTTTTAGTTTGGATATTTTATACAGTTTTTATTATAATTTGGTAATGATATTATTTGGATATTTTTTATTTATTTCCATTGTTGTGATTCTTTGATTATGAGTTTACAGTAACCCCATGATTGATATTAGAACCTCGCTATTAGTTAGAAACTTTTGGTGTACAGGGGGGCATGCCTGAGGCCATGTGGCCAACTAGCTCAGGGAATTAGTGTTCGGAACTCGGTTCAGGACATCATTGTTTTTATAAACCCTATTTTTGTTTTTTTGTTTTCATTTTGGAGTTAGTTTTGATTATCAAGGAGTAGAATCATTTGATAGGTAACCACTATAATATCCTAGACCAATCTGACTTGTTATCTTTCATATTTCAAGTGTTGGAGGTGTTAATAGAGGTTTAGATGAGAAATAGAAGAGTTACCGATGATATTCCATCTGGGAGTAAATTTTCTACATTTTGGCCACAAGAACATTGATTTTATGGGATATATGTAGAATAGGGTGGATCGATATTTTAGTGTTACACAACTTGAAGTGTTGAGACAATATATGATATTTTGTGTCACGTCATAGAGAATTTTCGAGGCTTGTGGGTATAGGACATGATAGGTATGCTCTATGAATTTTTTGGGTTGGATGTGTGGTCACAAAATGATGATATTATTCATGGAGTGATGGTCGGTTAGAGATATTTTTCACCAAATTTAAAACCTTATGTTTCTAGGAAACCATAATTATTGATTAAAAATCATACTTTTTTCATTATATATATTGTTTGTGAAATGTAGCGTCTCATTCATGAAATGAAAAGATTTATGATGTTTTTTAAATTATTCATTAAGAAGTTATCATGGAAAGTTATATTCTTTCATATCATGATACACAATGGTTGATTTTTAGAGTTATATATAATTTATTTTGTTATTATATGGTTATATTTTCACTGAACGAACCTTATTTTATTATATCAAATTAGTTGGTTTCTCTATTTTTAAATTGGGTGGATAATGGGGAGTCATATCATTTTTTTGGGGGTGGGTAGAATAATTTATCTTTTTTATGATGTAACAATTATCTATTTCTCTATAATACTTTACATTTATATTTATAATATAAATTCTCATTCCCATAAAAATTATTTTAGATTCCTTTTTTTCATAAATCATTTGGTGATAAAAAGTTAATTCATAGTGAATTAAAATAAAACATAAATTTGAATTGTCCCCTCGCTTGTAGAGATATTTTTTTTGATCAGATGTTGGTTTATCCCCACTTATATATTTTTTTGTCGATGTTCTTCTTCTTATCTGGTTTTATATAAAATTTTCACTTCTTTGATTGAATTATCTATTTGATTATATGAAGATCACCATGATCTATGTTTTTCATATTTCCTTTAGTGGTATCATTTTTTTGATCATTGTCCATACTTTTTTTATTACATGGTATTTATGGTACTTTGGTTAAGGTGGGGGGTTTAAGACTTTCCCATTTTATTTTTTGTAAATTGTGACATTTTCCTAACTTTTTTGTTGTATAGATATGATTAACCTAATGAATAAAAGAAAATATAATAAATAAAAAATTAATTGGATTGGTGATTTGCATTTATTTATATAGTTTTTTGATATTACATGTTATTGATTGTTGTTTAACGATGATGTTAATGGTTGTTTGTGCTAATATTAGATTTTTCATATTCATGTGATTTAAATACATAAATCAACTTTTGTAAAATATTAATCATGTAGCAATAGTAATGGATCATCATTTTGGAACTTAATAATGAAGTAATGTTTCATATACAAGAGGTTCTATATTAATGTGAAATCATGATTAAAAAGGGATTTATTTTAGAGTTTTGGCTATTGAAATTGGGTGTTTTTTCTATGGGTATTCTTTTTATGATGTCTTGGATAATATAGTCTTGGTAGTGGATTATAGTGCCTTGTTTTATGGAGGTGTTATGGATTGAGCATTGGTCATTGTGGAGGGTTTTCCATGGCTCACTCGTTGATATATGATTTTTTATGTTCTAATAAATTTATAAATGGTTATGTGGAATGGAAATGGATTTTAAGCGGTTGTTTGGGATGATGGGGTTTTTTATGAGGTGCTTCAAGTAGGGTTTTTATGTTTGATATGTGTTTTTGTTATAGTTTCTCGATGGTATGGAATGTAGTTGACAACAATAGATTTGGTAATAGGAATGGGATGAAATTTAAAAATCAGAAGATAATAACAAATGGGTGATTTTATAATGAATTCTAAATGGCAAGGAATTAGCATGTCTGATGGTGAATGATTGATTTGTATTAAATATGATTAAATGATTGAAATAATGAATGTAAAATGCTAATTCTTAAAACAGAAAATCGTATTATTGAATGGTAATTTTTTAAATTTATTGTGGTATTTTTTTGTAAGGAAGTGGGAATAGTTGGGTTGTAGAAAATGAAGATGTTTTAGTGTTTGATAGAGATGATTTGGTAACCTTTTTGGTATGTATTACTTCAATCTTGTTATTAAAAACTTTGGTTGGTATTGTGTGTGTCTACATATATGATTTATTTTCCTTATGGTTTCTTACACACCCCACATGATTCATATAACTTAATAGGTGACTAATTGTTTTTAGGTTCATGGTGTTTTACCAAAACATCTAGGTTGGAAAAGGAATATATGGATGAAAACTACCTCCGCCCTAATCTCACTTCCATGTTTACTATGCGATGTGATGGAATGATGTTTATTTATAATCATATAATTTATAATATATTAAAGTTATAGTGTGTGATATACTTTCTAAATTGATTATGTTTCTATGGTATTGATAAATGGTAGGGGTAATGCATGTTTTATAGGAGGGAACAAGGTTTATGTCCACCATGTTCACAGTACCAAACTATGGTGGATATGTGGTGAGTATGTGATGTACAGTTGGTGTGTGGTATGTGGTGTTAATGTGATTTTGGTTGTGTGATGGTGGTAGTGGTGGTGTATATATGATGGTGATGATATTGTTGTGGTGTGTAATATATAGTGGTGATAGATGATATATTTTCTAATTTCATAACCGGGGAAGGGATAGAATAATAGGATGTTTTTCATTAGGGTGTGAGAGTGAAAATGGAGGGGAAGTGGTCACATGGTTAATAATTGATGTGTTTTTTATTATATTTTGTTATACATGGATGTGATATCATGTGAGTGATTCATTGTGAGGTTGGGTGAAAAATTTATTAGTATAGGTGTGAGTTAGTTTTTTTGTTCATTTACTGAGACATTAGCATTCTTCTTAAACATTTATTTGAGATGTATTGAGTAGTACCCTACTATGTATACATTTATTTCCTCCAAAAATATATATATAAATCAATTTATTTAGTTTTTAGGAGGGATCTAGTGACCTAGATAAAAATTACTAGCTAGGACCATAGGTTTTTTACCAGAGTGTTTTCCATAGGATATTGCTTTTGTTATTTCATTTTCAGAGACTTATTATATTTATGAAATTCCATGTGTCATGTGATCGGGGCTATTATTTTACCTTAAAGAGTTATTTAGTGGTTTAGTTTTATCTTCTTAGTATTTCGGAGTGTAATTCCTCTTATTTTCATGTACTGTAACCTTGGCAATAGTCTCCAACCCGTGTCCCATATGTGGTTGGAATTAGGGGAACTATTATATTCAATGCAGTACCGAGAGTGGTTCGTAGTATGGGAAGATCATGATTCTAACATTATTATAATGAAAATTTATATTTTCTCTCACTGCCTTTTCATGATTCTTATTATATCCCTACTTTTTGAGTTTTGGTATTATTTTAGAAATTCCATCGATTGAGTCAAATTTTCTAATCATGTTCATCCAAATGATTTTTCTACTATGAGTTAGGTGTTAACTAGAATTTTCCATCATTTTATATAGATTTATCATATTTCTTGATATGTGAGTGTTGGTATGTGAGTTTAATTTTCTTCTAATGGAACTAAAATTAGATCCCTCGTGCACTGAGTGGTGAGTAAGTTCTATATAATACATGACAGGTCTTTATAGACATGTGCTATGATTTTGTAATCATTATTCATAGGGAATGTATTGAGACGCCGTGGAATTTAAAACCTATAATGGGTATCCTTTATTGATGATTTTGTTCTAGGACTATGGGAGGAATCATTGAGTGTTCCTTGACAAATTTATTTTAGTGTATGAGATTAGGCTATTAAAACGTTTTCATTTATTCATGATTTGTATTTGTTTAGTGGTGTATTTATATGACCATCATAATATGAATGTTGATATAGTACCAAAATCCATGAAAAGGGTTTCTAGGTTAGAGTTGATTTTCTAAAATTTTATAATTAAATGTGTCTGGGTAACCAAGCTGGTGAATTAGAAATGTTAAGGGGGTTATACCAATGAGATGTGTTGATAGATTAGTTATATAAATTATATGGGTTACTTTGTGTTGGTTTATTCCTCTAAAATAATGGTTTATAGTATTGATGGTTTAGGTTGTCCTAGTATTCTATATGATCCTAGTTGGATGGTATGATGGATGGTGACCAAGTATCAGGTATGTGTGTTTATGGATGATTTGGCTTAGGTAAACCTAACATCCATTATTTTTTGTTTTGGATGGGTTGATGGATGCTAACCTAGTATTTCGTATTTGTCGATTAATATAGGATATTGGAGGCCAACCTTGTATAATGTATGTCTGCTGCTTGAATAGATCATTACAGGTTCACCTAGTTTCTTGAGAATGTTGGGTATAAACATGTTTTTGGTGGTTAACCTAGTATATCAAATTGTTTATGATGATATTGTCATATGGAAAGTTTTTTTTAATTTTTTGTGATATTATCCCACTTAATACTAACACTAGATAAATTTGGTATTGTAGTTCATAAAGAGTTTTTCTCTTTATGATATTTTTTGATCTTTTTATTATTGTTTTTTATTACATGTCATATTATGAATGAACTCATACATGTTAGGTTTCCTTAAGGAAACCATTATTGTATCCAAATATGTATATTTTTCATAAAATATGAATACTTTAGGGGGAATTTTCACATCATGGTCAAGGTAAAAGTAATGAAATGAGATCAATGATCAATGGTTAGGATGGTTGGATACCTAATATTGGGAGGACACATCATATAATCAACCCATAAAGTGATCCTTTATTATTTATATGCCTTGAAATATATTACTAAGGGTGTATATTTTGTTATTACATATAATGTTTCTTATGGTTTTGATGACTATATAATTTCAATATTATATAGTTATATTATGGATTATGTTTTTTATTTCTATTATAATCTAAGGTTTCCTGATAGAGGTATAATCTCTCCACAATATAGATAGACCCTACATACTATTTGATAGCCTCTTATATATGGGGACGTAATGTAGAGGTAACATAGAGACCCTAATTTGGAACCGTTAATGATAACAGGGTCAAGGAAACTATAGTTATTTGAAAATCCATCATAAGTAAAGAGATCCTAGATGTTTGTTCAAAAAAAATCACAATATATTATTTATAATCATGGTATGATTGCAATCCCTAATGTTATTTGGGAATAGGTGATAAAATAATATAACAAATATATGTGTTTTAATCATCCTAAAGTTATAAAAATGTATCATAAAATTTTTATACAATTATTTTTTATAAGCATGATAAGATAGATATTTGGTTTTCTATCCAGGTGTTCGACTTTTCAATTAGTGAAAATAGAAGACATGAAACTATTATGTGAATTGATGTAAGTTATTCTACCTATGTGAAAATAGGATGAAATCAAAAATAATTTTTTAACTAATTATATAAGGCCAGTAGGTTGATGAAATTATTTTTAAGAAATTAGTGATGGTTCGATTATTATACCATTAGAGAATATTTATCTACAAAAGAGCTAAGAAAATTATATTCTTGAGATATTGGAAGTCTTTAAGAGGATCCTGCATAAATTTTCTCTGATTATGACTTGATTTTTATATCTCTATTCAATAAATAGATCCATGGGGCTCTTAGTGGTCAGGTAAAACTATATACTTCATATCACCCCTGAATAATGATCTACTTGAAAAAGGTATTCATATTTATGAAGAATTATTTAAGGAATGAATTCCGAATTTTAACCACTCCTGAGAAAACTAAATATCAAGTATTAATTTTTCAAATAATAAAAATTATCATTGAAATATAAATATGAATCCTTTTGAGGCCCTATTTTGTAGTTCTTATTACTCCCCACAGTATTTCACTAAAATTAGTTAATCATTTTTTATTATGCTAAGAATCATTCAAGACGTTATTGATCAGGTGAAGTTGATTTGAAAATATTTTAATTCATATCAAATCTTAGAAAATTATTAGTTATATTAAATATGGAAACCAATAGATAATAATGTGGGTTTTCATGTTATTCATTGAGTCTCACTATGGTTGGGTCATTGAAAAAATGAAAAATAAGAGTAATTAACTCTGGTGTACATTGGATCATTTGAGATCCCAGGGTGTATTAGATAAGTGATATATCAACTTGACTTATCCCATAAGTTCTGTTTTATGCATAATTTTTTCTAGGCTTTTTTGATTAAGGATATGCATACCAAATAAAATCCATGAAATCTGATTTAATGATATCAGCTAGTGGAAGACTATTCTTATTTTGAAAAACATATATATATTATTGATTGGTGTCAAAAGGTGTTTCAAAGAAAGGTTAAAATCATCCATATTATATAATAATTTTGGTAATAATTTGTTATAGTTTATAGTCTAAGATGAAGTTTAGGAATATAGGAAGAAGTTGGAAAGTGAAAGCAGGGTGGAAGGGTGAAACAAATGCATTAGTTTCCCAATGTAATTTTACCAGGTATCTAATTGTTTATAGTTTCTTATAGTGGATAATAATTTTTTGTCAATGTACATTCTGGTCTTGTATCAATTACCTATTATAAATATACTAATTCTCTAATTGTGGGGTAAAATGCAATTTTAAATGGATACAACTAAAATTTTTGAACTATTTACTAAGAATTCACCTCATTTCGTCTATTATAGATTCATTATGAACATATCATCCCATTTTTCATCACCTTTATGTGGTTACAGTTTTTTATTGTGATTTATATCTTCCTCAATCTCTAATATAGTCACTTATTTATTGATCCTATGGTGATTTTATGATTCTCTATATTTTTTATTATTTTTAAATCTAGAAAGGGAATACCTTAATTTATTTTACACTAAGTTACTTAAATCCTTCATTTTATTTGATATTTCATTCCTAACTCTATTTATATGTTAACATTAATAAAATAATTCTAATATATTTATATTTATTTTTATATGTATCCTCTTTTTTATGTTCTAATTTTTTGTGAATTATTTATATTGGATTGGTCTAATCCTATTGTGTTGGAGTCAAATCTTTGGTTTGAGTTGGGACTATGTTTCAGTATAGGGTTTTCAGGTGACCCCTCTACTCTTTTATACCTTTAGAGTGTTTTTTTATTAATGGTATCAGGTTGTTAGATAATAACTCGGATGAAATTTATTTATTTAAACAAATATTTTTCACATATTTTTTTTCTACATTTCAATGATCTCTTGGTTATGAAATATAGTCCTTTTCTATTGGAAATTTTTTTTTTTATTTTTCTATAGTTTAGACATTGTTATCCTACAAGTTTCACCCTATTTTTCTCCAATAAATACATTAGATGATATTAACCCTATATTTTATGTTTCATAATCTTGAAATATTGAATTAGATCATGTTAGTATTTTGGTTAATATATTATTTTGGAGTATGTAAACCATATTTTTATATTGATTACATATAAATAGATGTTTTATTTATATATAGTGATTAATCTAGTATCATTGACAATAATGAATAGGATGAAAATTTTGTATGTAAACATGTTTCCTAGGAACTTTTTATTATTTTACCACTCCATATGATATCTTCTGAATGGTTCCCTAACTTTAGATACACTTTTCCCCATCCTAAGGGATACATTCACTAAATCCTTTTTCTTATATGTTAAATGGTACTCAAAGTAGAAATGGTTGTTTCTTCTAAAAATATGATTGAACTGGGTATTATCACCATGGTAAGGGTTTTGTAATTTATAAAAGAGGATTAATATGTGTAAATCGTGTTGATTGTCAAAATTTAGTTTCCACTTGGGATGTACTTATACTACACAAAATTGGATTTATGATAGACATGTAGGGGTTATGCAGTGAATTCTTATAGGGTACAATGTAATTACAGACTAAATATGTCCTCTTATCATGTGTTTCGACCTTCATGAACATGATATAGTTAATTAAATTTCCTAAAATATTATAGATGGATAGGTATTGAAGTCCAGAGTAGTGGTATAATATTTTTATATTTTTATAGATGGATTGAATTAGGATGTTATAGGCTATCATTAAGCCTTATATAAGGGATATATCACATGGGAGACTTCACTTAAAATGATTTATTGTATTTATTTAACATTGATTATGTATATGTTAGTTATTATTTTCATTGATTAATTGTTTTTCATTATGATTTCTTTGAATTGTGGTTTTTTTAATGTTCATACATATATATCTCAATGCTATATAATAATTTTACACATTTTTGAAAATTATCACAAGATTATAGGTTACCTCTCATGAAAAATATATATTATATTTTCTATTTGTCATATTTCCACAAAGGCCAAGTTGGTTTTCAGAAGGATATTACGATGACCCATTAAGTTCAAAAGAGGGAAACATATTTCTACAAATATAAAAATACATATATCTATATATATAATCCCTTAGGGATTACTCAAACCTTTCAAAATTAGAAAGTGCACCAGAGGGATTTTGGCTATTTGGGTCTTCTTATTATGGGATATGGGTTGGGTCATTATAGATGTATTTGGGGTCTTTAAATAACACTCTTTATATATATATATATATTAAAATTAATTTTTTGACCTTTACTAATATTTGTCTCTTCTCGTATAAATATATATATTTATTTTAAAAATTTCTTCTTTTAATTTATAGGCTTCACATGTATATATATAACCATGTTTTTGTGAACCTATAGTAATAAAAAAAATATAATTTCTACATTTGAACCTTTACATAATTTCTATACTTTTCTGTAATTTTTTTAATTATAAATATTAACATATGTATAATTATTTATAAGTTAATGAGTGTTACTTAAAAAAATATTATAGTTCTGATACTTTTTTACAATTCTATATCTTATTATGAGATGCTACATACAAATCTTCCAGAGACTACCTACATCAGTATAAATTACCACATGTTTAAAATATGGCCTCAAAATTTATATCTTCTCCACTAATTAACTAAACACCACAAAACCGCTTTAAATTAAAATAAAATATAATATATTCTTGATGAAATAATTAGGAATGTTGTTGATCAAAAATAAAATGAAGAAAATTTGGTTTCAACTATGTAACATATGTCATAATGGTAAAATTATTTCATAGTGCTATTTATTAGTTTTGTTCCTTGAAAACAAAGAAATATTATAGAGACTATGTCAACTACGACATTATATGTCTTAGTGATTGATATGCAGAATAAATAGTTTGAAAAGATAAAATTATAGTTATCATAGAATAATGGAGGAATCTATGAATTTATTGTAGTGATAATAAGATTTCTACATGAAGGTATGTAAACCTAGATCTCACCATCAAGCCAAAACACATCATTAAAATTCACAAAATCATGAATGAAATTAAAATTAAGGACTTTTTTGTATTTAATTTAATATTACATAAAATAATCTAGTTGTGAAGTGATAATACAAAAATATTAAATCATTATGTGATAAAAACATGTGATATTTTATAATAAGTTGTTGATGTTATGATATTTCATAAATATTATAATGATATTATGGATAATAAGACATTTTTCATCATATAATTATTGATTTCATATTATTAATAAATTTTTCTTGACATCAAATTTTTCTATGATGAAAATTAACAATATATATATATATATTATATAATCCTTAATCATTATAAATTATATGTTTATAAATATTTATTTTAGTTATTTATTATCCTAGTGATAGTGTTGTGATGATATAAATGGACTACCATGAGTAGAGGCAAGTATAGAGATATAAATATAACACATGGAATATGAGATTGATAATACGTATACTAAAAAAATATTTAGAAAATCACAATAATTGTTTTGTAAAT
Source organism: Viscum album (assembly GCA_963277665.1). Taxonomy (NCBI): domain Eukaryota; kingdom Viridiplantae; phylum Streptophyta; class Magnoliopsida; order Santalales; family Viscaceae; genus Viscum; species Viscum album. Next base: position 1,786,353,148 of record OY728151.1, on the reverse strand, counting down.
CATTTTTGATTCATGGGTGTACACTAAAATTTTATTCTTTAAATAAAGGAATTATTAATTAAAATCATTGACTATGGTCATATTCTATTATATAATATATTTAATGTGAGTTATGTTAGATATTATATTGATTGCTAGGGTGGGAAGATTTTTTATGTAATGATGGGATATATCAAGTTTTATAAATAAATAAGTAGCATATTAATCAATTAACTGAAATTTAGATAATAAATGACAATGGATTAGTAAATATATGATATATTTAATTTATTTCATCAATTGGATTTTGGAAATAAGAAAGTGGGGCGAATTACAAGATCAACATTATCCATTATAATACTTTAAATATAAATCTTTGAAAAACTAAAAAATTAACACAAACATATTTATGATTGGATCATAAAGAAACATTTTAAATATTGGTTAGTATTAAAGTATTAATAAATACAACTCATTATTAACAATAATGAAATAGATTATTTACTACAGTTTTAAAATTCCCTATAGGGCCTTGAAAGAATATTTTAAAATGTTAAAATAAAATCTACATTGTATTAAAATAATAAATAAAATATATTATTCAATTAAGGAAAATTTAAAAAAACTAGTTATTTAACTAAATATTACAACTATAAAATTAATTAAAAAATAATCAAAAATTTAAGGAAATTGTATAATATTATTTTTTAATTTTTTAACTAATTAATTTTATATATTTGAATACATATAATGATGAAATATATTTAATTTAATATTATTTTCTAATAAAATTAAAATATATAGACAATATAGGTGGTATATATTGACAAAAGTGTACATTTATGTTTTTCCCTAGTCAATAATCATAATTACTCAAAAGTAATGAATTTAAATAGATATTTAATTTTGAAATTAAATAATGTTTATGAATTGAATGAGATATATATATTTGGAATTCACATATCCATAGAGAGGTTATGTTTGAAATTTATCATGATACATCTTCATATTTTATTCCTTAAAATATAATTAATCCAAGCCACCATTAAAATGTTCTAATATATGATTACATATATTCTACGGTTTTAAGTGTTAGTATGGGGTATTAGTCATTTATATTATTCTTCAATATATTCTCAATGATTTATAAAATCCCAAGAATCACCTTGGAGACCTAAAAATATCAAATTCATTATTCATTATTTTGGTAAGAAAAAATAAGTTTTATTCATCATCATAAAAATAAATAATAAGTATTATTTATGGATATTTTTAAATTATTTAGACTCAAATGTATTAATCTTAATATATCCTTGTAGTTTTTATCGTTCCCCTCTATTAATAGATTATTTAAAAATTCTTTGAAATATAATAATCGACAATATTTTCTAATAATTATACTATAATGATTTATTCAATTTTTATCCAATATGGAACTTGATTCACTAATTCAACTGAAAATTAGAGAAATAGTTGTTCATTTTAATATTTATGGAAAATAATTCTAAGATAATAATTTTCTTTTATTATTATTTCTTTATTATAGGATTTTAATTTTTCATTTTAAATTATCACCAAACACACATTTACTAACTTAAATCAGGATCTTCCATCTATATTTATATAAATTCTAGGATTTTTACAGTTATTGGAAATGTTTTGATCAATTTTAATATATTTTTAATAATGGAGTTTGGCTAGATTTTATATTAAGATGGTTATTTCTTCTCTATCATCTTCCAAATAAGGTTTTCTCATTTTCATCGAGGCCTTTTGACATGGATAAAGTATTTGGGTGTTCATATATCTATGTTGAATTTATTAGTGAATTTTTATATGCTTTCAAGCATATATTATTTTTATGGACATTCGTTTTCTCAATCTTTTGGTATTTTTCGGTATATTTAAAATTAACGTTGATGATTTTTTTCTATAGTGTTATATGAACTCAAGATTGAGGAATTTATATTTTTTATTTCCAATATGATTTTGTATGTTTTTTAAAGGTTGAATGATATGGGAGTGTCTCATTATTCATGTAATGATTCCTCCTATTGATAACGTTTCTCTTAGAGCTTATTTAGAATAATGTTATTGGTAATAGTTTTCTTTCAAGTCGTATTTGAGTATTATTGATCAATATTTCATTAATTCTATAACATTTTTATCTTATATAGTTTTATAATTTATTTATCATTAAAAATTTATAACAATTTTAGAATTTTATAATTAGTGATAGACAATATATATTTTGAAAATAGAATCAAATGTATTTTTTAATGATAATTGATATTTTTAAATTTTATGATTTGTTGATATTTAGTTGTTGGTTTTGTTATTATCATTTATTAGTAATTGGTTAAATGATACCGTTGGATTTTCTAGTTTTTATTCAAAGATTCTTAAAATATAAGGGTTATGTTTTTTGGATAGTCTAGCATGTAATTTCATTTTATTTGTATGAGTTAAATAGTTTTCTTATAATTGGGTTCCCATAATGGTACATCATTATATTGTGGGGTTCCCTCACGCAAGGATTAGTAAAGGTAATTTTATTTAAGTGAATAATTTTAACTATTTGTAATATTCAATAAATTGGGTAAATGAAAAGGTATAAGATAAAAATTATTAATAGGGTAAATTATTTTTGGTTTAGTTTATTCAGTATTGGATAATCAAATAAAGTAAAAATGTGAGGTAAAATTTTTAATTTTTTTTTGATATGGTGAGTATAAATATAAGTAATAAAATTATAAAAATTGTGCATAAGGGATGAATTTATGGAAAAAAGAAGCATGGTTTTAATATAAGAGGCAAATTTATCAACGATTGGGAAGGATGAAGAATATATAGTGTTTTCTATTATCCATGATCAATTTTAACTTCAATAAGTATGGAAATAGAATAATTATATATAGGATAACATCTGGTTTGTGAAAATTCCTATGAGATTCGTGCTAGTTGAATCATCTCGTATAATAACTAATATTATTTATAAAACCTTTAATGATTATCTAAAGGTCTTGCAGATTTTTTTCAAATGGATGTTATAATGATATAAACATATAATTGTTAATTTAATCAAAAATATTTTTAAAAAATGTATTATTGGTATTGTTATCGTTATTTTTATATATTCATATATTTATTAAAATTATTACTTGTAAAAATGATTATAATAAAATGTATTTAAGTTAAATAATTGTTTGGTAAATTAAAAAAATATCACCCAATAAATAATTTAGTAATTATAAAAAATAAAAATTTAAATATTCAAGGTAAATGAAGTGTGTTTTATTAAAAAAAAATTGTTCTTATAATATATTATATATTTTAGTTAAATTTAAATTTATCATATTTGGAATATGAAATTAAATTAAAATTATTGTGTATATATAAAACAAAATTACTTAAAATTCATATAATTATTATCAATTGTAAAAAAAATGTATTCAATGTTTGAAAGAATATTTCTTCTAAAAAGATTTTTTAAACATTATGAATTTTTATTTTAAAAAATATTTTTTAACACTTTTATAAATTTAATGTAATAAAATGGATTTCATATTTTAATTCATCATGATAACATTATATAATAGGTTTGGCGCCATTCTTTTGCATCAAAATAAGTTACTTAGGTGTAAAATGAGTCACCGTTGTAAAGTATAAAATGTGTCTATTTTTTAAAATGATATATAAATTGATAATATATCACAACAAATTATAACTCCATTTTGTCTGTGTGGAAATTCATGACAAATATGTGGTTTTTTTAGTACCCTTTTCAATTGATAATTAAATTCTTATACATGGAAAATATATATTCGCAAATATTCCAATCAAAGTCACTTATAAAAGGATCACTTCCCCCACACACTCAAAAACACATCTATCATTATGTTTACTTAATAATATAATCATTATTTATATCCTTAATAATATTATATCACATTGGAAACTTCTTTTCACAAGAATAGTCATTTATTCCTTCATTTCAAATGAGGTCTTTATGGAAAGATTCAATATTTCTAACAGAGAATTACCTTTTTAATTAATCATTTTATTGATCAAATATATAAACATATAGTTTAATAATATTTTACACTTTAATAACATGTATATTAAATCAATATTATTTTATAAAATTGATTATAAAAAAATAAAACAATGATTTATTACTCATTTATTCATTAAAACGTGTTCTTGTTTGAGTCAATTTATTCACCTAAATGAACAATACTATAACATTTCAATAATGAATGACTCAAAAAATACACATAAAATTAATATTAGTTATTAATGGTGAATTTATGATATGTTTCTATTTCTATAATTTCAATGTACATAAGTATATTAGTTAATAAAAAAAATTCTTTTTTCTGATTCAATATTAACAAAAAGGTGAATTTCCAATTATTCGTTATAAACCATACCTAGAACATCCAAGGGATAAACATGAACATAATTACACATTATTAAATTATAATTATTAAAATACCATTAATATTATTTATATAATGAAATCTTGAAATTTTAATTAGGAATGAAACTTCCAAATCAAACTAAGAGGGAACAAATGCAACAATTGACACCCTGTAATTATTTTTAACTATGAATAATTAAAGACATGGTAATAATAAAATATTATGGAATGGTATTAAAAAATATATCTAAATAATTTTCTTATATATATTAAGAATAAAAACAAATTGATTATATATGCAGTTAGATCAGGATTGAGCTAGCATGAATCTTAGGTTTGGAGTTTTATTTCGATGTATCCTCATATTTGAGACCATTTAAGTTAATTCTTCACTTGGATAATTTTTTTTAAATTATATATAAAATCTTATATTTCACTCCAATTATTTATTTATAGAGAGATATATTAAAAAATATTTTTCTCTCAAATAATTTTATACATAGTTTATACTGTTGGGTTCTTAAAATGTTTTTTCTCAATATTTTCTCTAGAGGCAATAATTACTTCTCTGTTGTCTATATTTAATGATAGTATATATATATCATTTTAAAAAATTGTATCATTTTTTATATTATTTCTATTTAATTATTTTGGAAATTTATAAGTAATCTTCTTCTACATTGGATCTTAAATTCCATGATTCCTCTTTTTATTTATTTTTTTCTCTCATGTAGTTTTCTAAAAAAATATAAACAAGTTTACTTATTATTTTAAGTGTTATTTTTATCTCTTGTTAGTACCCCCTATTATTTTCTACTATTTTTAATGTTACAAAATTTTTAAAGGTATTTCTTAACTAACTACACATTAATTATGTTATACACTTACTTTCTTGGTTATTCACTTCTATGTTAGACATATTATAACTCCTTATATATCATATTTTTCTATCTCTTTATTTATAGGGAAATTACATTTTCCTATCAAAATATTATTTTTAATTTTGTTTTTACGTAATAAAAACATAATTTGATAAAAGATAATTACCACCCAATTTTATTTTTTTTCTCATCCATGCCTATATTCATTCATGTAAAAATATCTATAATTATTATTTTAGATATTAAAAATGAATTCCCTTCATTAAAATTAATATTTATTTTTATATCAATTCAACAAATATTGTATCTATCTTCTATCAAATTTGGTAACTTCAAAAAAATGAATAAAAAACATTTATCCCACCTTCAATTAAATTGAATGATTAAAGAAATATTTAATATTTCGTTTTATATCTTTTAAATTACCAATTTTTTAAATTTTGTTATTTAAATATAGTTTTAAAAGTATTTTTGTATCTTTTGAAAATGATCTTGAAAGTATATTTTAAATTTTCATAATGAAAACATTTTCAAAACATAAATTAAGCTATTATATTTATTTATATTCTATTTTTATTAGTTTTTATATATTATAATTCATCTATGAATATAACATCCCCAAACCCACACTCCCAGATCTGATGATAAAATCATAAACATTGTATTTCTAACTTCAAAAACTGATGAAGATGTCCCAATTTTCCTTATCCAAAACTTACAATATCAAAAGTAAATATTATGTCACTTATATACCAAAGAATTGTTAGGTTTATAGTTTTATAGATTTAGTAAAAACTCGTATATAAATATTACCAATAACTTGAAGAGAGTATGTTTCTCATTATAGCCATATTTTCTTATTTCACAATAAGACATCATCATCATCCCTATGAAACCCTTATATATATATATATATATATTTCATTTAACATCATTCATGATAACCTAGGTAAGTGGAAAAAAAGGAATGGAGAGATCAAATTCTTAATATGGGTAAACATAAGCATTAACAATTGAATATCATCAATGATTAAAAGAGGATAATAAGGGTATGATGACAAAATAATAGTTCATGGTAATTAAATTAGAATATTAATACCCAAAAATACATGTATCATCAACCATGAAACATGGAATGAATATTTATCAAAATAATTATTCATAAGAATTATTAATCAAGATTCATGTGATTTCGATCTTCATCAAAGGAATCATTAAAAACCCATAGCTAGCAGAAATAAAAAATATTGGTATATTGGAACATCATCCTAATATCCCATTTTAAACCCATTATATAAATAAAATGGATCCCAATTAAATCCATAGGTGAAAATCTCTATTAAATCCATAATTTCTTCTAAATAAAAATAACATTACCTAATGAATTTGAGCATTATCTAGGAACACCCATCGTATAATCTATATCAGGATCACACATTCATCAAAAATAATTTCCATATATTATTCACAAATAAAATATTTTTATGAATTAGAATTTAAATAATAAAATTAATAAATGTTATTTCATGACATGATTAACACATGGAAAAATATATGGGTACCATGATAATCTCATAATACATCTAATGAAAAAAGGATGTTATCAATACCAAATATCCCTAGTGGATTTTATGTAATATCATGGTTTTTTTGAATTTTATGAATGGAAATAAAATTTAAAAAAACAAATCTTGAGTAAAATTACATGTTCCCCATGAGTGACATAAAATTATTTCATCTAAGATGGAAAATGATTTTGAAAGATCACTTGACACATTTATTGAGGAAAATGTAATTTCTATTTTGAAAACACATATTAAAAATGAAATGATTTCTCTAACATTAAAGAAAAATTTTCATTAAGAATTATCATTGAAATACAAAAATAAATATTTAAAACATTGAGTGTTCATGATTGAATAAAATTTTATTCTTGCTCTGGACATCAAATTAATGTTTCCTTTCGCATTTCTAGTAAAAGCCACAAAGTGCCTCATTCGGAAAATAAATGGAAGATTAAATTTACAAAAGTATACAAAAGTAAAATAATAGGTAAAATTTACTTTAAATATTTATTGTAGAATTTTAAGAACATTAATGAAATTTTTTTATAAAACATGGATTTGTAATAAAAAAATTTCAACCCAATAGAGAAATAATGTTAAATTTTCATAAAAAAATCTCAATCATTTTAAGTACCAATGATAATTAAATGGTATTATTACATGAAAATTTAATGATTAAATATAGGAGAATAGAAAATTGAGTTTTTATTATTAAATAATCAAATAATTTCCATCAATGGGAATCCAATCAAAAAAAATCTCGATTAAGATGAGAATGAAACATAAATCTCTTACCAATTTTATAAATTTTGAAGGAGAAACCTGATATAAAGAATAAATTAAAATGATAGATTAAATAAAAATAATATAAAGATATTAATGATATGACATATCAATAGTTGTTTTATATATAACTCATAAAATAATATAGTTTTATAACATAACATCAATCAAAAAAAAGATAATTTGACATGAGCACTCCCTTATAATGATGATAATGTTGAAGAGAGAATTAATCAATGATTTTATTTTGTGTACACTACTGGAAATAGTATATTTCCCAATGGTTCAGAACCGTTGGGATAGGCTGCAGAACCATTGGTATAACTTATACCAATGGTTCTGCCAACCGTAGGGAAGTAAGCCGTTGGGAAAAAGTTTTCCCAGCGGGTTATGTAGAACTATTGGGATAGGTTAGTTAATGTAACCTATCCCAACGGTTTGGTTGAACCGTTGGTAAAAGTTTTTTCAACGGTTCAACCAAACCGTTGGAAAAAACCTCTTCTAGGAACCTTTTCCAACTGTTTACAAAACCATTGGGAAAGGGTTTTTACCAATGGTTATCATAGAACTTTTGGTCAAAACATCCAACAAAATGTATGCCAATGGTTTGAAACCATTGGCATTGGCTATGCTGTGCAAATTGCCCAGCAGCCTGCAATTTGCACAGGCCTGCAATCCCATTCCTGTCCATTGTGCTGTAATTATCCATTCCCTCTCCTTCCCAATTATTTAACATATAATTCATACCCATTTAACATTGCACCCTGGAACTATACACATCCAGAATTAAATCATAATTCATAACAAAATTATAAACATGCATAATTGATTTAGAATTCATTTTAAAACTTAGATGAAATTATATGTCGAATCTAGAATTCAATTCATAATTGAATACATAGATAATTTAATTATCAATTATCAATAAAATACATAAAAAACTGAATATGTAATTATATGTGAAATACACAATTAAGAATACATACAAGTGGTTTTTACAAAAAATGATATCCATTTTAAACATTATACATAAACATGGAGTGATACTGGCCACAACAAGCCTTGGATTGAGGCGGGGTTGACTCGTAAACCTCACAGCTGACCCATGGATCATTTTCCAAAAGTATCCACATATTCCGAAAGCGTTTGGTCAGTTTTCTGTATGCCAGTTGTACTTTTCACTGAAAATGTTGTTCATTTAAAATAAAACTGATACACTTCGAGTTGTGAAGGAAACACTGCGCCTTGGATTTAGGCAGGGTTGACTCATAATCATCACATATGACCCATGGATCGTTTTCGTAACGTTTTAAAGGAATTTGAATACGTTTGGTCAGTTTTCCGTATATCAGTTGTTGTTTTCACTCAAAATGATGTCCATTTTAAACAAAAGAGATACACTTTGAGTGGTGTCGGCCACACCGCCCCTCGGATTGAGGTGGGTTGACTATTACATGTCACATATGACCCATGTATCGTTTTCTTAAATCATCAACACATTCATAATGAATTTGGTCGGTTTTTCGTATGGCAGTTGTTGTTTTCACTTAAAATGTTGTTTATTTCAAAACAAAATGAGACACTTTGAGTGTTTCTGGTCACACAATGGCTCAGATTAAGGAAGGGTTGACTCATACACATCACATATGACCCATTGATCATTGTTCTAAACTTTCAGACATTCTGAATGCATTTGGTCGGTTTTCCATATGCCTGTAGTTGTTTTCAATTAAAATGTTGTCCATTTCAAATAAATGTGAGACACTTGGAGTAGTGCCAGCCACACAAGGCCTCATATTGAGGTGGGGTTGACTCGTACACGTAACATATGACTCATGGATTGTTGTCATAAAGTTTCAACAGAATTCGAATGCATTTGGTCAGTTTTCTGTATGTCAATTATTGTTTTCACTTAAAAATGTAGTCTATTTTAAACGAAAGAGAGACAATTTGAGTGGTTTCGGCCACACCATGCCTCGGATTGAGGGAAGTTTGACTCGTACACATCAAAAATGAACCACGGATCATTTTACTAATGTTTCAACCGAAACCAAATGGGTTTGGTCGGTTTTCCGTATGTCAGTTGTTGTTTTCACTTAAAATGATGTCCATTTTAAACTAAAGAGAGACACTTTGAGTGGTGTCAGCCACACCACACCTCGGATTGAGGCGGGGCTGACTCGTGAACATCATAAATGACCCATGGAATTTTTTTCTAAAGTATCAACACAATCAGAATTCATTTGGTCAGTTTTCTATATGTACATAAAATATTGTCCTTTTTAAACAAAAGAGAGACACTTAGAGTGATCTAGACCACACTGTGACTCAGATTGAGGCGTGGTTGACTCAAACACGTCACATATGACCCATGTCTTGGTGTCCTAATGTTTCAATAGAATTCGAATGTGTTTGGCCATATTACCGTATGTCAGTTGTTGTTTTCAATTAAAATGAAGTCCATTTTAAATTATTGATAGACACATCAAGTGGTGTTGGCCACTCCACACCTCGGATTGAGGCTAGGATGACACGTACACGTCACATATGACCCATGGATCATTGACTTAAATTTTCAACTGAATCTGAATGCGTTTAGTGGGTTTTACGTATGTCAATTGTTGTTTTCATTTAAAATGTCATCTATTTCAAATATGCATGAGACACTTTGAGTGGTGTCGGCCATACCTGGACTCGAATTGAGGAGGGGTTGACTCATACACGTCAACAATGACTCATGGAACGTTTTCCTAAAGTTTCAATAGAATCTGAATTCGTTTGGTCAGTTTTCCATATGTCAGTTGTTGTTTTCAATTAAAATGAAGTTCATTTTAAACTATAGAGAGACACTTCAATTGGTGGCGGTCACAACTGGCCTCAGATTGAGGCGAGGTTGACTCGTACACATCACATATAAACCATAGATCATTTTCCTAATGTTTCAATAGAATATGAATGCATTTGGTTGGTTTTCCGTATGTCATTTATTGTTTTCACTTAAAATGAAGTCTATTTTAAACGAAAGAGAGACAATTTGAGTGGTTCCGACCACACCATGCCTCTTATTGAGGCGAGGTTGACTCGTACACGTCAAAAGTGACCCATGGATCGTTTTACTAAATGTTCAACAGAATCCGAATGCGTTTGGTCGGTTTTCCATATGTCAGTTGTTGTTTTCAATTAAAATGAAGTCCATTTTAAACTGAAGAGAGACACTTTGATTGGTTTCGGCCACACCATGCATCGGATTGAGATGGGGTTGGATCGTGAACTTCATATATGACCCATGTATCATTTTCCTAATGCATCAACATATTCAGAATGCGTTTGGTCAGTTTTCCGTATGTCAGTTGTTGTTCTCACTTAAAATGAAGTCCATTTTAAACTAAAGAGAGAAACTTTGGGTGGTGCCGGCCACACCGCACCTCAGATTGAGGCAGGGTTGACTCTTAAACGTCATATATGACCCATGGATTGTTTTTCTAAAGTATCAAGACAATCAGAATCTGTTTGGTCGGTTTTCCATATGTACTTAAAATGTTGTCCATTTTAAACAAAAGAGAGACACGTAGAGTGATCCTGGCAACACTGTGACTCGGATTACGGTGCGGTTGACTCAAACACGTCACATATGATCCATGGACAGTTTTCCTAAATTTTCAATAGAATCTGAATGCGTTTGGTCGGATTACTGTATTTCAGTTGTTGTTTTCAATTAAAATGAAATCCATTTTAAACTATAGAGAGACATTTCGAGTGGTGTCGGCCACTCTACGCCTTTGATTGAGGCTAGGTTGACACGTACACGTCACATATGACCCATGGATCGTTTTCCTAAGGTTTCAAGTGAATCTGAATGCGTTTAGTGGGTTTTCCGTATGTCAGTTGTTGTTTTCATTTAAAATGTTGTCTATTTCAAATAAACCTGAGACACCTTGAGTGGTGCCAGCCACACCTGGATTCAGATTGAGGCAGGGTTGACTCGTACACGTCAAAAATGACTCATCGAACATTTTCCTAAATTTTCTACAGAATCTAAATGCATTTGGTCAGATTTTCATATGTCAGTTGTTGTTTTGAATTAAAATGAAGTTCATTTTAAACCATAGAGAGACACTTAAATTGGTAGTGGTCACACCAGGCCTCGGATTGAGGCGGGGTTGACTCGTACACATCACATATAACCCATGAATCGTTGTCCTAAAGTTTCAATGAAATCCAAATGCATTCGGTTGGTTTTCCGTATGCCATTTATTGTTTTCACTTAAAATGAAGTCTATTTTAAATAAAAGAGAGACAATTTGAGTGGTTCTGACCACAACGTGCCTCTAATTGAGGAGAGGTACACTCATAAACATCAAAAATGACCCATGGATCGTTGTACTAAAGGTTCAACAGAATCAGAATGCGTTTGGTTAGTTTTCCGTATGTCAGTTGTTGTTTTCAATTAAAATGATGTCCATTTTAAACTAAAGAGAGACACTTTGAGTGGTGTCGGCCACACCGTGCTTCGGATTGAGGTGGTGTTGACTCGTGGACGTCATATATGACCCATGTATCATTGTACTAATGCATCCACAAATTCATAATGCATTTGGTCAGTTTTCCGTATGTCAGTTGTTGTTTTCACTTAAAATGTTGTTTATTTCAAAAAAAAATGAGACACTTTGAGTGGTTCTGGTCACACCATGGCTTAGATTAAGGTAGGGTTGACTCCTACACATCACATATGACCCATTGATCATTGTTCTAAACTTTCAACACATTCTGAATTCGTTTGGTCAGTTTTCCATATGCCATTAGTTGATTTCAATTAAAATGTTATCCATTTCAAATAAATGTGAGACACTTTGAGTGGTGCCGGCCATACCAGACCTCAGATTGAAGCAGGGTTGACTCGTACACATCACATATGACCCATGGATCATTTTCCTAAAGCTTAAACAGAATCCAAATTCATTTGGTCGGTTTTCCATATGTCATTTCTTGTTATCACTTAAAATGATGTCTATTTTAAACGAAATGGAGACAATTTGAGAGGTTCCAGCCACACCGTGCCTCGGCTTGAGGCAAGGTTGACTCGTACACGTCAGAAATGACCCATGGATCATTTTACAAAAGGTTCAACAGAATCTGAATGTGTTTGGTCAGTTTTTCGTATGTAAGTACTTGTTTTCACTTAAAATGAAGTCCATTTTAAACTAAATAGAGACACTTTGAGTGGTTCCAGTCACACTGCTCTTCGGATTGAGGTGGGGTTGACTCATGCATGTCATATATGATCCATGGATCATTGTGATATAGTATCAACACAATCAGAATCTGTTTGGTTGGTTTTCCATATGCACTTAAAATGTTGTCCATTTTAAACAAAAGAGAGACACTTAGAGTGATCCCAGACACATTTCAACTCGGAATGAGGCACGGTTGACTCGAACATGTAAAATATGACCCATGGATCGTTTTCCTAAAGTTTCAATAGAATCCGAATGCGTTTGGTCAGATTATCGTATGTCATTTGTTGTTTTCAATTAAAATGAAGTCCATTTTAAACTATAGAGAGACACTTCAAGTGGTCTCGGCCACTCTGCACCTCGAATTTAGGCTGGGTCAACATGTACACATCACATATGACCCATGTATCATTTTCATAAAGTTTCAACTGAATATGAATGCGTTTAGTCGGTTTTCCATATGTCAGTTGTTGTTTTCATTTAAAATGTTGTCTATTTCAAATAAACCTGAGACATTTTGAGTGGTGTCGGCCACCCCTAGCCTCGGACTGAGGCGGGGTTGACACTTACACATTAAAAATGACTCATTGAACGTTTTTATAAAGTGTCAACAGAATCTGAATGTGTTTGGTCGGTTTTCCATATGTCAGTTGTTGTTTTCAATTTAAATAAAGTCCATTTTAAACTGTAGAGAGACACTTCAATTGGTGGAGATCACACCGGGCCTCAGATTTATGTGGGTTTGACTCTTAAACATCACATATGACACATGGATTGTTGCCCGAAATTTTTAATGGAATCGGAATGCATTTGGTCAGTTTTCCGTATGTCATTTATTGTTTTCACTTAAATTGAAGTCTATTTTAAACGAAGGAGTGAAAATTTGAGTGGTTCTGGCCACACCATGCCTCATATTGAGGCCAGGTTGACTCGTGAAAGTTAGAAATGACCCATGGATCGTTTTACTAAAGGTTCAACAATATCCAAATGCGTTTGGTTGGTTTTCCGTATGTTAGTTGTTTTTTTCACTTAAAATGAAGTCCATTTTAAACTAAAGAGAGACACTTTGAGTGGTGCTGGCTACACTGCACCTATGATTGAGGTGGTGTTGACTTGTGAACTTCATATATGACCCATGTATCATTTTCCTAAAGCATCAACACATTCAGAATGCGTTTGGTCGGTTTTCTGTATGTCAGTTGTTGTTTTCACTTAAAATGTTGTTTATTTCAATAAAAATTGAGACACTTTGAGTGGTTCCGGTCACACCATGGCTTGGATTAAGGCAGGGTTGACTTTTACACATCACATATGACCCATTGAAAATTTTTCTAAACTTTCAACACATTCCAAATGTGTTTAGTCAGTTTTTTGTATGACAGTAGTTGTTTTCAATTAAAATGTTGTCCATTTCACATAAATGTGAGACACTTTGAGTGGTGCCAGTTACACCATGCCTCGGATTGAGGCAAGGTTGAATTGTACACGTCAGAAATGACCCATGGATAATTGTACTAAAGGTTCAATAGAATCCGAATGTGTTTGGTTGGTTTTCCGTATGTCAGTTGTTGTTTTTACTTAAAATGAAGTCCATTTTAAACTAAAGAGAGACACGTTGAGTGGTTCTGGCGACACCATGCCTCAGATTGTGGCGGGGTTGACTCGTGCACATCATATATGATACATGGATCATTTTTATAAAGTATCAACACAATAATAATTTGTTTGGTCGGTTTTCCGTATGTACTTAAAATGTTGTCCATTTTAAACAAAAGAGAGACACATAGAGTGATTACGGCCACACTGCAACTCGGATTGAGGCGCGGTTGACTCGTACATGTAACATATGACCCATGTATCATTGTCTTAATGTTTAAACAGAATCCGAATCCGTTTGTTCAGTTTAACGTATGTCAGTTGTTGTATTCAATTAAAATGAAGCCCATTTTAAACTATAGAGAGACATTTCAAGTGGTGCCAACCATTCTACACCTCGGATTGAGGATGGGTTGACACTAACATGTCACATATGACCCATAGATCGTTGTCCTAAATTTTCAACTAAATCTGAATGTGTTTAGTTGATTTTCCGTATGTTAGTTTTTGTTTTCATTTAAAATGTTGTCTATTTCAAATAAACCTGAGACACTTTGAGTGGTGTCGGTCACACCTGGCCTCGGATAGAAGTAGGGTTGACTCATATATGTCAGAAATGATTCATGTAACGTTTTACTAAAGTTTCAACTGAATCTGAATGCATTTGGTTAGTTTTTCGTATGTCAGTTGTTGTTTTCAATTAAAATAAAGTCCATTTTAAACTATAGAGAGACACTTCGAGTGGTGTCGGCCACTCCGCGCCTCGGATTGAGGTTGGGTTAACTCTTACATGTCAACCCAGCCCCCACCCCCCCACCCCACTTGGACACCCCTACCCCCACCCCACTTGGACAACCCAGCCCCCCCACCCCACTTGGACATCACTACCCCCAACCCACTTGGAAAACCCATCCCCCGCCCCACCCCACCTAGACAGCCCTAACTGTATTTATGGCTAACCAACAAAATCAAGTCAATAAACCTTAAATTTAAAATAAACCAAGTATAACATAACTCAGGATCATATTGACCTCTTCAATATCAACCAAAATTATTCTATACAGATAAATCACAACAAAACAGCAACCTAAAATTATATATTGATTGTGTTCATAAGGGAATCATAATACACAATACATTTCAGAAAAATGGAATGAAAAAATCTAAAATAAATTAAGGCACACCTACCGATTTAGAAAGGAAGAACAAAAATTACTTGAAACAAAGATAGATGTCCCGTTCGAAATTTGAGTTAGCACCCTCTAGATCAGGTTGGGAAGTAGGGTTCGAACCGTAACCTAAAATTATATATGACTTATTTTCGTAAGGGGATCATAATACACACTAGATTTCACCTAAATAGAATAAAAAAATCTAAAATAAATTAACACACACATACTGATTTAAACGAGAAGAACAAATCTAAAATAAATAAACTCACACATACCGATTTAAATGGGAAGAAAAAATCATTGAAAACCAGACCTGTTATGTTGGGAAGTAGCGTTTGCGTCGATATTTAGAGGCAAACCTTCTAGGTGGTTGAGGTTTAGGGAAAATATTTCGAGAGGGTGGATCCAGCTCTCGGTTAGGGAAAATTTTTGCTGATATCTGGAGTTGCAGATCGATGATATTTGGGGATTTTATTTCCCAACGGTTTGAGAAAACCGTTGGGAATGTTATGTTATCCCAACAGTTTCAAAAAACCATTGGGAAAAACCTGTTAATACCACATATACCAATGGTTCTACATAATCGTTGGTATAAGAGTCTTCATCTTTCCCAATGGTTTAACTAAACCATTGGGAAAACTCTTTTTTCCCATTTTTCCCAATGGTTTCATCAAACCATTTGGAATACTAACTTTTTACAGATCTTTACCAATGGTTTATGAAAACCTTTGGTAAAGATCACCTATACCAACAGTTCTTTCGAACCGTTGGTATACAAGCATTGGGAAATTCATGATTTCCAGTAGTGGTATCAAATGTAAATACTCATAAAAATTTATAAATAAAACATAATATAATAAAAATTAATTACACACGTAATCTTGGAATATCAAAGATAATGATGAAGTAATATAATAAAAATAACATAAATTTAGTTATGAAATACTATACCACTTGGTAACATTTAATTCAAATCCACTTGGATGAAATAATTAAAATTTAAACTTAAAATACAATTATTTTTAAATTATTCATGATATTAAATCAAAATAGATCATTATATACACAATATAAATTTAATTAGGTTCATTGAAATAAAATATTTCTCTATGAAGTAAATTGAGATCAAATCCCATTCCTCGAGTATATACATTCCATAAATTTTAATTAACACCTATATAATAAAAATATATCAATTATTTTATTTCATGAGAAAAATATCTTGGTTTAATAACTTATAATTAAATCATTTATTTTTCATTCTATTTACATATTTGGATACTTAATCATTTAAGTCCATGTTAGGTGTTTTGAGGTTGTTTGGTTTATAATTTAAAAACAACTTCGGTGTGTTGACTAAGGTTAAAGAGTCCATTGATCCATCATCACTAGAAATATAATAATGAAATAATTAATAATTTTTATTAATATATTATTATTTTAAAATCATTCGTGAATAATGTTAAAGAAAAATGAACTATGTTATAATCATGGAGATGATATGTTGTACGTACGTATGTGTATCATTTTCATCATTCAATGATCATTATGGAAAGAAGGTAATTATTAGTTTTTCCTTCCATAGTGCAAAAAATTTCATAAATACCATATTATTTACTTATATATCAACCATGTGATGTGTTTATTGAAAAATAATCACAACACTTCGTAGAGGTGGTAGTTCATACTTATTCACGAACGACACTGTTAATTTTCTGTGAGTAGAAATTTGAGAAATAAAATGATATATTATTTTTTAATAATATTTAATTTTTTAATAATATAATTATAATTTCATATATATCATGTATATTTATTAAATGTATCCTTATTACCTTAAATGGAAAGCGTAAATGAAACAAAATCACATCGCTTCATGAGGTGTTAGTCTACTATACACACGAGCGATGTTATCGCATCTCCTAGTGAATGGAAAGTAAAAAGGAATATGTGATATCAAAACACCATAAGTATAATTATGTTAAAAATATCATATATATATATATATATATATAATTTAAATACATCATTATAACACTCCATGATAGGTGATGGTGAAAAATGAATCACAGAAGTTTGCACGGCGGTAGTCTCCAATACACACGAATAATGATTTCGTTTCCGATTTGACGGAACAGATGATGGATTTTTTATTTTCAATTAAAATAATGAAATATAAATACATGGTAGATACTATTTCATTATATAATAATAATTTGACAATATTTTAATGAGTTGGAAGAATAAATGACCTAAAAATGGTAGGTTAGGCATTATTCCTCTTCTTCAGACAACCTTTTTAGGTTGGCACAAAAATAATTATTTGGATTGATTTATCATAAAACAAGTGGATCTAATTCATGTTTAGTGAATTAATAAATATATTTGGGAATTTATATTCTGATAAAAATGGATTTTAAGGTTTGACAAGGAGAGGAGAAGGGGGGATTTTTAAAATGGAGGTGAGTTGCACACTAGTAATTTTTTAAAAGAAGTAGGTATACCTACATTATTCACATATAATAAGGACAAAAATGAACCATTAACATGAATAATAAATTATGATATTGAAATATATCCATAAAATATATTATATACATGTTATTATGTCATTTTAACGATTTTCACTTTACATTAACCCTCGGTAAACCCATTTATGCCTTAACCATGGTTAAATATTTTTATTGTTTTTAACCATTCATTATGACAAAAAATTAAGTTAAATTTTTTATATAATATAAATTATTCTATTTAACAATATATAATTTATTTTACCAAATTAAATTAGCATAAGTGGCATAATTTGACTTAAAAATAAAACCTATTGATGCGGTGAAAACGGTTCTTCAAGAAATGTATTTTTCAAGCATAAGATGATTTTATTCTAACTCTACGTCTAGAAATCATCATTATATGAATTTAAATTAATATTTATTAATATATAATATATAATTTTAATTTAAATAATTCCTCATTGGGATATTTTTTAATAAATTAATTTGGAGAAACATTACGCACATTAAAAGAGGTTTAAAATGAAAAAAACCTATTTTTTACCCATTAATAAATAGATACTAAAATCAAGTATAATGATGATTGAAATGTAATTAAATGTATTTAATATAACTAAATAAAAATTAAATTAATATAATTCAAATTCAAATAAAATTTTACTTTTAAATTAATTATTCTATTGGAATGGAATGACAGGTATATAAAAATATGTATTTTTAAGCATTCACTGAAAAATTATTCGTTTTTAAAAAAAATCTCAAAAATACACCCTATATTAATTTTTATTTGATGCTATCAAAATATTTAGTTCATTTTATTGAATACATATTCTAAAATTTTTAAAGACCAATTATTATATTTTCTCACAAAAATAAATAAAAATCATTTTTTAAGAAAACATATTTTTGATGAATAAAATTACTTTACTAAAAATTGATTTATTATTTTCTAATAATTTATCAAAAAATTTATTTAGTAGGAAATTAATATATATATATATATATATATATATATATCATAAATTAGTTAATACTATTCATACTCTCCAATTTAACAGTTAGGTTATAATGTTCATATTTAATAGTGTAATGTCCCGACCTGGGTTCCACGCAATGGTGCCCCAAGCCAGTCGGACACATGAACTCAAGTGTTCCACCCCATACACTAGAGGTTGCTAACTATAAGTGATGTTCTGGAAAGTCATACATGGGGAGACTATACCCTCTTTATTAGAGTAAAAAACCATTGGATTCTAACAACAATAAACAACTATAGAATTATATAAATAACAAGAACAAAAAAAGTCACAATCCTTCCAAATAGGAAATACAATACTCAACAGATGGTTTAATCCCTCTCTGACAATGAATATACCAAGATTATACAATGCAATAAAATAAAACAGACAATGACTCCAAAGTAAGTCCCAAACCACTTCTGGTTCTGCAACCATGATCTATCCCTGAAACATCAATTTATCCTAGGGCCTTACCCTTATCTTGTCCTACAACAAAAAATTATACTCGGGTTCCAATCAAGCAATGCGAATAGGGTGTGGGTAAAACTCAGAACACCACCACAAACGATGTCTAACAAAGTCTAGTCAAAAGATAGTTAATGTATTTCTATAAATAAGTAAGTGAAATAAATAAATAAATAGTTAACACATTATCATTTATTATTTATTTAACCACATCATCTTCCATGGTTCCCAAAGATACCCATACCTCAATTCTATCTTTGGCTTGTTCTGAGGCCTGAAGTATTCCGTAGGTAAAACCCGAACATAATACCCACTTCAACTCATGTTGGAGATCCATGTATTCAATGATGTATGTTGTCTCAATACATTATTCGAATCATGATGGAGTTTAAAATATTCTCATGTGAGGTCGTTACTCGGAGTACTAAAATTACCATTCTTAATTAAAAAATTTTCTGATCATGTTACCATCCTTAAAATCCATGTTGGATAACCATGTTACCATTCACACATCACACATTTGGATTACCATGTCACCACCCATTAATTCATGTCAAATGATCATGTTACCATTCACACATCACACATTTAGGTGAATATGTTACCACCCATTAATGCATTTTGAATGACCATGTTACCATTCTCACATCACACATTATTAATTAACAATTAATAATTCATCATCAACCCATTACTTATTCAAAAATAATTTAAATGCATCAAATCCATTAGTTAACTGAATAATTAACTAATTACACAAAATACATTAATTAATTTATCAAATAATTAATCATTCAACACGAATCTTATTCCATAAATAATTATCCACAATTAATTAAGGAATTAAAATATCAATTTTTCTTAACTAATATCACAATTTGTTATCTAAATCAAGCATAAAATCACATAATTAATCCATAATTAATTATATCAACATATCCACATCATAGACTTTAAATTAATTAACCAATTAATTATCTCCAACACAACCAATTCAATATATCGAATAAAATATATCAAGTAATAATCAATTTCCCCAAATCAATTTACTATTTCGGAAGCCCCTTAATACCATGATTAAATCAATAATTAATCATCTATATCTCTAAAACATCAACAATTTAATTGATCATTCATAATTAACCAATTTAGGAAAACAATTACTATGTGATGCTGGAAAATCATTAATCTCACATGCACTTAAAAAATACACAACTATGGGAGTTTTATTTAGACAACCTATGTTGGATTCTTGAATGATTTTTTCCAAAAGGAAACTGTCAAAATTCGAATGGCGCAACAAAGTAGATCCAGATTCAGATCTAAATCCATAAACCCAAAATTAAGATCAAAAGCCTCAAGATCAAGAAAATATATATCTAGATCAGAAATCCTAGATCTAAATCTCAACTCTTTTTATTTGTTCTAGAGAAATAGTGGTGATCTTCCTTGAAAATAAGTAGTGATGTTAGAGGGATGAACGAGAGAAGCATCGAGATAAAATCCACATTCCAGGACAAGAATGGATCTTCAATCCAAGCTTTTCATCACAATGATTGGTTTTTAAAGTCCTTGGAATATATATGAAAAGCTCCGGGATCACCTAAATTCATCAAATCCCAATCTAGGGATGAAATTAATGATTTTAGGGGGTTTGGTTGGTTCTAAAACCAAATTTTGTACAAATAAGTTCCATGTGCATGGTTTCACTTGGTAGGGTCACAAAGATAAAGAAACATTGTGAAAACTATGAAGACCTCACTGTCGAGGTTCGCACGGTTTTCACAGTTACCTTGGATTGGGAACATAGTTTTTCAAACTATGTGAAAACTGTGAATAGACCTCTATCCATATGTTTTTTATAAAAAAAATCACCCAAACAAACCTCATACCACAACTCCAGAGAAAAGTTACTTGAAAACAACAAAAGGTACCTGAAAAATGTGGCCAAGATGACTCCCGGAAAGGATGGGATCTTAAAATATCCACTCATTATAACAGCTCATCCTTGATCTATACTCCCGAAATTCACTAAGATTACAATACAAAAATACTAGGCCATTTAACCCTTATATCTTCTTCCTATTCCCAATTTTCCTCTTGCACACATCTATATTTCTATAACACATAAACTATCGGCATGGTCTCCCCCTACAACACTTTATCACTACGATCCCACACACGTATTTGATGCTCCTCAAAAGAGGCATCTATCTTATGATAAACCTAATCCACATCGATCCCATGAGAAGGGTTGGGGTTATACCTCCATAGTTGTGACTCATGGAAAACATTAGGCGTAGCTCTGTATTTCTATAGAAGATCCATTTGATACGTCATAGGCCCAATTTTTTCCACTACCTCAAACGGTCCCATAAAGTTGGGCACCAACTTTCCTGACCTTTGTATCCTATGGTGACCCAACCCTAGAGATACACAAAGGAATACATGATCACCCTCGGTAAACTATAGGGTTCATCTCTATCTGTAAACATACAACTTCTGCTTACTCTGAGATGTAGCCATATGTTTTTGAATCAACTGTACCTGCTTTGATATCTTCTACATGAGAATCGATCCCAACAACTTTGACCCACCCACCTCTAACCAGCATAGTGGTAATCTACATATACTAACATAATGTTCTTTATATGGTTCCATCTAAATAGGTTTTTGAAAATCATTATTATAGGAAAACTCTACTAAATCCATGTGTTTAACCCAAGAACAATTGAAGTCAATCACACATCCCCGCAGCAAATCCTCTAGAACCGGTATGGTATGATCCGGCTACCCATATGTATGTGGGTGGATATTCATACTCAATCAACCTTGTATACCAAGTTCCTTCTTCAAGCCCTGTCAGAAGTGTTAAGTGAAGCACGAATCATGATCTAAAATAGTAGTCTCTAGCACCCTGTGCAAACAAACTATCTTTGGAATGTATAGATCTCCTAACTGATCTACTATGAAGGTTTCCTTAATTTGTACTAAATGTTGTACCTTCATAATTTGATCAAAAATTAACCAAATATCATCATTCTTCCTAAGAATATTTGGAATACCCACCACAAAATCTATAGACATGTCTTCCCACTTCCATTCCATAATAGGAAACAGTTGCAATAGACCTCCAGGTCATTAATGCTCTACCTTCACCTACTAACAGGTGAAACATCTAGTCACAAACCCTTCTATTTCCTTTTCTATTCCCAACCACCAAAACATTTTACATGTCACATTAAATTTTGGTCACATCGGGGTGTACCACCATCTTCGAGGCATGAAATTATGGCATGATCTCCTCTCATGTTCTCGTAAGTACAACAACCCAATTTTTCACATAGATGACCTCGCCCTCATCTATCAAATAGTTTTAAGGTGTCTCCCCACTATAAAGGCTTTAAATTAATGATAAACACTCTAGATCCTCATACTTTTTTTGCATAATCCATATAAAGAGTATAGGCTTCACGGCTACTAAAACCAGAGTCATCTACTCCTGACTCTCCTGAACCACCACATTTATTTCAGCCATCAAAGTCATCAGGTTTCACTCTTCCCTCGACTCAAGTATCAACTGATTCATAGTTTTCCTTCTCAAGGAATCCACCACACTATTCCATATTCTGTGTGTATATTCCAACTCAAAATTAAACGAGTGCATATACTCTTCCTGTCTTTGCTACTAAAGTTTCAAATAATGATGTGAAAATATGTACTTCAAAGTTTTTTTAACTGTAAAAACTATAAAGTTTTCACCCAAAAGATAGTGTCACCAACACTTAATAGTATAAACCACTACTTCAAACACAAGTTCATGCGTAGGTAATTCTGCTCATGTGTTCTCAACTACATAAACATAGATGCAATGACTTGATCCCCCTACATCAACACTGCTCCATGTGTGATCCTTGAAGCATCACAATACACCACGTACTCCTCAACTGACTCAGGTAGGATCAAAATTGGCGTTGATGTCAAGTGCTTCTTCAACTCCTGTAAATCATTATCGCATGCTTCAATCCACTCAAACATTATTCCATTCTTGGTTAATCCTATAAGCAGTACTTTCAATCCATAAAATTACTGAATAAACCTCCTGTAATACCCAGCTAATCCCAAAAAGTTTCAGATATCAAAAAAAATTCTTTCTCCCAATAGACCACTTCATGAACATTTTCTAAGTCCACTACCACACCTTTTTTCGAGATTATGTGCCCCATAAAGTGTACCTGCTCAATAAAAACTGACACATAGATAGCTTTCTTTGTAACTCATACTCTCTCAATGAACTCAGTATGATGTCAAGATGTTAGTAATGATTGTTAAGAGTCATGGAGTACACCAATATGTCTTCCACAAACACCACCTCAAACTGATCCAGGTATAGATGATAGATCATTTTCATCAAGGCCATAAACACTACTTGATCTTTTGTCAACCCAAATGGCATTATGAAAAAATCATAAAAGATATACCTTCTTCTGAAAGTAGTCCTTGGTATATCAGAAGTCTGAACTCTCACATGAAGATAACCCCATCTCAAATCAATCATTCAGAACACACTATATCCATTCATCTAGTTAAATAGATCATCGATACGTGGTAGTGTATATCGGTTCCTCATGATCATTTCGTCCAGAATCCAGTAATCAACATACAAATATAAACTCACATCAGCCTTCTTTGCAAACAATATAGGTGATCCCCAAAGAGACATACTTCGATGGATAAAACCCTTATCCTCCAACTCCTCCAACTAAGTCTTGAGCTCTTGATGATCATCTGATGTCATTCTGTAAGGTTGAATAGATACTGGATCATCCCCCATCATAATATAAATACTAAATTCCACATCTATCTTTGAAGGCAACACTTAGAGGTCTTTAGGAAATACATCTTGAAACAGTTCAACAATAGATTCAAGGACATCTTCCCTACCACCACCACCATCAATAAATAGACTATAAACATGGTCTATAATCTCTTCTATTTATTGAGTAATTGGACTTGGTCAACTTGCATAGATATCCCACTCTCTGCGATGAACATATTGGACACCCTTATGAGACATAATGTTCACTATCCTGTGATAAAAATCGATGTGGGCTCAGTATGCGACTAACCAATCCATACCCATATTCTAGTCGAATCCCATCAAATAAAGGACTTAGATATACTATATAAAACAATACTCCCATGTCTCTAATTAACATTACTTGAATAGATAGATATCTCTAGACTAAAGTCCCAATGATGTATCAATATTCATTACTCCACTCATAGAATCCTCCTCTAGGCTCGAACCATTAACATGTTTTGAAGATATAGAGGAATGAGAGGAACTAGTATCAAACAAGGAAATAGATAAAGTAGAATCTACTATAATATTACCTCTTAATACCGATGTCCCAGAAACTCTCTCCATAACTGTAATTTTTATTGTATGTATATGTCCAACCCCTATTGCCTATGATGTTGTCTAACTCCCCTAATATGCAACACTATTCTTATACAGGTTCTCCTTCCCCAAATATCCACATACACTACCTCTAATGTCTCTTCCATTATAACTCCAGCTTCCAGACCTATATAGTGTAGAATACCCCCTTCCCACACTCTTACTTTACGAAGCTTCTCCCTTAGCACCATCCTATCGATGCATCCTGCAGAACCTCAGTAGGTGCCTCATCTTACTGTAATTCGGTCACTATATAGATGGTTGGGAATAGTTTTGAAAATAGTGTCATGTTCAACCATACTAATGATAGATCACCCTAGTAAGGTCATATCCAACCAACCCTCCTGTATGAGTACTATGTTTATCACTTCCCTCGGTAAAGGTGTCATAATGTCACTTCTTTCTCTTGAAAGTCACACCTCATGATCTCCCTATAACAACTACCTACCGAGTAATGGGAGCCTCCCTTGGTTTCCCTTCAACTATGAGATCCTGATCCACCAATTCAACAAACATATTTAATTGAAAAATATTTACCTGAGACTTAATCACACACTTAAGTCCATCTTGAATGCATTTTGACATAGCTTCCTCTTGTCTTAAAATCTCTAGGGATAAGCATTACAGATCTATTAGGTATCCAAAATAATCCATAATAGACATACTGCCTTGGGTCAGATCCATAATCTATGAAGCCTTCACTTGTCACAGTGTCTCATCATAGAAGTGCCTCAAGAACCTCTCCAAAAAGTCCTTTTGTAACATACCATTAGTCTTCCCAGGTTATACCTGAATGTTCCACAAGCACTTTGTTAATCCTTGTAGAATATAAGATGACAAATTGATTCTCCTCTCAGTTGGAGTCAACAAATGATCAACTATTGTCTCTATGGGCTCAACCCAAAATTCAGCTCTCTAAGGTCCATCCTCTCTAGTAAAAGTAAAAGGGTGATATAGTTGAAACTCCCTTGTCAACATAGACATGTTTTTTAAAACCCTCCCTGAGTCTCTCTCCCTGAATTTCAGGAAATGAGAAAAAATTTCTCAGAAATGCTTCCCCTCCTCATCATCTAGAACTAACAGTTACTCAAGCCCCATGACTAGAAAATAGTTTTGAGCTATACCCATCGGCCATCCCCTCAAAACAAATCGTGGAAGAATAATCCCTACAATTAAAAACACACATCTTAGGTCTCACAAAAGAGCCTTATAATATTTTATTAAGTTTAAAAATAACCACAACATGTTTCAACATGTCATTTCCCCATTTATCACCACACTGTCAACACTAAGACACTACCATTACCCTAACCATCCTACCTCTATGACTTGGTTACAAGGTTAAGAACATTTTCATTAATTAATTCACAAAATTAATTAATCACATTATTTAAAATTAATTAATTCATCAATTAATCAAAATATCCTATCTCATTATTCAATTTTCTCATTAGACACCCATTTATTCTCATTTTTGATCATTTTAAAACATTTCTCAATTCATTTTAGGCACCTAATTTCAATTCAAACTCTCAACAAGGAAAATAGTTGAAGTTCAAAAACTCATTCATAACCTGTTTCCCTCTGAGTGCCTAAAATGATGTGTGTCATAATAATCGTGAGTGCCTATATTGATTCCTATAGACTCAACTCTCATGTCTCTTTAGGACACAAGTCAACACTCAAGAATGTTCAAAAACAATTATCACATCACACCACAAGTGTATCACCCATATTAAAATAATATATAATTTTACCAACAAACAACAATCACAATGATCCCACCCTGAGTACCTAGATTTTTCCTAATACATGGGTTTGAAACTCTCATACATGAGCTCGTTACCAAGATCTGAATCCTCCTCGTGTCCTTCCTACCATTCCAAAATAGTAAGACAAAATAATAAGAATGAAAACCACCTCTAATACCAATTTGTAATGTCTTGACATGGGTTTCACTCAATAGTTCCCCAATACATTCAGTCACATGCCCTCAAGTGTGCCTCAACGTAGGCTAGATAGTGATGACTAGAAGTGAGGGTCTGGTATGTCAATTATGGGGAGACAATACCCTCTTTATCAGAGTAAAACAATAGTGGAAGAAAAAAAACAATTGCATAAGAATATAAATAACTATAAAAAACAAAGTTAAAATCCAACCAAATAGGAAATACAATACTCAACTGAAAGGTAAAGCATTCCCTGATAATTGAAGTGAAAAGTGCCTATAATTCAACTGAAATAAAAGACACAACGACTCCCAAGAGGGTCCTGAACCATGTCAGGTTCCCTCAACCATGCTCCATCCCCAAAATAGAAATCTATCCTAGGGCCTTTCCCTTATCCTTTCCTGCAACAAAATTTTTTTCTCGGATACTGATCAGGCAGCCCGAATAGGGTGTGCCTAAAACTCAGTTGGCCACAACAAATGGTGTCTAAACAAGTCCAGTACAAAGATTGTGTATATAGTTCTATAAAAAATAAGTAGAATGTGTAAATAAATAGTTAAAACATTATCATTTATTCTTTATTTAACCACATCATCCTCCAGGGATCCCAAGGCGACATGTACCTCAATACTAACTTCATCACATACCGAAGCCCGAAGTGTTCCCCAATAAATACCATAACATAATACCTAAATCAACTCATTCTAGAGATATAAGTGTTAAAACGTGTATAGTATCTCAACACCATATTTGAATCATATCGGAGTTCAAAATATCTCATGTGAGGCCATTACTCAGGGTACTCATATTACCATTCTTATTTCACAATTTGGATGACCTTGTAACCAACCTTTAAATTCATGGTGAATGACCATGTTACCATTCACACATCATACATTTGGATGAACATGTTATCACCCTTTAATTCATTACTAATAACCATGTTACTATTCACACATCACACATTTTGATGACCATTACCACCCTTTAATTCATATTGAATGACCATGTTACCCTTCACACATCACAAATTTGGATAACCATGTTAACACCCTTTAATTCATTCTGAATGACCATGTTACCATTTTCAAATCACAAGTTTTTAATTCATCAATTAATAATTAATCATAAACCATTTAATAATTCAAACATTATTCAAACACATCAAATCTGTTGGTTAACTCAACAATAAACTAAGCACACAAAATCAATTAATTAATTCATCAAATAATTAATCATTAAACATAAATCTTATTCCATAATTAATTATCCACAATTAATTATACAATTGAAATATCAAAATTTTATAATTAATATCACAATTAATTATCAAAATCAAAAATCAAATCACTTAATTAATCAACCATTTGTTATCTAAATCTAGCCAAATCATTAACTCATAATTAATTCCCCAATTAATTATCTCAAACACAACCAATTCAATATATCTAATATAATTTCTCAAATCATAAAAAAAATCCCCCCAATAAATTATCTATTTTAGAAGCACATTAGACCCATGATTAAATCAATAATTAATCATATATATCTCCAAAACATCAACAAGTGAATTTCAAATTACTAATTAACCCAATTTAGAAAAACAATTACTAAGTGATGATATAAAACCATTAATCTCACAAGAACATATAAAATCCATGACTATGGGAGTTAAATTTAGGCCACCTACCTCGGTTTTTTGATGGAAGTTTTCCATAAGAAAATCACCAATGTCCGAGTGGCACAACGATGTAGATCAAGATCTGGATCTAAATATCTAAACCCAAAATAAAGATCAAAAGTATCAAAATCATGAAAATATAGATATGGATCCACAATCCTAGATCTAGATCTAGACTCTTTGGTATAGATACATAGAAACATGGGAGATCATTCAATGAAAATATCAAATAATTTTATAGGGAATAACGGCAGAAGCATTAGGATGAAATCCAACTAACAGGATAAGAGATGATCTTCAATTCTAGCTTTCTATCTCGAAGAATGGCGATTGAAAGGCCTTATAATACCTCTAATAAGATCTAGGATCACCTAAAATCATCAAATCCTAAGAAAATATCAAAATGGAGGAGTGTGGGGAATTTGGGTGATTTTAAAACCAATTTTCATACAAAGGAGTTCTGCGCACATTGTTCGACTTGGCAGGGGCGCACTATTGAGGAAACTGTGCGTAAACCATGCAGACCTCACTGTCTTGGTTCACATAGTTTCCTATTATGGGGTTCATGGTTTTTCAAACCACTAATAGCCCTCTTTCCATATGATTTTCTTAAAACGTCACCCAAAGCACCTCAAACCACAACTTGAGAGCAATGGTACTTAAAAACAACAAAAAGTTCTGGGAAAAGGTGGCTAAGGTGACTCGAGGAAAGGATGGGATCTTAAAAATAGTAATACTATTTCATAGGTTAATTAAGATTGGTGATTCATATCTTATATTATATTATGCATATATTTATTTTTTTAATATATTAGGGTTATACATTCTCAGACCCAACCCCCTTATTAAATTTCATCCTCACAATTTTAGCATGAAATCGATAATAAAATGATTTATTTGAAAATCCCTTTGTGGAAAACACATGTCATAAAATGGGTTATCAAACCATATCTAAAAAATCAAGAAAAGGAAGTATAAAGGTTAACTAATATAAAAAAATTTGGTTTCCACATGAATATAACATTGTTGCGATGTGAAAACATATATTTGAAAAGAAAACAATTAGGAACTAGCATTATATTTTTTATTGAACTGAGTAGGGACAATTAATTTAATGAATAACATTTTAATTTTAAGATAATTTTCTTATAATTGAGGAATTCCTTTACCCACTTGAAAAATAACATATAGAAATATAATTAATTGACATTTTTAATTTCCTCATTTAATTAATTTCCATCATAATCTAATCTTTTTCAATAAATAATGAGTATTCAAGATGAATTTTTTATGTATGCTTCAGAAAAAAGAACTTATAACATATCAAATAACCATAAAAGGATAACAATTTATTCATTGTGTCTTTATATATTAACCAAAACCACAATGGTTAGAGCATGGTATGATAATTACAAAAATGAATAAAACATTATATATTGAAATAATAAATTGATCTCCATAATTAAACGGTAATTCCAAAAGTCCAAAATAAATCATTACAAGTATAAATGGTCCTATGTTTAAAATAACCTCAATAACCTCAATATTAAAAATTATTTTAACCATAATATTTATATCATAACTTTTAGCTTAAAATCCCCAAAATATAGCCATCTTCATCTGAAATAACATTAATCACTTAGTCACAAAATCACTTTTCAATCCCATTGTCTTGTATATGATAAAACATGTGTCCCTATAATTACCTCAATATCCAGGATCATATAAAACCAAAAGGTTTTAAATACCATAAAACATATGTCCAATAAATATAATGAAATTCCTCAAGTTAAACCAAGTCTTTACATATACTTCAACCTAATAAAACATATCCCAAAATTTCATTAATAACTTTAAGATCTCATCACTTAAAACCTTAAAATAAGCATATTAGACATTAAACTTATGATAAGGATTAATATTATAAACTTATGATGTTATCTATAAATCTTAATATTACCTCACATGAAAACCTAATAGTCTAAAAACTTATCCAAACCGTGCTCCAACACCAACTATAATAGGCCTGAACCCGCACTCCCGGATCTGGTACTAAAATCATAAGCTTTAAATTTATGGATTTTATACCGATGAAGGTAACCCAATTCTCACCATAAAAATACACAAAATCAAAAGGAAATATTTGGTTATTTATGTACACAGTGAGATTTTAGGTTTTTAATTTTATAGAATGAGGAAAAACTATTACATAAACAATACACATGACATTAAGAGAGTATCCTTCCCACAAAACCAATATTTTATTATTTCATAATAATTCATCATCATCATCCATATGAAACCCTTATAGACATAATTAATTTAAAATCATTATTGATAACATGGGGAATAGTAATCATAAGAAGGGTGAGCTCAAATACTTATTATGGTTAAACATAATCAGTGATAATTGAATATCATCTGTGATCATAAGAGGAGAATAAGGGTATGATAATATAATCAAAGTGCATGAGAATAAAATAAGAATATCCATACCCATCAATACATGGATAATCAATCATATAATATGGAATAAATATTTATCAAAGTAAATAGTCATAAGAATAAACAATATTGAGCCATGTCATATCAATTTTGATCAAAGGAATCAATAAAACCCTATAAAATCATTAATAAAATGTATTGGTATTGGGGAACCTCATCCTAATATCCCATTTTAAATGTATATATGAAATTTGTAGAGCCCAGTTAAATCCATAGGATAAACCCTCCAGTAACAACTTCTTTCTTACCATTAATGAAAAAAACATTACCCAATGCAATGGAGCACTATCTGAATGCACCCATCATATAATCTATATCAGTCTCACCCTCACCATCCAGTATAACCTATAATATAATATATAGTGGTCTCAACTATAACTACTGGGGTGCACCAATCATATAAGCTATATCAGGCTCACCCATGAGCTATAATAGGTCCCAATCGTTTGTATAAGCTGTATCAGGCTCACCCATTGGTCAAAAATAATTCCCAAGAAAAATTTATGAATAAAAATTTTATTATTATTTAATTTTCAATAATAATAAAATTAAAATTTGTTTCATATCCTGATTTAGATGTGGAAAAATTTATAGGTTCCATGATAATCTCATAATCCATCCAAAGAAAGAATAATTTCAGTATCATTAGAATATATATTTAGTGGTGTCTAAATAACATCAATAGTTTTTTATGATTAGTAATTGAAACACTATTAAAACATTATTGAGGAGAATTGCCTTTTCACCTTAATTAACATCTATGGATTCCATCTTAGATGGAAAATTATTTTAAAATATTATATGCAATATTTCATGAGGAAAATAAAATTTCCATTATGAAAAAAAAAATTCAAAGATAAAATATTATAAAACACTGATGAATAAATTATATTTTAGAATACACTTTTAAATATAAATATTAATCATTAAAACATTTAGTTTTCATGTTAGTTGAAATTTTTTTCCTATCGAATGCATTAAAATAAAGATTCCTTTAAAATTTTCATAAAAGAATCATAAACTACCAAGTTCAGAAAAAGACAAGAAAATTCCTTTTAAACCATTGTGTAAAAATCTAATAATTGGAAAATTTTACATTAAAAATAATTGTATAATATTAAAAAAAATTATTGAAATCATTTCTTTAAAAATATATTATGAAATAAAAGTATTTTTGGCAGAAGAGATAAATAAAGTTGAATTTTCTTAAAAACATTCTTGACCATTTTAATTACATAAAATAGTAAAACAGTACTAATACTATGAAATTTAATGAAAAAATAGTTTAATAAAAATTAAAATGTTTTAAAAGAATATTATCAAATAATTTCCTTCAATTTAAATTCAATCATAAATAGTCCTGATTAAATTTAGATTTAAATATAAGTCCCTTACCACATTAGTAATTTTTGAATCGTAAGCCCTATGAATGGAATAAATATCAAATAAGAAATTAAATTACATTAATTTAAATATATTTCTGATATTATATGTCAAAAGGGGTAGTAGATACACTTCATGAAATAAGATAGTTGTAAAACAAAATAAGAGCCCCATAAAAAATAATTATATATGAGCAATCATGTACAATGATCATAACTTTGATTTGAGAATTAATCAATGAATAATTTTTTTTATAAAGTGTAAAACCACATAAAAATTGTAAATAAATCATAAAATAATTAAAATTCATTACACATATAATCATATAATATCAATGATAATGAAAATTTTATTTAACCCAAAGAAAATATATTGTGTTATGAAATTCTTTACCACTTGGTAACTTTCATGTCAGATCCCCTTGGATGAAATAATTCAAATTTTAAATAAAAATTCCATTATGTTTAAATGATTCATGATATTACACATAAAATATCTATTATATACACTATATAAATGAAATTAGATGCATAACAATAAAATATTCCTTAATAAAGACAAATTAAGATGAAGTCACTTACCTCGAGTCTGGACATTCCATGTATATCCTTTCACACTTCTATAATAAAATTATATAAATTATTTGATTTATGAAGAAAATTTTAAAAGTTTAATAACTTATACATAAATAATTTATTTTATATATTTTAATGACATATTTAAATACATAATTAGTTAATTCTGCATTAGGTGATTTGAGGACATTCGATTCATTATTTCAAAATTACTTCACTGTGTTGATAGAGGTCAAAGAGTTCATTGATCCATCATATCCAGAATAATAATAATTAAATAATTATCATTTTTATAAGGAAAATATTCTTATAAAATCATCCATTAATAAGGGTTATGTAAAATTACCTATGTTATAATCATGAAGATGGTAGGTCAAATGTGCAGTAACACATCCATTTTTCAATTATCATTCTAGAAAGAGGGTAAATATTGTTTTATATTCAAATAATGATCAAAATATCCTAAAAATATCATATTATTTAATTAAATTATCTTTTACATTTCAACCATGTTCTGTGGTGATAAAAAATAATCACATCACTTCATGGAGTTGTAGTCCACACGTATGCATGAACGACGTTATCATATTTTATTGAGGTAAAATATTATAAATAAAATGATAAAATATCTTTTTTAAAAGGTAAATATTTCATTAATATCATTATTATGTCATATATATAACATATATTCATTAAATTAATCCATATTACCTACCATATAAAACATAAGTGAAAAATGAATCACATCGCCTTGCGAGGCGGTTGTCCATCGTACACACGAGTGACATTATTATATCCCACGTGGAATGGAATTTAAAATTTCATATGTTATTTAATAATTTTATAAGTAGGATTGTGCTAAAAAGTAAAATATTTACTTAAAATTCATTATTGAAAAGATTAATAGGAGGTGATGATGAAAAAAAATCACATCGGTTCCTGAGGTGGCAGTTCGCCATACAGATGAATGATGATTTCGTTTCCCATTTGATGGAATATGGGATTTATTTATGTTATTAAATTAACATAATAACATCTTTTTATATTTTTGGTAATTTTTATATTATATTATCCTAATTAAATAATATTTTATGGAGTTCTAAGAAGAAATAAAATCAAAATTCTCAGTTAAGTAAGATATGTCATCTTCAGAAAACTCCCTTAGTTAGGAAGCAAATTACTAATTATGATTTATTTTTTGTAACACTCCATAATTTAATGGTATTCATCCTAAAAAATTTAATATCTTTGATAATCTATCCTTCAAACCACACTGAGTTTAAATGCATAATATACAATTTAGTATGACGGTTATAATAGTATTGTGACCATTAGGAATAGTAATATAGCTAATAAAATAGTAACTTTCCCTATGAAATTAAAAATAAAATTTTGGTATCTTATAAATTAAAATATTTCAATTTTATATCATGTGATAAGTAAAATAATTTTTAAAAAATGATAAATTATGTATTTTTATTTTTTTGAAACAGAAATGTTTATTTAAAATTTTATAATTAATATAATGATTTAAAAGAAAATTTATTACCCTAGAATGAATTCATAAATCTAAAAAAATTATTATAATTATAATAAAAAATTTTGAGACCTTAATTAGTTTTTTATTGTGTCATAAAAATAGTTATATTAAAATAATTGGTATCTTTTGAGTGAATAATTATTCTATTTAAAAATTATATTTTTCAAATTTAGAAAATTATATTCATAATATAGAGTTCATTTTTTAATTATATATGTCGAAAAATGGTTAGGGTTCATTTTTTCTAAAATATTTAAATTTTTTCTGACATGTAAAATATGGTAATTTATGGTATAAATACACTATAATTTAAATAAATCATTCCTTGAGTAATTATTGATGTAATAATAATAATATCTAAGTTACCTTATTTATTTCAATATATTTAGTAATAATTATCAAACTATTCATAGTCTTGAGCTAAAATAATAAACTAATGAATATAATAATGAGAAAACACCCCTCTCCTCCTCTATAAATATCACCCCTCACCACCTCTTCTCTTCACACCTTAAGAGACTATAATATTATCCAATTTATACCCAATACCTCTCCTAAACCTCTCCCCAACAATTGGGTCTTTCTGGTCTCACCAAAATACCATTTCA
The DNA here is from genome assembly GCA_963277665.1 of Viscum album. Lineage (NCBI taxonomy): Eukaryota > Viridiplantae > Streptophyta > Magnoliopsida > Santalales > Viscaceae > Viscum > Viscum album. The sequence continues at coordinate 1,786,317,813 of OY728151.1, read as the reverse complement.
ATGTTCCTTAAGGGGGTTCTCAAGGTGAAAAATCTAGAGGTAAATCCCCAGATTTAATTTTATTTTTCTTCCCATTTCTTTTATATTATTATCATTTCCCATACCTAATATATCCAATAATGCATTATAACTCTACTATCTTATATATATTAAAATTTTATTAATATTATGTGACTTCAATCATCAATTCTTTTTCTTTTCACATTTTTTCCTTAAAATGAAAATGTCATCTGTGAGGTGTCGATTTACGACCTTCATGAACAACGCTTTTTAATTTACCAATTATTCCTTTATTACTGATCATAAAACCATTTTTTGGTCAAAAATGAATTTAATATATGTTATAAAACTTATTTAATGTTCTGTAACTAGTATATATGCATAATTATAATTCATAAGATAGAAATAGTTCGTGAAGATCGATAAATGATAAAATAATATGAACGGTTATCATAAACACTTTATCTAATGAATAATTCTAATATCCCAAAACAAAATGAGATATAATACAATTTTTTATTATTAATTTAATTAATAACATATCATTTCAATTTTTGAAAACTATTCCCATTTCATGAGTCTTTTTTACTTGTATAAAAGTTAACCCATCATGAGAACCAAGGAAATGAACACTTCCGAACGACAAAATTTAATATTATAACTACTTAAAATGACTTCAAATGAACACAATAAATTTATAATAAATAAAATAAATTTTCAATATGTTCTCAATTTAATTATTAATTAATCTAATTTCATTATATTGGACATTAAGTTCACGTGTGAAACACTTTCACACATAAGTTAAGGGATTCTCCCTAAATGTCCATTTTCCATTTGGGTTACGATGACTCTCTATTTACCAAAATTTAAGTCTTATTTATTTCTATATAATTATTATAAATTATATTTATCTGTTCTAAACTCATGTATCCATATCATTTTAACATTCTTTGAGTGTTAAATACGTGTTTTATAAGTTTTCGCTTTTCAATTCCTCATGACAAGAAAGCCTGATTAAAGGGCTCTCCCCAATTTCTCACCCATTATCACGTACTCTCGATAATATATTTTAAGACAAAATTATTTTTCTTAAATTAAAAATTTTATCATTAAAAAATATCTTACAAATGTTTTAGTTTTATATAAATAATAAACCATTGTCCTCTTCATAGTCTCTTATATTTTCTGTTAAATCACACTGATGTGGCTCATTTCTAAAGTTCCATAGAAACTATTTATATATTTTTTCACTTTATTTGGACATTTTTAATGACTCAAACATATTTTCATTTTACTTGCCTTTTATTTTATAGGATATATATTTTTATAGTCTTACTTTATTACAAATAAAAAAAAATTCCAAAATAACTCTGCTTTGAAAAAGTAAAAAAATGGTGTTTCTATTATGATTTCATCAGTGATTTTATTATATTATTTTCTTCTATTTCAAAACCCTCTATTGAATATTATGCTTAATTGGGTTTTAAATTTAATGATATCATTTAATATATTTTTTTTATTCTTTTGTGATAAATTTTATGATGGATGTGCTATGTTGATACCATTCACCATATTACTCAGAGTGGTTAGTCATTATGTTTACTGATTGGGTAAAGTTGTTTACATTTTGTACATATATGTTTTTTATGGTTCACCACATTCATATGAGAAATCCACTAGAATTATTAAGTGTTGGTTTTTTCAACTATATCCCTTTGATTCATTGGTAGGTCTCGTGAGACAAAACAAATATGTACTGGGCTGAGTCCATGAACATTTATTTTTATATATGGATTTGGTTGAGGCCTTAACCATTTATTTTAAGATGTATTGCTTGAGGACTTAATGGTGTGGTTTATATGTTCTGAATTATTAATTCCCTAATTATGATATAATTAATTGATAATCCAAATGATTATTAAACAAGTATAGTATCTAAGGTTAAGTTTCTTCCTCATGTGATTATGGATTTATTTAATCAGCTTTAATTCATACTATATTATTCTCAAGATTATGATTTAATGGCTTGTGTTTTTAGTTATTCACCATGTCTTAATATTCATTTTTATATTATCTTCAATTGTATTGATTACCCCTACTAATAAACTAAGATCAACTCTTTCTTAATTATTATTTTTCCCCATGATGTGAATTTTTATATTATGAATAACTTGAAGGGATAATATATGAGTTTATGGATGTTTCCAATTGATTTACTTTGTTATTTTTTCCATTAACATTTAAATATAAAAAAATTGTATCTGTTTTTTCAATGGTACTATACTATTCGGACCTTTAGGATTTGACCTCCTTATTTATTATTCCATTTTAATAATATAAGGAACCATATCTAGGATACTGAGGTTGGGTTATCTATAGTTGGAATTAGTGGAAGTTTATTAGAATCTATGGATACTGGATTTATAAAACAAATATTAGGTAACATAACCCTAAGATAGAAATTTATTATAATCATATAATAACATCTGATAATTTGGGTAAGGTAGATATTTTTTCAGCCTTCCTAGAAATACACAACTGTCTTGATAATACAAGTGTATGTTATTCTAGTATAGATCTACCTAGGGATAACAACTCTTACAAGTTGATCATTCCTTACTCGGCGTAACCCGGTACATGAAAATGGGCATTATTGTGCACCTAGTTTGACACTCCTCATAGATATTCTTAGGATAATTCACTATTTTTAGAAACAATTATGAAGTATTTAAAATTAAACATGTTCCCAAAGAAAACGTGTTTATGATTATGAGATTATCTATGATTAAAATTCCAATTAATGTTAACTACTTTCCTATTTAAAAATAATGCATTATGATTCAAAACCAAATTTAATGAATTTCATTGTTTAGAAATGGTTTTTAATAGAATGAATAGAAAACGTATCAATTCCTATTTCCATGTTGGGACTTCCATCCTATGAAATATTATGATGTTGGAGTGGGGGATACAACTAGAGGTGACAAATATATAACTATAGTAGGATAGCTGACTCAAGTTATGAAAAATAACCTTACCTAAATGGAATAGTTAGATCCACAACATGGAGGGATAATGATAGACCTCTTCATGAGACAACACCATAAATCATTCAATGGAACTATAGAACCATTTATATTAGATTAGTGGATATGTTTCTTAGAGACGGTATTTTTCACTTTTGGAAGTAATGAAAGGGATAAGGTTACCATGTGTATTTATCATCTATTCCGAGTTGTAGATTATTTGTGTTTTTTAATTAAAAAAATAGGAGGAATACATTTTAAATATATAATTGAATAATATTTTGTACATTTTATTTAGAAAAATATTTCTCTCATGAATCGTGAGTGGATATGGAGAGAAAATTATTGAGTCAGAGAAAAAATGATGATAAAAAAATTCCCAATTATAATGATAGCTTTACAATGTTATCAAGGCATGTTATAAATTACATAAGTAATCAAAAGGGAATTATTGATAAATTATTTTATGAGTTTAAACCATTATAATGTAGGGAACTATTCTCCCAAACATCCTCATCATATGATGATATAGTATCTTATGCTATTAGGATAGAGAAATAATTTTCTTATTATTATGAATTTAAAGGAAAGAAAGAGAATAAGAGGGTGATAGAGCAAATAATATATAAATTGAATAATGAAAAATTTAATATTCCAATATGTGATACTTGTGGAAAGAAACAACATGGTTCTTACTTAAATGGAATGGGATTGTGTTACATCTTTGGTGAAAAAGGACAACAATCTTGTGATTGAAAGGGATAGAAACAAGCTACCAATGTTCAATGCAACAATTGTAAAGAGATGGGAAATTATGAAAAAAAAATTCCTAAACATTAAAGAAACATCACCTAGAAAATTCCAAGGTAGAAGGGAAAGGATTATGCAATCAAAACTACTGTGTTTGATGTTCTTAATGATGTGGCGGTAGGTATATTAATCATCTCCCACAATTTAGCTAAAGATTTTTTTTTATTTTAGATCATCTGATTCCTTTATATCTTCCCAGTTTTCATTAGAAATTAGATATTTTCAATTAACCATAGTAAGGGATTTATCAGAAAAGAGTCCTAGTAGAAACCTTATTTTAATAAAGATGTGTTGATAAGTTCCTATTATGACACATGAGCATTCCTTAATTATTTATTTTATCATCATACCTATGTATGATTTTGATATAATCCTATGTATGGAATATTTTTAAAAATATAATGTAAAATTGTATTATAAATAGAAGGAAATTATGATACATTATAATGGTATGGAAGTTTTCATCATTATAGGGGAGACTTCATCATCCGAGCTATATCTGGATCAAGCTCGAGTAGCTCTTCTATATAAAAGTCATGTGGAGGGAGATAAAACATCATCTATGGAAGAAGAATGAAATATTCAAATTCAAGATATACCTTTTGTGTAGGAATACATTGATTTATTTTCAGAGTATTTTCATGGACATCCTCTAAAGTTGGAGGTTGTGTTCTATATCAATTTAATTCCTAATGCATGGCATATATAAAATACTCCCTATAGAATGATCATAGTGGAATTAGTGGAGATAAAGATACAACTAGAAGAATTTAGCAATAAGGGATTTGTATGCCCTAGTTTTTTTTCCCTAGGTAGCCCCTATTATCTACGTTTAGAAGAAAGATGAATCCATGAGGTAGTTCATTGACTATATAGAAATCAATGATACTATAATAAATAACATATATCCTCTACCTTACACAAATGATTTATTTGATCAACTTCACGGAGATTAATATTTTTTGAAGATTCACATTTGATCTAGATATCATTAATTGTGTATGATGAAGGAAGATATTCCTAAGATAGAATTTTGAACTATGTATTGACATTACAAGTTTATAGTAATTCCATTTGGACCATATAATGCACCCTCTATTTTTATGGATCAAATGAAAAGAGTGTTCAAGTAATATCTTGATGATTTTTTGTGGTATTTATTGATGATATCCTAATAAATTCCAAAATCTATGAGGACCATGACAACCACTTGTGGGTTTTCATGGAGACTCTGAGAAAAAATAATTATATAGGATGTTTAGAAAGTGTGAATTCAAGATTAAATTAGTTTTTTCCTTATCCATATCATCTTTGATGATTAAATCTTAGTTGATCCTATGAACAGAAAGGCGGTCTCTAAATTTCCTACACTAATTAACATTACCAAGGTATGTAGTTCAATCTGTTTAGCAAGTTACTATCAACTTTTTGTTCAGAAAGTTTCCCGATTAGCTTACTTGTTAACCAATCATACTCATAAAGCGGATAAATTCATATGATCGAAATAATGTGAAGAATATTTTGAAATATTGAATAGGATATTAGTGAACACTATGATCTTGAATCTTCCATCCGGAAATGGTAGATTTGTGATTTATTATGATTCATCAAAGAAAAGACTTGGTTATGTCCTTATATAAAATGATAGAGTTATTGTCTATGCATTCCAGATGCTAAAAAATCATGAAAAGAAATATCCAACTCATGATATTGAGTTATCAACTAAAATATTTTACCTAAAAATATGGTGACATTATCTCAATGGTGAATGATGTTAGATATATATATATATCACAAAATATTTAAATATATCTTCTCACATAAAGAACTCATCATGAGATAAAGACGATGTCTTGAGCTACTCAAGAACTATGATTGTTCAATAAACTATCACCTAGGGTAGGAAAATATTGTAGCATATGCATTGACCAGAAACGATCATGGAGATATAAACAAAATGAGGACTGAAAATGATCTTGTGTTCATAGATCTAGTGAATATGAATATAGTGATTATCAAGAAAGGTGAAACATCTCTTATTTTCTAATTGGTTTCCCAACATTCCTTATTAAAATAGATTAAAGGTTCTTAGTCTGAAGATTAGAATTTTCAAAGGAAAATTAAAGCTCTAAGTGATGGGAAGTTGGAAGACTTAATGTTCTAGGATGGAATGTTGATATTTGGGAAGAGGCTATCTGTTCTTCTATACCCAATCTAAAAAGGACTTATTCGATGATACCAATATCTTTAATTTCTCTATACCCCCTAGTATCACTAAAATGTATAGAGATTTGAAAGAACATTTCAAGTGGGATAATTTTAACTGGTAAATTTATGATAATGTATTAAGATGTTAAGTCTGTCAACATGTGAAGGCTGAAAGAGAACATCCACTATGCCAAAATAGGAATTTAGTGGTGTTTGAAACTGCGGCAAAATCGTGGGTCGACATTTATTTAGCACCAGTTTTTCCAAACTATCACAGAAAGATTTAGAGGCAATTTTTTAAAATCAGGGGAGTCATTTAGCAGCAGTTTAAACCTCTGTGAAATGATTTCACAGCTCTTTTTAAAAAAATATATTTTTTTATTATTTTTTAATTTTTTTCATTTTTTCATTATTTTATTAAATTTTTTATTAATTTTTTATTACTTATTTAATTATTTATTATTTATTTATCTTCATATTTAATTATTTTGATATTATTATTAAATTTTATTTATTAATTTTTGAATTCTACTAATTATTTAATTTATTATTTACACTATGTGCATGCACATGCATATGGACATGTACATGCACATGTGTAGGCCATATATAGAAATTCTATGTTGGGTGTGATTTGAACCCATTACCTATTGTTTATTCTCCAATGACATTACCACTCCAAAAAACTCTTCCTGTGGGGAATAAGTATAATTTAACAAACTTATATATATATATATATTGAGGTATAAAGAATAAACAAAGAATAAATAAATAAGTATATAATAAATAAATATTAAAATAATAATGAGAAATAAATAAATAATAAATCAGAAATTAATAATAAACTAATAATAAAATAATAGTAAACTAATAACAAAAAAATAAATAACATATAAATAATAATATAATAAAAATAATTAATTAAATAACTAATATATAAATAATTAATACTTAATAAGGAATAACGAATAAATAAATAAATAAATCATAAATCATAAACAATTAATATTTAATATTTAATATTTAATATTACATATTTAATATTTAATAATTAATATTTTAAATTTAATAAATATTTAATAATTAATTAATAATTAATTAGTTAATAAATAATTAATAAATAAATCATTAATAATTAATTAATTAATTATTAATAAATGATTAATAATTAATTAATAAATAGTTAATAATGAATAAGTAAATAATAAATAAATAATAAAAAATATATAAATAAATTAATAATAAAATAATAATTAATAATTAATTAATAAATTTTAAATAAATAATAATTAATTAATTATTAAGAAATAACAAATAATTAATAATTAATAATTAATAATAACTAAAAATTCATAATTGAAAATTAATAATTAATAATCAATTATTAATTATTAATTATTAATTATTAATTACTAATAATTAATAATTATTTAATAAATAAATAATGCCTAATAAATAATTACTAATAAATAAATAATAAACGAATAATAAACCAATAATAAGTAATTAATTAGTAAATTAATTAAAAATAAATAAATAAATAATGTCTAAAAAATAATTTAATAAAAAATAAATAAATAAAAATAAATAATATATATATATAATAAATAATACTATATAAATAATAATATAATAAAATAATAATGAAAAAAATTTAATAATAGAAAAACAATAAATAAATAAATAAATATTGTAATAAAAAATAAATTACTAATAAAAAAATAATATATAATAAATAACAAATAATTAAAAAATAAAATAAACATTAAAAACTTAAATATTAAATATTAAATAAATCAATAGAAAATAATAATTCAATAGATAATATATAATATATAAATATATAATAATTCATTAATTATTTAAGAATAAATAATTAATTAATAATTAATAAATAAATTATAAATAACTAAACAAACCTTGTAACATTAAGAAACTCACAGTACACTAAAAGCACTGAAATAACCATAAAATCTGATCTGGGGTCATTTTTCACCTCCAAAAAAATTCAAATCAATTGTCATGAAATGATCTTCAATCTGATATGTGTTACAAGCCGAATAGACACCTGGATCGGAAGTTATAGCAATTTTAGTTTTAAGAAATCAGGTTTGATGACTAAAAAAACTGTTTCAGAGGTCTTATGGTTTTTTCTTGGTAATAAAATGGAGAGAATGATGGAAGATCTGATCTTATACCTACACTGTCACGACTCATCCCCCAGGGCCCACATCGTGACTACCCCAAGCCCGCCTTCCATAGACCAGGGGCTGGCGACTAGCACCAAAGGCGTAATTTCCCATAACCAGGAAGTCGTTGCCTTTATAAATCGTAAACACACACAACCAGAGTACAAGTGGAATCAAACACTAAGTAAAAGCTATATAAAAAGTGTACTAAAAGGAAAGGGGGCAGAATACAAGCTCACCTGTAAAGTAAAAATACAACTGAAAGCAAGTACACCTAAAAAATGGACAAACAGCTAAAAGGTGAAATTTGCTCCTGGATCGTCCTCTGGGGTTCCTACCTGAAGGGTAGGTATAGATGTCCTCCTCAGCACTCCACGTCCGTCAGACTCCACTGTGTACCGATAAGTCGAATGTTCCTCCTCCGGGTACTTTCCAGTCCGGGAACTCTCGGCCTTCGTCAGTGTTGTTCATCGTCTGCATCCAACACAACGAGGTGTGGGAATAGCCCGTGAAGGGGTGAGTATAACGATACTCAGTAGGGACCTCGAGACCCTAAAGGTCCCACAAAATCCAACAAGGATAAACCAAAAAGTAGGATTTCAAAAAATGACCATTACTTTGGTATATGCCCATACATATACCAAAGTTATCAAGTAACCCCATCTCAATCATGAGGAAAACACAAAGGTCATTGACTCAACTCAAACAAGGATTTTTATTCACGATGTCGAAACCACAACTTCTGGAGAACTCCTCCTTTATCGAGTACAGTGGGTCTGCCGCTACAAACAAACGCTTCCCAATAACCTTGGACTACTAAATTACTCCACCTGTCGAGTAATGTGGGCCTACTACTACAACCAAGCGCTTCCCACTATGGGTCTGCTGCTACATCCAAGCGATCCCCTCATAGCCTACAGAGGTACTCCTTCTGTCGAGTACCGTGGGTCTTCTACTACATCCAAGAACTCCTCCACCGTGGGTCTACTACTACAACCAAGTTCTCTCCACCGGGCCATCTGAATCACTCTGAGTCGATCGATCAGCAGTCCTCAATTCTCAGCCAGCTACAAGGTCTCTACAATCTGCTCACTCTTCACTGGAAGGGTCCGCTCCACATGCCACAAGACGATACTCCAAGTTCCATGAAGTCTCAATAAGAAGTATCTCAAAGGACCACCACGTATTAGGGGTCTCAACGCAACAGAAGACGCATCAATCGAACGCCCGGTCATTGAGATATTAGTATTTTAGTCACGATGGCCCGGTTGGATTCGTTTATGAACCAACCTGATAGTGACTCAAATATACCTCGAACTCTAGTGGGGTATACTAAAAGGGACAGATATGCTCCATGAATACTGGCGCCGTTGAAGGTTCATCAAATAGACGTTTGGTTCCAATGATACGGCCCAAGAAGGAAGAGGGTCACTAATGGGCCTGGGTCCGGTCAGACCGACTCGGCCCAACCCAGTCTGGGCCGACCCAATATGGGTCAACCCAGTCAGACTTTCTAGGTCTCACCGGGCCCATTGAGCGGATCAGCACGCTATGTTTTGTCCCGGTCCACTGGGCCCGGCCCAGGGACCGCGAGGGCAGTTCGGCCCGATAGTCACCACGTAGGTGGCTTAGTAACTCGGCCCGAGAGACAGGGCAGGTTCGGCCAGCAACACCGTAGGGAACTCCACGGGTCATCTCGGGAGGCCAGTGGCCAGGAGGCCAGCAGGCAGGCTACCTGGGGCTCGGGCTAGCTGTCGGGTCACCGACAGGCCATAGGTGCATCGGGAAGGGCGCGGGTGCCGGGCAGGCCACGGCAAGGGCATCGGGCAGCACACGAGGGTGCGCCGGGCAGTGGGAAAGGGCGTGTCGGGCAGTGCGTAAGGGTGATGTGGCACGCCGGGCAAGGCAAAAGGGCGCCTTGGGGCACCTGCAGCACGGGCAGGGCGCCGCGGGGGGCGTCGGGGGGCGTCGGGCCGGTCAGGTGGTGCCCTAGGGAGCACGGGCAGGCCGGCAGTGCGCCAGGAGGCGCGGGCAGCGCGCCCGAAATCCAAGGGAAGTGCGCTGGCGAGGCATGGGTAATGTGCTGGCGAGGTTCGGGGGGTTGTTGGCAGGGCCGCGGAGCATCACGTGGAGCACGAGTCCGGCACCGGTTGGCCGGCAGTGTTCAGCTGGGGGCACCGGTGCCCCACAGGGCGGTGTGCTTCATAGAGGCCACGTGTAGCGCAGCCTTTGTCGTTGTCACCATAGTTGCCTCTTATTTCATCCCCAAGCCGTAGAACAAATAAAAATGAAAAAATCAGAGGGTGTCGGGTCGTGTTAGTCGGCCCACACCGCCCTCGTTTAGAGGGTGATAATATTTGGTTCACGAAGTAAAAAATAAAGTTCAACAATATGTCTGCAATAAACCCTTAGCATTTTTTGAAGAAGGAAGCATAAAGGATACAATTTAAACAAGTATAAACCCCCTACCTAGTAATCAGTGTCGTTTGACGAAGTCGTGGTATGGTGGCATCGCTTCGTCTTTGTCAGGAGGAGGTGACATTGTCGTTGGCGATGTTCTTCGTGGGCAGCATCTCCCCTTCTTCTGCCTCAATTGAAGAAAGAAGAAGCGGTCATCGATCTTCCGTGGAAGGATCATTCTTCTCATTCTTCGCTGGAATAACGATTCTTCATTGTGAGCTTTTCCTCTCTTTTTCTCTCCACAAAATAAATGCAACCAAATAAAATTATGCCAATGAAATAATAAGAGTTTCCTTATTATTTTAATGTCGGCACAAAAATTCAAAAGAGATAATTAAAACCTCAATCCCCCAATTTAATTCTTATGTGGTGTCACATTAATTGGGGAGGAAGTCAAGAGGCTCCCCATAAATGTTTGGTAAACATTAAGTGGATGAGTTGAGGAGTTTCTCCCCATTTAATGGAGAGTTGAGGAGGTTTTTATCCTCCTCCATTAATAGGGGTTGGGTGGTCCCCGCCCCTACATTTTAATGGAGAGGTTATTCCCGGGTGGTCCCTGCCACAATTATCCTCCCAAGGGAGGTAATGTTTGGGTGGGCCCCACCACAATAACCTCTCATGGGAGTTTATGTTGTGGTGTCCCCCACCACCAACCACCACTTGGTGGTTTTAACCACCACCAATAAAAATAATTTTAACACTTTGTTTTTATCCATCTAAATTAAAAACCCCGAAAACTATCTTCTAACCACGTCAGAACACAACTACAGTGAAGGTCCCACTAAGAAATTACCGCCGCTGCGATCTCAACAGTGCCCTCGAATTTCAATTCCGAGCACTGGTTGAAAAGTTATAAAATTCCAAACGTACACTCACTTAACGTACCTAAACAAAACCTCGGAAATTGATTTCGGGCACACCGGGCATTAGAATCAAGTGATGTTAGAAACTACAGACTCATAAAATTCCAAAGAATTTATGAATAAAATTTCCTTGAAATTTCAGGGTCATTTCATTACCCCCACCTCTGGGATTTACGTCCCTGTAAAGCTACAACACACTCTAGAGAATCAAATAGGGGTACTGAGTATGCATCTGAGCCTCCCGCTCCCATGTGCTCTCCTGGAGGTTCCCGTACTGCCAGCAATCTCGCACAAGAAGAATCAACCATCCATGCAGGACCTACTCCTGTCGATCCTCAATATCCACTGGAACCTCTATGAAATTCGCCCCATCGTCGATGTCCATCTCTCCATGGTCGATGATGTGGGACGGGTCATGCACGTATCGCCTCAGCTGAGATACGTGGAGGACATCGTGAACCTGGTGCAACTGAGGTAGAAGAGGAAAGCGGTAAGCCACCTTGCCTACTCTGCTGACGGCCTAGAAGGGTCCGATGAAATGAAGAGACAACTTGCCACCTCGTCCAAATCTCCATAGACCTCGTCCAGCTGAGCCCTCTAAGAAGACGTGGTCGCCATCCTCAAACTCCAGAGATCTCCGTCTCTTATCCGCATATGAATTTTGTCTACTCTATGCAGTCTTCATCTACTCCTGCATATCTTCACATTCTCTGTGGTTTCTCACACCATCTCTGGTCCCACTAGGGATGACTCCCCTGGGTCTGTCTAGCATAGTGGTGATCTACATGGTCGGCCATACAATGCCTCAACAGGTGTCATACCTATGGTGGAGTGATAAATGTTGTTGTAGGAAAACTACACCAAAGTCAAGTGATCCTCCCAGCTGTGACCGAAGTCGAGGACACAAGCCTGAATCATATCCTCAAGGTTCTAGATGGTCCTCTCAGTTTGACCATTAGTCTAAGGATGGAAGGTGGTGCTCAAGCGAAGCGGTGTCCCGAAAGCCTCCTGCATCCCCTTCCATAGCCGGAAAGTGAAGCCTGCATCACGGTCAGAGATAATAGAAGAAGGTAATCCATGTCAACACACTATCTTCTTCACATAGAGGCGTCCCAATCTCTTAATTGAGCCCTTCTCTCTGATTGGTAGGTAGTGGGATGAACTGGTGAGTCGGTCAACAGTCACCCAAATCGAGTTGTTATCCCTGGATATACATGGAAGACCTGTCACGAAGTCCATGGATATGTCATCCCACTTCCACTCCGTGAACTCTAAGGGTTGAACCTAGCGTGCTGGTACCTGGTGCTCTGCCTTCACTTACTGACAAGTAAGTCATGGTGAGACAAACTCCATTATTTCCTTCTTCATACCTGGCCACCAGTGTTGTCGTCGAAGGTCCTGGTACATCTTCGCCACTCCTGGATGTACTGCTAGAGGGGAAGTGTGGAACTCCCTCAACACCTCCTCATGAAGTGCATCTGGTACCATGGTACGTCCTCTGAAGAGGATGACGTGCTCCCCACTTTCAAAAAATCCATCAAGTGCCTACCCTATGGATATCTGAGCACGTCGCATCTCACAGTCAACGTCCCCACGCTATGCCTCCCAGACTTTCCGAAGAAGTGGAGGAGTGACTGTAAGAGATTGTAGATAAGTTGCACCATCTCTATTCACAAAGGATTTCTGCAACGCGACTAGCTGCTATGTCGCCTCTCCTAGCAGTTGAATACTAGTCCACCAGCTGAGCGTATCTGCAACAACATTCCCCTTCCCAGGAGTGTAGACTATCTTGAAGTAATAGTCCTGGAGGAACTCAAGACATTTTCCTTGTCTCAGTTTTAGGTCCTTCTGTGAGAAGACACACCTATGACTATTGAGTTTAGAGTCAACCTTAAACTGTTTTCTCAATGAACTATGGGTGAGACTAGCCAATTGTAGGAACTTGACTTCACCCTTCTTCTCCTATGTTCTATAAGAGCTGCTAATATTTTCCCTTTTCAGAAAAGGGAAATCCAGTCTCATCCCCAAGATGAAACACTTTCTTTTCCTAACACTGTCAATCGTGACATGAATGGTACAATTCATGTCATGGATGACGTCATAAGGACTTGACGCTACTACCAAGAAATCCAACCTTTACTCTCGCCTCAAAAGGTCGAGTCACGCTGTCGGAATCAGTGTGTGGTCATTGGATATCCTCCAGTAGGAATCTCAATTGTGAGGGTCAAGTCAACGGTTTTAACCAGAACCTCTTAATATTAACTACACAAAAGGCTAGAAAGAAAACTTCACAAGTACAAGTGTCTTTTATTACTACAGATCAATGTACAAAGACAAAACGCAACAACAAAAAATGACATCAGTGAAGATAGAAGTATCATGAATAGAGGACTATATTCCTAGAGCTAGTCCTGCACCTTTCCACCTACTTCTGGAGCTCTAGGTGAACCGTCTCGGGGTGGGAGTAGTAGTGCTTGATGACCCTGACCACCTTTCACTGAAGGACCTGCTCCACTACCTCGTCCACCGCTCAGCTGATTCTCAAGCTCCTGCCACTACCTCTATCTCGGTGGCTCCTCTAATGCCTGCTGATCAATTGTGCAGGGAGTCGGACAGTCATGCACTCTATGACCCAATTCCCTGCATGAATAATAGGCTCTTCTCCGTTCAGGTATCCCTCAGCCTCGGGTTCACCACACCCCTGTTGCCACATCTTGGGGTTGTCTATCAGTAGGTCTAACCCGTTCATTCCCATGTTCCATCTATCTATTGCCTGCTACAGATGACTCAGCTACTGACGGAAAGCCATGCGGCAAGATCAGCAACTCCTGAGCACATACAAAGTGTAGAGTCGCTGGTATAAACTCCACCCTGAAAAGATCATCGATGTTTCCCTATGTGAGGGTCGCCTCGTCGTAAAACAGGACCATAAGACCCCACCACCTCTCAACTGCTCCCTGAAAAAGACTAACAGCTATGTGCACTATCAATTCAGCGGGTGTCCCAACTGTGTGGAAAACTCGTGCTACAAACTCTATCCATTAAACAGCCATCTGTAAATCTATCTCACCTCGAAACCTCGGAGGCCTCTATTGCAGGAACCCGTGCAATGCGTCCAAGCGGCGCGCACCCTCTCCTGCTATGTCTGGTGATAATGGTAGCCCAGCGGGTAATGGTACCACTAGTGCCTCCGCTGTGATGGGGCCCTGCACTGAGGCCTCATCGCTTGGAAGGTGGTCAATACATACAACTCTCAGGGCTCTAACTGGTCATCCATAGGGAGGCATCCCGAAAGAAACAGATGTGACACGGTCAAAAGACTATACCTGGTGAGATGACCTGGTTTGAGCTGAAATAAGGAAAACATTTGAAAACACACATGCAATCAGTGTTTTCGTGCACTGATTCAGAAATCAGAATTCAGGGTCCTGGTGTATGGGTACGTCGGCTGCCCGCACCAACACAGGACTACCTGGAATAAAAACCACACTTAGTACCATTAACACTATTTCTTTACTGAAAAGAAATATCAGATTCCTATGTTTTGTGGTAGAACCGACATCCTCTAATACCCATTTGTCATGACCCGTCCCCCGAGGCCCACATCGTGACTACCCCAAGCCCACCTTCCATAGGGAAAGGGCTAGCGACTAGCACCAAAGGCGTAATTTCCCATAACTGGGGAGGCTTTGCCTTTATAAATCATAAACACACACAACCAGAGTACAAGCAGAAGCAAACAATGAGTAAAAGTTATATAACAAGTGCACTGAAAGAAAATGGGGCCAGAATACAAGCTCGATTGTAAAGTAAAAATAAAATTGAAAGAAAGTACAACTAAAAAGGGAAAAACAACTGAATGGTGAAAGCAGCTTCTAGATCGTCCTCTGGGGTTCCTACCAGAATGGTAGTTACATATGGCCTCCTCAAAAATCCATATCTGTTAGACTCCACCATGTACTGATACGTCAAAAGGTCCTCCTTCAGGTACCATCCAGTCCTGGAGCTCTTGGTCTCCATCAGCATTGTTTATCATCTGCATCCAACACAACGAGGTGTGGGCATAGCCAGTTCAGGTGTGAGTATAACGATACTCAGTAGGGACGCTGATACAATCAAGGTCTCACAAAATCCAACAAGGATAAAACAAAAAGTCGGATTTCATAGGATAACCATTATATAGGTATATTCCCATACATATACCTATGTTATCAAATAACCCATCTCAATCAAGAGGAAAACACAATGGTCATTGACTCAGCTCAAACAAAGATTTTTATTCACGATATAGAAACCACGGCTGCTGGAGAACTCCTCCTCTGTCAAGTATAGTGGGACTGCCACTACAACCAATCACTTCCCACTAAACTTGGACTACTGAACTACTCCACCAGTCAACTACTGTAGGCCTTCTACTACAACCAACCGCTTCACACCGGGGGTCTTCCGCTACAACCAAGTGCTCCCCCTCATAGACTACAGAGGTACTCCTTCTGTCGAGTACCACGGGTCTGCCGCTACAACCAAGAACTCCTCCACCATGGTTCTACTGTTACAACCAAGCGCTCCCCAATGGGCCATCTGAATCACTCTGAGTCGATCGATCAATAGTCATCAAGTCTCAGCCACCTACTAGGCCTCTATAATCTGCCCGCCCATCACTGGGAGGGTCTGATCCACGTTCCACAAGATGATAATCCAAGTGCCACGAAATCTCTAGTGGAAGTATCTAAAAGTACCACCACGTCATAGGGGTCTCAACGCAACAGAGGGCACGTCAATCGAACACCCAGTCTGGGAGTTATTAGCATTTTAGTCCAGGAAGGCCGGTTGGATTTGTGTACGAACCAACCTGACCATGACTCAACTTACCCCTAATCTAGTGGGGTATACTCAAAGGGATGTCTATGCTCCAAGAATGTCGGTGTCGTTGACGATTCATCAAATGGACGTCTGGTGCCAAATATATGACCCAATAAGATAGAGGGTCAGTAATGCGCCCGAGTCCGGTCCGACCCGTTCGGACCGACTCGACCCAACCCAGTCGGGGCCGACCTGGTCTTGGACGACCCGGTCAGACTCGCTGGGACTGACCCAGCCCATTGGGTAGGACAACCCACTATGTTTTCACCAGGTCTGATGGGCCCGGACCAGCGGACCGCGAGGGCGGTTCGGCCTGATAGTCGCCACATAGGCGACTCAGTAACTCTGCCCGAGATACCATGCTAGTTCAGCCAGTTACACCGCAGGGGATGTCGTGGGTCGGCTCGGGAGGCCGGTGGCTGGGAGGCAACTAGGCAGGCCGTATGAGGCGTCGGCTGGCCATTCGGAAACCGACAGGTCGTGGGTGCACCGGGCAGGGCGCTGATGTCGGGCAAGCCACAACAGGGGCGTCAGGAAGTGCGTAAGGGCACATCGAGCAGCGCGTGAGGGCACACCGGGCAGCGCGGAAGGGTGTTGAGGGGTGCCGGGCAGGGCGTCGTGGGGTGCGCTGGCCAGTGCGGGAAGGGCGTCGTGGGGCACCGACAGCATGGGTAGGGCACCGGGGGGATCCGGGCAGGCCGGGTAGGGCACCGCGGGGCACCTAAAGCATGGCCAGGGCGTCGTGGGGGGCGCCGAGTAGGCCAGGAAGCACACCAGGGAGCGCAGGCAGGCCGGCAGTGCGCCGGCGGGGCGCGGGCAGCGCACCAGCACGGCACGGGAAGTGCGCTGGGGAGGCACGGTGGGTCGTTGGCAGGTTCGCGGAGCAGCGCGTGGGGCATGGGTCGGGAGCCACGTGGTCGGCGGTGTTCGGCCTAGTGCATAGGTGCGCCGCGGGGCGATGTGCTTCACAGAGGCAGTAGGTAGCACAAGCTTTATTGTTGACGCCATCGTTGCCTCTTGCTTAATAGTCAAGCCGTAGAACAAACAACAACGAAAAAGTTGGAGGGTGTCAGGCCGTGTTAGTCAGCCCGCACCGTCTGCATTTAGAGGGTGATAATATTTGGCTCACGGAGTGATGAAGAAAGTTCAACAATACATCCACAATAAAGCCTTATCATTCTTTGAAGAAGGAAGGATAAATGATAAAATTTCAACAAGTATAAACCCCCTACCTTGTAATCGGTGTCGTTTGATGAAGTCGCGGGATGGTGGAGTCGATTCGTCAACATCATGAGGAGGTGATGTTGTCGTTGGTGATGATCTTTGAGGGTAGTGTCTCCCCTTCCTTTGCCTCAATTGAAAATAGAAGAAGCTGACGTCGATATTCTATTGAAGGAGTGTTCTTCGAGTTCTTCGCTGGAAGAACGGTTCTTAGCTGGGATATTTTCCTCTCTTTAGATCTCCACAAAATAAATTCCCACCAAAGACAATTATGCCAACGAAATAATAATATTTTTCTTATAATTTAAATGTTGGCATGAAAATTCAAAAGAGAGAATTAAAACCCAGCTCCACCAATTTAATTTTTGTGTGGTGTCACATTAATTGGGGAGGAAGTCAAGAGGCTCCCCATAAATATTTGGTAAACATTATGTGGATGAGTTGAGGAGTTTCTCCCCATTTAATGGGGAGTTGAGGATATTTTTATCCTCCTCCATTGATAGGGTTCGTGTGGTCCCCACCCCTATAGTTTAATGGAGTGGTTATGCCCGGGTGGTCCCCGCCACAATTATCCTCCAAAGGGAGGTTATGTGCAG
The DNA here is from genome assembly GCA_963277665.1 of Viscum album. Classification (NCBI taxonomy): domain Eukaryota; kingdom Viridiplantae; phylum Streptophyta; class Magnoliopsida; order Santalales; family Viscaceae; genus Viscum; species Viscum album. The sequence continues at coordinate 1,786,299,574 of OY728151.1, read as the reverse complement.
GTGGGTACAACCACCATAACCTCTCATGGGAGGTTATGTTGTGGTGGCCCCCACCACCAACCACCACTTGGTGGTTTTAACCACCACTATTAAAAATAAAGTTAACACTTTATTTTTATCCAACTAAATTAAAAACCCTGAAAACTATCTTCCAATCATGTGAGAAAGAAACTACAGTGAAGGTATCACTAAGAAATTACTGACATTGTGGGCTAAAAGGTGTCCTCGGATTTCAATTCAAGGCACCGGTTCAAAATTTATAAAATTCCAAACGTACACCCACTGAATGTAACCAAAAAACGTCATAAATTGATTCTGGGCACACCGGGGCTCAGAATCAAGCGCTGTCAGAAACTAGGGACTTGTAAAATTAGGAATAATTTAAGAAAAAAATTTCCTTGAAATTTTTGGTCTTTAAATACACGACATAGATATCATTGTAGGCTTTTATTTGATTTGTGGTAGATTCCAAATGGACACACGGATCAAAAGTTTTCTCCCTTTGAAGTTCGAGTTCAATTTTTGACCATTTTGAAATTTTAAAATATTTTTTCCCTTTCATTGTCACATTATTTAAATCTCATTAAGTTTTATCTTATTTCATAAGCATCTATTTGACTGGTTGTGGAGAAGAAATGGACTCTAGGATCAGAAGTTATGGTCAGTTGATGCCAAAGTCTGCATTGTAGTTTTTTAGAGATTTGTTTTGTGTTTCAAGTTATTATTAACTGATAATTATAAATATTTACTAATTAACATATTTTAGCTAATTGAAATTATAAATAATAAACTATATAATAAATTAATTCAAAATTCATATATCATTAATCATCAACAATTTTAAAAAGAATCCTTTAATTTAGTGGCGGTTTTTTTATAATTGCGGCTAAAAATATATTTTTCCTTTGAAAAAAAAACAAGAAAAATTGAAAAAAAATAAAAAAATTAATGGTGTTTTTTGAAAATGCCACTAAATGTGTTTTAAGAACACATTTAGCATCGGTTTTATAAACTACCACAAAATAATTGACGTTAAATGCCATTTTTTAGTCATCTTAGAGGGGCCATGCAGGCTCAACCTATTCCTACCTTGAAATGAGATGTCATTTATATGGATTTTGTCATAGGATTACCAAAAACTCCCTGAAATAATGATGGAGTGTAGGTAATTGTTGATCGACATAATAAATCTATGAATTTCCTTTATATAAGGGGATATTTTCCATTGGAGCACATTGAATGACTTTATATTAATGAAGTTGAAAGAATTTATGGAGAACCTATTTCAATGAAGTCTGATCATGATCCACAGTTTACATCAAAAATCTAGAAAATTCTATAAAAATATTTGGATATTGAGCTTCATTTTACTACTTATTATCACCCTCAAATGGATGGGAAATCAAAAAGGATAATCCCAACTTTAGAAGACATGTTCATATCTTGTTCACATGACTTTCAAGGCATGTGGGATCATTATTTACCTTTGTTATAGTTTTCCTATAAAAAATTTTTTTATTCAAGTATTCAAATGGTGTCATAGTAAACATTTTATTGAAATAGATTTCATACCCCAACATGCTGAGATAATGTAGGTGAGAGGAATATTGTAGGCCCAGATCTTGTAGAGGAAGCAACTTCAAAGGTAAATACTATTAAAACATATATCAAAGCAATAATAATTAGGCAAAAGAGGTATAGTGGTAACCAGAAAAAGGATTTCGAGTTTCAAGTGTGATATCATATCTTCTTGAAGGTATATCCATCTAAGGGTGTAATAAGATTTTCAATGAAATGGAAACTAATCTGTAGGTACATTGGACCTTTTTAAATCTTGTACATATTTAGAACTATGGATTATCATTGGGTGATTCCATCAAGCCTTTCTAAAGGACACAATGTGTTCCTCCTCTCTTCATTATGGAAGTACATTCCAAACCTAACACATTTCCTCACTACTAAAGAAATATAATTAGAACCTGATTTATGTTACTGTGAAGATATATCTAGATTATGGATATTAGAAAGTACGTGTTGAGGAATTATATGACTCTTCTAGTCAAGTTACATAGGAAAATCATAAAATTGTAGAGGCAACATAGGAAAAATTAGAATTTATGAGTAATAACAATGAAAATATTTTTATGAGGTGACATTATCAAAATTTTGATGAAGAAGTTTTTTGAAATAGGGGAGAATGTCACACCCCAATATTTTATGGTATGCCTCTTTAAAATTTTAATATCTTCAATAGTTTATGGTTCACACAACACTGAGTTTAAAACCATAATATACTATTTAATTTGACTGTTGGGATAGTAATGTGACCATTAGGAATAGTAATATGACAATATAATTGAAACTTAACCTATGAAAGTATAAATAAAATTTAGGTATCATATAAACAAAAATAGGGTATATTTTTATGACAGAATAAGTAAATAAGTGTTTTAAAAGCGTTAAATTAAGGGTTGGTGATTTTTTTAAACATAAATATTTATTTAAAATTTCATAATTAATATAATGATTTAAAATATAATATTTTTACATAAAATAGATTCATAAATCAATATTTTTTTGTCTTATAATTATAATATAATTTTATGTGACCTTAATTAATTTTTCAAAGTGTCATAAAAACAGTTATAATATTTAAATTAGTATTTTTCGTGTAATTGGTGATTTTATTCAAAACTTAAATGTATTATATTTATACAATTATTTTCATAAAATGGATTTCATTTTTTAATTATCTACATTGAAAATATTTTAGGGTTAATTTTTGGGATTTTCCTAAAATAGTTGATTTTTTGTGAATAGTAAAATTTGGTAATTTATGGTATAAATACATTCAAAGATAAATACACTATTCCATGATTCCATAATGATGTAATAACTATAATCTAGAACATAATTATTTTAATATATTTAGTGGTAATTCCCAAACTATTCATAATTCAGGGCCAAAATAATAATCTAATGAATATAATAATGAGAAAACACCCCTTCCCTCCACTATAAATATCACCATTCACCACCTCTTCTCCTCACACATTCAATGCCTTAAATCATGACCATTTTTTCCAATACCTCTCCAAAATCACTCCCTCATGTTATTTTTTTATGGTCTCAAAAAAATACCATTTCAATGTTCTTTAAAGAGGCTCGCAAGGGGACGGATTTAAGAGGTAAATCCCCTATTATTCTTTTATTTTTATTTCAATTTCTTTTATTTTATTATCACATACTTACCTCATGTATCCAAATATTAATGATAAATATATTATCTTAAATATACTTTTTTCATTATTATTATGGGATATCGACCTTCAATTATTTTTTTCTTCACTTTTTTTCTAATAATGAAAATATCATTCGTGAGGTACTGATTTACAGCCTTCATGGATGATGAGTTTTTATTTTTATATTACACCATTGATGATGGTAATAAAACCATTTTTAACCATAAAAAACAATAATATATGTGATACAACTTATTTAATGTTATGGAACATGTATATATACATAATGTTAACTCATAGACAAAACTAGTCCCTAATGATCGAAAAATTACAAAATAATCTAAATGGATATCATTAACGCTTTATCTATTGAATCATCCTCATATATTGAAAGAAAGATATAAAATACCATTAAATATTCTTATTTTTATTAATAATATATAATTTGAATTCTGGATATCTATTCTCATTTCTTGTGATCTTTCATACATGTATACAAGTAAACCAATCGTGAAAACCAAGGAAATGAACACATCTGAACGACAAAATTTAATATTATAAATCATTAAAAAGACCATAAATGATCGTAAAAAAATTATAATAAATTAATAACATGTTAAATTGGTTCTGAATTAAATTATTAAAGAATCTAATTTCATTATCTAGTACATTAAGCACAATTCTAGAACACTTTTGTACATAATGTAAGGGGTTCTCTTTGGACCTCTATTTTCTATTAAGGTTACACTTTTTCTCTCTTTACCCAAATCTAATTATTATTTATTTCTATAAAATTATTTTAAATTATTTTTATATGTTCCAAAATCATTTACCACGATCATTTCACCTTTACTTGATGGAGGAATACATGTTTTATAAGGTTTCCATATTCAATTCCCCTCGATAAGAAATCTCCATTTAAGGAAACATCCCAATTTATCCCTCATTTTTAGGTACATTCCATATTATTTTTTAAGTAATTTTTTTTTTACAAAATCACAATTTTTATGTTGAAAATATATCATATCTTTTTTCTAGATTTATATAAAAAATTAATCCTTATCGTCTTTAAAGACTCTTCTATTTTCTCTTAAAACGCACTAAAGTGGCTCATTTGTAATGTTACTTAAAAAATATTTTTGAATTTTTTCACTTTGGTTGGACATATTTAATGCATCAAACATAATTTTATTTTCATTGTATTTTATTTTCTGAGAAATACATGTCTATAATCATATTTTATGACAAATACAAATGATTTTCCTAAAAACACTTATTTGAAAAGTAAAAAAAGTTATTTCTCTCAATAATTCCTCAATGATTTTGTTAGGGTATTTTCATCTATTTCAACTCCCTCTATTAAATCTTATTATAAATTTATATTTATATTTTATGATATCAACTACCATATTTTATTAAAGGTTTTATTATCATTTTGATTTTGGTTGTGATATATTGATACCATTCACCATATTACACAAAATGGTTAATGATTATATTTAATGATTGGGGAAAGTTAATCACATTTCTTATGTATATATTGTTTATGTTTCAACCCATTCACATGAGTAATGTATTATAATATTTAATGATAGACGGGGCCCTCTATATCCCCTCGATGTATCAGTAGGACTCATGAGTCAAAACAGATACGATCATGGATGAGGCCTTGCCCATTTATTTTCAGATATGGATCTGGATGAGGCCTTAACCATTTATTTTCATATATCTTGGCTAAGGTATTTAATTTATATTTCAGATTTTTAGAATTAGGTATTACCTCCTTGTGATATTTATATTTCTTAATCCATATGATTATTGAACTAGTATAATATCAATTGTTAAGTTTATTTCTCATGTGATTATGGAATTATTTAACCATATTATATTCCTAGTAATTTATGTTCAATATTATGTTTTAATGGAATGTGTTTTTAGTTATTTAGCATGTCTTATAATTCATGTTTGTATTATCTTTTGCTATATTTTTTAACCTTACTAATAGTCTGATCTCACCCCTTTATTATGTTTTATTTTTCGCCATGATATAAAATTATTTATTATGAATGATTTAAATGGATAATGTGGGATTTTTTTATGCTTAAAATGGAGTTTTTATGTTGTTTTTTCCCAAAATTTGAAATGAAAAACAAATTTTTTTATATGGTTTTCCAAAACTGCTAAACAATTCAGTCCTTTGGGATTCTACTTCCTTGTTTATTATTTCAATTTAATAATGAAAGGCATCAACTTTGGGATACTAGGGTTGGGGTCTCCAAATTGTTCATCAAAAAATAGTATATAGGTCATGGGTAGGGAAATAAATAAGGTATTTAGGTAGTTCTTGGTCAATCTAAATAGATTTGATGGTGTGAATAGGATATGATAGGGGTGGGTTTTTATAAGTTTGGTGTGTGGCACATTTGTATGTTTTGAAAATAAAAAGGTTTACCCACATTCTAAAAATGATAAAGTAATCCAAAATGGACCATTTGTAACACCCCAAGCTTCCATGATGTGTTTCTCTTTGAATAATGCAATAGCTTGCGTTGTACGCAACTTCGAGTTCTAGCACACCATGACCAATTAAACTAGCTTTTATGAATAGTAATACCCACCTTTTGAAATTCTATAAATTTTATTTTTCAAAATGGACTTCATTTTTTTATTTGAAATATCAAAATTAGCTTAGGGTTAATTTTTGGTATTTTTCTGAAAACATTCAATTTTTTATGAATAGTGAAAAAACGGTGTTGTTGTTTAAAACTGACATCTTATTTAAATAATTAGTTATCTTATTTAAATTTATTTTAGGAAAAAATATATACATAATACCTATATATGTTCAACGTAATTCATTGGACTCATTTTATAATAACATCAAATATATAAAATTTTATTGAACTTTTAACGTCTTTTACCCACCATCTAGACACATTTTAAAATTTGCAAAAAACGTAATTTTACTGCTTCTTTGATTTGAATTTCAAAAATCTGACAAACAAAGTTGACATCAGTAAGTAAACTGTTTTTCAATAGGATGAAAATACTTTTTGGTGAATAGTAACTTCTGAATTTTATTTACCATAGTTAAAAGTAAATAGGGTAATTAAAGGTAAAAATGATATTATAATTACACAAACACATGTCATAATTCTCTTGGATGTGTGTATTTCAACCGAAATACACCTTTGGAATAAAATATGATCCACTTGGTCCTCATGGATTAGATTAGAACATTTATTATTATTTTATTTAAAGAATGTTAAAATTGTTAAATTCAAAGTTTAATAACTAAAAAAATTAATATAGGGTTATACATAATATAAATTCAACTATAAATATTAATTAGAAGTATAAAAATATTTCCTACATAATGGTATTTTATTTATAATTTTTAGACTTTAAATAATGACATATATTTATGACACAATGATGATGCAGTAATTACCTTATTATTAAAAGATTAAAATATTTGATATTATAAATATTAATATAATTGTACATTGAGACTTTTTATTTATTCCACAAATTTTATAGTATAATATGACATGTTAGGGTTTATTAAATAAATTTTTTTGAGGTGATAATGTTTTATGACTGTCACAAAAAGCAAATACTAAATTATGTCAAAATTCACATAAATGAGTTTTTAAAAAATACTATATTATTAATTGATTTAATATTATTAAAAATATAATTTTATGTAAAAGGATATAGATAAGATTATATATATCAATAATGAACCTATTTGGGTTATCTTGTTTTTTTATATTATTTTTATTAACCATTTATTATAATAATACAATACTACATGGTAAAAGTAAAACAATTTAACAAAGAGTTAAATAAAAAAGATATGGATAATATGGTGACCTAAACCAGTCTAAAACCAATTGGTTGAGAGTTTTTAGACCCATACCCACCTTATACTAGAAATAAATCCTTTTGGATCCATTATAAATCCAGTACTATTGTATAATAAAATAATATTTCAAACTATTCTTAAAGTGACCCTCACATCTCTTATAAAAGGTTACTCCCCTTATCTTAATTTAACACCTAAAAATCCATTTGGATCGGCCAAACCCTACACAAATGTCCTCCCAAATACCCTCAAATTAACCTATAGGCCATAATTTTATCAAAAATCAAACCTAAGCATCCATTTTGATCAAATCAAATGGAAGCACCCAAAGAAGATGTAATAATTTCATCACCTCTTCCAAAGTTCTTTTCTTCTTACACTTCCACTTTCATTGTTGTTTACATACTAAAATAATATATCCCATAACTAATACATAATTATATGTTATTATAAATATGATATAACCATATTCATTATTATATCAATTCTATGAATTACAAATTCACCATATGTGTGTACGTACAGCTTACCGTCTCCATGTCGCGGTGTAGTTTGTTATTCAGCACTTCATTATTTGGATGGGTATAATAATGTTTATAATTAATTTAAATAATAAATATAACTTTTTAATTATTTTGTATATATGATGCACCATCCAATTTACATACGATTTCACCACTAATAGGATGATATTGTCGCTCGTACGTACATACGAATTACCCTCTCCAAGAACGCGATGAGATTCATTCCCCATCATAACCTTTCAAGAATAATTTTCATTTTATGATTAATTATAATTTTTAAGAACATAATATCTTTCTGGATATGAATAAAATACATTCAATCCATAACAAAATGACTTACATAAAAAATATATAATGGAAAACAAATCAGTTAACACCCGAAACGATGATACTACAGAAAGATCCTTAACAAAGCAATATTAGAAGAACATATGTGATATCATATTTAAGTATGTGGTTAGTGTATATTTTAATAAAAATGATTTAACCAATATAAAAGAGGTTAATGTACCCTCAACCAATTAAAATTACAAGTTAAGGGTTAATTTTACAATCTCTTTATTATCTGAGGTTGTTTATACGTAAGTATCTACTAGGACCTCTTCATCATCCACATCTGTGTTTCTTAAAAATGTATTTCATAAAGAATACTATTTACTAGAGTATGGTTTAAATTCATTTATACCCTTATTTTGACATTTTATAAAATGGTTTTAAAGGAATCATTCCATCACTTTCCAAACAAGGTACTTTATGACCTTTTCATCAAATTAAGAAAAGAATGTTTTTTAACTTATATGGAATGTACGAATATTTTCCGCCATTATAACACCTTCAAAAACATCCCTTACAATCTTATAAATATATTTTTAAAATATATTTTTTCTTTTATAATTACGTGACATCAAAATTATTTCAAAATAGAACGATATATTTCTCTCAAATAGTTTTGATTTCATCTATGTCAATATCCTTTGATGGATTTTACAATTGTTTGAAGTTGATTTATTATGATACAATCTTACATATTGTATTGAATTTTTTGTGATATTTTTAATAGTAGATGTGTAATTTTTATACCATTCTTGGTTAATGTTTAATGTATTAACATTTCATATGCTATTTTTATTACGTATGTTTATGTTATGTTTCTACCTTTTCATGTGAGTAATGCATTGGAATTAGTAAGTGACGGGTTGAGCCCACTATACCTCATCGATGCATCAGTAGGTCTCATGAGACAAACTCGTGTCTTTCCCCATGGTCTTGACAAAATCATATTTTTTTTCTTGTCACGAGCCCTTGACTATGTGGTTATGATGTCTGGCATTATGCATTCCATCATTAAGAAATTGGCTATTGATATTACATGTGATTATTCGACTAGTAGAATGTCCATGTGAATAAGTATATAGAATTATTCGATTTACCTTTTCCATATTATGCTTAAGTTTACGTTTAACAGGCTTTTGTTTTAGTCTTATATATTTTCCTAAATTTTTATTCTTATTTATGAATGTTTATACTATATTGTTATCTTTACTGAGCATCGAAGCTCACCCATTTCTTATATTTTATATTTCCTATGATGCGAAAAAGTATATAACGATTAGTGTGCAAGAATAGGCTAAGGTATATAAGAGTTTTGAAAAGGGACACAACGTTTTTTTATTTCATGATGTAATGTAAAACATATGTATTTATATAGTAAATCAAAGCCTACTAAACCGATCGGTCTTTCGGGACAAGATTCCTTATATCATGCCAATGTTATGTAATAAGGCATCGACTAGGTAACTAGGGTCGGGGCGTTAAAACATTACTGATCCTAAGAAATTATATTGTCTAAATATAGAGATAAAATATATTTTAGAAAATTTTTTAGTTAATTTAACCCTTATATTTTTTTTACCCCCCACCCCCAGTAAACTCGTTTCTAGCTTAACTGTGATAATAAATTTTTAATGTTTTCAAAATTCATTATTGCGAAATATTAAATAGACCTTATTATATTAAATAAACTATTATTATTTAAAATATGGAATTTATTTTACCAACAATAATTAATATATTTTTATAAATTTAATATAAAAATAAAACCCACAAACATGATGAAAAAATGGGTTTTCGAGAAATATATTTTTCAAGCATGAGAAGAGTTTATATTATTTATATGAATAATAGTATTTGTTTTATGAATTAAAATTAAAATTTGTAGAAATATAATATATTAATTTCATTTAGATAATTCCTCCTTATTTTTTTTCTAATTATTTAAAATGGAGAAACATTATCCAATTTAAAAACAGTTTTCAAAAAACCCATTTTAAACCCAAAAATAAACTTATACTAAAATCTAGTATAAATATGATTAAAATATAATAATTTGATTAAATATAAATAAATAATACTTTTGTTTCATTATTTTAAAATATATTCATAATTATACTTTTAAATTACTTATCTTATTAGAAATAAATATTAATTTTACCATGAAATAGTATTTTTCCCTATTCACTAACAAAATTAGTATTTTATAAAAAATACCAAAATTTCCCACTATGTTAATTTTGATATGAAGGTTTAAAAATGGATTTAATTTTAAAAAAAATAAAATTTATAAAATTTATAAAAGTTAATTATAATATTTTATAATAAAAACAATAAAATCATTTTTGAATAAACCATATTTTTTATTAATAAAACAATTTTACTAAAAATTGATTGATTATTTATTAATAATTTATCAATAATTTATATTAGGTTAGAAATTTATATATTAATATTTCATAATTTAGTCAATACTATTCATACCTACCATTTTAACAGCTAATTTATAACGGCCATATTAAAAATAATATTATTTAATGGTTCATTTAAGCTCGGTGTTGCCTGTTTTGTACACTATTGAGAATAGATTTATTTTCTAAAATATATAAGGGTGTTTGAATGAATACTTTTTTTCATTCATGTATTATATTATAAATACTTGTATGACATGTTTATTTGGTAAATTGGAATTTGGGTATCATTAGTCCTAATTCTTAATTTCTTCATATGTGATGCCTTATGAAACATTTTATAACCTATTTTTTCAATGGGTTAATTAATATATGGTGTATGATTTTTTTCATACTTCAATAATATGTAAGTTTAATCATTATGTACTATTTGGGATTGATATTTTATTTAATTCAAATTTATTAGGTAATGTTATATATATCATGATATTATGATGAGACATGGGTGGTTATCATAGAAATATATGGTAGGGGAAATTAGTGGTTTTAATTTCCCATTATATTCTATGAATAGGTGTACAGCCTTTTCATTTATGATTTTAATTTCTTGTTGGATAATGTTTATATATGTTAACCATTTTTATGCTTATTTTTACCACATTTATATGTTATGTCTCTATGACTCATGACTACAGTTTTATAGTTTCAAATTATTATTCCATATTATATATTATTATTTCATGATGATCCTATTATTATTGTGTATTCCTATGATATGATATTTTCCAATGTTCTAATGCCTTATGATAAATTTATATGACTCCACAATCTTATTCGATTAATCCTTTTATTTTATTTGTAATGATATTCCTCTCTATTCTATGATCTGACGATGATTTCTCTATTGAATTTGTGATATGATTTTCCCATTATTGAACATTTTATCTAACCTTTTTTATTTGTTTTCACTTTCCCCTATTGATGTAAAAATTATTATACAAGATATATGTATATTTGAATCTTGTGTGAGGAATAATTTAGAATAAATTTACACAATATCCTTAAATAAATGTTTTATATAATTAATCCCTTAACAAAATAAACCATTGGTTTAAATTTTTGTTATATGACCCGAAAAATTCCGAAATGTATAGTTCTATTTTAAACATTACGAAACCTCATTAAGGGCTCTTATTTAGGTGTGTTCCAGGGGTTTGGAGGGATCTTTAGAGTTTATGGGTTCCTAGAGTATGTGATTGCCTACAACATGCTAATATAATGCAACTAGCTAGGATATTGTAAGATAACAGCATAGTGTAGCTTCTTGGATCACTAACTATCCTTTAATCCCAACACCAGCTAGGTGATGAAGGCCAATGTCTCACTGATGGACTCCTTGGAGAATATTTTTAACTGATTTTTTTTACTTTGGACCCTTTCTCCTTTACACCCCAACATGGGTTTTTCATCATTTCGTGGTCCAGTATCATCCTCTTACACACCCCTCCCACTCACCTTGATTCTAGACGGATCAACCCTTATCCTTGGTTGTTTTGGTTGATGTTTCTTTTGATAAATATATGGAGGTATGTCTATAAGTCCCCTTTCTCCTTTAATTCATTTATATCATTTTCAAGTGATCTCTTTTCGCCTCTTTCTAATATTATCTATTCTCAAGTCTTCTATCATATTCTTTATTTTCATCCATTTTAACATGATTTGACGAAAAATACTAGATATTTGGAAACTTTTATGGATAATTTAGGTGGTCCCTAGACTGGACCCATAGATATATTTTATGTTCTTACAAGGATATGTGTGGTGTGACATTTTGTCTTTGTCATACAAGGACATAGCTTAAATTAAATTATTTAATTATTCCCTTTGTTAAATTACCCTATTAAAATGGGATGAACCCAAGAAAAATAGTGATTCCAACAGAATTCCATTTTCTGGGAATTTGATATTGAAGATATAAATTTTAAATCCAAATATCCAAATGAAATGAAAATGTTATCAAGGAATATCATTTGTTATAAGAACTATTAAATTTTGATTTTAATGGTTAAAAAGAAAAATAATGACTAGATTGATAATTGTTAATATTGAACATCACAATTATCAATGATCAAAAAAGGAACATTATAGCATGATTTAAATCTTTTAAAATAAAATGAAAGGTGGAACTACGATTTGATCAGGGATACGATATCATCTTTTGGAAAAATAAATTTATAAGTGTTACATGTGAATTTTTTTTGTTGTATGTTTTTACATTGGATTAAAAAATGGTGAGATTATAAATTTACATTTATTTCAAAATGGGTAAACTATTGCTTATGAGATGGGTAATAAAGGTTATTTTTTGAATTTGTCCATTTTTATTTGAAAGTAAACTGTAATTTGAATTGATAGATTCTTATATGTAAAATGGGATTGATGCATAAATGTTAAAAAATGATGAGATGGTATGTAAGAAATAGATTGGTTATTTAAAATTGAATTTATAAAATTTCCATGATAATTTAAATTTTTTTAAAAGAGAAATGGTTTATAATGGGCTAAAGGGACCATATGATGTCAAATAATGATGTTTTTTTAATATTGAATTTTAATATGATATATAAAAAACTCTTGTGGGAGGTTATAAATACACATTTAAGGGTGGTCACGAAAACTTCCTTATAGAAGATTGTGAAAACACCCTTTGTTGGGGTCATGATACACTTATAGATAACTCCCTATAGGGATGTCATGAAAAATATCTTTGGGGAGGTTATGAAAAATCTCATATGGGTGTTTATGAAAAAACCGTATGAGTGGTCTTGATACTTATATTGAATTTCCCATAAAAGGCTGGTTGTGGTGCAATATTTTTCATATTCTATGAAAAATGCTCAAAGAAAACTTGTCACTAGTTGAAGAAGGTATGATTAATCGGTGTCATGAACATACTGATTTACGGAGGTATATTCAGATATCAGGTGTTGATGTGGGCCTTATGCATTAGTTGTTATTTACTATTTTTAAAAATTTAGTTAAAAATATATTTTATCACATTCCATCCAATTATTTTTATCATACTGGTTATATTTAGGGTATCCATTAGTGGAAAAATGTTAATTTTTACTCACACCTATATCTGGCCTCCAGGAACCTTGGGTACTAGAGCATTTGCTGATTGATTATGAGTCTAGTCTTGGGCAAGCCCGATTCTTTTGGATTGGCTTACTAGGACCGAGAAGGTAGTCTGGGACTTGGCTAAGTCTTGGGGCCATTTAATGATTTTTTTTCAATGTTTTTTCTTTTATTCTCTGTACATGTTTTATCTTTTATGTCATTTATGTGTTCATATATGACATGTATTACAATTCATTTGATATATCATTATTGATTTTGATAATTTTTTATAGCTTTCAAAGATATAATGTCATACATTTATTTATCTTGATGTATTGTATTACATTATTTTTTTTTTATTATTTTCACTTTTATATGATGGTAGAGTATCCCCCATATACCACCATAGACTCACATTTCTATCTGGTTGCCTTTGGAATACGAGCAGGAGTGACTAAGGTATAGTGGTGGTCATTAGTGAAGGAACTGATTAGTGTTCAGGGGTGGAGAGATGTTACAAAGTTAAATAAAATCATCTTTATATTTTGTTTTGGTATTTGGGAGAGGTATATATGAGATAGGATACTTTTATGACATAGTTTGAAAAATGTTCGTTTTACTATCCACCCCATATATGATGGAAGTCTTTTATTCTAAGGATAAAATTATAGTTTATTCAATTCACTTTTATTCTTGATATAATTTCACCTCTAGTGATACACTTGATTAAGAGGTTATGGATTTGTGGTATTTTATCTCTTAACTAATATTGAAAGAGAGTGTGTTTTCATGTATCATATTACGCATGTATAATTCACATGTAATTTTCTTGATTACCTATGATGGATTTATTTTTACCTAGATTTTAGCATGGTTTAGGTCATTAATGTGTCATCATCCATTTAAACAATGTGTTCTTATATTTGTGTATGGTGGAATCATGCTTAAATGATCCTATAAATGGATAAAAGCATGTTATGTGATTTTTACCTTTATTTTTTTATGGTCTCAACAAAATAAAATTCCAATAACAAATTATATATTGTTTTCATATATAACTTGTAATTGAAATTTAATTTTACTGAGCCTCACTAGTGAAAAGTTATTATTTAAGTAATTGGTTATAAATAAACTATTTTCTTAGTTACCTTGATTATTTTGTAGAATCTTCTAAAAAATTAAATGTAAAACCTATAAATAACTTTCTTCTATAACTTATACATGACATTTCACTTAACTGGGCCCCATGTTATGGAAATTTTCGTTAGAGAAAAATGAAAACTGAAAAAAAATTATTCCTATACATATAAATATATAATGGGGACCTAATGGGTATTTTTTTAGCATTTTCATGGGTAGTTGGGGTTATTGAGAGATCCCAAGTTATGTGGAATCCCTATGATATGATGTATAGAGAAAATCATGGTATTTTTTCTAACAACATTATTATTATGTTTTAATGTTGGGAATCATGTTTATTTTATCATTATCTGGGGTAGGTCATAATGTTCATAGACTGAGTTTCAAATGGGAAAAAATGGGGATAGAGGGAGATCATTGGTTTTTGAACCCTTTATGATGTTGGGTTTATAAGACAGAAAAATACCATGAATATTTTTTTATCTGTTTGAGTTATAGACCTACATTGTAGTATGATGAAAGTATCTATTAACCATATTATTTATTCAAACCTAAGAGTGGGTGATGGATTTTGGAACATCAGATGCCATGTTTCTCATGACGTAAATAGGATCATTACCTATGATTCATTGCATATGTCTGAATTGGATTATAAGACCAGGTGAGATAACCTATTATCATTTGAGGTGTGACTGGGGATAGTGATGAGTTGGGGGTTTTGATAATCGATCATAATGCATGAGAGTATCCATCTTCATAACATAAGTTGTTTTTAAATGAGGAGTATGGTTGAATGCTCTCATATGAGATAGGTGCATGGGGATGTTCTTGGTGAGTAGTAAAGGATTTTGATATTCCTTTAGAATGTTGGTTATTAGGTTTCCTTGTGTTTTGAATTCTTTTAATGGGTTTGTTTAAGGTAAAGTGGATGACTTGGAATGTCTTTAGTATCAAGACAAGTTTTGGAAGGAAGGATCACTTGAATGCCTAGACTTGTTGACTACTGGAGTAGTTTACAATGCGATGGTCAATGATAACCATAGGAAAAAAATATGGAGAGAATATAGTGTTTTATAACTATAAGATCCTATACTTATAATGAGGTGAATTATTGATAAAAAAATTAAACTCCCTCCACTTTGGTTAATGATATGGTTCCTTGATATATAAGGATGTTCTGGGGTGTTCATGAGATTTCATACTGAACAATGTAAGAATATAGGATTCCCTAGGTTGTACGCAAAGTTATCACATGGTTATTAGTAAACGTTCACATAAATATGGGGCCTATAGGGGTAGGTGAATGGTTGCCAATCCTTGAAAGGGGGGATCTTGGAAACCATAAAACTTTGGATAGAGCCATTTTTCACATCCAACACATGGGTTTTCAAATAGTGTTGGATCCCAGGAGATCATACGACCCAGGCACCCTTTTGATAGAGGGTGGTTCATGGTTTGACCAACCGTGCAGCCAAAACATATGCCTTATTAAAGGGGGTGAATTTCCAATTTTTTTCTCTTTGTATTTATGAATCCTCACTCAAATTTCTCCCCCATTATTTCTACATAATCCTTGTTGATGAACCAAACCCTCCAAAACATACAGTAGAATATTATCCCTCGATTATGACCCATTTAGAGTGTTTTTGTGTGAGTAATGAAAGTATGGGTGAGTATAACGCTAATTTTCCTTCTTCTTTTTTGGTTAATGGATCATGTAGTTTTTCTTATCCTTATTAATCCCTAAATATATCTTTCCATTATATTCCACAGTTCAGACTTAAAAGGGTTTTTAAGTTTGAATCAAAGACCAAGGTTAAGTGGTTTTTCTTAAAATAACCTAAGGTAGGTGCTTTGAAATTTATATCCTATAGTTTGGATTCTCTGTTTGAATGTGTCTGTGGTTTTGGGGTGGTATAATATTATTTTCCTTTTGGTATCCTTCATAGATAGTGGCAATAAGGTAATTGAATAATGGATTGAAAGCCTCATGATTCCCATGGAAATATTATGAGTATTGTTTGATTGGGACTATGGAAACCCATGGGGTGGACCACTCCCTTGGACATGAAATATTAGGATTCTGAAAGATAAATTGTGGGGTTTATGATATTAAACCAATGGTAAATGGGATTAAACTGATACCATTGAAATATGGGTTGTTTTTCTTAACTTTAAGAGGTAATAAATTGATTATGGTTAAAGGAATAGATATGATAATATGTTAATGGGGATTGGACTCATGGATAAATGGAATGTAAATGGGAATGAATGGTTTTAAAGTGTTAAATGGTAAAACTAGATTTTTTTTGGTATTTTAGGACATGATTTTTTTAAAGAATCATGGAAATTTGATTAAATGGAAATGTTGAATCCTTTTTGTTTTTATAAAATTTAATGGTTGATGATGATGATCCTAAGTGATTATGATATACTGTAGTGGGATATTGGACTGATGATCCACTCCTATGAGAATTCCAAACTAATAATCTAGGTGTCTATGTGAATAGTAGTTATTTGGGGAATGGACTATTTCTCCAAAACCAAAGGGTATAAACATGGTTACCATATCATGGATGGGATGGTTGTACATGGTGTTCTAAATCCGAGTCAAAATCATAAACTGAGGATCCATCTTTTCGGGCCTATTTCCCTTCTGAAACATGGATCAGACGACTGGCACAGGCTGAAGTAGGTTTGATGAAAATGGTTAAAACAAGGTAAAAAGGAATTGAAGTAATTAGTATGGTAAATTTTAAATTATGTAACCTATTTTATTTTTCATTTCTTATTATTAACTAAAATTATTCATATACAATATTAGATTGGATATTTTTTAGACACCATTGGTAGTGGCCTATTGAGTTTTACTCACACCCTACTCAGTCCATCATTGGGTACTAGAGAAGAATTCATGGTTATAGGTCAGAACAAGGGGAAAGTCTCAATGCTAGAGGGTTTATTCGGGTCTCAAGTATGTGATTGTTTTAGGGAACCAGAATTGGTGTCAGGACCCATTTTGGGGGTTCTTTAGTGTGTCTTTATTTTGGTTTTTTCTTTACACTTGAACTATATGACATGGCATAGAAAATATACTATTTGGTTGTGGGCATGTACCCAATTTTTAGAAACTGTTTTGGGAAATTATAATTATATATTATATTTTTTTTATTATTTCATATATTATCTACTATGTATTAAACTATTAAAGAGGGTGTAGTCTCTTTCTCTGTTTCATTAGACCCTCTAAACTAATCGGCAGCCTTTGGAATGTTGGGAGGTGTGCCTGAGGTCATGTAACAAACCTACTTGAGGCATCAATTAGTGGACCCTAGTTTGGGACATTAAAAGGTTGTATAGGAGGGTTCTTCTTTGTTCTTTATTTTATTTCGTATATGTAGACAAGATATTAGAATGTTTCAGGTCTTGAAAATGAGTTTTTGTATGGGAGTAGTTAACCAATGTCTGGGGGGAAACCTAAGTACCCTGTGTGGGATTGATGTTCTTGATGTTTTTTGTTATAGTTGGATAATATTTCACCTTGACTGATTAACTTTTAGTGTTATATTATTATTTTATGATATTTCATCCATGACCCGACATGGAATGAGTTTGTATATGCATGATTAATTCTAGGAACATAGGGAAACATGTGACCTGCATCATCCTAGGAACATCTGAAAAAAAGGGTTTT
The DNA here is from genome assembly GCA_963277665.1 of Viscum album. Lineage (NCBI taxonomy): Eukaryota > Viridiplantae > Streptophyta > Magnoliopsida > Santalales > Viscaceae > Viscum > Viscum album. Next base: position 1,786,281,245 of record OY728151.1, on the reverse strand, counting down.
GTTAAGGTATGATAATTGAAAGTTCATTTTAATTTTATCTCAATTTTAAAGAAAATGTACCTAATAAAATATTATAACTGTGAAAGGAGTGGTATTACAGCTATGGGGTGGTCAAAATGGCATCTAATGTGAACTAGAGGATGGGGAGTTTGTTTTCCCCTTGTTCAAATGGCCCAGGTTAGGGGTGTTTAGGAATGGTGTTGTGTTTTTGGTTATGCCTGATGGAATAGTGTATGTGGAACTGGTTTTTTATGGCTATTAGTGAGCCCTATTTTGTTTAAATTGATTAAATTATAGGTTATTTTTGTTGAGATGTGTGATTGGAATTATAGAGAGATTCTTCCATGATGATGCCTACTGGTTGGGAAACAAGACGGTACCATTGAGAATGATCCTTTATTAGCAATGCAGGAAACCCCATTAGTTTTTAGGAACATAGGGGATGATCAGTTCTACGATAACCATTCCCATTTTATGTAATTTATGGAGTGAGACCTAGGGTGGGATGTGTCGATCATGTTTGATTTAACAAAGGAGATACAAATACAACACCCTCTCATGTTTCCTAGAGAGTGTGGACCGAAGTTAGAAGAGTTTTGGATTGACTCTATCTATATAATTCTATATCACTTAGAGACCCCACCAGAAGGCGAGCTAATCCGGTGACTTATATGTTGTGGGGACCAATGAATCATTGCTGGGATAATTGAGCTCGAGATGAGAAGATAGAGGGTATGGCATGGAATTATTTCCACGATAAGTTCCTATAAAACATTTACCTAGAGACCATGAGGTAGAGGAAGGATGAGGTGTTTATGTTCTTGAATTAGGGATATATCATTTTGATGGATTATATTGGAAACTTAAAAATCTATAATATTTTTCTCTGAAGTTGGAAGTAGATAAGACAATTATAGCTAAGCGCTTTCAATATGGGATTAGATGTGAGATCAAATCCCAGGTGAATATATTTCTCTTAAATTTTTTTTGATGTTGTGGATCAGGCTCTCATTTCTAAAGGGAACCTGAATGAATCTTCTAGGGGTGGAAAATCATTGTAATTGGGTGATCTGGTTTTACGTATTATGATAATAGTAAGTTCTACTATAAGAGTTTCTATCATGGTATTGGATGAAAAATTAGTCAGGGTAGAGGAACTATCTCCCATGGAAGTAGCTCAATCATCTTCTATCAGTGTTCCAGGACAATCCACCAATTGGGTCAGTGCCCATGAAAACTAGTGGAACGCTAATCATGCTTTAGTATTTTTCATATACATAGGTTTTATATGAACACATAGAATGAAGGTAGTGGTAGAGGATCTAGTCCAGTATAGAGCAATGGTAGGGGTCAAATAGCCTATATCAATCAAAAATTTGGAGATCCACAAGAAGTACCAATTGACCTATGGGATGTGTAGATTTAGGAAAAGTGTGTTCCTATTAGCAGGGTAGTGAAACACTGGTAATTCATACCAGATCCCAATGTATAGGGGTAGGTCAGCATCATGTAGTTCAGCCTGCTCCTAGTTGTGGTGAGGCTAGGCCATCGACTATTAGAGGTATGATTATTGTATCTTCCATGCTTGTTAGTTCTCTACTTGATACATGGGGCTTTCATTCTTTTAAATCTACATGTTTTGTAAATTATTTGGGTCTAGCGGTGGAATATGTCTATGGGTCTATGTTGATTGACACAATGTTGCGAGTATGAGTAGAGAAGATCATGTAATGAAAGGAGTGTGCTATCAAGGTTGGTGGGTACCCATTCCTTTCAGAGATGTTAATGCTCTATATTTTGGGTTTTGAACTAATATTGGGGATGTATTGGTTGGTATTGTACCAATGAAATATCGACTATTACAATGGAAGGATAACGTTTAGGTTTTTCCAGGTTAACACTTATGTTCGTCATGGTGAATTGGATATCTAGGAAATAAATACAGGGATAGTTCATCAATTGTTATAAAATATCAAATACCAATTGTAATATCTTATTCCAAATTATTGGGGAGTATATTGAGATGTATTTCCTCCTTTTTTTGATCGGTTTCAAAATGTGTTCCCAAAAAAAAGTCATGGTTTCCACCAAAGAGAGATATTGAGTTTACAATTGAGATGATACCTAGATCTGAGCCTGTTTCAATTACTATATATATAATGGCACTAGTAGAGCTTAAATAGAACCTGACTTATTATAATAGTTAGATAATAAAGGTTTTATTCTCCAAAGTATTACACCTTGGAGTGTACTGGTCTTTTTTCGATGTAGGCCGATGGGTATCTATGGGTATGTATTGGTTAACAAAAGTTTATTTGGATGACAGTTAAGAACTGATACACTCTTTTTTATATCTATTACCTATTTAAATAGATGAGAGGTGAGTTTGTGTTCTCTAAAATCTAATTGAGGTCATGGTATCATCAGTTGAGGGTGATACCTTCAGATATACTACAAACAATATTCAGGAACCAGTAAGGTCTGTATGAGTTTGTTGTGATTCCATCTAAAATTCCCCAATAGTATTAATGGAATTGGTCAGCAAAATATTCCACTCATGCCTAAACTATTTTTTAGTTGTGTTTAGGAAAAACAACTTGGTGTACTCCTAGAATCATTACGATCATGCCAACCATATTGACATTATCTCGGCTAGACTAAGATAGAATTGGCTATATTCTAATATATACAAGTGTAGATTCATGATTAAAAATGTATATTTATTATGTCACATCATCTCTAAGGAAGGTGTGTTAGTGGAACCAGAAAAATTGATAGCAGTTGTATCTTTGGAGTAACACAATATGTTTTTTGAAATTATACGTTTATTGGGTATGGAGGGCTATTACTGAAGGTTCATAAAGGACATCTCTTTGTCAATAACTCCACTTTCGGGCTTGAACAATAAGGGATTCAATTTTTAATATTCAATAGCTTGTGATAATTCTATTCAGGAACTGAATAAGTGTTTGATTATCATGCCAATTTTTATCCTACGTGAGTTAAGTAACTAGTATACCTTGTTTTGTGATTATTCTGAGGTCGTACTAAGAGTAGTATCGATTTAGGTAGATCAAGTCATGGCATATGGGTCTCAAAATTTTAGGTTTTATGAACAAAATTACCATAAAAAATAAATCATTTTTTCCTCAGTGGTTTATGTGTTAAACTGTTAGTGGCATTAACTGTCTATTGAAAGGTTTATTGTGTATACTGGCCATAAAATCATAATGTTCATCTTTTATCAATTGGATTTGGACCTCTGACAGTGAATATTATTCAAGTATATGCAATATTTTCATTTTGAGTTATCCTATACACTTGGGAAAGGGAACAGTGTTTTCGATTACCTAGTCTAGAATACTCATACTCAAGCAGTTTGGGAGACTAGTTTTGAGTGAGAAATGATGGCCTTCTTTATTTATATAAATATATAGGTTTTGGAGGTCCATGGATACATGAACCTCATGTATCTATTAGATGAATCAACACTTATAATCCAGATCAAGGAGATTCAATATGAGGATCTAGAGCGCATGGACTTGAGGGAATCCTAGATTGTTGGGGAACATCTTCTGACTGGAATGTCGGTGATGAAGATACCATTTATGTTAAAGGATATTTTTATGCCCATTTGTATGCAAGAGGTACTGATGTGTGAGTTTCAATCTTAATAATTGGAGGTTTATCCTAGTTTAACCAAAAATGTATCATTATCTTCATAGATAGTATTGGTGTCTAGGGATGATGAATGAGGTTGCAAGTTTCATATTGCAGTGATATACCTTCCAGCAGGTGAAGCCCGAGCACCAATGGATTTTTGGTATACTACATTTTTTCCATTTTGGAATGAAAATGGGATGAATTCAATATGGACTTCATAGTGAATATTTTGAGGACACCATGAAATATTGACATGATATGGTTAACTTTTAATCGATTGACAAATATTGCACAATTCATACCAATTTGGGATACTTTTAATGTGGACCACTCAGGTAACTTTTATATTCATTGTATTAACCCCTTAACATTATGGTACGTATGTTATAAACCATGTTTTGGTTTTATTTGTTTCATTGTCTAGGTAGGGTTGACAAGGTATTTGAAGGATACCAATAATGGTGAAGTCATAGATTTGTTGGAATCTCATCTTCAACTGGTCGTTTCTACAACCAATTGAAGAATTACACATTGTGTAATATTGTTACACACTATGTAAATCATATAATGAAAATAATTCATATTTAGCAAGAGGTGATCAGTTTTTTAGTGGATATTAGAATATCCAATTACACGGCATGTAACTAGGTTACATGATGTGAAAAAACATAAGGCTTATTTCTTTTTAATAGGAAATATGGCTGAATTTTCATTTGTTCTTCCTCTAGACTTTTGTGATATCAACCTATATCCTTCCTCATGTGATTTTGGGTGCCTCAAACCCATCTAGAACACTTTTTTTGGAGATTGATCATTTTTATAACATTTTGTGTCTTTCCGTGTAAGAATTCTTCATACCTATCTATCTCTTTATCTATTCCTTCCCTATAGTTTTATGGATAATCTTGACATTGATTGATATAAATTCAATGTTTTCTAATCATGAATATAGGTGTGATTCATGTATCTCGGTTACAGTCATTTTTCATATGTTTTGGTGTGGTGAGTGTATGTTATTGGGGTATGTGTATTTCCTCCTTTCCAGAGAACTCTTTTTCTAAATAGAGTCTATCTTGAGTTGTGGACTAGTTTCTAGGATTTCATTGTTTTTTGATCACATTGCAAGAATGTGCGGCCTATGTTTTAAGGTAGGTGGTTTTGTCTCTAGCCTATTTTTTATTAACTTTATTGTTCCATTTTTATAAATTGATTTATAAATAAATTATTATGAAATTGGCATGATTTTTTGTGTGTGTTAAAAAATTATTTGGAAGAAAGTTGATATTCCCAAGGTTTTTTATAAATGAAGTGAAAAGGGTTATTTTCAAATCATTGAATGATATTTGAAAATGAACACATGGGTTTCCTTGTTTAATAGGTGGAAGGTTTAGATTGATCCCATCATCCATTGTGCGTGTTCACTTTAAAAGTGTTCTAATTGTCTTAGATTGTAGATTATTGGATATAGGTATGTATATGATTTTGGGGATTCACATGTTTTGGAGTATCCTGGGTCCTGGAGTGTAGATAATTGTATTTAGGTACTATAGTGAATTGTTCATAGATTTTTGGGTATGATTATTTTGTTATTTGGCTTGTTGTATTCCTTGGTGTTGTGACAACTGTTCTTCTACTATTGTTTTGTAATGCAAGGATTTGTACTATTTTATCCTTTATATGCATGTTTATTCCTGGAAAAGATGATATGGAAAATTTTCTTTGAAATTGATATACCAACTTTTGTTTTAGAATTGTATAAAAAGGGAAAATTTTACCATGTTTTCTATAAAAATTAATTACTACTTATCATTCTATTTTTTATTGGAAATGAGCATATAAGATTTTTTATATAGAGACCTGTTATGGAACACCTAGGTGGGATCCTATTTATCTTGTTATCTCACACCCTACACACCCCTTTGGTAGTCTATAGACCTCTGTATGTCTTTCGATGGAGGGAAAGGCATGGTGTTGTAGTGATACTGTGGGTTTTTTTGTCACCTGAATCTGGTTGTTGGTGGTAAGATGGTGGGAGGTTTCCCACACTAACATATAGAGTAGTTGCTTATTTTTGTATTCCTCTACAGTAGGAATTTTACCTTTACATTTTTATCTACTTTAGTGGTTATTTTTTCCACTTTCTTCTTACGGTTATGGAACCTATATATATATCAGCCTTCAAATGTTTCTTTCTTCATCGATTATGTATATATTTTTCAATGTTCTTCATTTAGGTTCGGTTAAATCGTTCCCTTGGCGTGTTATTCAATGTATGGGTGACATTCTCCAGCCCATGGTGATCAGGAATACACTTCTAGTATGTAACATATGTGTTCGAGTTCTAGTATTAAGGTTAACCCCAGTTGGTTCATTACAAAGTGGTATTATAGGTGGTATGTCCCAAAGAGTCCTTATCATGGGACGTCTATTAGACTAGAGATTGTATTTTCCGAACTTGAGATGTATATTGTGATAAGTTCATTGTCATATCTTACCGTGATATAATCCATGTTTCTATGGGATGTGGGGACATGTTTCTCTAGTGTTGGGATTTATTTTAAATCTCAATTTCTAATTATGGGTTTTTTCGTTTAAACTATTTTTGATACTATTGTCTGGTCATTACCTCTATTTTGGTTTGTAGTGGTAAACAACTGAGACGTCTTCCATGAGTCCCTCGGGAGGGTACAACTGATTCTCCTCAAGTGAATCTACCTATAGATCATAAACTCATCAAGCCTATAGTATGGGAAGTTCATGTTGTTTATTAGAATGTACCACTAGTTTAGAAAATAGTTTTTGAATTAAATCTAAGAGCTGGTAAAGAATAGAGATCGATTATGGGAATTATTACCTGAGAAGTCATTGTCCTTTAAAGGAATGAATGAACCTCATGATGCAGACTACTAGATGGATAGGATTCATCAAATATTCAACTTTTTAGATACACCTGAGAATATCATGGTGAATTGTGAAGTGTTTAGTCCTAAAGGTTTTGATAAGTGATAGTGGGATTCCATAGTCTAGGAAGATAGACACATGGTATTGGATTAGAAATGTTTTAGAACCCTAGTCTTCCAAAAAAAATTTACAGAGTTATGGATGCTAGAAAAATATCTAGAGTTACTCTTTTTGTAATATAGGGAGATTTAGGTGTCATTATACACGAACTAGTTTGTTTACCAAGTCCGTTTTTCTAAAAATGTGGTAAATATTGACCAATTGAAGGCTACAAAGTACCTGTAGGGTTTGGGACTAGATATCAGATCATTGGTATTTATATTAAATATTTCTACCTATTCCAAGATGGTAGACAAAGATATGATAAAAGATATGAATATTGCATGCAAGGTTGGTTTTCCACCTCTTCAATTCCACCCAAAGGCGGCTTCAGTGGAACGCATGGGAAGAAGAGGAAGTGGAAGGATAATCAAAAGTATAGTGGAAGTGGGCCTCAATAGTGAGCCTCCTCTACACTGTCTGTTATAGCCAGTAGTGTACCTATAACTTGAAATCAGTGTGGAGACATCAGATAAAACAGATGTTATTTTCAAATGCCTACATAGATTTACAAAAGCTATGGACTTGTTGGTCATTTACAATTCTTCTGTCAGGATATGTCTACACCTCATTATTTTTAGGGTTTGTCGACTCCAAAGGATACTGTGGGGTAGTCATATGCTTTGCAAACTATAGGGATCTAGCCATAATAATCAATAGTAAATCCCTTTTACAAAATATATGAGTGTTCAGTGGAAGTCAATCCAGGTCCAATGATAGTGAGAGGTACTATCATTATTGGATATTCCATAGATATTTCTTTATTTGATATTTTTTCCTCCCACTCATTTATATCTGTATTTTTTGTTAAAATGATTAAACATCCAATGGAAATTATTTAATTTGTTATAGAGTTAGTGACACCCATTGGTAAGAGGAAAGAGCATGGTTTTCTGTGTCCTTGTTCCTTAACAATAACTGATAGGAAATTTTTTTGGGATTTTTTCATTCTTGATTTGGATCTATTTGGTGTCATCAATAGTATCGATTGTCTAGTCAGTAATCAAGATGAGGTTAATTATTATCATCAACATGTTTCGTTTCTGGCTACTGATGGGAGCTCTTGTGTGTTTTAGGGGGAGTGCGACACGAGGTATGGTTGTGCATGGCCTCCCATACATGATATTAATAGTTTGTAATATTCTATTATAATTGATACTGATGATTTTTCTTCTATTGATTATATTCTCGTTGTTGTTTAGGACTTTTATGATGTTTTCCCTGATGAATTTTCTAGTCTTCCTTGAGAGAGAGGGGGTATATTTTACAGTTGTATTATTTATATGGATGTAGAAAATATCAATAACTTCTTATTGTGTGGAATTGGTGGATTTAAAAGAGATTTAAATTTAGTTAGATGACCAGTGGGAAATAGGTTTTCTTATCTCTAGTGTTTCTCCATTGTCAAGCCCTATATTCTTGGAAAGAATGCAGTTGGTTCACTTCAATTGTGTGTGGACTATCAGAAGTGTAACTAGGTAACATTTAAGAAGTATTTTTTTACATGTGTGAATGATTTGTTGAATCTATTAAAAGGGTAAAATTGGTTTTCAAATATTGATCTCTGGTCAGGTTCTCATTAGCTCAGAGTTCAGGAGTCTGATATGAAAAATACAGCTTTTAGGAGAAGGTATCACCATTATTAATATCTTATGATTCCTTTTGTTCTGATTAACACTATTAATGATTTTATTGATCTGATGAATTGGTTTTTCTATCAATATCTTGGAACTTTTAGGAATTTTTCATGGATGATATTCTAGATTTTCTGAAATTTGAGATCAAGCATGATCAGCATATGAGTTTGGTTCTATAAATTATGTAAAGACACTATTTATATAAAAAGCTTTTGAAATGTTGTTCTGGGATTCAATAAGTGAAGTTATTAGGGAAAATGATTTCTAAACATAGCTTATCAGTTTATCCAAAATAGTTGAAGGCCATCTTAACATGGAAAGAACAACAAAATGTCTTTAAGATTCTACGTTTCCTAGGTCTTACTAGATATTACCGATAGTTTCTTAAATATTTCTCTAAATTGGCATCACCTTTGACAATCCTTAGTATGAAAACATTGAAATTCACCTAGGATATGAAGATTCATTATTCCTTTGATGAACTAAAATGAATTTTGACATCAAATCCTGTCCTAATCTTACCGAAGCCCGATAAGGGATAAGTGGTGTTTTGTAATGCTTCAGGTGCTTTTTTGGGTTGTGTGATTATACAAGATGATCATGTGGTGGCCGAAATCTCCTTCATCTCTAACTACATGAGAATAATTACACCACTCATGACTTAGAGCTTATTGTGGTTATACATGTGCTTAATTGTTGGTGGAACTATCTTTTTTAGGGATAGGTTCATAGTCTTTTCTAATCATAAGAGTATGAGAAATATTGTTTCTCATAAAAACATGAATCATAGATAGAGAATATGGTAATAATATCTTCATACATATGACCTAAATATCTCTTACACCCCCAGGGAATCGGAATGTTATTGTGGATGCTTTGTTCTTGAAACATTCGAAATAGGTAGTGAAAGAATCATCGGATGAGTGGAAGTTGATGGTTCTTTTTCCAAAGTTTCACAAAGGAGTCCAATAATCAGGGGAAGATACCTCTTTGACCAATGTTCAATTGGACATATCTCTTCTGAAGTTGATTCTTCAGGAAAAATAGATTGAAGATGAGTTCTATGGAATTAAAGAATATTTTAAAGGTGTGGATACTATTATTGAGTGGTCATTCTACAAAGATAATGTTATTTTCTTTAGGAATCATTTTTGGGTACCAAAATTAGTAAGGAGTGTTTTTATGGATGATTTTCATACTTCCTAGTTGGTAATGCACCCCTGAACCTTGAAGAGAATCTATGAAATGCGGTAGAAATTTTGGTGTCTTGGTATGAGATGGGAAATTTTTGAGTTTGTATATCATTTCTATACATGCCAATAAGTAAAATTAGAGCATCAAAAACCTTTGGGTTTGCATCATCCACTTCCAATTCCTTCTAGGAAGTGGGATGATACCTCTATATACTTTGTGGTTGGGTTTCTATATAACCAGAAAAGGAAGAATGTGATATGGGTTTTTATTGATAGACAGATGAAAGCATATCACATTATACCCATTCAGGACACACCCAAAGTTGAAGAGGTTGGAAATATCTATGGGAAAGATATTTATTGGTTACAAGGAGTTACATCTTCTATATTTATAATAGAGATCCTTGGTTAACTTTCCCACTTTTGGAAAGGTCTTCGAAAGGCACTAGGATCTCAAGTTCATTTGAGAACAACATATTATCTATAGTCAGATGGATAGATATAAATATCTATAAATATTCATGGAAATATGCTTCACTCTTGGGTTCTTGACTTTTTTGGGTATTGGGATGATCACTTGGGGATAGATGAGTTTTCTTATAACAACAGTTACTAGTCCGTGATGAAAATGGATCCTTATGAGGACTTGTATGTTCGGCCTTGTAAATATCTATTATGTTATTCAGATATTGGTGAAAGTTCCTTGATTGGAACTATCATGGTTCAAGAGATGACATAAAATATTTTTTTAATTCATCTGAGTATTTTGACGGTATAGAGAAGGTATAAATCTAATGTTTATTATTGTCATTGACCATTGTAATTTTCAATTGGTGACTAGGTGTTCTTGAATGTTTCACCTTGATTGGATCATTGATGTTTTTGGAGGTAAGGGAAACATTCTCCTCATTTTTTGGGACTATTAGAGGTCTTTGAGCAGATGGGGAAAGTTTATTACTGATTAAAACTTCTACCAAAGCTGATGGAGATACAAAATGTATTTCTTGTATCTCATCTTCAAAAGTATCTATCTAATCCATCTCATGTTCTAAGCTAGCATGATATTCAAGTTGAGCCTAACTTATCCATGACTAAGTGGATAGTTAGGATGGTTAATTCTGAAACCAAGGTACTTCATGAGAGGAAACTACCTTTGGTTAAAGTGCTATGGCAGCATGGTTCTGATTCTCAGGATACGTGGGAGTTTGAGGAATTGATGAGAGAACAGTGGACTCATCTTTTTGGCATGGAATCTTATTCATATTATTTCTAGGTATGGAAATATTTTATGGTGGGGAAGATGTAACATAATATTACTTTATGATAGGCATGTTCTATACCATGTTGTGTTTTTATTTTTTCCATTGTCTAGTTATGGTAGAGAATGTATTGGGAGGATACCTATAATGGTGAATTCATTGATTAGTTGGATTCTCAGCCTTAACTAGTCGTTTATATAGCCTATTTAAGAATTATACATTGTGTAATATGGTTTTATGCCATTTAAATAATAAAAAAAATAGTCAGAGGTGATGGGCTCTTCAGCAGATATGAGAATTATGAATTACATTATGTGTAACTGGGATACACGTCGTGAAAAAAACCCCAAGTCTTGTTTTTTTATCTGGATTTATGGATGAATTTTTATTATTTCATGTTCCAAACTTCCATTATTTTGACATAGATCCTTACCCTTGTGACTATGGGATCCTCCAACCCCTTCATACCTTTTCGTTTGGTGATTTATCATTATGGAGACCACGGTGCATCTTTTCGGGTAAGTGTTCTCCATACCTTTCCATCTGTTTCTCTATTCCATCCTTGGATTCTAATGGATTTTCGTAATTTTGATGGATATAAGATCCATGTTTTAAAATCATGAATCTAGGTGCGATTCTTGGATCTCCGTTACGGTCATTCATTGCTGGTTTTGGTGCGGCGAGTATATGTTCTTGAGGTATAATTATTTCCTCCATTCCACTAACCCCTTTTTCTAAATTGAATAAATCTTGAGGTGGGGATTGGATTCTAAGGCTTTTTTTTCAATGGATCCCATTGTGAGCATGTGAAACCTATTTTTTTAGGTATGTGGTTCCATCTATAGCCTATCTTTGATAAACTATATTTTTTTGTTTTAATAAATTGATTTATGAATAAATTAGTATTAAATTAGTATGATTGTTTGGGTGTGTTGAAAATGGATTTTGAATAAAATTTATTTTTCTTGGGATTTTTAAAAATGGAATAAAAAGGGTTATTTTCAAAGCGTTTAATGATTTTTGAAAATTAGCATGTGGGATACCATGGGTACTAGGTGGAAGGTTTACCTTGAGGCCATATTCTATTGTGGGGGTTCACTTTTGTGGTGTTCCTATTATCCTATAGTGTATATTATTGGATCTTGGTACGTATATAATGTTGAGGTTTCACACACTGGGATGTCTCCCTAGTCCTAGAGTATAGATAATTGGCTTTAGGTACCACAATGCACTGTTCATTGATTCTTCGGTATAAGTAGTCAGCTGTCTGACCTATTGTATTCCTTGGTGTTCTAATACTTATGTTGCTATTTCTGTTTTGTACTAATATTTTTTTATTATCTTAGTCTTTATAGGCATGTTTATTATTTTGAAATATGATATGTAAAATGTGCCTTGAAATTTATATACCTTATTTTGTTTTAGAACTATGGAAAATGGTAAATTTTTACCATGTTTTCATTAAAACTACTTGATTTCTTATCATTCCTTATTTTATTTGAAATGAGGATATGGGTAATGTTTTACAAAGACTTATTATGGAAAAACTAGTTTGGATACTATTGATCCTATTATATCACACCATGTGCACCCCTTTGGTGGTGTGTATACCTTTGTATGCCTTTCAATGTAGGGAATGGAAAGGCACTGCAGTGAGGTGGTGGGTTTTTTTGTCAGATGATTTGGGAGGTTGGTGGTGAGATGGTAGGAGGTTACCCACATTATCACATAGATTAGTTTATTTTTTTCATTTTCATTTATAGTTGCACTTTTCCCTTTCATTTTGTAGCTAATTTAGTGGTTGTTTTGTTTCATCCTTCTTCTTATGGTTATGGAACCTATAAATATCAGTATTCCAATGTTTATTTCTTCTTTTATTATGTATATATTTTTACATGTCCTTCATTCAGGTTTGTTGGAATAATTCCCTTAGCGTGTTGTTCTATTCCTTGGTTCTTTTCACCATCCCATGGGGATCAAGAATGTACTTCGGGTATGAAACGGATCGGGTTAGGTTCCAAGATTGAGTCTAACCTATGTTGGTTTATTAAATTCTGTAAATAGTTTTTTTTCATGGAGTTACTCAGTGTATCATTTCAAATCAAAATTTTTTATTCACTTCATGATTCTATAAATTCTTTCAGATGGTGCTCGGTACCTATGAACTTTGGAGTATGGATGTCCACCCGTAGATAGACAGGCAATCTGAGGATACTATCAATGTGCTAGAGGTAATACTGAGAGTATATGTTCTTGATTTTGGTGGAACCTGGGAAAATAAAAAGGAACTTATGGGCTTCTCATGTAACAAAATTTACCATGAAACTATTCATATGGGACAATATTATGTTCTCTATTTTAGTTCATGTTGACCCATATTATGTTGGATGGAGGTTGGGGAATCAAAATTTGATGGGGATGAGTCTCAGGTAGAAGACATCAGAACAGGTTCATTTTATTCAGAAACATATAGATATTGATCAGAGTAGAATGAATTCATATTCATATCAACGTTGTCGACCGCTAGAGTCTGTAGTGGGTGATCAGGTGTTTCTTTGGGTGTCTCCAAGGTTGGGTCAATATTGGATTCGGAAATAGGGAATATTGGCGCCCAGGTATGTGGGATCATTCGAAATTGTGGTGAGGAGAAATTTGTTATATACTGGTTATCTCTTCAATAGTTGTATAGTGGAATGAACAATTTTTTTATGTGTCGTATATTTGGTAGTATTACCCCAACCCTTCTCATGTGATCATTGTTGATGATATTGTTCTTGCTGATGATGCATACTTTTAGGGGCATCCTATTCTTATTGTGGACCATAATGAGAAAATCATACAGGGTAAGACCATTTTATTGGTTATAGTGTTATAAAAGTATGGTAACATTTAAGAGGATACATGGGAGAGGATAGAGGATATGGGGGCCTAGTGGCCTGATCTTTTTACATTGGAGAAGTTAGTAGTACTTGGGTGGGCAGTATAAGGATGAGATTTTATAAGGTGGAGATGTTGTTAGATCCCAGACATCTAATGAGGTTTTTTCATTTTAATTTTTTTTCTAAACTCCCACTATTTTGGTTAACTAGATTGTTCTTGGGTATATAAGGATGCTTGGGGTGTTATGGGGTTTCGAGACATGAAAAAAAGACAAGATGATTCTTTGGTCAGGGTTCACTGTGGGAACATGGTTAGTAGTAACCATATTCCTTAACTATGTGGCCAGTAGGGGGTGCATGGTAGAAAAATGGTTCAAGGGGGAACCTGAAAATCATGTGAATTTGGATAGATTCACTTTCCATGGACATAGTAGGTTTTTCAATATTTTTGGTATCCTAGGATATCGTGCGGACCAGAACACCTTTGGAAAGAGGGTAGTGCACAGTAGTCACACGTTTTGGCCAACTGTGCGCCTCATTAAAGGTGTTGAATTTCCAATTTTCCCCCTTAATATTTACTAATCCTCACCCAAATTTCTCCTCAATTATTCTTACAGTACCCTTAGTGATGAACTGAACCCTTCCAAACATCAAAAAGAACATTCTCCCATGCTTTTAATCAATTGGGAGAGTTGTTGGTGCATACTGATGCTTTAGGGGAGTCTAAAACTCCTTTTCCTTATTTTTTCTGATTAAGGGTTTGTATAGTTTTTCTTCTCATTTAGAATTCATAAATATGAATTTTCCAGTATATTATTATGTGGGGTGTTGAAAGGGTGTTTGATTTGGAATCAAAGTTCAATTTCAAGTGATAATTTTTCAACAAAAAAAGAGGTATGCGGTCTAAAAATTATATCACATTGTCTTGATACCCTATTTGATTGTGTATGTGGTTGTGTGGTGGTATAATATTTTTGTACTTTTGGTATCCATTATAAGAAGTGGTAATTATGTAATTTAATGAAGAATTTAAACCCTCATGATTCTCATGGAAATCCAGCAAGGATTACTTTAGTGGGAATATGGAAACCCATGGGGTGAACCACTCCCTTAAACAAGAAAGATTCTGATTTTGAAAGATAAATTGTGGGGTTTATGATATTAAACCAAAGGTAAACAAGATTCACCAAATAACTTGGAAGGACGGGATGTTTTATTAACTTTAATATTTAATTAATTGATGTTGGGATAATGAATGGATAAGATAATTAGCTAATTGGTCATGGCCTCATTGTTAAATGGATTAAGAAGGGTAATAAATGCTTATAATTTGTTAAATGGTAAAACGGTATTATGTTGGGAATAGAAAATGTGATGATTTTAAAGAAGAAAATAAATGTGATTAAATGTAAATGGTGCACCATTATTGTTTTTTTTGTAATGAAATGGTTGGTTATGATGATCTTATGTGATTATGATATATGGTTGCAGGATGTTGGAATGATTATCCACTCCTATGGGTGCCCAAAATAACACTCCAAGAACCCTCATTCATTGTTGTTATTTTGGGAATAGAATGATTCTCCTAAACCCAAGGGTATGGACATGATGTTCCATATCACGGTTGGGATGGTTAGACATGATGTTCCAAGTCCTTATTGGATTCGTGAACTGAGGCTCCATGTTTTTGGACTTTCGACCTTATTGACACATGGCTCAGATAACCGGCACGGACTGAAGTAGGTTTGTTGAAAATGGGTAAAACACTAAAAATGAAATGAAAATAATTGGTATAATGAATGTTAAATTGTGAAACCTATTTCTATTTTGATGTTTTATTATTAACTACAATTATGCATACAATGTGTTAGATTGGTTAACTTTCAGACACTCCTATTGGTTACTACTAAGTTGTACTCACACCCCTCTCAGGCTTTCATTGGGTACCCGAGTAGACTTAATGGTTATAGGTCAGGATTTGGGAAATGACTCTATGATTGAGGGTTGATTCAGGGCTCAGGTATGTTCATGGATGTGGTAATTTGATTCATTTTCAGGACCCATTTTATGGATTTATTTAGATTGTCTTTATTTTGGATCTTCCTTTACAATTCGAACTATATGACATGGCATGAAATATTTACTATTTGGTTGTGGGTATGTGCCCAGTTTAGGAAATTCTATTTTGGAATGTACAATTATTTATTATGTTGATATATTATTTCTTATCTTATATGTTGTGTCTTTCTCTGATAAAGAGGTTAATGTCTCTCAATGGGTTTCATTAAACCCTCATTGCTAGTCAGTAGTATCTATTTTATAATGAGGTGTACTTAAGGTCTTATAACAAACTCTCTCAGGGAATGGGATAGTGGCCCTTGATTCGAGACTTTTCCAGAATGAACCTTGGGTTATGAGTGGTTGTGTTTATAGCTTTATTTGGGTGAGATTCATGATTTTGAAGAGTGTTGGGATAAAAGTTTTCTTGCACAGACTAGTATGCGGTGTAGGAATAAAAATTGGATAAGGAGCATGATATAATTTTTTATGGTTTGTGACTCACTAGAATTTGATTCAATCCCTAATTTTTAGATTTCATAGGAGTGTAAAACCCTTATGATTTGATGATATAAATAATAAATGTGCATGTTATAGAATCATTGTTTTGTTTGGATTATGTTTCGGTTGGTATGAGAGTATACACCCCTAATTATTAAATAAGAAATCATTCATTTGTGTTGGATGGGGACTAATGCTTGTAGGTATGGCAGCATGGGTCCATGGTTGTGAATTTTGAGGTCCATATAGTGACATTGGGAATATATATGGGTTAAGGTGTAGTGGCATGTTTGATATAAGCATGAAAATTATTGTGGGTTAACATGATGTATGGATATTGTATAGAAGGAGAAACACACATGTCATGATGATGAGTTTTTTCATGGTCCTACTAATTAGTGATATAAGTACGGACATATGGTGGGCAGTGCACTATTTCTATATTGAGAGTGTGCCCATGGTTTTGAATTAAATTTCTTTCTATGTCATTGATTAAATTCCTGGTAAGCTTGGAATGGGTGGTGGTTGGTGTACCATGGTTTCCATCAGGTATGAGTGGTGTGATCATATCCATTCATTTCAGAAGGAAATTAATGGAGGATGGTTTGTCAAAATAGTGATAGTAGTCATTTGTTGGATGAAATGACTTTGGAATGTTAGTGTACAGAAGAATCTTGTATTATCTAGTTTGGTTAAGATGATAACATTTGGGTTTTGGAAATGGTGTTTTTTGGGATTCTAATTTTTAGCATCGGAACTAAGTAATAATTTAGTGATCTAAGTAGAATTCATATCGAGGGTGTATTGGTGATCATGGTAAAACATGATGGTGGTTTGGGTTACTTGACGGTAAGTCCATGGAGTGAAACTACGAATCAATTTTTTTACTAGGTCGACCTCAGACCAATCTCTTGAGCTGATCTGTTTCCTAGCCCAAAGGGAGTTCCCAATCTCCATGGGATGGAAACTAGTGGCGAGAATCAACAGAGTAAAAAAGGGAAGAATTTTTTCCAACATAAATAAATTAACAGAGTAGTGTAATGTAAACATATAAACCTAATATATATATATATATGTGTGTGTGTGTGTGTTTCAATATCCAAGATGAACATATTTTATACAAAACATTAAATACAAAAACTAAACAATAAAACCAAACTAAACCTTATAACCACACATCTCCATGTGACCTTGAGGGTCACTCTCCAATACCAAGAAAAAAAATTTCCCATGGTGATCAGTAATGTGTGGAACCTGTATCACAATCTAAAAACAGCAAAATCAAGAGGCATGGGTATTAAAACTCATTAGGCATGCCCAAACAATCTATTCACAATGCCCTTCCTTTATAATAAAAGAAAAATCAACTTCATGTTTCAAATACAATATATAAAAGTAATTTATTTCCACACACTTTTCCACTTTTAAAATAAATACTGGCCCATTTTCGATTTTCCATTAAAACCCGCATCTTTTTTACAAGAAGGATCCAATTACATTTTCACAAAGGAAATTGATTCATTCATTAAAAAACCAAATAAAGATGACATAAAACATTTTTAAGGTAAAACATTTCTCTATAAACACTAGAAAATCAATTTATCATTTTACAAAGAATCTACAATGTTCAAGAACCAAGAACAACTATTATACAATAAGGGAAATGGTGAATATCACATAAGAGTAGCCAACTAATCACACATCTCAATCATCCATCATAACTAACCAAGTCCCTATAGACATGGTTGAACCTCGGTGCTCATGAATAAACAATAACATGCTAATATATGATGAATCATCTTGGAAACCTTACCTCCTTTAATGACATCAAATTTCCCAACATTCCAAGCCACACCCTTTCTAGTACAGAAAAAGGGGAACTATCCCATAGTAATAAAACACAATATGTTTCCATGTTATCAACCACTAGTCATAGTGTAATCTTGACTAGGGCAATAATATCTCTCTAAAAATTATCTCGATATTCGAGGTTCCCATGTCAAGATGTATAAAGAAGAGGGTGATCTTATAAAATCCAACAGAGAATAGAATCACATCTACATATATCATTATTTCACACAACATATATCACTTGAGTCTCCCAAGTATCAATTTATTTCCTTACACACATAGATATCAATGGAGTCCACACCGAGGATCTCCCATTTCCATACCAACTAATGGGTAATAGGACTCTATAGTGTGGAAATCCTACTCATTCCATATTTATATAAATATGGAAAGAGGATTATCCAATGAGAGTTTTCATGATAAACACTTTAACTATTTTCACAAAAGTTCCTAACGGGCCTCAAATATCATTTTACAAAACCACCATTTTAAACGAAAAAATTCCACCATTCCAAAAAGGATTAAATACTCCATTTACCATTTCACAACCATTCCATAAATCCCCATTTGGAATAGTCATACCACATTTTAAATTGAACCCATTTTCCAAAAAATTCCAAAAGGGTCATTAACCACCACCACATTCCAAACCATTTTTAACATCCAAATACACTATTCCTTCAAACAAAAAATACTTTAAAAAACCATTAAAAGAACACAATTTATCATTTCACATATCAAAAATAAATTCAAACTGTAAAACCATGCTTTATATATCACAAAGAACATGAAAAATCCAATCGGGCATTTCATCGAACAATTCGTGTGCAATATTTAACAAAAAAACAAATTTATCACAGAATAAGGTAGTAATCACTAATTTTCACACCAAAAATCATTTCAAAGATCACATATCACAATTTTTAATAATGTTTAGGTCCAAAAATCAAGAAACCAAGGAATCTTAAAATATAAAGTCAAGTGAAAAGGGAAACCTACCTTAATCTCACAATGCTTCAAAAATGCACACTTAAAAGCAAGGTTCCAAGAGAAAATATCTACCATGATTAAGCATTAACAAACACCTCCCCCCCCCCCCCACACACACACAATAATATTAGACCCACATGACCATGGGAGGAGGAGACCTCAAGAGGAAATAGAATTAAGAAGAAGAGTGGGAGATATGGGAGGATTTCCATTGAAGATATAGCCCAAAACCTTGAATAAATATTAGATATACACCATGAGGAGGACGAAGCTTGGACAAAAAGTGGGAAGCACTGCTAGGGTCACACAAACTAGGGGGAGGAGAAAGAGGGAATTTTGGGTTAAAATATTGAAAGGGGTAGAGATGGAATTTCACCATTTTTAAGATCTAGGTAGCTTACATAGTATGGCCTCAATGTTTAACAAACCATGTTCCAACTGGGTGCCCCTCACTAGACACACCTGGGTACCCACATGGGCTAGCTACACAGTCTCCAAATATTGATCCAACCATTTCAAATCCCATTTTCCAGATAAATAACCTCCTTGCACACTTTCTGCATCGTTTAACAAGCCATGCACAAGTTTTTCACCATGCCTCTTCGACCAACACTTGATCTTCGTGGTTTCTGGGATCATGTTGCATGGTTTTCCCAAAACATACATTGATCATGCATCTAGAGAAAAACACTCCAAATCTAAAACATTAAACCCTTCACACCCAAAACTAGAGATCCAATCCCAAGGCCAAAATATAAATTGTATCAGAGGTCAAAAATAAAAATCTGGATGTAACAATTCTCCCCACCATTAACACTTTTCCCCCTAGAAATCAAGAACATTTCCCATTTGATCAATCAGAGACTAAGGGTTTCCAAAACAGCATAATCCAACCAAATGAACAAACACATCTCAACCACTCCCAAATGGATCATAAATAACTTTCCAAAAAAACAAAAAATTGAAACCACTTCCCATTACATAATGGGAAAGATCAAGCCACAATATCCCCAACCATGCCTTAGACATGGTCGTTGAACATACTAAAAATCCCAGTGCCCACCCAACCTGATAGGAAACTCTTAAATCAAAAAACATTAAAATAATTCCACGTCATATCGGACCAACACCTGAACAAAATAAAATTCTCAATACGGGAGTCTGGAACAGACTCCCCACTATTAGGAAATATCTAGCACCGATTATTTACAGAATAAACCACAACAAGACCCGTGATGGGTATCCCCACCATTAAAACCAACTAGCTTGAACCAAAAACATAGTTCAACATAGGAACTTTCCCACATAGTCCAATCACTCCCACCACAAGGGGGTCCTTCCAAAAGAAACTCAACAAGAGCATAAATTAAGTCATTATAAGGAAAACTATGGAAGATAATCTCAAAATATATCCATTCCATCACTCAATACAAAACTAAACTAAGGTCCCTCCACCCCAGGGATTTCTGACTATGTGCCAACTTCACTCTAGGACCTATAATTAGATCCCTGATATTTGAAGCATCTTCTTCCTCATAGTTAGGAGCTGTTAATTCCTGATTAGAACCCTTTCTTTCTACCAAAATAGGGATTTCATAGGATAAAAACTCAACTTTCTCCCTTTAAAAAAACAGTAGAGATGATAAATGAAACATAAAGCACCTCCAATCATGAGGGTTTGAATTTATAACTTTCAAAATATAAACACACTTCCATTCAAAAAGGAGTTATTTGGAGATCCAAAACATCCCCTTACATATAAAACGAAAGATAACACAATTGGGAATATCCTCCATACTAGAAGGAAACGTTATGAGAAAAGGGACCGTAAATAGGCCAAACAATCACTCAAGTCCTGTAGACTATCTCTACATTGCTTCCTAGAAACACTACAATAAAACCATTGTGAGTGGACTAGGCGCCCACTAGATTGACAGGTCTTCAGTGCACTCAATAATGAAGAATTATTATGATCTTTATTGGCAAATTGATTGCACACCATGATCCTACACTTGCAAGAAGTGGATGAAAGATCTTAATCTCCCTTGATTTAATGACCAGAACCTACAGCTTTAGGTTGATCCCTCATCCCCTTAATATAATTCTCCTCACTTCTCCTAGGTACTGAAGGATGGATGACCACCTCAGTTACTCCTATAAACATAGCTTCAACACGAATGGATTACCTCACCACATAGGTAAATGAGGTTATATTGAGCTCCAATACCTTCGACTACAGATCAGGATGAATCCCACAAATGAAATCCAAATAGTTTGATGAATCATGCACAACATTTTTCAGAACATATAGATCTAGGTCTATAGATATATCATAGAACTTAAACACCGACCCATAACCATATTGAAGATACCACTTCTCTATTCCCTTCCTTACCTTTTTCAGCTTCATAAAATATAGAATGAAGACCAATGCCTTGAATAACTTCCATGAAAGATCCTTACAAGTCTTTTTCTGAGATATTGACTTCAACCATTTCTAGGGTGAACCTTTAAGTATGAAAGTATCAAAACAAACCATCAACGACTCAGGAAACGTAATGAGGATAAAGTTCCTTTAAATTTTTTACATCCACTATTCTACTTCAAGAGGATCCACTAGACCAAAAAATATAGGTGGTGTAACACCCCAATCGTCCAAAATATGTTTCCCTTTGAATAATGCAATAGCTTGAATTGTACACAACTTCAAGATTCTAACACACCGCAACCAATCAAACTAGTTGTTATAAATAGTAATACCCACTTTTTAAAATATTATAAATTTTATCTATCAAAATTGACTTAATTTTTGGATTCAAAATATAAAAATTATCTTAGGGTGAATTTTTGGTATCTTTTTGAAAACATTAAATTTTTTATGAATGGTTAAAAACATTGTGTTATTGATTAAAAGAAAATTTTTAATTTAAATATTTATTTATTTTATTTAAATTTATTTTAGTTCATAATAGATACATAATACCTATATATGTTCAACTTAATTCATTGTATTCATTTAATAATAAGTTTAGATATATAAAATTTTATCGATCTTTTTACCGTATTTTTCCCACCTCCTAGGAGCATTTTCATATTTGTATAAAACATAAATTTAATTATTCTATGAGTTGAATTTAAAAAACATGAGTGACATGGTAAATATGTAGGTAAAATGTGGTTCAATAGGAAGAAAATAATTTTTATGAATAGTAACTTTTGACTTTTATTTACCACGGTTAAAAGTAAATAGGGTATTTAATGGTAAAAATGATATCATAATTACCCTAACACGTGTACTAATACTATTGGATAAGTATAATTCGACCAAAAACATCATTAGGAATAAAATATGATCCTCTTTGGTCTTCTTGGATTTGATGAGGACATTAATTATTATTTTATTTAAAGAAGAGTTAAAAGAGTTAAAATCAAAGTTTAATAACTAAACCATTTTCAATATAGGGTTATACATAAGATAAATTCGAATATACATATTCATTAGAAATATAAAAATATTTCCTATATAATGGTATTTTATTTATAATTTTTAGACATTATATAATTAAATTTATTTATGACACAATGATGATGTAGTAATTACCTTATTAGTGAAAGATTAAAATAATTGATATTATAAATATCCAAATAAATCTAATTTGAGACTTTTAATGAATTACACTAATTCTATAGGTTAATATGACACATTGGAGTTAATAAAATGAATTTTTTTTGAATTAATAATGCTATTAAGAATTTAAAAAGAACAAAATACCAAATAGTTTCAAAATTGACAAAAAAGAGTTTTTAGAACAAATATTGTATTATTAATTGATATTATATTCCTAAAAATATATGGTTCAAAAAAGAGCCTAAATAATATTATATATGTCATTAATTAACCACTTGAGGTTCTCTTGGAAGTTTATAGTATGTTTATTAACCATATAATATTAAAATACAAAGAGACATGGTAGATGTCAAACTATTTAACTAAGAGTTAAATCTAAAAGATAAGGTTAATATGATGAACTTAACCTCTCTAAAACCTATTAGTTTAGAGTTTTTCGACCAATCGCCACCTTAGACTTCAAATAATTCATTTTTGACCCATTATAAACCGAAAATTATATTATTATAAAACAATATTTCAAGCTTTTCCTGAAGTGACCCTCACCTCTCTTATAAAAGGGCACTTCCCCTTATCTCAAATTCACACATTCAAATCCATTTGGCTCGTCCAAACCCTGACCAAATATACTCTAAACTATCGTAAATTCATCCTAGAGGCCTTCCTTTAGTCATAAATCCAACATAAGGATCCTTTTGATCAAATCAAAAGGAAGAACCCGAAGAAGAGGAAAATATTTCATCAACTCTTTCAAGTTCATTTCTTCTTCCAATTCCACTTTCTTTGTTGTTTCCATTCTAAAATAATTACTCTAGTATCTTCTATATATTGTGATATTATCATTAAAATGTTACAACCATATTCATTATTCTATCCATCATATGAATGACAAAGTCACCATATGTGCTTACGTACGGCTTATCGTCTCCACATCCTGGTGTAGTTTGTTATTCAAACACTTCATTATTTGCATGGGTATAATAATGAGTATAACTGATGTAAATTAAAAATATAAATTGTTAATTATTCTATATATATGATATACCATCAAATTTCATATGATTTCACCATCAATATAATGATATTTTCCCTCGGGCGTATGTACGGATTACCCTCTCCACGAATGTGATGACATTCATTCCCCATTATAATCATTCAAGAATAATTTTCATTTTATGATTAAATATAATGTTTAAGAACATAATATAAGTATGTATATGAATAAAATAAATCCTATAAATAACAAAAATGTCTTACATAACCAAGAATATAAAGGAAAATGAATCAGTTAACACCCGTAACGATGATACTACTGAAATATTATTAACAATGAAATATTAGAGGGTCATATATGATATCATATTTATGTATATTATTCTTTAATAATTTAATAACAAGGATTTAACAATTATACAGGATCTTAACATACCCTGGGCCATGTAAAATTACAAGGTAATGGTTAATTCTATAATCTCTTTACTTATCCGAGGTTGTTAATACGTAAGTATCTACTGGGACCTCTTTATCATCCACATATGGGTTTTCTTAAAAATATAATTCAAAAAAAATTACTGCTTAATAGAATATGTGTTAAATTCATTTATACCCTTATTTGACCACATATGTTTTGAAATGAATATTTTCGTCGTTTTCAAAACAACGTACCTTATGACCTTTTTGACAAAATTAAGGTAAGAATTTCTTTTTTTAACTTATAATGCGAGTGTGGCTATTTTTCGCCGTTATATCATCTTCAAAGCATCCCATACAAGCTTATAAGAATATTTTCAAAATAAATTATTTATTTTATAATTATATTACTTTCAAATGATTTCAATATAGAAAGATATATTTCTCTACATAAAGTTTTGATTTCATCTATGTCAACATCCTTTGATGGATTTTAAGATTATTTGAAGTTGATTATTATGATACAAATCTTCCATATTGTATTGATGGTTTTGTGACATATTTTACTATGGATGTGTTATTTCTACACCATTCATGGTATATGTATAAAGTATTTACATTTCATATGCTAGTTTTATTACGAATATTTATGTTATGTTTTAACCTTTTCATATGAAGAATGAATTGGACTTAGTAAGTGATGGGTGGATCCTGCTACAGATCCTCTATGCATCAGTAGGTCTCCTGAGGCAAACTAGTGTCTTGGAACAAGTACTTGAAAAAAAAATTATGTGTAGTCTTAGCATGATGCCTTGACTATGTGGTTATGAAGTCTAGAATTATGCATTCCATCCTTATGAAAGTGGTAATTGATATAGAATGTGATTATTTGATTAGTAGAATATCCATGTGAATAAGTAAATGGAATTATTTGATTTTATCTTTTCCATATTATGATGAAGTTTATGTTTAAAAGGACTTTTTAGTCTTATACATTGCCTTAAATGTTTATGATTATTTATGAATGTTTCTGATATATTGTTATCCTTACTGAGCATCTGAGCTCACCCCTTTCTATGTTTTATTTTTCCTAGTATGTGAAGAATTATTTTATGGTTGAGCTGCAAGGATAGTCTAAGGATATAAGTGTGTTCAAAAGGGGAAATTTTTTTGATGTTTTTATTTTATGATGTAATTTAAAACTTATGAATGTATCTAGTACTTCCAAGGCTACTAAATTGATTGGTCTTTCGGTACATGATTCTTTGTATCATGCTAATGTTATGTCATAATGCACCAACTCTTCGTAACTGGGGTCAGGGCATTATAGGTGGATTTAAGTTACAAAGATAAATAATGAATTCCTTAGGTTGATCAGCTCAAAAACTTTCTAATGGGGAACTACCCATAGTTACACCACGAGTATCCATCAAATCTTTATGGGGGAAAATGGTACCACAATAAATAAAAGAGCTCAATCAAAACCAACCCATAAACAAGAGTTCTCAAACTAAAAACTCCCCATAAATAGAACTTCCAAAAACATGTGAAATGAAACCAAAAAACTATAATATTTCCAAAACATTTCAATTTTCTGCTTGAAAACACTTTATAAATGTGAAAAAACTAGGTGGATTTTAACAGTCACCAATGGTATTCCTTATGTTCTAACTCACATGAACCTTCCAGTACCTACTAGTGCACCAAAAAACTCATTCCATACCTAGAACTCATCCACCTAAATCATCATCCAACCCCTTTTCACACATATTCATGCACGTGATCACCCATAAAAAATCCAATATTTAAAAAAAACATTTCTAATTTCCTTAAAAAATACTTTTACCCACACTTTCACACATTAAATCCACATCCATTTCAAAATTCATAAAACTTTTCAAAATATCACTAACTACCAAGTTAAAAACCATTTTTATATTCCCCATTTCAAACCATTACATCATGATCAAAAATAAAAAATGTAACACCCCAAGCTTCCATGGTACGTTTCCCTTCGAATAATGCGATAGCGTGTGTTGTACGCAACCTCGAGTTCTAACACACACCACAACTAATTAAACTAGCCGTTATGAATAGTAATACCTACTTTTTGAAATCATATATATTTTATATTTCAAAATAGACTTCATTTTTGGATTCGGAATATCTAATTTATCCTAAGGTGAAATTTTGGTACTTTTCAGATAACTTTCATATTTTGATGAATAGTGAAAATTACTAAATTTTAATTAAAAACAACTTTTTTAATCAAAATAATTAATAGTGATAAATTATGAATTTGAGTGGTTTTAAAGTATATTTAGAATATATTTTTACCATTTAATATAATTTTGGTCATTGGACATAATTTTACAATTAAACCGAACATAAACAAGTGTCAATCTTTTGATAGTTATTATCTCTTAAAAACACGCTTTTTGTTTTGACAGCGGGAATTAATTTTAAATTAATTTCTTCCACTTCTGTGTTTTGAATTTAGAAAAATGGATTCCATATTTGGAATCAGGATGTTCAAATTGTGTAAATAGGTGACTTTTATTTTTAGACATTTTGAATAATTACTGCGGTAAATATTTTATTTACCATGGTTAAGGGTAAATCCGGTAAATAAGGGTTAAAAAATAATATTATAATAATACTAAATTACCCTAAAACGTGTATTAACCCTATTGGTTGATACATGGTCGACCATGGGCATCTTTGGGTCAATTTTGGGACCCCATTGATCCACTTGTAAGTGATAATGACACTTTATATTAATAAAGTTAAAATAAAAATAAAAATGGCATAAGCTTACATCTTTTAGAAGAACAATTTTTACATAGGGTTATACATGTTGGATTTTCGATTATAAATATTCATTATAAAGCTAAAAAGATTTCCTACATAATGATAGTTTATTTATAATTTTTAGACATTAAATAATTTAAATTATTAATGACACAATAATGATGCAATGTTTACCTCATTAATAAATCATTTAAATAAATAAGATTATAATGATTAAAATATTATCTAAAACCTGTACAATTCTTATTGGTTGATGTTATTTAGAATATTAGTCATCTTATCTTCGACCTCAATGATTTCTGGACCATTATAAACCGAATATAATTATATTATAAAGTAATACTTTCACTCTTTCCTAAAGAGCCCCTCTTCTTCCTTATAAAAGGAGACCACTTCTACTCATTCCTCACACCTCTCCAGCCACTTGGATCATCCAAACTCTGCCCAACTAAGCTCCCCACATCCCTCTCCTCCTCCTTGAAGCTTCCCCTTAGGCAGAAATCATTTCAAGAAGTCCTTTGGTTCCAACCAAAGTGAGTTACCTAAATTAAAGGTAACGATTTCTCTTAAATTATTTTCCTTTATTTTGCTTCTCCAACCCCCAAACTCTTTTTATTTCCTTTCTTTTGTAACGACACCAGTATCCCCAATATACTAGGATATTGTTATAAGAAGGATTCAAACTACACATACACACAACTCCATCTAATGGATGATGAACATAATGTTTTTGTGGATGGAAAACTAACGCCTCACGAAACGATGATTGTTCAAATACATCTTACCGCCTCTCATGGTGGCCATTATGATGGAACTGTAATTAAATATGATATTAATGATATATATTTTATATATAAGCTTCTGTAATTCCATTTTATTTCATACCATTATTCGTTTCATGTTGTATATACATACGATAATTTCATTTGAGGAAGTGCGGACTACCGCCCCCTTAAAATGATATGACTCGTTCATACCACACATGGAACGTATAAAGGATGGTGTTAATGAACTTAAGTAACACATATAAAATATTATATTACACTGGAATAGTAATATACCTATGTATCATTTGGATTCAATTCTTTTAAAATAAAAATTAAATGGAAGTAGCGTTTGTGCGTACGTACGGACTACCGTCTCCACGAACGCGGTGAGATCCATCCTCCATCGTATCCATTCAAGTCTTATTCTCATTTTAGGGTTAAAAATAATTTTAATATCATTCTGATTATGAATAAGATTTAATCTATCCATTACAAACATGTATTACGTTACCAAACATTTAAGAAGAACGAATCGATTATCACCTGAAACGACGATAATACTAAGATATTATTAATAAAGCAATGTTAAAAGATCATATATGATATCATATTAATGTATATGATTCTTGTATAATTTAATAACAATTATTTCACCATTATACAGGAGGTTAACCGACCCCAACAAAGGAAAAGTACAAGGTGAGGGTTATTTCACAATCTCTTCATTATCCGAGGTTGTTTATACGTAATAATATACTGGGATATCTTTATCATCCACATCCATGTTTCTTAAAAATGTATTTCAAAACATTTTTACTATTTACAAGAATATGGGTTAAAGTCATTTATACCCTTGTTTGACTTTTTATAAGAGGTTTATAAAGGAATCTTTCCGTCGTTTTCAAAACAAGGTCCTTTTTAACCTTTTCGACAGAATTGAGGTAAGAATGTTTTTTTTACTTATACGGCGGGTGCGGTTATTTTACGCCGTTATAAAATCTTCAAAGCTTTCCTTACAAGCCTATAAGAATATTTTCAAAGAAAATGTTTTATTTTATATGGATCTTAAATGATTTCAAAATAAAAGGAGATATGTCTTTAAAAAAAAATTTGATTTCATCTACGTCAACATCCTTTGATGGATTTTATGATTATTTGAAGTTGATTTATTATGATACAAAACTTCTATATTGTATTGAAGGTTTTGTGATATGTTTGACTGTGGATGTGCTATTTTTATACCATTCATAGTTTATGGTGAAATTATTGACATTTCGTATGCTAGTTTTAATACGAATGTTTATGTTATGTTTAAACCTTTCCATATGGGAATGCATTGGACTTAATAAGTGACGGGTGGAGCCCGCTATAGCTCCTCGATGCATCGGTAGGTCTCATGAGACAAACTAGTTTCTTGGCACAAGGCCTTGACAAAATCTTATTTGTAGTCTTGGCACGAGGCCTTGGCTATGTGGTTATGATAGTCTTGAATTATGCATTCCAACATTATGAAAGTGGTTATTGATTTTTGCATGTGATTATTCGATTAGTAGAATATCCATGTGAATATGTAAATGGCATTATTTCATTTTACTTTTGCCATACTATGTCGAAGTTAAAGTTTAAAAGGCTTTTGTTTTAGTAATGCAATGCCTTAAATGTTTATTCTTATTTATGAAAGTTTCTGCTATATTGTTATCCTTACTGGGCATTTGAGCTCACCCCTTTTCTATGTTTTATTTTTCCCAGGATGTGAAGAAGTAAGTTATGAATGACCTGCAGGGATTTTATGAGGGGTTAATAGTGTGGATTATGGAAACATTATGTTGTTGTAGTAGTTTTTCATTTTATGATGTAATGTAAAACTTATGAATATATCTAGTGTTTCCAAGGCTACTAAACCAATCGGTCTTTCGAGATTTGATCTTTCTTGTGATCATGCCAATGTTATGTAATAATGCACCGACTCTGGGTAACTGGGGTCGGGGCGTTACAGTTGGTATCAGAGGAAGTTTAGTACAAACCTTGGAAGCTAGATTTAGATAAACTCTGATTAGAGCACGTAGACCTAAGATGAACTTTGAGGATTAGTATAGAAGAACTTCCTAGAATTTTGGTATTGTAGAGATTTTGTGAGTTTTCCGAGCAATACATCCCTGTCTGGATACGAGCAGGTAGAGGCGGCTCTGGCACAGATGTACCTAGGGGTAAAACCCGAAAACACCGCTTTGAGCTAGACTCGAACGGGAACTGGTGCACGACAACGGGCCTTGCTGCACTCTTGGTAACGACACTCCCGGGGGATATGCTTAGGATAACTCTCATTTTCTTTACAAATCATTATGAAGGGTTTATGAGTATATACTTCCTCAAAGAAAACATTTTTATGATTATGGATTATATCCATAAATAGTTCAATTTATGTTATGTGTTTTATAAGTATGGGATTATGTATTTTGATTCATAAACTGATCTAGTTTATGCCATTGTTTAGAAATGGCGCCTAGTGGAAGAAATGGAAATCGTATCAATGCACGCACTCCATGTAGGGATTTCCCTCCTGCTCAAGATAATTATAGTGGGGCTAGTGATGAAACTGGTGCTGATCATCTAATCACCATACTGGGACAACTTACTCAGGTTATGAATAATAACCTTACCCGTATGGAGCACCCTGATCCGCAGCGTGGAGGATCAATGTTAGATCGATTCATGAGGCAACAACCACCAAAGTTCAATGGGAATACAAATCCCTTAGTAGCTGAGCAATGGATATTTTCCCTAGAGAAAATATTTCAGGCTTTGGGGAGCAGTGAAAGGGAAAAAGTTATCATGGCAGTTTACCGCCTCACTGGAGATGCTGATCAATGGTGGTCATTGATTCAGAACATGAAGGAAGATGATGAAGTATGAAATATGGAATGGAGGGAGTTCAAAGATCTGTTTTTAGAAAAATACTTTCCTCGCGACCATCGAGCAGATATGGAAAGACAATTTCTGAGTCTGAGACAAAAGGGGGATGAGAATGTCACAAATTATGAGGCTAACTTTACAAGGTTAGCGAGGTATGCTGGAGATTATATTCGCAACCCAAGAAGTAAGATTGATCGTTTCTTTGATGGGTTAAAACCATTTCTCCGTCGAGCATTAGTCTCACAATCCTTTTCATCGTACGAAGACATTGTCTCATGTGCTATCAAGACCGAAAAGGAATTCTCTAAGTCTTATGACTTTAAAGCAAAGCAAGAGAAGAAGAGACCTGCTGATCAATCTGGGAATGGAAATAAGGGGAAGAAGGGAAAGGTTGAATATCCATCTTGTGGTAAATGCGGGAAGAAACATCCTGGTACTTGCTTGAAGGGAATGGGAGTCTGTTACAAGTGTGGTGAAAAAGGCCACCAAGCTCATGATTGCAAGGGGAAGAAGGAAGCTACCAACGTTCAGTGCTATAATTGCAGGGAGATGGGGCATTATGCAAATTCATGTCCTAAGCGTCAGGAGAACTTACCTCAGAAAAGGCCAAGGGATCAAGGCCAGGCTTATGCTATCACTACTGCTGAGGTAGAAGCTCCGAAAGACATGGTGGCAGGTAATTTAATGGTTTCCTCAAGTTTAGAAAATGCATTATTTGATTCTGGATCATCGCATTGTTTCATATCTTCCTAGTTTGCTAAGAAAATTAGATATTTCCAATTTGATTTAATAAGGGAGTTGTCAGTTAAAACTCCTAAGGGAAGTATCGTTGCAACAAAGTTTTGTGAATCAGTCCCCATTAGAGCACATAAATTTTCTTTATCTGCTGATCTCATCGTCATACCTATGATTGAGTTTGATATAATCCTCGGTATGGACTGGCTTTCGGACTATGATGCGAAGATTTATTGTAAGAAGAAAGAGGTTACGATTCTTGATGATAATGATAAGGAACACCTTATTTTTAGAGCAGAATCGTCACCACCAAATTCTTATTTAGATCCACCCCCAGTAGCTCAACTTAATTCAATTATTGGGGAGGAAGAGAATGAAATAACTGCGGGTGAGGAAAGGAATGTTCAAATAGAGGATGTACCTGTTGTGAAAGAATTTTTAGATGTATTTCCAGAAGATTTACCTGGACATCCTCCAAAACGAGAAGTTGTGTTTTCTATTGATTTGATTCCTGGATCAAGGCCTATATCGAAGACCCCTTATAGAATGGCCACTGTAGAGTTAGTCGAACTAAAGAAAAAACTAGAGGAATTGAGTAATAAGGGATTTATTCGCCCTAGTGTTTCTCCATGGGGAGCCCCTGTTCTTTTTGTTAAAAAGAAAGATGGATCTATAAGGTTATGTATCGACTACAGGGAGATCAATGCTATAACGATAAAGAACAAGTATCCCCTACCTCGTATTGATGATTTATTTGACCAACTGCATGGAGCTCAATACTTTTCAAAGATTGACCTTCGATCTGGATACCATCAGTTGTGTGTGAAGGAGGACATTCCGAAGACAGCATTTCGAACCAGGTACGGGCATTATGAGTTTATTGTAATGCCATTTGGATTGACTAATGCAGCCTCTATATTCATGGATCTGATGAATAGAGTTTTCAAGGAGTATCTCGATGAATTTTTGGTGGTATTTATTGATGATATCTTGGTATACTCCAAAACCTACGACGATCATGAAAATCACTTGCGCATTATCTTGAAGACTCTAAGGAGGCATGAATTATATGGGAATTTTAGCAAGTGTGAATTCTGGCTTCAGGAGATTTCTTTTCTTGACCATATTGTCTCTAAATATGGAATCTCTGTTGATCCTTCTAAGACCAAGGCAATCCAAGAATGGCCAGCACCTACGAGTATAACTGAGGTACGTAGTTTTATTGGTTTGGCAGGTTATTATCGACGTTTCGTCCAGAATTTTGCCTGATTGGCTAACCCATTAACGAAGCTCACACGTAAAGGGGTTAAATTTGTTTGGACAAAAGAGTGTGAAGAATGTTTCGAAGAACTGAAGAGAAGATTAGTCAATGCTACTATATTGACTCTACCATCGGGGAATGATGGGTTCGTTATTTATAGTGATGCATCGAAGAAAGGACTTGGCTGTGTCCTTATGCAGAATGATAGAGTTATTGCCTATGCATCACGACAGTTGAAAATTCATGAACAAAACTATCCTACTCATGATCTCGAGTTAGCAGTAGTGATCTTTGCTTTGAAGATATGGA
This sequence comes from Viscum album, assembly GCA_963277665.1. Lineage (NCBI taxonomy): Eukaryota > Viridiplantae > Streptophyta > Magnoliopsida > Santalales > Viscaceae > Viscum > Viscum album. Next base: position 1,786,248,320 of record OY728151.1, on the reverse strand, counting down.
GGCACTACCTCTATGGTGAAAAATGTGAGATTTATACTGATCACAAGAGTTTGAAGTATATTTTCTCACAAAAAGAACTCAACATGAGGAAAAGGAGATGGCTTGAATTACTCAAGGATTATGATTGTACGATACACTACCACCCAGGGAAGGCAAACAAGGTGGCAGATGCTTTGAGTAGAAAAGACCATGGAGTTTTGAACAATATGAGAATTGAAAGGGATCCAATTTTTATGGATCTAGTGAAGATGGACATGGGAATAACCAGGGAAGGTGAAACATCAATGCTTTTTCAAATGGTTGCCAAACCATCTTTACTAGAAAGGATTAAGAGTTCTCAGACCGATGATGAAGAATTCCAAAAAAAAGATTAAAGCTGTGAATGATGGGAGATTGAGAGACTTTGTGTATGAAGATGGAATTTTGAAATTCGGGAAGAGACTTTGTGTTCCCAATATACCTGATCTAAAAAGGGAATTGCTGGATGATGCTCATAGTTCCAATTTCTCTATACACCCTGGGAGCACCAAAATGTATAGAGATTTCAATGAACATTTTTGGTGGGACAACATGAAGAGGGAGATTGCTGATTTTGTGTCAAGATGTATGGTTTGTCAACAAGTGAAAGCTGGAAGGCAACAGCCTGGAGGAGTCATGCAACCTCTTCCCATACCGGAGTGGAAATGGGACAATGTTACGATGGACTTTGTCATGGGGCTACCGAAGACTCCTAGAAGGAACGATGCAATATGGGTTATTGTTGATCGTCTTACCAAGTCAGCACATTTACTTGCTATAAGAGAATATCTACCCCTGGAACGTCTAGCAAGACTATACATTAATGAAGTTGTGAGACTTCATGGAGTACCCCTATCGATTGTTTCTGATCGTGATCCCCGTTTTACTTCAAGATTTTGGAAAAGTCTTCAGAAATCCCTGGATACTGAACTTCATTTGAGCACTGCTTACCACCCTCAGACAGATGGACAATCAGAACGGACTATTCAAACCTTAGAAGACATGTTGAGATCTTGCTCACTTGACTTTCAGGGTATGTGGGATCAATATTTACCTCTGGTAGAATTTTCCTATAACAATAGCTTCCATTCAAGTATTAAGATGGCACCATATGAAGCGTTATACGGAAAGAGATGTCTTACACCAACCTGTTGGGATGACGTTGTTGAAAGAAAACTTGTAGGCCCAGAACTGGTGGAGGAAACGGTGGAAAAGGTGAAGGTAATCCAAAATCACATCAAAGCAGCTCAAAGTAGGCAGAAGAGCCATGCCGATAATCGAAGGAAGGATTTGGAATTTCAGGTCGGTGATCATGTTTTCCTAAAGGTATCTCCATGGAAGGGAGTCATACGTTTTGGTAAGAAAGGTAAATTGAGTCTCAGGTACATCGGACCTTTCGAAATTCTAGAACGAATTGGGGTTGTAGCTTACCGATTGGCAATGCCGCCAAGTCTCTCCAAAGTTCACGATGTGTTCCACGTATCTCTGTTGAGAGAATACATGCCTGACCCAATGCATGTACTCACCTATGAGGAATTAGAACTAGAACCTGATCTGTCTTATTGTGAAGAGCCCGTTAAGATTCTTGATACAAGAGAACAAGTACTGAGAAACCGGACGACACGTCTGGTAAAAGTTTTGTGGAGAAATCATAAGATGGAAGAGGCAACGTGGGAACCCGAGGAACTTATGATGAAGAACCACCCGAGTCTTTTTATGCAGTAATACCCTAGAAATTGCGAGGACGCAATTATTTGAAGGAGGGGAGAATGTAGCACCCCAAGCTTCCATGGTACGTTTCCCTTCGAATAATGCGATAGCGTGTGTTGTACGCAACCTCGAGTTCTAACACACACCACAACTAATTAAACTAGCCATTATGAATAGTAATACCAACTTTTTGAAATCATATATATTTTATATTTCAAAATAGACTTCATTTTTGGATTCGGAATATCTAATTTAGCCTAAGGTGAAATTTTGGTACTTTTCGGATAACTTTCATATTTTGATGAATAGTGAAAATTACTAAATTTTAATTAAAAACAACTTTTTTAATCAAAATAATTAATAGTGATAAATTATGAATTTGAGTGGTTTTAAAGTATATTTAGAATATATTTTCACCATTTAATATAATTTTGGTCATTGGACATAATTTTACAATTAAACCGAACATAAACAAGTGTCAATCTTTTGATAGTTATTATCTCTTAAAAACACGCTTTTTGTTTTGACAGCGGGAATTAATTTTAAATTAATTTCGGCCACTTCTGTGTTTTGAATTTAGAAAAATGGATTCCATATTTGGAATCAGGATTTTCAAATTGTGTAAATAGGTGACTTTTATTTTTAGACATTTTGAATAATTACTGCGGTAAATATTTTATTTACCATGGTTAAGGGTAAATCCGGTAAATAAGGGTTAAAAAATAATATTATAATAATACTAAATTACCCTAAAACGTGTCTTAACCCTATTGGTTGATACATGGTCGACCATGGGCATCTTTGGGTCAATTTTGGGACCCCATTGATCCACATGTAAGTGATAATGACACTTTATATTAATAAAGTTAAAATAAAAATAAAAATGGCATAAGCTTACATCTTTTAGAAGAACAATTTTTACATAGGGTTATACATGTTGGATTTTCGATTATAAATATTCATTAGAAAGCTACAAAGATTTCCTACATAATGATATTTTATTTATAATTTTTAGACATCAAATAATTTAAATTATTAATGACACAATAATGATGCAATGTTTACCTCATTAATAAATCATTTAAATAAATAAGATTATAATGATTAAAATATTATCTAAAACCTGTCCAATTCTTATTGGTTGATGTTATTTAGAATATTAGTCATCTTATCTTCGACCTCAATGATTTTTGGACCATTATAAACCGAATATAATTATATTATAAAGTAATACTTTCACTCTTTCCTAAAGAGCCCCTCTTCTCCCTTATAAAAGGAGACCACTTCTACTCATTCCTCACACCTCTCAAGCCACTTGGCTCGTCCCAACTCTGCCCAACTAATCTCCCCACATCCCTCTCCTCCTCCTTGAAGCTTCCCCTTAGGTAGAAATCATTTCAAGAAGTCCTTTGGTTCCAACCAAAGTGAGTTACCTAAATTAAAGGTAACGATTTCTCTTAAATTATTTTCCTTTATTTTGCTTCTCCAACCCCCAAACTCTTTTTATTTCCTTTCTTTTGTAACAACACCAGTATCCTAAATATACTAGGATGTTGTTATAAGAAGGATTCAAACTACACATACACACAACTCCGTCTAATGGATGATGAACATAATGTTTCTGTGGATGGCAAACTAACGCCTCACGAAACGATGATTGTTCAAATACATCTTACCGCCTCTCATGGTGGCCATTATGATGGAACTGTAATTAAATATGATATTAATGATATATATTTTATATATAAGCTTCTGTAATTCCATTTTATTTCATACCATTATTTGTTTCATGTTGTATATACATACGATAATTTCATTTGAGGAAGTGCGGACTACCGCCCCCTTAAAATGATATGACTCATTCATACCACACATGGAACATATAAAGGATGGTGTTAATGAACTTAAGTAACATATATAAAATATTATATTATACTGGAATAGTAATATACCTATGTATCATTTGGATTCAATTCTTTTAAAATAAAAATTAAATGGAAGTAGCGTTCGTGCGTACGTACGGACTACCGTCTCCACGAACGTGGTGAGATCCATCCTCCATCGTATCCATTCAAGTCTTATTCTCATTTTAGGGTTAAAAATAATGTTAATACCATTCTGATTATGAATAAGATTTAATCTATCCATTACAAACATGTCTTACGTAACCAAACATTTAAGAAGAACGAATCGATTATCACCTGAAACGACGATAATACTAAGATATTATTAATAAAGCAATGTTAAAAGATCATATATGATATCATATTAATGTATATGATTCTTGTATAATTTAATAACAATTATTTCACCATTATACAGGAGGTTAACCGACCCCAACAAAGGAAAAGTACAAGGTGAGGGTTATTTCACAATCTCTTCATTATCCGAGGTTGTTTATACGTAATAATCTACTGGGATATCTTTATCATCCAAATCCATGTTTCTTAAAAATGTATTTCAAAACATTTTTACTATTTACAAGAATATGGGTTAAAGTCATTTATACCCTTGTTTGACTTTTTATAAGAGGTTTATAAAGGAATCTTTCCGTCGTTTTCAAAACAAGGTCCTTTTTAACCTTTTCGACAGAATTGAGGTAAGAATGTTTTTTTAACTTATACGGCGGGTGCGGTTATTTTACGCCGTTATAAAATATTCAAAGCTTTCCTTACAAGCTTATAAGAATATTTTCAAAGAAAATGTTTTATTTTATATGGATCTTAAATGATTTCAAAATAAAAGGAGATATTTCTTTAAAAAAAATCGATTTCATCTACGTCAACATCCTTTGATGGATTTTAAGATTATTTGAAGTTGATTTATTATGATACAAAACTTCTATATTGTATTGAAGGTTTTGTGATATGTTTGACTATGGATGTGCTATTTTTATACCATTCATAGTTTATGGTGAAATTATTGAAATTTCGTATGCTAGTTTTAATACGAATGTTTATGTTATGTTTAAACCTTTTCATATAGGAATGCATTGGACTTAATAAGTGACGGGTGGAGCCCGCTATAGCTCCTCGATGCATCGGTAGGTCTCATGAGACAAACTAGTGTCTTGGAACAAGGCCTTGACAAAATCTTATTTGTAGTCTTGGCACGAGGCCTTGGCTATATGGTTATGATAGTCTGGCATTATGCATTCCAACATTATAAAAGTGGTTATTGATTTTTGCATGTGATTATTCGATTAGTAGAATATCCATGTGAATAAGTAAATGGCATTATTTCATTTTACTTTTGCCATACTATGTCGAAGTTAAAGTTTAAAAGGCTTTTGTTTTAGTAATGCAATGCCTTAAATGTTTATTCTTATTTATGAAAGTTTCCGCTATATTGTTATCCTTACTGGGCATTTGAGCTCACCCCTTTTCTATGTTTTATTTTTCCCAGGATGTTAAGAAGTAAGTTATGAATGACCTGCAGGGATTTTATGAGGGGTTAATAGTGTGGATTGTGGAAACATTATGTTGTTTTAGTAGTTTTTCATTTTATGATGTAATGTAAAACTTATGAATATATCTAGTGTTTCCAAGGCTACTAAACCAATCGGTCTTTCGAGATTTGATCTTTCTTGTGATCATGCCAATGTTATGTAATAATGCACCGACTCTGGGTAACTCGGGTCGGGGCGTTACAAAAAAAACACAAATTTCTATCCAATGATCCATTTCTTTTCATTCAAAACATTTTCAAAAACTCAAAAAAATATATTCCATCAAAATAAATTTAAAAAATTTACATTACCAAGAATTTCTAAAAGGAATAACTCAAAAATCATTTTCCATTTTCCCAAATCAAACCATTTCTCATTCAAAATTTAGTTATCAAAATTCCAAAGCAAGAGATTTAAAAACAAATTTCTGAATAATGAGGAACTTCAACTCTAATGGGGGAACTAGTGTCGATAGGTGACTTGGACATGTGGTTGGAGGCCACATTCCAATCACACCACCATAATAGAGAGTCTTCTAGGACCATATCTTTTACTCCATATGGCTTGTCAGGCCCTGTGAGCAAAGAGATACCACTATCCCAACTCCCTTTTCATGTCCCAAACACCAAAAAATCCCTAAGAACCAAGCAACCCAAATAAAACTAGACTTCCCAATGAAGCCCAAGGGTTGGAAAAGAATGTTTTTCCTAGAAACTCCCCCATACCTACACCCCGAGGTTTTGATAGTCCTACTCTATCTACCTTAAGATCCCTAAATATCATTGGGCACTATAAATGGAAGGTCCTATAATGATTGAACTCATTTGATACCATTTTTTCATAGACCAATCTAGGTCAACCTCAAACCGGTCACCTGAGCTGATTTGTGGCATGGCCCTAAGGGAGTTCCCGATCCCCATTGGCTAGAAACAAGTGTTGGGTTTTAATAGTGTAAATGAAATGAATGATTTCTTTCGATATAAATAAAAAAATAAAAGAACATTAAGTAAAAAAATAAACCCAATATATATAGGTCAATATCCTAACTGATTATCTTTTATATAAAATTAGAAATAAAACAACTAAAAAATGAAACTACCCATGATAACCACAAATATCCATGTGACTCCCAGGACCACTCTCTGATACTACAAGAAACAATTTCCCATAACAATCAATACAAATATGATTCTAAAACACAATATAATAACAAAAAAACTATATCTATGAGTATTAGAACTCAGTAGGCATGCCAAAAAAATCTACTACTAATTTACATCCTTTAAAATAAAATAAACATCGACATTAAGTTTGAAATGAAATATAAAAAATTAATAATTTTCCAAAAACTTTTCCACCATTAACAAAATCATGGTCCATTTCCATTTTTCAATTAAAATCCGCATCTATTTTCCTAGACATATCCATTTAAATTTTTAAGGAGGAAAGTGATGCATTCAATAAAAAAATGAAAAATATGACATAAAACATATTTAAGGGAAAACATTTCTTTACAGACACTATGAAACAAATTTATCATTTTCCAAATAATCTACTTTGTTCAAGAAACAAGGGAAACAATTATACAACAAGGGTAATGGATAATATCACGTATGATTATCCAACAAATAATACATCTCAATCATCTATCGTAAGTGACCAAGTTCCAATATACATGGGTGAACCTAGGATCTCATGAATTATCAAGAACATACTACTACATGATGAATCATCCTAAAAAGAATTACTCACTCAATGACTTCAAATATCCCAACATACCTGACCAGACCCTACCTAGTACAGACCAAGGTTCACTATCCCACTATAATAAAACTCAATATGTCAGTGGGCTACAGGCCACTATTCATAGAATAATCTTAAATTGGGTTGCAATCGTTCTCATAGATTTTTCTTATTATTCCTGGTTCCCATTTCAACATGCATAGAGAATAGGGTGAGCCAGTCGATGCCATTAGATCATCCAATCACGTACACATATATTATAATATCACACAATAGGCATCTCCCATGTAACCCAATGATCAATTTCTTACCTTACACACGTAGATAATAATAGATTACACACCTATAATATCCCATTTCCATACCAAGTAATGGGTCATGAGGATTCCACATCAATGAAATACAACACATTCCACATTTACATAAAAAAGGAAATAGGAATATCCAATGGGAGTTTTCATGATAAACACTTTCAAAATTTTGACAAAAGTTCCAAAAGGGAATCAAATATCCTTTTACAAACCCATAATTTTAAATGAACCAAATCCGCCTTTCAAAAAAAATTAAATATTTTTTTTCCATTTCATAACAATTCCATAAAATTCAATTTTTAATATTCATACCAAAATTTCAAGTTAGTCCATTTTATTCGAAATTCCAAATGGTCCATTAACCACCACCACATACTAAACCATTTTTAAAATACAAATACACAATTCATTTAAATCCAATGTACATTGAAAACCCATTTAAGCAACTCAAATCACCATTCCACATATCAAAAATTCATTCACAAAGTCACCACATGCTCTAGATACAACAAATAAGATGAAAAATCCAATAGGACATTTCATCAAACAATTGGTGTGAAATATTTAACAAAACACATCCATTTATCACATAATGAGGAAGTAATCACTATTTTTTACACCAAACAAGAATTTAAAATATCACATATCACTATTAATCATACAAGGGATGTGTGATGAACCAATTAATCTTAAATTATAAAGGAAAGTGAAAAGGAAAACCTACCTCAATTTCAGGGTTCTTAGACAATGCACTCCCAAAAAAACCTTACCAATGTTCCAATATCAAAGATATACCAAGAGGAACCTTTAAAAAACCAAACTCCCAAAATAAATATCAAGAAACAAAAACCCTAGAACCACATGACCATGGGAGGAATATATATCAATAGTAAATGGAATAAAGTAGAATAGGGAGAGGAGAGGAGAATATTTACTATGACAATCTTGCCTAAAACATTGAGGAAGTATTAGATCTACAGCATGAGAGTGGGGAGGAAGCTTGGAGAATAAGAGGAATCAACCCTAGGGTCACATGAACTAGGGATAGAAATAGGGTTTTTTGGGTTAAAATCCTTAAAGGGGTAAAGATGTAATTTCACAATTTCTAAGATCTGGGCAGCTCACATAGTTTTTCTGCACGATTTAACAAATTGTGAAACAAATATGCACCCCTCACTGGAAACACCTGGGAACCCGCATTGGCTAGCCAAAAAGTTTCCAAACCGTGAACCAACTTCCCCAAATGTCAATTTACTAAGACAAAACCTCCTCACATGCTTTCCACACACTTTAATAGACTATGATAAAGCCATACACCATGCCTCTTCTAGTAAAACATGAAGTGTATGATTTCCAAGATCATGACGCACAATTTTCCAAAACCGTGCACTAACCATGCAACTAGAGAAATACACTCCAAAAATAAAACATTAAATAGTCACACCTAAAAATAAAGATCCACTCCCAAGGCCTAAAGATAAAATGGATCCAAGGTCAAAAATTAGAATTTTGGTGTGACAGTTGTAGCATTTTTGTGGGTTTAGCTGACTGCCTTTGGGTAGGGTTGGCTAGAGAGGGTGAAACTGATGTAATTTTTTGTATTTGGATGTGGTGGGGTGGAAACTATATCTAGTACATCATTAGAATGAATTGTTTTAGTATTGATGAATCATTTAATAGTTTTTAGTGGACTTTGTGCATTTGGTAATCAATAATAATGAGATTAGACATAACGTTCGAGTGTTATAACTGAGTGTAATTATCAGGAAACAGGTTAGTAGTGCAACTAGACCTATAAGGAGTCGGTACATGGGGGTACTCTTTCCATATAAATAATTGGGTGAGGAATCATGTTTTGGATAGTCTCAAGAGTGATACTATGAGATTAGATGGTTTTGGAAATTGGGAATGTCATCAAAGGTGATTCATCAGGGACAAGTTAGTTTGAATTGTTGGTTCCATTTGGCATGGTCTAGTAGGTTTTTGACTAGTGGAACTGGGTTGATGTAATCTTTTGGTATGAACATGACTATTGAGAGGCTGGTAAACCATATTTTTTAGACTAGCACTTACGTATGAGACATTATATTTTGTTATGTCGGTCTCAAAATACATTAAAACATTTTTGGGTAGGTAGATTCTATTTTCTCATTAATGATGCCAACCAACAGAGTTTGAGGATAGTGACCACATGATCTTGTGAGTGTTTTTATGGTAGGCACATCTTCATGTTCAGAATCAAGGGGAGTTACAACTATAATTGGTTTTAGTCATAATTTTATGTTTAATCAGTGATGGGGCTCAGTGATGCTCATAAATACATCTCAAGGATGAGATATTATTTAGTGGAGAGGTTTTAAGACCATGGACCTTTGTAAAGGTATTATCCTATTTAAAACATTTTTTAACCACATAAATGGAACACGGTTGGGTGTGTTTAAAGGATTCTAAGGGATATTAGGAGTATCATGGGGGCCAGGAGGAGGCGGTAGCCTACATCATGAAACTAAATTCCTATATACTAACTTTTTATAATATAATAGCATAGGGGGGCCTTTTAGGCTCACTGGTTGGATGATTATCCCATCACTATACATTTAATATCCCATCATCTAGCCAATGGATGCAAGTGAATCTATAGTGGCCATCTGGGATATATTTTTCAAAAATATTCATTTTTTTACTTTTTCCCATTACCCCTTTAAACCCCATTAAGTTTTTTCCTACTTCTTTAATCTACTAGTACCCCATACATACCATTATAACCCTGCATTGCCTTTAAGTACCTCTCTTTATATTTCTTATTTCAATTTTCAACTCTCTAAAACAATATCTGTAGTTTTGTCTATGATTTTTATTCTTATGTTTCTTCATTTATTTCACTTTCAACTAATTTTTTTCCCATTTTATATAATATATCCTATTTTTAGGGATTTTCAACATTTTTTATTCCATTTCAGCATAAAATAAAGGCCAGTACTGGGTGTGTGGACTTTTTTAAGGCTAGTGTAGGAGGTCCTTAGACTTTAACTATAGTCTCTAAATATTTGATTTAGTATTTATTTTATGTTTTTTCAGTCAGCCCATTCATGATTTGACCCAGCTAAAATTAAATGATTTAATTGTGCCTTTCCTTGGTTAAAGTTCCCTATTAAAATGTGATAAAAACATGAAATATGGTGATTCAAAGGGAATTCCCTTTATATTGATATTGAATTTAAAGATGGAAATTATAAATATGGTTGACCTCATGAAATGGAAATGTGGATGGGGAATCTCATTGACTATAGGAACAAGTAAATGGTCTTTTTATTGGTTATGAAAGAAAATTTGGACTAGATCAGGACTGTGAAAATAGAATTTGACAATTACTGATTATTAGAAATAGAACTTCAAAGCTTGTTTGAGTTGTTTAAAAATAAATTGAAAGTTTAAGTAATGATTTTATCTTGTATAATATATTTTTTTATAATAGTATAATTATACATTGTTAATGGGATTTTTTTTATTTTGTGACTTTTATTTATCCCTTATAAAATTGAAATTGTGATATTATGATTTTATGTTGATATGGTAAATGGTTAAACCATGGATTATAAAATGGGTAAAAAAGGTTATGTTGTAAATAGGTTCCTTATGATATGAAATTAATCTATAAATTGAATTCGTATATGTTAATTTATGAAATGAGATTGATATATACATGGTAAATGATGATGATACAGTAAAATAGAAATAAAATGGTGTGTTGAAATTCCTTTCATTAAATTTTCATGATAATTATAATTAGTTTTAAAAAGTAAAATGGTTTATAATGAGAAAACGAGACTTTTTATATAAAATTGTGATGTGTGTTTTGAATTTTGATTTTTGATAAGATATGTAAAACTACTTAGTAGGAGGTCATGAATTCACCTATAAGGGTGTCCATAAAAATTATATTGTGGGGTTTTTAAAAATACTCGATGGGGTGCTGATGATAATCATATGGAGAACTCCATGTAGGGAGTTCATGAAATAACCTTAAAGGGAGGTCATGAAAAATCTTATGTTGGAGGTTGTAAAACACTATATGTGTAGTCATGATATATATATGATAAACACCTGAAAGTGTGGTTGTGGTACTATAGTTGGAATGACCCACGCAAAGTGCTTAGAGACACCCTGAAATGTCCAGAGTGGGTATGTTTGATCAAGGTCATGAATATAAGGATCAATAGTCGAGTAGTATGATCTTTTGTGTCAATATAGATCTTGGGTATCAGTGGTTATAAGTTAATGTTTATTTAAATTAGATAAAATTTCTTCATTATATCACATCACATTCACTTAATTTTATTTCACAAGTTATGTTTAGGGACATCATTCCTGGTGGATTAATAAGTTATACTCACACCCGGTATAATAATACATGGCACTTGGGTACCCAAGAATTTTCTTAGTTGATAATAGGCTGGGATAAGGAAAGTTCGGTGGTTGATGATTGGCTTACTAGGATAGAGAATGAGAGTTTAGGATCGAGCAAGGACTCGAGACTATTTTCAATTTTTTTTTAATTTTTAATTTTTCTCTTTTGATATGTTTTTTATGTTATTTCATTCTTTCATACATGTCTTACATGATTTATAGTTCATTTAATATAACATGGTTATATTTCATTATTTCTCATCAATTTCATGGATTTTATTTAATGTCATAATTTTTTTGGATGCATCTTATTGATTTTTTTTTTTTCAATATGATATGTAGTTATACTCTCCCCAAAATACCTCCTGAAACCTACATAGATATTTAACAGCCTTTGGTGTGTAGGGAGATATGCCTGAGGTATATAGGAGACCACTATTCTGGTCATAGATTATTGGTATGGAGTAGTTGGATATTATAAGTGTATTTTGTTTATAATATTTAATTTATAATTATGTGAAATGGTTCAATGTTTATGTATTTCTGTTTTGTTTCATATAAGTTAGTATCATATCATATGTACAACATATGTATGTGTATCCCTAGAATCAAAATTGAGGTCGTCGGTGCGTCTAAGTTAGTATAAGAAGAGGGTTTTTCTAATTTTTGGAATTTTTTAATTAAGAATATGAATATAAAATATAAATAATTATAAGTTCAATCATAAGCTTCATATTTTGAAATAATGGTTTCATAGTGTAAGACATCATTGGTTTGTTTTTTAATTTTCATAAGTTTGTTTACTTTAATTTTCATAAGTAATTATTTTTTATTAGTCATGTTAACCCATTTGGTTTTACTAAATTGTTGGATCCAGGAATAACCTATTAATAAGTTAATGTGATTTAAAATGGGGTGACTATCTAAATGAACAACCAAATGGGATATGAGACAATTTTCAAACCATTATAGCTATATTATCCCTAATTGTTTATAATAACCTGAACAATGATGATCTCTTAAGTTCACTAAATAAGGATAAGCTTTCTATTAATTCTTTTATGGAATAATTCCCACCATGCATTAGTAGATATTTCAACCCACTAATTACTGAGTAATGGATAGAAAAAATAGAAAAGATATTTTCTATTACTCATTGTTTATAGCTTGAAAAAGTTATCTTATAAGTTTTTCATTTTGAAGTTAATGTATACCAATAGTGGACCATGGTCAAGAAACTATGGTAAAATGGATAAATTGACCCCATGTAATAGTTGAGTTTTTGGAAATATTTTTCAAAAAACATTTTCCTCAAACTCATCAAATAAAAATGGTATGATAATTCCTTGAGCATATGTGAAAGGAATAAGAATTTTTTTCTTTTAATGGAAATATCATAATACATGCTTATTAATCCATTGGTTTTACCATTGATCATAAAATAAAAAATTGATCATTTATTTAGTTCCATAAAATAAATTATCTGAAAATACTTATCTATAAGGGATATTGCTAAATATAAATAAATAATTGGTTCTTCCCTTAATTTGGAAATAAAAATTAGAAACTATGTTTATTATCATGGATTTGGGGATAAGAAAAATAAAATTAATTTTTATGGAAATTAAAATGAAAAATTAAACTAAGGATATAATATTAAACTATTTACCATGAAATTTTTTGGGATTAATAATGTAGAAAATTTACACATAATAATAGGAAGATGATTTTTGTGTCGATGAATAGTCAATTAGACTCCAGATATTCGAAGAGATATAAAGAGATAAATTTAAAAAATGGAGGATAACAATATTTCACCAAATTCACCTCTAGTAATTAAATGATTAAAATATAAGGAATTGGTGTAACATGTAGAAAAATGAATTAATAAATGGTTTAATAAAGATAATTAATTTTATGAAACTCTAAAAAATGGATCCAGGTATAGATTATAAAAACCCTATTTTTTAAGTAAATCAATAAAACAATATGGTGAAAATTAAACTTTTTACCCATTCAAAAACTAAAAATGTATTATTTTATTCTGGTTCCTTTCACTCATATATATACTATAAATTTTCTATGTTTGTTAATTTTACACATAAATTATTAAATATTGTGTTTTTTGGAAATCATAGGGAAGTCTGATTATTTCATCCCAAGTATATAAATCCTCTTCTATTGAGAATTTTGGGATAAAAAATCGTGAAAATCTAGTAATTATTATATTATAATAATTCGAAAGGGTGTGGGGAATGTATTGGATCTCTCTAAATAGTGTTTACATTACTTTTCTGAAAATAAAAACTATATTTCATATCCCAAGTCATCATATGAATATATGTTGATGCAATGATGATTATGAACTTCCTCTTGTAACTAATTCTTTAACATATGTATTGATACCCAATAATGATTATAATTGGATCAAATTGTTGGGGAGAAACTCAACATTATAGAAATCTGAATTGTATGGGAATATGTAAAATTATTTCCTGAAGAGTTGGATTTCATTCCCTTGGATCATCATGTTTGGTTTCCAATTGAACACATACCTGGTACTAGGCTTTTATCGAAGTATTATTATAGAACAGACCCCACCGAATTGGAGGAATGTAAGAATAATCATCAAAAGAATTTAGGAAAGGGTTTTATTATCCAAAATTCTTCACCCTAGGGTGTTATAGTCCTCTTTTCTTGGAATAGGGATGGGTAAATGAATCATTACATTAATTATTATGATATTAACAACATTAAAATAAATAACTTGTATTATATAACTAGAATTAATGAATTGTTTTATCAACTTAGAGGGTGAAAATATTTCTCAATGTCTGATTTTTTATTTACATGTCAATGATTATGGGTAAAAAGGAAGGATATACAAGTGAATGATTTTTTTTAAAAGATATTAACACTATAAATATATAATGATTCATTTCAAAATTATAAATTCTACAACTATCTTCATCGATCTACTAAATAAAGTCTTTATGGATTACGTCAATAAATTATGGTAGCCTTTATTGATGATAATATCATATATTCTAGTGGAGAGGAAGAATATAAAGGAAATTTTAGGATTGTGTGAAAGACCATAATAAAGGATAAAGTATACACAAAATTTAGCATGTGTGACTTTTGGCCACAAAAATTACCCTTATGGTAATTTAATTATAAATGAGTGTATATGTGTGGATCCTTTAAATATAGTGTCATGAAAATCACCCAATGGGAACCCATCATGGAAAAATTATCTCCCTAGAATGAAATTTCATCGTGCCAAACTCCTCAACCGCACTGGATCATCTGATGAATGCCTACACATCCATTCTCATCCCTTTTTCCCCAAGGATAGAGAACAACCTAGATTTTTTCTCTCCCTTCCCTATCTCCCATTTGTTTAGAAAAAAACTTCTTACCCTACTACTAATAAGACCTTTTAGGGAACTAAAATTGAGGTTGACATGAAAATTGGCCACCTTTTCCATGTTGACCACCGAGAATGGTTGGGAACATAAAATAGTGTGGATCATTACATCCAAAAGTGAATCACACAAGCATGGAACATCCATTAGATTAAATATAACTAACAGTTCTTGAAAAATATGATGAATACTTCTCAGAATTAATCCCTAAAAGTTTAAAACTATACTATCCTAACATTTAAAATGTCCATCATCATCCCTAATCCTTAATATTTTTTATGACTCCCTTATCAAGGAAATTATGACTGTACATGCATCCTCTCGATCACTTTTGTATTCTTATACATGTTCTAAGATGTAGTGAATATAAATGAAGTGGTATTATTCGAAAAATATAGATTTAGTGTATCCTCAAAAACCATGGTCATAACTTCTCATCTAGAAAATGGTTAAGGGAAAAGATAATAAAGTCCTTAAATTGCATTTGGATCCCTTGTATGCTCAAGCTCACTAATTAGAGAAAACATAACTCTCATCTCATTTTTTCCCTCATAATTTTTTGATGGAAATATACACAAAACTAATTATAGAAATAGATACATAAAATATCTTCCACCTCTCCATATTTGGGGAATATAATCCATCATTGGAAAGTAGTTCCCATTATCTGAATAATACCCAATGAGGCACAATTCTCTATTATAACATGGATCATGTTAAAAAAATCAAACTCCTCTTAGAAGTTCTTTGTATCTTGATCAATAATACTCCCTTCATACTTCACCAATCCATGATATTGGAATTCTTATCAAATCCACCTTAAATAATTTTCCTCTTCAAAAAGTTAAACACTCCCGTGATAAAAAGGATCATCCTATTGCACCTTGCCAATCTAATCCACACACAGATTATGACTAGAAACCTTACCTACAAGAAAGAATGAAAATAATAATCCTAGTGGTATGAAATTATGTTATGATTAAATAAATAGTTTCATTTTAATTTATACAATATCACTCCTAATTCAAACACAATTTTAAAAAAACAGGATGCATGTACATTTCCTTGGTATCGCACATTAATAAAAATTAGCACAACAAGGGTGTTCAATAAGATAATTATCCTTACATAAAATAATAAAAAATCTTAATTTCCTATATCTAATATGGTCTTTCCTGTTATATCACATGATAGGTTTCTATAATTTCATTTCCTAACCAAACCCATGAAATCATCACTAGTTCCTAACTTGAGTCTCTTTCCTAACATGAGTATCATGTTTTGATAAATAATACTCATGATTCACCCCCATTGGAAACCCTACTAGTGTTTTCATATCCATATAATTAAATTTAAACTACCACCTACCCCAATCTATCTTCTTATAAAAGTCAATAACTGATGTTAATTCTGACCAGGACCTATCACCCCATGATTTTGTTGGTCTAAATTTTGAGTATATATTTGGACATATTTTTATAATCCTCTATATTACATCATTTTTTCTCTAACCCTAGGATTACATTAGTTTATATTTTAATACCCTTGAGCTTCTATTTGATTTTTTTAGTCTCTCAGTCTCAAGTGATCAACTTATTTTTGATTCTATGTAACTTTATCTTCTTTTTTGTGTTACCCCTTTATCTTTGTTCTTGAAGAGGCCCAGGAAATGAAATTAATTTGGTTTTATTGGACTTGGGTCATGATTTTGATGGAGTTTGATATGATCTAGGTTTTTAGTGTTTTACACAGATGTTCTTATCCTTGTGATCATATTCCTCTCTTTATTCTTTCATATTGGTTGTAAATACTTAGATGAGATAAGATATTTGAGACTTCCTCTACATTATTTTCTATAAATTATTGATGTACTATACCTTTTAATTCTTTTTCAAGATTTCACGTATTTACGAAATAATTATTAATGATTAAACTAAATAAAATTTAAGGGGAGGGGTGATTCTCTTGTGGTTTAACTAATGATTTTTTATTTATTATGAATGATTATTGTTTTTTGTTTTTGTTGATAGTTTTTTGTTTTCTATTGTGATGCGTGTGTGTCTGATTATAAAAATTTTTATATAATTTTAGAAATCACTTTTCATAAATTGATAATAATTTAGATATTTTATGGAATTAGTTATGTAATATATATATATATATATATTCTTCTCATACATGGGATGTTTGATTTAAAAGGATTATTTTAAAATGTAAAATTGTTGATGTTTTTGTTTTTGTTGTTTTCATTAGATAATATTTGTAGCTGGTATGGATTTTTTATATGTATTTATCTATTTGGATTTCATATGAAATTATTTGAGCTAATTTTCTATATATTTCATGGGAAAATGTGTTGAAGCGGTAGTATTGGATGGGTTTTTTCTGTAGAAAAGAGGTGTCATGGATAGATTTTTGAAGAGGATTTGGTTTTTTTTATATTTTCAGGCCTCTGGAATGAGTTTTTGGAAGATTAGTTTTTGGTGGTTTCAGTGGAAGATTAGTTTTTGGGGGTTCATGTTGTAATTTTTGGAGGTATGGAATGTACTTAGTAACGTTGAATCTGGTAAAGGGTATACATTGTAATTTAATAAGTAGAAGTGCTTAATGAATTATGACTGATTGAAATGAATGTTTAACGGATAAACATTTTTAATTCCAAATGAATGTTATAAAATTAAAGATATAAAAATTAATGCTATAAGGAATATGATGTGTCTAGTAAAATTGTAAATATGGAAACGAATTAATGATATGATTAAATGGGAAATTGTAAATTTTTCATTGTTAATTCAATGAGAAGTGGGGCTGGTTTTGGTGTAGTAATGTATGTGTTTATTAGTATGTGGCAATGGTTATATGGTAACAATTTTGGTATTTATTATCTTTTTCGTAGTATGAAATCCTTATTGGGATTTTTTTCAATTATTATATTTGTTATATTTTCCTTGTGATTTATTACACACCCCACTTGAGTCAAAGAACCTTATCAACACTCAAATGTTTTTGGTTTAATGTTTATTTTTCATGAACCGACCCAAGATAGGGATTGAGGCATGACTACCCCAAGATTTCCTCCATAGGATAGAGGTTGTAGTTTAGCACCGAAGGCATAACTAAACTCAGGGAGGCATTTTCCTAAAGTACTAGTATATATACACCCACAATCACCTAAATGAGATAGTGTAGAGATATAGAAAGATGAAACTAAAATGAATATATACATCTATCCCAAAATAGAATAAAAAAAGTACTAAATTAAAAAATGGATCAACAAGTTCCCACTAAAAGAATACTGAAAACTAATCTAAAAATATTATTAGGGGATCACTTCCAAAAGTAACTATCAGAAATATCATTTCCCCTGCTCTGTTGAACACCTCGGTCGATCTAGCTCACTAAGATTCACTTACCATAGGTCCTCCATAGACTCTATCAAAAGGTATTTGATCTACATAAGACACAAAACATGTGTGGGAAAGTCCCATGTAGGGATACATAAAAAAAATTACTCAGTAGGTTCCCCAAATTCCAAAAAGAAAAGGGAGATACTAAAAGGTGATATTCCACTCGACCTAGCTAGAGGGAAACCAATTGAGAAAGAAACATCATCTCAAATAATCCACAATTGTACACGACTAGTCAGCTAATTCAAAGAACAATCCCTAATAAGTGAGTAAGGAAAAGACCTCATCCCATAGCTCATCCTAACAAGAGATTGAAAGTAATCTCATAAAAATATAAAGAGCTTGACAAAGTGAGAAGATGATCTTCTCATAGAGTATTCACTACCAATAGGAGGAGAGTGGACTCATCCAACCGCAAGAATCTAAACACAAAAATCATATGGCATTCCCTGCACAACATCACCACCCATGGAAGCAGAGAAACCCAAGGTAAGGTATGGAAAATGAAGTTGTATGTATACTCAGTCAAAAACGAGTTTCAACCTAGAATGTGGAAAACCCATAAGGGATCCCATAAATCACCCATATAAAATTGTAATAGACTCCAATTCTCTTGAGGTTGTATACTCATAGCTAGAAACAATATTATATTCAAGTCTCAAAAGGTAGACCCAAAACTAGAAGAATTCACTCCATAAGCTCATCCATACTAGATGGAACCCGTTCAAGAGATACACTCCATCGGGAATAGACACACAATTCCAAATGGTAATTCTGAGAGAACATGTTCCATTGGGAACAACCTATATATTCTAGATCTATTTCCTAGCACAAGAGGTTCTACCATCGCTAACCTACACCCTGCATAATGATTAAGAAACCAATTAGAGTGGCCTAACCCTCACCATTTCCCTATAGATAAGGGAGCACTACTCTAAACCATGAACTGTGTCCATCATCTCTATGAGAGGGAACATAGAGACTTGTTCCTCAACATTTCCCCATAGTCAAGGGATTACTAACTCCTAACTAACCTATGAAACCTGTGTTACTCCAATATCGAGTGGCTGACACATCAATCTGTTAAGGGAGCACTAACTCTTTTCTAGTTATTATTTACATCAAGTGGTGGGGCTAGATCCTCGTAACTATATCCCACAACCTAGGGAGCTATAACTCCAATGGAGGACTCACACCCAACTGCTACTCATAGACGGGGGAGTACTAATCTGTAAGTGAGGATTCACGCCCTAATCCAATAGGGGAGTCCGAGTCAAATAATGGAGGGCCCACACCCTGATATGAAAGGGGAGTACAACTCCATTGATCAAATACATGGACCCTAACCCAATAAGGGATTACCACTCAATGGCTAGAGGACCCACACCCTGGTAAGATAGTGGAGTAATAATTATTCTAGCTCATTCACTATGGGGGACCTGCACCCTAACATGACAAGGGAGTATTGACCCTAGGTTAGAGGACCTGATCCCTTACATGGGAAGGGACTACCTACTCTACAGAAACATCATGTATGGAGGGCCTTCACCCTAAAACAATAGGGGAGTTCTGACTCCAATGATAGAGGACATACATCCTGTCCTAGTAGGGGAGTACCCAATCTACCTATACATCATATATAGATGACACACTCCCTGACACGGTAGGGGAGTACTGAATCCATAGATAGAGGACCCACACCCTAGTCCAATAGGGGAGTCCCTGCTTTAACTGGCCAACAAGTATAGGGCGCTCATGCTCTGGCATGGCATGGGAGCACTTTCCAACTTTACAAATGATACGGGTAACCCAGACCCTAAACTATTAAGGGAGTAATAACAGTTCCAAAATTCCCTTTATGATTCCCAATATCTCACATGTCTACCCAAAACACACATGTATAAGGAACTCAATCACCAAACCTTGATACTATCGTCTTTAGCTGGAACTGGCTCACGTATTTAGTTTTAGTTCAAGTCGCAAGGATATGTCTTGATGGGGAAAGAATTCATCTTCCTTATGTGTCTAAGGATATTCCAAACCATGTCTCATCCCAAAGAACTAACCATGGGTAAAAGAACTCATTCCCATGACATGGGGAGTCCCATATCTACAAAATAAAAGAGGCAAGGTAAGCTCACTCCCTTATGACATAAGGGAGTACCAATCCTAGCGTCTCTCTTTAAGAACCATACAGATCTAGAGTCTATGGGACCCACATCCTAAATTTGAATGGAAAGGTTCTGATCCTGACATCAACATAGTAATTCACCCTGATCACTGCCCACAATTTTCACTGCTACTCAACATTCTTGATCAAAACGCACCACCTCATACCTCATATGCTGAAAGAGATTCCACCAACAAATTCTATGTGGTAAAAACTCAAGATAGGATATAAAAAATCCAAAATATGAGTCCCAGAGAAGGAGAAATGGGAGGAGGAAGATCCCAAGGATATCCAATAGGAGTAAACTGTGTGCACTAGGGGTCTCACGACATTTGATCCCACCCAAGAATCTAGATGTGTATCTGGTCCACATAGTTTCGAACTCATGTAGTGGTACACAGTGTGTACAGAAGTAAATGGTGTATTCTACTTCACCTGGCCCCTAACCCTGTATTTTTCCCATGTCCATGTATCTGACCCCATGTTCATGTACTTTGGTCATTTGTTAGTACACGACCATGTGGTTTCACATGGATTCCCAATCCCTGACCCATAGCCACACGGAATAGGAATCTACACAGCATGTAACTACGGTACACAACATGTAGTTCCGAAAATAGTCTTCCCTAAATAGTAAGGGTTACACAGAATGTTTCTTTATACTAAGCACCATGTATATAGTAATTCTAAATGGGAATTACCTACAAAATTCCAGATTCTCTCTGATTCAAACCAAAACCCATAGATCTACTAATCAGGGATCATAAAATATTGCAACAATGATCTAGAAAATTATAATAACAAAAAACGTATAGGATAGAGACTAAAAAACAAAACCACCTACCTCGAGGGTGAAACTACAAAGATTAGGCTGAATAACGGTGATTGGATCTCTCTAGTTCTTGATTTGATGATGATCTACATTAAAAACTAGGATCAGCGACACCTCATTCCATCGAGTTGGAATCAATTTATCATCTCCAAAGGGAGAATAGGTGGGGAATTTCTCCTATTTGGTTTGTGCAAAGCCAATATGAGGGAGTGTGATTATTAGGATATGTTTTTAAATAATTAATTAAATTCTCATTTAATTAATTTAATAACAATTTAATTCCCCCATCCAAAACTCCTGTCATGGATAAATATATGTCATTCATAGGGTAAACACAATGTTCTGGACTCAACTATGGCTTCAGAAATTTGATCCAAAACTCTTGGTAGGAGTTATTCCTATTTTCAAGAAAAAATGTGTGTGTGTGAAAAAGTATATTTAATATTTTTAAAATCACTGTGTCAAGGCTCGTAGGGCTTTGGATTCTTCTGTTGACTCTGTTCCAAGATTAATGAAAATTATAGAAAATATAAAAATATATTACAAGTCAAAACTGAAGTCTCTATATCACTACCACCATAAAATATTCTCATCCTCAAAAAGTAAAAGGCTAGGCACAGATACAAGAAACTGAGCTCCACAACTGGTACTCCAACACCAGCAATATTATTGAGGGTTCCTGTGAAACTTTCAAGAATTTACTCAAGGGAAACATCAATGCCAAACCACTATTATGTCCAACATCTACTAAGACAACATCATGCTTTAAATAGGAACATGTCTCCTCAATTACAATAGTTGGGAAAGGAAAAAATACCACGGGCTATCTGCAGTCATGGGATCTAGTGGTACACCACCTAGATAACCTAACACAGATGTTGATAAACCTCACAGTTTATATCCACCCATGGATGAACTTTCTCATTTCCTCCTCAAGCATAATTCATTTAGGGATGATGTAGAGTACACAAGGGTTCCAATTAACAATAGAGGAGGGTAGCATCATACCACCATGAGAATCAAGACGTAGAAAGAATGTGGCATACCCAACAATTCGTTTCCACTCTTGGATGGAGATAACCCAAACTTGAAACACCGCCACACCCACTAGTGGAATCCCAGCTATGTACAGATGGTAGGTAACAAATCCATACTATTGAGACATCATATGGTCTATCTCTACTTCTATGGAACAATTCTAAGAAAACATATCCACTACTCAACCTTGTCCTAAACCCACATGTCAGAGAGACTCATCCACTATACCTGAATATTGTCCTATTTGGGTGGCATTGAGTCGCTCTCACTATTTTAACCACATCATAGAAATTCATCCTGGTTGGGGAGTACCTCCCTTTATTGTCAATTGGAAGCTACATCGAACAAAACCAACACTAGGTTCTACTAACACCCCATGTCAACCTAGTTTAATATTTGAGATAGAAGTGGAAAGAATAGAGTACCCCTAATAGTGTCTAACAATTGCAACAACAGAAATTAGAAAGGACACAAGGAGTACCTCTATTCATCCTTAATGATTCTGGGTCGAAGGCCTTTATATCCTGAATCTATCATCGTTTGTTTCCACCAAATCCCTGAGCCTCATATGGACCACCAGTTGTTGTTATCCCAACTCCCCCTCCTTGTCTTCCATCTTGCAGAACTCCATGCTCCAAACACTTCCTCCACCACGGAATCCCATCATTCGGCCACCTCTTAGTAGTATGGTGGGTTATACAATGCCTATCAATATATCCCCATGTGTCACATGCATAACACCACCTCTCCTATGGTTGAATTGATCCTCAGAATTTCTCCTTGCAGGGGTTTGCCTCATGCACTGTGATCCTATAACTTTTCTTCTACCAACTATTGCAGATGCCTCATCCTCATGACTACCACTATGGGACTCATCCACCTATTCCTCAGATAGGAATCTCTATACTACCATAGCTCACTCTAGCACTCAATCATAAGTGGGAATGAACAAAGAAATCCCAGAAACCCAGATCTCTTGGAACAAACCCTAATCGAATATTTTTGCTTTGAAAAAAGTTCACAAACCATATCTATGGAGTATCACGATAGGTCTGTGAAACTTATAGAAAACTATGATACATTCATGTTTTTTACCAAATATACTAAAGATCATGGATACATACTATAATTAGAGAGGATGAGTAGAACGCTTCTATAATGAATCGCTCAAACTCTACCCAAGTGGACATCTCCTTATCATTGGACTGGGTCAATAATCCTAGTATCACCCAGCAAAACCATGAAAAAACATCACCTCAAGGACTGCCATCTGATCTGGAGGTGTCCTCACCAAGTATAAAACTTGTGTGACTTCCTTGAGATAATAATATTATTTTTGGGGGTTTGGATCACCCCATAACCTCACAGGTCAGAGACTTTAGAACTCATGCAACGCCCCCATCCTGTGCACATCCTCATCCTAAACTACCAGAACCATCAGCTGCTCAATGGGTGGCAGCTCATCTCACTGACCACACAATGTTAACACCTTAGAACCAGTCCCATACTCTAAATCCTCCTCATGAGGAGGATTTTCATCACAATCATGTGGTATAATTCTATTTGTATTTCATCATGGAGGCATCCCAAAATTAAATCAAGATGCACCACAATTAAAGAGTATATCTGGGGAGCTTACTCAAGAAGGAAAATGAATGAATAGCCAAAACATGGTCATATATGATGCATGTACCATTTATTTCCACTGATATTAGTGTTCTAATATACCAAGTCGAAAAGAAGGTTATGAGAGTCCTAGTGAATGGATACGTTGTCCATCGTACTATCACTGGAACCTCTATCCTGAGATCCAAACATGAAACATCATAACATTGTCGCTATGCCACCAAACGTTAACCGTTTAAGGGTAAAATTCTAAAAAACATCCCAAGGAAAGAACTTTGTATGATACCAATATATCATGACCCAACCCAAGTTAGGTCTCGTGTCTTGACTACTCCATGCATGCCACCATAGGCTCGGGGTTGGAAATAAGCATTGAAGGCATAACTAAACTTAGTGAGGCATTTTCCTAAATTATGTATACGTAAAAACACAAAAACACCTCAATGAAATAGTTTATATAAATAATAATATAAAAATGAAATACATGGATACATATATCCCAAACTAATGTATAGAAAAATTACTAAATTAAAATTGAAAAAACAAGCTCCCCCAAAAGAATTCTGTAAATGCATCTGATATACTTAGAAGGAGGGGATCACTTCCAAAAGTAACTTTCAAAATGCTCCTCGTCCCATCAATGGAAAACACCTAGATCGATCTACCATGCCAAGCTCCACCTTCCTCGAGTCCTATGTGGACTCCATCAAAATTTTTTTAGTCTACATAGGACACAAAACATGTGGGTGAAAATCCTCTGTAGGTGTGAGTATATTAATTACTCAATAGGTTCCCTAATAACCCAAAAGAAAATGGAGCGACTGAAAGGCAGCGGTCCAGTTGACCTCTCCAGAGGGAACCCCATATGGAGAGAAAATACATCTCAAATAATCCTCAGTTTTACATTACTAGTTAGCTAATCCAAAGAAGAATCCCCAATAAGAGAGTAATGAAAAGACTTCTTCCCATAGCTCAACCCAACATGATAGTGAAAGTAAACTCATCCAATGTAGAGACCTAAAGCATGATGTACATGGAAATTACATTAATTTTTTCGGAATACTTAATACATAACAAAAATAGACACACAAGGACCGTAATAGTTTAATGTCTTTGGAAACATGGAACATAATCTTCTAATCATGGTGAAATATCTTCAACATCTCCCATAAAGATCTTCATTTTTTTCTTACCTATAACCTTTATTTATATCCTGGGGAAAATAAAACATATAATGGGTGATCTAAAATGCCCAGTAAGGTTAAACATGGCGAAAATAAAACAAACCATATACATTTGAACTTCAAAACATGAACATAAAGTTTACACATCAAAATATTGAGTTGTGAAATAAATCTTGGCAGTACATAAGGCATAGGTCATAAAGGAACATCAGTCATGATAAAATAGCATGGAAATAATACATTTAACTGTGGAAACCCATTAAGAACATGATATGATTTCCATAGTAGCCAAGCAATTACTTCCAAGACCATCTTAGTTGACAAAGTCCCTTTCTGAATCGAGTTCACTCCTCGTTCTGGTCCTGAATCACTGAATCGGATTAACATACCGTTCTATCCATGTATATATCATGAGATTTAAATATTTACCCAATTATTTGTAGGTAGATATAGGTCCCACAAATCTCATAATGAAATCATTATTAATTGTGCCACAACATAAATATAAATCATTCATCATAACCCAAAGAATAAAATGGGTTTCATAAACATCATCCCATTATAACATAATCAATATAAAACAAATGGATATCATTTCATCATTAAGAAAAAAGAAACAATGTAAATAATAAAGACATTATACTTGAAACATACACATATTAAATAATGTCATATTATAGGGAAAATGGTTTTGATAAAACACTTGAAATGAATTCTTGAGGAAAATATCATTTCTTCTTCAAAATCATTTTGTTCCACAAAATGCCATGTACTTTTAAAAGAAAACGATTTTGTTGAAAATAATCGTGAAATCATGTAGAGGAATATTTATTTAAATAAGGAATTATGAAAAAATAAAAATCTGTTCATACCATATAGGTTAAAAAAACATTCTCCTCGTACTTTTGTCGGAAAAGTCAAAAAGTTCCTCATATGGTAAACAAAAGAAATATTCCTTTCATAACATGTGGTAAAAGTAAAAAATGGGTAAAAATGACATTAAAAATACATAAAAACACTTTTAAAAAATATGGACATGGATGATAACAATAACCCGAGTAAATACTTACGAATAAACAATCTCTGATATGAATGAGATTAGAATAATTATCTGTTACCTTAGGTCTGATATGCTTCGTACGTATCCGAACCTAATATATAATGATTTAAAAAATTCCATTTACTTATTAAGGAATCATATTCATTGTTATGATTTCATATATGGTTCACTAATGACTTTATATTACCCGTTCTTTTGTAAATTCCATGTTAAAGCAGTGTTTTTGGTAAAATAGTTTTATTTATCGTACATGTTTGGACTAGTTTTTCTTGATATTATTATTACTTATATCATGATTTACTTAATTATATAATTTAATCATTATTTATATATCATATCTATTCAGTATATATATATATATATATAATATATAGATGAGTGAAATGAAATACATCGTTCATGGAGACGGTAGGTCGTACCTATGCATGAATGCTGTTTTCATTTCCTTATTGACTTGAATGGAAGTAAGTAGATGGATTATATATATATAAATCCAGTAGCTTTATCATGTAATATATTTAATTATGATTCATTATATATACTTAATAATCATTCTTTACTGGTTAACATGGAGAATGAATCTCATCGCATCGTGGAGACGGTAATCCGTACGTATGCACGAGCGATGATATCATTACCATAATTTTTTAATTGGATTGGAGTGGATGATATAATATCTCAGAATCATTATTATGTTATAATAACTATACATAGTTATTATTTACACCATTATATCCATCCATGTAAGTTGGTGGTGGAAAAACAGATTAAACCACAGCGTGGAGACGGTATTTCGTATGTACACATGCGCGGTGATTTCATTTTCCGTAGGTTGGAAAGAAGGTTAAATGGTGTTGTTTCATATTTATAATAACAGATCAGTATATTAGTGATACTTATGTTATTACTTTATAATGAAACAACTAAATAAGTATAAGTTGAAGAAGAACGAAAACTTGAATGAATCGGTAGAAGAGATTACCTCTTCTTGGACGCACCTCTTTTAAGCTTCCTCTGAAGGAACTAGGGTTGGTCTTTTGATGAGACCGGAACCTCTATAATGTCTCTAGGGAAGCTGAGAAGGTAAATGGGTAGGTTTTGGCCGATCTTGAAAGCTCAAAATTTTGTAAAGAGAAGAGGGAGGAGGTGCCCTTTTATAAGGGAGGAGATGGGGACTTTTAGAAACCTCTAAAATACTAATTTATAATAAACCCTAAACCCATGTAAAAACTTCCAAAAATGACTCATATTAGAATATTATATGAGATAGGGTTGTAATATAATTGACCAATAAAATTTAGACATATTTTGAATTTATTGTAAACATTATCAACGTGATTTATCCTTATTTAATCTATTTAATTTTATTTGTGGTAATAAGATTCTAAATTTTAAATTGTTATAAATAATTGATTATGTGTTTTTAATTGTCCATAATTAAATAATATATGACATGTCATTCAATATAAATTTTAGTTTATAATTTTTAAAAAAATTTGTGATTTTTAAACAATTTTATATTATGTTATGTTTATAAAATAACCGTACTGTCAATTTTGACACTATTCATTTATTTGAATTTAAATAAATTTCCCACAGAAGATATGTTCAAACTAAAAGAATTAATATATTCATAACATGTCATATGTATCTAGAAAATTAGTTCATCACATTAAATAGTTCATATAATATTTATTTTAATATTTTTAAAACCATTTATTCGATATTTCAATCAATAAAATAATTTCAACCTCACTATTGTGTCACCTTTAATGATTATTATTTAATCCCTAAAAATTCTAAATAAATTCTAATGATGTATATAATTTTATTATATTTCTAGATACTATTCATGTTTGATGTTTCATGAAGTTTATCACTAAATTAAAATTATTATACTTATAAGATTTAGGAGAGTGACATGTTGTCACTTTCATTGATTTTAATAATAATTAAATTATTTCCCCGGTAAAAAGTCCATTAAGTGAATCTAATCTGACCCTTAGGTCATATGGGTCGACATTTAGTCATCCAATAGAATTTTTCCATGTGTTAGGTTAATTTTATAATCTTAATTTTTACCCTTAATTACCCGATTTACCTTTAACTACAGTAAATAAAAATTGCCGTAGTTACTATTCATAATATCAAAAAAAATAAAAGTAACTTATTAAAATAATTTGGACCCAATGAATTCAAATATTGAATCCATTTTTGAAAATTTAAAACACAGAAGTTTCCGTAATTAATTTAAAATTAATCCCGTTGTTATGAAAACGGGTTTTAAAAGTTAAAACATTGCAAAATATTGAAATGATTTTACCTATGAATTCAATGTAAAATCAATGATAACGACATACATTATATTAAATGGTAAAAATATATTATGTTTATACTTTAAAATCATACGATATTATAATTTAACCGTAAAAATTATTATAATGAAAAAGGTTGTTTTTAATTAAAATATAGCGTGTTTTTATTATTCATTAAAATATTTAAGTTATCAGAATAATATGAAAAAATTATCCAAATTAAATTTTTATATCTTGATTCCAAAAAAGAATTTTATTCTGTCACATTGAACTTATAAAACTATCAAAAACTAGATTTAAAGTGGGTGCACCATCAAAATGTGGCAAAACTACATTTTTTGAAAAATACTTATTTTACCCGAAACTTTTATTTTGTTCACATACTATGTTTTAGAAAATGTGTAAGATTTATAATAATTTTATAAAATTCAAAATGTAGTTAATACTATTCATAACGTCTAGTCAATAATAATATTATAACAATATATCGTTGTTTAGTGAAACTCGGTATTGCGTACTACACATGCTATCGAGGAAGGTCGTGATTGCATGTAATGCAAGAAAAGTCAGGGTTGCATGTAATGAAATACTCCTTTACTATTGTGTATAACAGAACCCAACCATATTTAAAATATACATTGAATATATATGTATATATACACTCAATGTTGTGTTGATTAATTACTATCAAACAAACTTCAAATTATGTTTAACACGATCCAAGATTATTATTGCGTATACTGCAAGCTAATACGGTGTTGCGTATAGCACAAGATAATCTTGTTGTAGCGTAAAACAGAAGATATGAAAGAAATTAAAAAGAATATATCTAATAAATACTCGGGGTCTTACATTCTACCCCCTTAAAATGAATTTCTCCCTCGAAATTCATCGGGGTTATAAATAGTTTATTACATGAGAGTTTCATTCATAGAAACCCACATCAGAAAAAGGAATACCAAAACTCTTCTTTAAAAACTAAAGTATGAAACTTAACGGTTACCCAAATTAACTAATCACTAGATTTCCACATAGGATGACATAGGTGAAAATATGGATTTGGAAGAGAAATCTAAAAATCAAGTTCTTATGAAGAGTGGTAGAGGACAAGGCTATGATAAAGCCAATAGTCACAAAGCCATAAATTTTTGATGATCTAAGGGACCATCTGATTCATCAGATATGAGGGAACTAGGACAACATTTTTGGTTTTCAAGATCATTTCTCTAAAGTTGATGAATTAAAAGAAATACTTACATGATTTTGGTACAATATCACTGTTGTTCGTGCCTTGAAAAATTTACACTTCATCTCTTAAATAAATGAAGTTGAATTTGACTTCTGTGAAGTGTTAGCATATCATGTGATAGAATGATTGGTTATTCCATATTTTTCAATCAAAAGTTTAAAAAAGTTATCAATTATGCATAAGTCCATTTATGGTGATGTTAATCGTATATGATTCCAAAAATGAACTTATACTTCATCTATCATACCACATAATAAAATAAAACTATTTTCCACTAACTAGGGACTTCCTGTAGGCCAGTGGTTGGAGATAAAGGCATGTCTCACTTCGGTTGTCGGTTCGATTCCCACAGCCTTGTCCGACGCGACGGATTGTCGCCCGTCCTGTAGGTTATCCCTTTTTCAAAAACTACATTATAATAACATTCCTGTAATAATATCCAAAAAAGTTCTAGCCTTAAACAATACTATCTTATGTATAACTTAATTCATTCCAATATTTAAGCTTATCCAAAATACTTCTGTCCAATCTCATACTATAAAGAAAACAATTTCTAGAAATGTCATCTACCGAGCATGTGAATACCATCATTTATCCCCCATATATCATAAGATATATCTTGTTGATCACATTCCAAACATGTGAATACCTTAATCTTGTATTCCTTTGCAACATGAATTTCCATAGAACCTTAGTGAAAACCAGAATGCTTTCAAAAGGTAACTCTTTCCACATACATAAATCAAAAATTCTATATACTCAAACTGTGATATCAGTTTGTCCTTATATCAGTCATGAGATCATTAATACTATCAATCATCTCATTATCTCATTATCCTTTCATTATGAACATATCATCTACCTTCCAAAAATATTTGAATAACCTTTCATGGTTACCGGTACCATTCAACACATACTTTCAAAAACTCGAGGAAAGACAACAGTGTAACAATCCTTAGATTTTTCTTTATTCCATAGTACCATACATTATTCTTGATAAACATACAATCATTCCACCACCTTCTTAAACCATTGACCAATCATGAACAATTCTTTCATCTCACATATCATTTGTAGTCTCTTCATCATCATCAATATAAATACTACCCATATGACTATGTTGATTCTCTTCATGAGACTTTCCCTTAGGGCATTGGTTTTCATTATGCCCGTACATTCCACATTTAAAACATTTAACCATTGTTGATGTCTTAGCAATAACATTATCCTTGTTTATGGTGTTAATTGAACCTTTTCCTTTACAATTACTAGATTTGTGTCCTTCTTCTTCACACCCAAAGAATATTCCAGTTCCTTTGAAACATTCCCCCTGATGCCTCTTCCAACATGATTTACATGAGGTAAATTGAACTTTCTTTCCTCTATGATCATCATGAAACTCCATCTTTCTCTTATTATATTTTTTAGGAATCTTACCAAAGTTGAGATTATTGATCATATTATGAGATTTCTGATTAGGCATAATAATGATATGTGGACCGCCAGACCCAATTTCATTTGGTTTCTCATGAAGAATATCATTCCATTTTCCATCATATCCTCCATTATTTTGAATCTTCCTATTTCCAGCCATTTTCTAAAACCCAAAAAAATAGTGTGAGCTGAAAAAATCATAATCAAGGGGGAGTACATTCAATATATAACATATTATGGTTAATTCTAATATTGTTATTCTAATTCTAGGACTATAACCTATATTTATACTTATCCTTAGGGACATCCCTAGACATACCATAGAAATATCTCTAGGGATCTCACTAAAGTTTTCTCAACCTAGTTTTAAAGGGATAACTAAAACTTTCCTCTGATACCAACTGTAGAGACCTAATGCTTGACGTACATGGACACTACATTACATTTTGCGGAATACTTAACACATAACAAAAACAGACACACAAGGACCGTAATAGTTTAGTGTCTTTGGAAACATGGAACATAATCTTCTAATCATGGTAAAAGATCTTCAACATATCCCATAAAGATCATCCTTTTTTTCTTACCTAAAACCTTTCTTTACATTCTGGTGAAAATAAAACAAATAAAGGGTGATCTCAAATTCTCTGTAAGGGTAATCATGGAGAAAATAAAAAAAACAATATACATTTGAACTTCAAAACATGAACATAAAGTTTACACATCAAAATTTTGAGTTGTGAAATAAATCTTGGCAGTACGTAAGGAATATGTCATAAAGGAACATCAATCATGATAAAATAGCATAGGAATAAAACATTTAATTGTGGTAAACCATTAGTCACATGATATGATTTCCATAGTATCCAAGGCATTGCTGCCAAGACCATCTTAGTGGACAAAGTCTCTTTCTGAATCGAGTTCACTCCTCGTTCCAGTCCTGTATCACTGAATCAGATTAACTTACAATTCCAACCATGTATATATCATGAGATATAAATATTTACCCAATTAATTGGAGGGAGATATAGTTCCAACCCATCTCATAATGAAATCATTATTACTTGTTCCACAACATAAACATAAATCATTCATCATAACCCAATGAATAAAATGGGTTTCATAAACATCATCCCATCACAACATAATCCATATAAAACAAATGGATATAATTTCATCATAAGAAAAGTGAAACCATTTAAATCATATACACATTATACTTGAAATATACACATATGAAATAATGTCATCTTAGATGGAAAATGGTTTTCATAAAACACTTGAAATGAATTCTTGAGGAAAATATCCTTTCTTCTTCAAAATCATTTTCTTTCACAAAATTCCATGTAATTTTAAAAGAAAACGGTTTTGTTGAAAATAATAATGAAATAATGTAGATTAATATTTTTTTAAATAAGGCATTATGGAACCGTAAAAATCTGTTCATACCGTATAAGTTAAAAAAACATTCTCCTCGTACTTTTGTCGAAAAAGTCAAAAAGTTCCTCGTATGGTAAAAAAAAGAAATATTCCTTTAATAACATGTGGTAAAAGTTAAAAATTGGTAAAAAGTACATTAAACATAAATTGAAACACTTTTAGAAAACATGGACATGGATGATAACAATAACCCCAGTAAATACTTATGAATAAACAATCTCAGATAAAAATGAGATTGGAATAATTATCCCATACCATAGGTCCGATATGCTTTGTACATATCTGAACCTCCTATATAATGATTTAAATAATGTCATTTACTTATTACAGATTCATATTCATTGTTATGATATCATATATGGTTCACTAATGACTTTATATGACCCGTTCTTTTGTAAATTCAATGTTAAAGCAGTGTTTTGGGTAAAATCGTTTTATTTATCATACATGTTTAGACTTGTTGTTCTTGATATTATTTTTACTTATATCATGATTTACTTAATTCCATCATTTAACTCATGATTTATATATCATATATATTCAGTATATATATATATATAAGATTGATGAATTAAATGAAATACACCATTCATGGAGACGGTAAGTCGTACGTATGCATGAATGTTGTTTTCAATTCCTTATTGACTTGAATGGAAGTAAGTAGATGACATATATTTATATATTAATAAATCTAGTATCTTTATCATGTCATATATTTCATTATTATTCATTATAAATACATAATAATCATTCTTTAGTGGTTAACATGGAGAATGAATCTCATCACGTCGTGGAGACGGTAATCCGTACGTACGCACGGGCGATGATATCGTTCCCATAATTTTTGAATTGAATTGGAATGGATGATATAATATTTCATAATAATTATTATGTTATAATAACTATACATAGTTATTCTTTACACCCTTATATCCATCCAAGTAAGGTGTTGGTGGAAAAACAGATTACACCACGGCGTGGAGACGGTATTTCGTACGTACGCACGCGCAGTGATTTCATTTTCCGTCGGATGGATAGAATGTGAAATGGGGTAGTTTAATATTTATAATAACATATCAGTATAT
Source organism: Viscum album (assembly GCA_963277665.1). Taxonomy (NCBI): domain Eukaryota; kingdom Viridiplantae; phylum Streptophyta; class Magnoliopsida; order Santalales; family Viscaceae; genus Viscum; species Viscum album. Next base: position 1,786,214,415 of record OY728151.1, on the reverse strand, counting down.
TATTGATACTTATGTTATTACTTTATAATGAAACAACTAAAGAAGTATAAGTTGAAGAAGAAGGAAAACTTGAATGAATTGGTAGAAGAGATTACCTCTTCTTAGACGCACCTCTTTTAAGTTTCCTCTTAAGGCATTAGGGTTGGTCTTTTGAGGAGACCAGAACCTCTATAATGTCTCTAGGGAAGTTTAGAAGGGAAATGGTCAGGGTTGGGCCGATCTTTAAAGCTCAAAATTGTGTAAAGAGAAGAGGGAGGAGGTTCCCTTTTATAAGGAAGGAGAGGGGCACTTTTGGAAACCTCTAAAATACTAATCTATAATAAACCCTAACCACACTTAAAAACTTCAAAAAATGACTCATATTCAAATATTAGATGATATATGGTTGTAATATAATCAACCAATAAAATTTAGAAATATTGTTAATTTATTTTAAACATTATAAACTTGATTTATCCTTATTTAATCTATTTAATTTTATTTGTGGTAATAAGATTCTAAATTTTCAATTGTTATAAATAATTAATTATGTTTTTTGAATTGTCTGTAATCAAATAATTTATAACATTTTCAACAATATAAGTTTTATTTTATAATTTATAAATATTTTTGTGATTTTTAATCAATTTTATATTATTTTATTTTTATAAAATAACAATTGTGTCAGTTTTGACACTATTCATTTATTTGAATTTAAATAAATTCCCCACATATGATATGTTCTAACTAAAAGCTTTAATAGATTCATAACATGTCATATGTATCTACAAAATTAGTGGAGAACATTATATAGTTCATATAATATTTATTTTAATATTTTTAAACCAATTTATTTGATATCTCATTCAATAAAATAATTTCAACATCACTATTGTGTCACCTTTAATGATAATTATTTAATCCCTAAAAATTTTAAATAAATTATCATGATGTAGATAATTTTATTAGATTTTGGGAGACTATTAATTTTAGAAGTTTCATTAAGTTTATTACTAAATTAAATTTATTATACTTATAAGATTTAAGAGTGTGACATGTTGTCACTTTCTTTGATTTTAATAATAATTAATTTATTTTCATGGTAAAAAGTCTATTAAATGAATCTAATCAGACCCTTAGGTGATATGGGTCGACCTTTAGTCATACCATATATTTTTTGCATGTTTTATGGTAATTTTATAAGCTTATTTTTACCCTTAATTACCAGATTTACCTTTAACTGAAATAAATAAAAATTACCGTAGTTACTATTCATAATATCAAAAAAAATAAAAGTAACCTATTAACATAATTTGGAACCAATGAATTCAAATATGGAATCCATTTTTCAAAATTCAAAACACAGAAGCTGCAGTAATTATTTTAAAATTAATCCCATTATTATGAAAACAGGTTTTAAAAGATAAAACATTATAAAAGATTGAAATGATTTTACCTATGAATTCAATGTAAAATCAATTCTAATGACATAAATTATATTAAATGGTAAAAATATATTCTATTTATACTTTAAAATAATTCAATATTATAATTTAACTATATAAATTATTACAATGAAAAAAGATTTTTTCAATTGAAATATAGAGTGTTTTTACTTTTCATTAAAATATGAATGTTATCATAATAATATGAAAAATTTATCCAAAGTAAATTTTTATATCCTGATTCCAAAGAAGAATTTTATTTTGTAAAATTTAACTAATAAACCTGTCAAAAACTATACTTAATGTTGGTGCGCCATCAAAAGGCGGCAAAACTGCATTTTTTGAAAAATACTTATTTTACCCAAAAAAATTATTTTGTTCACATACCATGTTTTATAAAATGTATAAGATTAATAATAATGTTATAAAATTAAAAATTTCATTAATACTATTCATAACGTCTAGTCCAGAATAATATTATAATAATATATCGTTGTTTAGTGAAACCTGGTATTGCGTACTACACACGCTATCGAGAGAGGTCGTGATTGCATGTAACACAAGCCAAGTCAGGGTTGTGTGTAGTGAAAGACTCCTTTGTTGTTGTGTATAAAAGAATCCAACCATATTTCATTTATACATTGAATATATATGTATATATACACTCAAGGTTGCGTAGAATAATTACTATCAAACAAACTTCAAATTGTGTTTAACACGTTCCAAGATTAGTGTTGTGTATACTGCAAGCTAATACGGTGTTGCGTACATCACAAGATAATCTTGGTGTAGCATACAACAGAAGATATAAAAGAAATTAAAAAGAATATATCTCATAAAATCTCAGGGTGTTACATCCAAACACAAGGAGATCTACATTCTTAGAAGATGAAATTCTTGTAATTTATTCACTTCCAATAGTAGGAGAGTGGAATTATCCAACCAGAATAATCAAAATATGTAAATCACATTGCATACCCTGAACATATTTTCCTCCCATGGAAGGAGAGTGGCCAAAGGTAAGGTATGGGCACTAAAGTGGTAAGTATACTAATTCCTCAAGGGATGTGAACTCAAAATGTTGAAACACCAAAAGTGATCCCAAACATCACCAAGATATACTCGTGAAAAACTACATGTCTCATGAGGTTCTGACCTCATATCCAACAACAAGATTATATTAAATTCTCTAAAGGTAAACACAAAACCAAGAGAACAATATCCAAGAGCTTTGTCATCCCGGTTCGAATTCGTCCAATAGATACACTCTATCTGAAATATCCACACCATTCTGTATGGTATTTAGGATAGAACATGCTCCATTGGGAAAAACCTATATTCTCCAACTCTAGTACTTGGCACTAGAGGTTCTTCCATCGCAAACTTGCGCCCTACGCAAGGCTAAAAAACTTACTGGAGAGTCCCTCTCATCACCACTTCCCTACAGTTGAGGGAGCACTACTCTAAACCATGCATTGTGTTCATCTTCTATATTAGAGGGAATATAGGGACCCATGGCTCGACACTACCCTACAATAGAGGGAGTAATAGCTCATAAATATCCTGAGAAACATCTATTTTTCATGTAAAGAGTGGAACTCACTTTGGTCTGTCAAGGGAGAACTAACTCTTATCTGGGTATCATTCAAATAAAGTGGTGGGTCCCACTCCTCGTAACTATATCCCATAGCCGAGGGAGCTCCAACTACAATGGAGGAACCACTCCCTACTGCTACTCAGATACGGGGGATTACTACTTAGTAAGTGAGTAAACGCACCCTTATCCAACAAGGTAGTACTACTCAAAGAATGGAGGAACCACTCCCTAATATAATATGGGAGTACCACTTCATGGATCGAATATCCACACCCTAACCCAATAGGGGAGTACAAATAAGTGGCTATAGAACCCACATCCTAGTAGGATAGAGGACTACCAACTCTTCTAGCTCATTCACTAAGGTGTACTCACACCCTAACAAGGTAGGGGAGTATCGACCCCAAGCTAGAAGACCCACTCCCAAACACAGAAAGGGAGTACCAACTCTGTCGGAACATCACGTATAGAGGACACACACCCAGGAATGATAGAGGAGCTCTGAATCTAATGATAGAGGGCTCACACCAATTCTTGATAAGGGAGTACCCACTCTATCTATAAGTCACATATAGAGAACCTTCAGCCTAACATGGTAGGGTATTACCAATTCCATGGATAGAGGACCCACAACCTAGTCCAATAGGGGAGTTCCTACTCTATCCGGCCAATAAGTATAGATTTATCGTGTCCTATCATGATAGGAGAGAATTATCCAACTTTATGAATGATTTTAGGAACAAATGCACTAAACCATTATGGGAGAACCAACAATTTGGAATGTCCATCAATGATTCCCATCATCTCACATGTATACCATAAACACACAAGTCTAGGGAACTCAATCACCATACCTTGATACTACCCACTTTAGTCATCACTGACTCACACATAGATTTTTAGGTCACGTTACAAGGATGTGTCTTGGAGTGGAAAGAGTTCCACTTCTTTTTGAGTTGAAGACTATACCAAACAAAAAATTTCACAAAGAAATTCCCACAGAAAAATAAACCAATGACCATGACATGGGGAGTCTCATCTCTACTAAAGAAAATAGGTTAGGTAAATATGTGACATGATGTTATAGGGGGGTACTAGTCCCAGCGTCTCTCTTCAAGAACCATACTAATCCAAAGATTCTAGGGTATAAAAATCCTAAATTTTAATGGAATGGTACTGACCATGACGTCAACCCAGTGATTCACCATAATCAATGCCCAAGATTTCCACTTCTACAGAATCATCATGATTAAAATGCGCCACCTCAAACCTCATATGCCAAAACATATTCCACCATCGCATTCTAAATAGAAAAAAACTACAGATAGGCTGCTCAAAAGCCTGAAATTGAGTCCCAGAGAAATAGTTTTGGAAATATTAGGATCTCAATGAGATCCACTAAGAATACACAACATGCACTAGGGCACACACGACGTGTGAGATTGCTCAATTAGTTGGCCATGTATCTGGTCTATACTGTTTCTAATCAAAGTATGGGTACACAATATGTATAGAGGGTACACAACAATTCCTACTTCTCCTAGCCCTTGGCTGTGTAGTTGACTCGTGTTCATGTATCAAACCCCGCCTCTGTTTACATTTCTCGTGTGTTAGTACACAACCATGTGGTTTCACACAGCTTCCATAGCCATCTCCCATAGACACACAGATTGGGGAACTATATGGCATGTAACTTCGGTACATGGTGTGTAGTCCCAAAAAATCATATTACCTAGATAGGAAGGGGTACATAGCATGTTTCTATGAACTACACATCATATATATGGTAATTAATGTTGCGAATTACCTGAAAAATGCCCGATTCTCCCCAATTCAACCCAAAACCCATAGATCTACCTTGCAGGGATCATACACAATGCCAAAAGTGATCTAGAACATTATAACAATGAAAATAGAATAGGATAAAGACTAAAAATAAATACCACCTTCCTCAAGGGAAAAACACTAAAGCATCTTTTGAAGAACAGTGCTCAGATCACTATGGTTATCAACTTGATGATGATATGCATAAAAAAATAGGGAAAGGATACACCTCATTGCATTGAATTGGAGTTGATTTGTCATCTCCAAAGGGATAAGTGGAGGTTAATCTCTCATCTTTGGTTTGTGTACACCCAATGTGAGGGATGGGTGAGTATTAGCTTATGTTTTTAATTAATTAATTAACTTCTCATTTAATTAATCAAACCACCATTTGACGCACCATCCAAAAAAAATCGCACGAAAATCTTTATGTTGCACCTAGGGTAAACACAACATTATGGACTCAATCGCAGCCTCATGACTATGATATGAGACTCTATGCATGAGTTATTCCTCTTTTAAATTGAAACTATGTGTGTGTGACAATATATATTTAATATTTTTAAAATCACTACATCGAGTATCTCTGGGCCTCGGATTCTTATGCCAACTCGGCACCTGGCTTTGGAAATATTCTTGAAAATATTCCAAAGTCTTACAGGTCAAAACATGAGACTATACAGTATTCCCCAATGTCTATGTTGATGATAGAATGAATGGATAACCAGTCCCTCTCCCTCACTCTCTCTTATATATATGAAAATGGTTTTTCTAGCCTATGGTTAAAATGAAAGGGTTTTAACGGCCAAATGTTAAAGTGTGAGGTGATATGGTGGTGATGGGATAATGATGTAACAACAGTTCTCATATAATATTTGGTATATAGTGGGGGTTGTTCATAGTAAGTGGAGGTAATGAGTATTATGTATTTGATTACCAACATACCCTACTTTGATGTGAATATGATATGTCTTTGAGATATAGATATATAATTTTGACTATAGATGTGTGGTAATGGTTGTGATGATATATATGGAATCTAGATATTTAAATATGTTGATATAGAAGAAATGAGATTAGTATGACATTTTTTTGGGGGAATAAGAGTGAAGCTTTTGTGGTCATGTGAATGTGTGGTAACTTAATATCATATTAATTTGATACCTTATTAATATATTTAGATGTGTTTTTGTTTTATTGAGACTTAGTGAGTATGATTTATGGTTTATTTGTTTTAAGAGTTCATTAGATATATATTTTCACAATATAATTAGTATGATTCTTCCACATATGCTTGAGTGGTCATGAGGAAGATCATACTGAGTATACATGAATGTTCTCCCGAATATATAAATTTATTTTTCAGGTTTCTTTGATGGATTTGGTGACCAATATGGATATTAGCAGAATAAGGCCAAGAGATTCCATTGGAATCATTTCTATAGTATTTTCATTTTATTGTTCTATTTCTAAGACTTCGTTGATTTTTTACATTTATATTCATTTTAAGATATTGGTTTTTTATATTGTGGAGTTAATTTTTGGTTTTATTTATGTTCCTGATAATATCAGGATAATACCTCTCTTTTTTTATTTTATACACTTTGTGGTGGTCACCAACCTATGTCTTACTAGAGGCACTCTTCGAGGGTTACCTTCGTCTTTACTATAGGCCTAGGAAGGGTTGTCATTAGGGGTGGTTCATGATAGAAATATGGGATAAAAAATGTTCGAGACTAACATATATAATTGAGATATATAATTTTATTTCATTGTTATGATACTATCGATACATTATAATAAATTATTCATGATTTTTCAAATCTACTAACTATATTAATGTGTTAGGGAGTGAAGTTTTCATGGATATAAGAAGATAAAGACAATTTCATGGATTTTAATAAGTGTTTTTTCACTACAACATTACACACACTGACCAATAGTAAAGAAGAGTTTTCGATATATACTGATTTTTCAAAGATGGAATTTTTTTTCCTGGAAAATCATGTGACTCCACACATAAAATAACATTTCATTAGAAATATTATTAGGTTCATCACCTAGATCAAGTAGTGGTTATATTTTTATTAATGATTTGGAGGAATAATATATATGGAGATAAGTATGATATTCATACTAATAAAAAGAGATTAAATAATATATTCATTGATAAGAAGTTAAGAATGTTCCAAATGGTACGGTTAGAGTTAATTATGATTATGAATTCTCAATACATTTACATCCTAAAAAGAAAAACAAATATTTTAATGCCCTAAGAAGAAAGGATCATACAAACTTTACCACTAAAAGGATTAAAGGGGATCAAATATTCATTTATATTCAAATTATGTATATAAAAATCATAAGGTAATGGATTAAAACCTAACATTCCTAAATTATTTCTCAATTATCCATCTATGTTAAGAACATTTTGGTACTAAATGATTTACTAAAACTAAAAAACTATGTGGGAAATATACCAATTTTTAACCATGAAAAATATTGAGATATGAGATTTGGAAACATGATACATGTCTTATACAGGAATGATATAATGAATGAGATTTTTAATGATGAAAATAATTCATCATTATTCAATCACTTAGGAAGGAAAAATATGTATAAATATTTCAGGGATAATCTTGGTTGGATAACATAAAGAGGGAAATTATGGAGTAAACATCATGATGCTCGGTCTTTTAGTAAGTTAAGTCTTAATGAATAATGTAAAAGATGGTCATATATTCATTACCCATAACCACACTACAAAATAATTGTCTTTTCCAATAGGGGTATATCTATTGGTAAAAATTTATTTTATATTGGTAAATCGTTTTACCAAAAAAAATATCTTGTCAGTAAATTGTTGTTAAAAACTCTATCACTAAATGTTATTACGATAGAAAAATTTGTTATGTTACAATTATAACAATAAAAATAGATAATTTATTGGTTGGTAAAAATGATTAGTAAAATAATTATGCAAAATATTTATCATTTGATAATAGAATTACCAACCTTATACTTCGGTTGGTATTATTATTAACAAAATTCCCTTATAATTTCAATAATTATATTATTAAAAATAATTATTTACCTCTTATTGTAACTAATACCAATAATTAAATTCCTATAATTTGATTTTAAATTAATAATATATATGTTTATATTACATAATTAATTGATAAATAATAATATTATATTTAGTAATTTGATCATATATAACTAATAGGTTATAATTATTATATTATTATTAAAAAGATATATTATAAACAAATAATTAAAACTTTGTCATGTAATTTGATGAAGCATGTTCAAATATAAATATATATATATATATATGATTTTAAATTTTTCTTGAATGTAAGAGAAAAAATTAGAATCCCTCAATTTACAAACACAAAATGTAATCACATAACACTGCCATTGTGGTTGCATCCACGAAAACAAGGGATCACTTTAATAGAAGGAGGTTTAAAATTCACTAGAAATAGAGGAGGATTTAGTATATTCTAAGGCATATATTAATCCACCACCATGCTTGAAGTCCCACAATGATTATCATACTCTATAATTTATCCAAGGTGTAACTTCCTAGATCTGATAAGCCACTCTAATAGTGATATCGAGCTAGGATTCACGGACCTTAGGTGCACCTCCCCAAACGCCAAAGGCTTCCGACTAGCAGCAACTATGTAAACAGGTATAATGAGGAGGATATATCCTCTGGGGAAAAGATATGGCACCAGTCCAAGTATAATCATGACATATGCAGTAGAAATAAATGGCTTAGTAGACTCAAACCTGGCCTATAGAGCGGAAGAATATCCAATATCAATAAATAGTGGAAGAAATATAAAAACAACTATAGCAGAAAGTAAACAGAATAGCATGCTAAACAAAACATGTAACCACAACTAAAACAAATAAGGCTTTCATCCATAATAGGTCATACGTGTCAACATCCAAGGTACTTCCCATGGTAGACCATAGTATCTACATATAAGAATAAGCATGTTGATATAGGAAAGAAAGTTAAACAAAAGTAAAACTCTAGCTAGGAACGACCTCAAAGTCCATGCCAATATCCATGCCAAACAGCACTACTACCAGCTCCTGAAGCTAATCCTTTACCTGTACGTAAATTCATAATGTCTACATGCATCCTGAAGGGCTCAGGTCAGGTGTTAGAAAAATATCAGAAGGATACCACCCAATAGTTCATACCGAGAATAAGTGTTTAATATTCTTGAATCTCAATGTAAAGTAAGTAGTACAATGCAAGTAAATAAACACAACAAAAATTGGTGCTTAGTAGCCACCAAACAGTGTCACCTACTTCAGCCAATGTTAGAATCTCATAAGTAAATAGAGTTTTCAGCCCATGGCACAAGGTACCCCTATAGAAACAATGCCCATGTGAACTCTCAGGTTCCACCTCAATCATGTAGCCCGACACCACGTTCCTCCTGACACCTCTTGTCTCAATGTCCCGACATCCCTAAGGCATTCCCAAACAATATTATCCACGTCCAAAGGACCCATGCTCTTAATCTCTGGTTGTCCCATTACATGACTACCAGAGGAACAATGATTTATTCCCTAAAATAAATATCATGTACTACTACCTCAATCACGGTGAGCCTCATCCCGCAACCCAATAACATCATCGCAATCAATTGAAGGATCCTCACTTTCCACTTGTATTTCTATGGTAATCATCCCCAAACCATAATTACCTAAACTGTAACTATCGGGGGCCTCTACCAACATAAGTTTTCAAAACCACCGCATCATAGAGTCTACCTATGAGAACATGACTCAAATTGGATCTTTGGTCATCATGGGTGAGTGGGAATCACCAAATAAAGAACCTAGGACAAAATATCTCTAGATCCCCAATCCCCGATGACCATATCTCTCAAATTCGATTTCCATTCCATCCAAGTATCTTAATCCATTCCCAAAATGATAGTCACACTGCCTCAAACCGACATCCATAAAGCCTAATCTTGTGGTCAAAACCACGCATGAAATTCTTGGCCAATCCCAAACAGTGATTAGCACCATTCAATCCCAATGGCCATGCCTTCCAATCCTCGGCCCATTCTCTTCATGACCCCAAGGTTCAAAAAATATGTAAAATCTATCATTATATATATATATATATATATAATTAAGAAATTTAAACAAGCAATTCAATTTAAACAGTTTAATTACACTAGCTATCAGCTATAACATATTAGCACTCAGGACTTCCATTCCTCTAACAATACTAATAATAATTTATAAAATTAAACATACCAATTTAAAACAAAAAAAATCAATTAAAACCATTTTGGAACCCCGACCAAAATAACCCAACGAGCAATGACCTCTCACCCTACCTCACTCAAGAACTTTGGGTTTGGGGCTTGGCCAATAACAATCCATAGTTCTAAAAATATATTCAATATGAAACAATAGTTATAATTAGGTCTTGCTCAAAATAACTTAAAATTCTCCAAAGGATAGACCACCCAAAAATCCACAAAAACAAAAAAAAATTATGCAATACAAACATCATACTCGTACGAATCTCCTCGTCAATTTTCATCATCTAATTCGGCCTAAAATAGGGTATATCTAAACAATGGGAATAAATGATCATGGATATATAAATAATTCAGTAGAATAAATTCAAAAAAATGGATCATGATGAATTGAGAGATTACTAATTGGGTTCCAATTTATCTGAAAACGTTTGAATCGAAGTTTAGATGATGAATCTATAGGGATTTCTTCCTCCTGCACTACTGGACTGCGAACCCAGGTGAACCCTACATCCCTATGACTTAAAACAATTTTACTTACCATTTTATAAAAAAATGTACATTGCTAGTACTTCAATATACACACTGTTTATAGGGTTAGTTTGGAAAAAATTATCGACTTCCTTTCTAGGTCATTTGAAATGTCTCACCGATATAATTACATGATATGTACTAATAAGTACATAGTGTATACTTGGCTGATCTTGTCTTCCTTGCCGACATACCTCCACACCATTTATGGCCATCACACATAGCCAGACTACATGACATGTACTTAGTATTACACAGCGTGTGACCCTAATCCTTGTTGTGTGATAGGTTCCAGCCAGTACTTGGCGTATTTTCCCCCTTTTTCTCAAAAAACCCACTAAAAAAGACCCGCACCCCAAAGGAAGAATCAGGATCTTACAAATGTACCCCCTTAAAACAATTTGCCCCTAAATTTCCCTTTCTAAGGGAGGAGAAGGAACACACCATAACAAATTTTTCCCAAATCTCAAATCAATCAAAGGTCCAATAACCTTTTTTTGGACCCATTGTCCTTCTGTGACGCATTTTCATCCAGGAACCTCATCGGGTGATCTCGTGTCACTTCAAACACCCAATCATATCCCGCACCATATTAGATCCCCTATAAAGCCTATGGAACCCACAAAACAATGAGGTCTTGAATCCCATTGATTCTCAAAACAACCCGGTGCCTTGAAACTCAATCACAAACCACATCATTGATTCCTCGATGCCCCAGGAATATTAATTTACTCGTTCCCTCGAATTCCCTGATGCCCAAGCACCTCATGTAATAGAAATCCCTCGGATGACCCGTTACCTAAGCACCCCAAAACATGAATCCATCTATGCTCCTAATTCCAAGCACCTAATATATATATATATAAAATCATGCCCCTGATATGGTTCCAACTTACTAAATAGTGTCTGGTCAGTCCATATACATCATGTGTACCTCACTCACTAAAATATGACATGTCTCAATAGTCTATTCCAATAATAAGAAAAATGGAATCATAGCCACACCCTTATTATACCACTGACCATTGTCGGCTTACCAGCTTGATTAGCCCCTAGCATCTCCACAGTGTGCACCGGGCAAGACACACAGCTCCCTGAAGCCTGCCCTCCCTATGGTGTTGCACTATTCATCGGCCATTGAACCCATGGTAGGGTCCCACTATCTTTTAGATGTCCTCCGAGTGTAGATAAACCTCGACTACCCTCACATGGTACAAATCCTAAACAGATTTCTGAAGCCTATACCTGCTTCGGTCCCTAGCTGTGGGCTGTCTAAGAAGACTCCCTGTAAAACCTCTCAAGATACCCAACCTGTCCAAATTCTTGACACACTTTTATAGTCCTATCACACTAAGTTTGTACCTGACATGGCTTCCCAGAATAAAATAAAGCCACTAATGAACTACCACAAGCTGTTTTAGCTGAGTACTTAACCTGACCACCCTATTGGAACTCCTCTTAACCATGTTTCCTTCCATATTAACCATCACCTAAAGTCACTACCTAGCCCACGTGAGACTATTCTATCCGGTTTACCTAAACTTTGAGTGCTTTATTCACCACCTCTATGAAAAGGTCCAAGATAAATATTTTTACCTACACCCAGATGGCATGTCATAAGTCATATTTGAAGAACCAAACCCTGAGGTGTCATCAATTACCATTCCAGGTACGAAGTAATACAGCTCGGTGAAAGAAGCTACATAGTCCATGATGGACATGCCAATATTCTAAATGCTCAAGAACTCCCAAAATCTCTCCACCCTTAGTGTCTATAGAAAAAATTAAACTAAGAATATGTCCTCAAATTCTTTCTTGGCCAGCCCCTTTTTTTGTGATCCTAAACCTGCACAACCCACCAGGGCTTCCTCGGCTCTCTTAGCATATACATCACTAGCTTGACCCTCCTCCCTGGAGGCATCTTGAGCTCCACGAACATCATCTGTGTGATTTCAAAAAAAATCTAAACTACCTATGGACCACCCTCACAATGAAAAAGAGTCATGTGTTGCAATTATAACTCCTGAGTAAGGAAATATATATAGGGCTCCATTCCCAAAGCACCTCTATATATCACCTGCAAAACACGTACCAGTCTAGATTAGAGCTACACGTCGAGACACATCCCAGAAACTATCAAACATGGATTTTCCCCACCTTCACTGGATCCTGAACATGATCCTTACCCTGATCCTGTACCTATGGCTCATGCTATTCCTACCCCTCAAGATATTGAACCTGATCATGCTCATGCAGCATTATACCATCACCTGATTGATGATTCATTAAGCCATCTAGGAGGAACCCACTACATAGAATAAAAAAGTCAAACAAACCATATGTATATAACAATATATATATATATATATATCATATATGGAATGTATTAAAGTGGTAGAGCATAATAAAAACCCTTACTCTCCCCCATCGCGACCATTCCCCATGGAATCCCTTCCTCATGGACACCTTACTTGCCCTGAACAAATCTATGTATCAAAAAAATCCTCGAGTCACACCCTTCCTAACAACCAAATTACCTAAATCTATTGACATACTCACCTAATCTTGGTGAGAAATATTACCTCAACTGTAGTGCATTCCTTCTCATATAAGATCTCATCCAAAGTTCCCTACCACTTGTAATTTCATATATATTTAATTCATGGAATATCAAATTTCATAAAACTAGAAATTATATCTGGCATTTCACCCATTTCACATGTAAATTGACATATATCACATGATATTATCACTTCACCAAAAATACATGCACATATGAAATTGAAATACCCTAAAAATTGTGCCTATCAAAAGCTAAGAAAACATGCCTTACCTTATGAGGCCAAGGTCCAATCCACCGTTACTTTATCAGGTCAAGTGTAACATATCATAACCAATAAAATCACAAACCATGTGATCCACCATTGTGGAAACCATATAAATTATAATTTGAGAAAAAGATAAACAATAATTCCCACCCATTGTAACTCAGTCCATCCCTCGTACATGGGGTTGGAGGCACCAAATCATGAGTTCAATGTCCATTTCTAACAATAAATTATATCCAGTCTACCATAATCCCAATTATTAATACCATGAAAAGAGGAAAAGAAACTCGTCTGATACCACTTTGTAACGTCCCGGACTCAAACAGCCACCCGAACAGTGCTATCGGGCTAGGTTTCACTGAACATAGGCAAACATCCCCGAATGCGAAAGGATGTCGACTAGTTGAGAGCGTGTAAACTGGTATAGTGGGGAGGCTATACCCTCTAGGGAAAAGATAAGGCACTGGTTTGAGTATAATCATGAAACAAGCAATGGAAGTAAATGACTCAGCAGACTCGAACTGATCCTGTAGAGTGCAAGCATATCCAATATCAATAAACATGGGAAGAAATATAGAAAAAACTCCAACAAAAAGTAAATAGAATATCGTGATGAACACCACTAGTAAGCCCTACTAAAACAAATAAGGCATGAATCCATAGTAGGTCATACATTTCAATATCCATGGAACTTCCCATGGAAGACCACCTTAACTACAAGTAAGAATAAGAATGTTGATATAGGAAATAAAGATAAACAAAATTAAAACTCCCACTAGGCATGACCTCAAGTTCCATGTTAATCTCCATGCCAAATAGCACTAATACTAACTCTGAAAGATTATACTTTACCTGTTTGTAAATTCATAAAGTCTACACACATCCCTAAGGGAATGTGTAGGGTGTGAGACAAGTCTCAGTCGGATAACAACCAATGTTGTACTGAGAATAAGTTTTTAAGAAGATATTAATCCCTATGTATAGTAAATATTGAGATGCAAGTAAAGAAACACAACTTCCACTAGTGATTAGCTTCCACCAGTGAGTGTCGCCTGCTTCGATCGATGTCAGAATCTCATAAGCAAAGAGATTTCTGGTCCCATGTCCCAAGGAACCCCAATTGTCACAAAGCCCAAGTGAACCCTCAGGTTTCACCTCAATCATATAGCTCAGCACCATGTGCCTCTGGACACCTCGTGTCTCAAATTACCAACATCCTGAGGGAATGCCCAAACAATTGTATCTCGATCTCGAGGACCCCAGATTTTAAGCTAAAATTGTCTCATGGAACTACCACTAGAGGAATAGTGATGTATATCTTAAAATAAATATCCACGATCATGGACTCAATCATAGATGGCCTCAGCCCCCAACCCAATAGCATCATCATTATCAAATGGAGGTTCCTCACCATCTATGTGGCTTTCAACGGAAATCATCCCCAAACCATAATTATCTAAATTGAAACTATAGGGGGCCTATACCCACATGAGTATTCAAAACCACCTCATCAAAGATTATACATATGTGTACACAACTCAAATCGGCACTTTGGCCATCACGGGTGATCAGTAATCACCAAATAAAGAACCCAGGACACAACATCTCTGGAACCTCATTCCCCTATGGCCATGTCACTCAAATCGGATGGTCATTCCATTAAAGTATCTCAACCCATGCACATCTTCACTATCACACTACCTCCAACCAACATCCATGACGCCCAATCCTTCGGTCAAAGCCACCGAACAAAATCTGTGCCAATCCCAGCTAGTGATCAGCATTGCTCAATCCTGATGGTCATGACATCACATCCTTATTCCTTTGCTGTCACAACTACATGGTTCATAAAATATGTAATATCAATCATTACATATATATATATATAATACAATTAAGCACTTTAAACATGAAATTCAAATTAAACATTTGAATTATACTATCTATCATCCATAACATATTAGCACTAAGGTCTTGAATGCCTCTAACAAGCCTAATCATGATTTAACAAATTAAACATATTAGTTTAAAAATAATAATTATAACCATTTTGTAACCCCCAAACAAAATAACCCAATGAAAAATGACCTCTCACCTGGCCTCACTCAAGCAATTCAGGTATGGGGCATTCCCAAAAGCATCCCATGTGTCTAAAAATCAATTCAATACACAACTGTAGTTATAATGGTGTCCTGTTCAAAATACACAAATATGTTACAAAGTCCTAAACACTAACAATTACGCAAAAAATACTAAATAAGGTAATAATCACCTACCTTGTACTCGTACGACTCCCCCCATACAGTATCAGGCTGTAATTTAGTATAGAACAGGGTAGATCAACACAATGAGAATAAATGAACAATTCTCGATAACTAATTATAGAGAAAAAATCATGAATAACATATCAATAGGAATATAAATCTTACCAATTGGGTTCTAATGCATCTGACAGTGTTTGAATCGGAGTTTGTATGAAGAATCGGGAGGGATTTATTCCTCTATTGTTGTTAGTTTGTGAAACCGGGTGAACCCTACTTCCCTTTGACTTAAAATAGAGATACTAACCATTTTATTAAAAATATTACACAAAATTTACTTAAATATACATGTTTTGTATATGTTTTTTTTGCTCAAATTTTCTTACTTCCATTCCATGTCATTTAAAACATCTTGCTTACATGATTACATTGTGTGTACTTATAAGTACATGGCATGTACTTGGCTGATCCTCTCTTCCCGACTGACATCCATACACCCCATTTATGGACATCACACATAGTCATACTACACAGTTTGTACTTATCATTACATGGAATTTAACCCTAATCCATGTCATGTGATAGGTTTTAGTGTGTAATTGTCCTATTTTCCCAATTTTTTTCAAAAACAACCTAAAAAATGACCCATACCTCAAAGGAAGAACCTGTTTCTTACTCATGGTTTTCCAATATCAATCCACTTTTTTAATAAATCTATATAAAATTTGTAATTTTCCAACATATAATAAAAAAAACAAACAAAAAATTAGAAATTCAAGTAATACTTCAAGTAGTACAATCCATATAAAACTCAACCTATTAAAAAAATAGAAAACCAAGATACATCTCATTATCCTATAGAATCCATTCATGGTCTTCCAACATCATCATACTTTAGTAATCAAAAATGTTATAAATCATTATAAAATCAGTACATAACCAACTTATAATAAAAATAACACAAAAAAATAGAAACTCAAATAGTACTTCAAACTATATATTCCAAATAAATACTCATATTGTATATTCCAAGTAGAAACTCAAGATGCAGAAAACAAAAAAAAATTGAAACCCAAGTTTCTTCTCATACTCCTCTAGCATCCATCAGGTGCTTGATCAAAACTGGGAACTCATTTTATTCTATATAATCTCAATCAATCCTTAGTCAGGTTGAGTATTTCTGTTAAATCAATCTAAACTTTCAAATTTCAAGCCATTGTATAAGAATGGGAGGATGTGAATAAAGAGTCTTGTGTGATCACTCAAACATAATTTAATCCTCCATATATTACCTTAAACATGAAGGCCTCAAATTCTCTACACACTCTATCACCAACTAATGAAATGAGACTATGCATTCACAATTCAGGTAATATTATGAGAATGATATGATTTTAGTGTGAACACTCAAACAGTAATTGAGACTCAATATATTACCATAAAAATATAATACATGATAGCTATGCACACTCCATGACCAACTAATGATGAACCTAAGATTTCTGGGACTTCATGATACACATTATTATTGATTAAATAGAATATTTCATGTCCATGTCAATATCTTCTGTAAAATTATTTTTATAATCAAAAATAGGCATATGAATATGTATGTTAAAACACAATTAATCTTCTTTCACATGTCATTATTAACATCACATAACCCATTGGAAAAGGATAAACAAAACCAAACATTTTTTCCACATCCATATATTTATCCTCTCGTTTTATTGGTAAACTTTTAATTAAATTCATTGTGATCATGAGGAGAAATTATTTTAGAGCCTTTTCTTGCTATATATAATTGGTACATAATATGGAATATAATAATCTGACAATATATTCATCGCTTAGTTAAAATCATCCATGATTTTCAAGAAACTAAATATTTCTAAGGTATTTAATAAAAAAGTTAATATGAATATAAAATAAATTTAGAATGGAATATAAATTAATCTTTATAAATAAAGATGCATCCTGTAAAAATAATAAGAAAATTATATAACCAGTTATCACAACAACACCTGTAGCTTTTTGTTTAAATTTCTCATTGACCTTAAACATTACTAGTAAATAATTTTCAGTTTTAAATTCGTGTTTTTTATGATGAAATTCCCAAAAAAACCTCCATTAACTTGATATAAGTAAAAAAATTGTTATAATAGAGACCCATATCATCATCCATTTAAAAGTAATAATTTGGATCTCTGTATCATACTAGAGTCTTTGAATGGAATGATATTGGTTTTATAAGATAATGTACAATATTTTTTATTGGGAATAAAAGTAAAAGAAATGGATAAATATCTAGTATCAAATTTGGTAATCTATTAACACTAATTTTAAATGATAATGGAACATAAATAAATATCTAACAAACCATTTAATGCAATGGGATCCTGAGGAATTTAGTGTATTGTTTCATAGACAGTATTAAAAGGCCTTTTCAAATTTTATAATTATGACAAGGGACTTAATGAGTAGGATAGTTATCAGACACTTTGGGATTAAATTTTTATCCTAAGGAATATAAGAAATTTGATGCTATTCATCTATATTTTTTGTGGATGTGTAGTTCTAATCCCATCACCAAAAAATGTTTTCTGAATAACTAGATACCCATATTCAATCTATGTAGTATACCCTAAGATTTTTTGATTGTTTATATAATTTGAAAACTTATTCTTAGCATATAGAATGTCACATTAAAAAAATACATATCATTTAATACTTTGGTGATTCAAATATTCACCCAAAATTGATGGAAGTGAAGATTAATACACTATGTTACCTAGTTTGGTTTCTTCTCAGAAACTACCATTATTTTCAAATAAAAAAGGTCATTTAAATAGATCAGTGACATATAAATGGATCTCAAAAAGGTTGAATCAAATTCAAGAAATAAATATTATTCCCATTTGAGATGAATAAGTGAACAACTTAGACGAATTACCTGTTATTCCAATTTTTGTATAAACAATGCATTTGAGAAATTTGTAGACATATTAAAGTGTGCAGAAGACGCATTTGATAATTAACTGCTAGTCACATTTTTTTTAAAGATAAAACAATACAAATTTCATTTAATATTAATTACCTATTAGTGTAAAGACAACCCAATACATCACAAATCATTAGTTTGTGTAAAGACAGCCTTGTAGATCAGAAAAAACCATTATCATAATGTTTATATAAAACAAATTTGAGAGAGTTGTACACATCTTGAATAAAATTTAACACTTCAAACATGACCCAGTCATTAGATGAAGGTTCACTTATTCATAAGTGTTTAAAAATACATTCCATTTTAATGAAAAACCCATTTTCTGATGATAAAAAATCAAAAAATCAAGATTCTACATTGAATAAATAACATTGTTCTCCTAAGTATTATAATGTATCAAATAAATATTTTCTTGAACAATCAAGGATACCCACATATATAAAGCTAAACCATGAAATACTTATCCATTATATTCATCAGAGGACTAGAAAAGTCTCTTCATATTCTTTAGGAAATACCAATATTAGATGGTTGAATAAGTAGTATAATAATGAATCAATAATCTAAACACCCAAATAATGATGAAAAAATAATTTTCACTAGGATTTCAGTTATTAAATGAAGAAGAGTTTGGTTGGTAAAAACTCTATATAGATAATATCAAGAATATCCCAGGTTTTGGTGTCCACGGTTTGTTATTCATACCTTTATAGTGTCGACTAGAGATATAAGAAGGCGAACCTTAGATTTTTTTCTTCAAGTGAATGATGATCCACGCTATTGAAATGATGCATAACAAGTGTCCCATTCAAATAATCAACCAATTGATGTAACAATATATAAGGGATGGATTGGAACAAAGGGACAATAGAGGACGTTACATTTCTTGATTTCAATCTATAATTAAATTTCTATACCTAGAACAACCCAATATCATAAAAAATCGAGGGTGATGATTTGAACCATCCACAAAACATCATATTCATGATTCTCAATCTATATTGTGCTTGTATTATTCATGAGGGATTGGGAATTGAATCCATAGAAAGTGATAAGAGATATGGTGCATGGGGTGCCAGTTATCCACTAGAGAGGTAGATCATGATCGACTAGCGAAGGAGATCATGCATTTATAGTGGTAGAGAAAGATTTAGGATGTTGGTAGAAGAAGATTTAGGATGCCGGTGACTAGTAGGTGGGGAGGTAGAGTGATAGGGAGGTCATGATTAATTCGAATCACTAGTGTTAATCACCTATTCTAAATATTTACATATTTCAATAATTATTGAAAATATATTTTAAATTCATTATAAATAAAAATATTTTTAAATTTAATTTTATTTATTTGTTTCAAATATTTTTTAAAAATATTTTTTAAAAATTATTTAGGATGGATTCAAAATTATCTCGTATTTTTTTTAAATATGGATGATAATATTTAAAATTTATTTTTAATGGTTCCTTTATACAGCCACTATTACTCTTCATTTTTTTCAACCAATAGTAAGTCGATTATTAATCAGTTCTGACTTCAAAAAAAAATAAAGTAACATGATAATAGATACAAAAAACATATATATAAATATTTTTTTATTT
Organism: Viscum album; assembly: GCA_963277665.1. Taxonomy (NCBI): domain Eukaryota; kingdom Viridiplantae; phylum Streptophyta; class Magnoliopsida; order Santalales; family Viscaceae; genus Viscum; species Viscum album. Next base: position 1,786,194,038 of record OY728151.1, on the reverse strand, counting down.
GTATGATTGTATGTATTTATTTATTCATTCTGAAAATTATTTTCCATTTAATAGTTTCTTTATTTAAATGTATAAATATATATTTTTATTAACAAGTTATTTATTCTTATACATATTAATATTCAGTTGTTTGTATAACATTTTATTATAAATCAATTTATTGAAACAAATTTTTTAATGGTAAAATATGTTTTGGTAACAATAGTTCTTAATAACACATTCATGTGTTGGTAAAAATATGTTAGTATTAAAATAAAAACATAAAATATCTAATGATTAGTAAAATATGTGTTGGTATTGAATAATTACTACCAATAGCTATTCCTGTCAGTGAAATAAATATTAGTAATTAAAATTAACAATATAAAAAACAAATATCTATTGTAATTAATCATTTTAACCCACAACTATATTATATAAATAATTTTATTTTGGTAAAATCCACTTTTTTGTAGTGCCATATGGAAATAGGATAAAATCCCCATGTAATTTTTCATTGGTCTTCCCATGACTTATAAATGTAATAATTCCATTTGTGTTTTGGATGATTGAATTAAATTGATAAAACATTACATTACCAATTTAGATGATTTTTTAGTTGATAAAGTTTCTATGATATATAAATGAAGTGGAAAGCTTATATGAAGTGCCATTTTTAATTTTATCTGATAGAGAAAAAAAGTTCACATAAAATTTCACGAGAGGTATTTAATAATAATATGATATATATAATGAGTCATTAGTATAACATATCATCTTCAAAGTGATTTTTAATATAAAAATACAATTTAGAAAATGTAAGATATTCTGTTATCTTTCACAGATCATGGAAAATGAAGTTGGGATCAATATAATATATTGGTAGAGTAATCATATGATAATAATTTTCATTAAAACATTAAAATGGAACAATAGTAAGTTCTATAATAATAGAGATACATAACTATCACATGTTGGGATGAAATTGAGGAGATAAAGTTATTGGGATCATATCTTTCTTACAAAGTGACTGATATGGCTAAACCCGTCCAGTGTCATATTAAACTAGAAAAAAGATAAAACAATCTATACTAATATCTATTAGTGGGATCAAGTGATTTATTATTCCATAAATTATAAGTATGGAATAGGTTTATGATATTCATGAAGAAGTGAAATTTCATCCCTATATACATCATCCCTTTTGATATTCTTCATCTCTTAGGGAGGGTAGCATATTTAATATAACTTTCAACAAAACCTATCCCAAATTTATAATGTGTATCATGTATCAATTTTGTAGAAGTATATACTAGATAAATAACATTTACTAAATTCATAGGTTTTTTCAACTAAAAAATAATCTCTTTTGTGGAATAGTTGGTGTATATATTGGATTATAGAGATAAAATACTATGCAATTGGGCCACTTCCCTCGAAAACATTCTATAGGGAAATAAAATTTTTTCGAATGCTTTGTGTGACCCTAAATATGTGATGATTCAAAATTATCCTCAACATTTTTCATCTATGTAATGAAATTACAATAGTAAAAATTTTAAAAGGGGGAAAATGTGACAACCTATATTTGTAGAGTTAAATCCCATTTTTTATAGTTGTTTTGTCTTACAGACAACACCAAACTAGAATGAAAACTACCTTATTTAATTAATTTATGATTTTATAGTTTAATTTATAATAAAACATTATGACATTTATAAATGAAATATAATTATGAAAATTAAAAAAATAATTAAACCACCAGTTAAAAAATGTACTAAAAGATTAAAATATTCATCATTATCATATCCCAAAATATTTTATCACTAATAATGAATTCATAATGAATGGAAAAAATTAAAAATAAGATATAAATATTTATAAAACAAATGAGGTAACGTGAGGGAAGAATTTATTGAATTAATAAAGGATGTGTACCTATATATGGGGATTTAATGTGATCATTATATAGTATTTTGGTATAAATGGTCATTTAGAATATATAGTGATTGGGAAAACTCAATCAATTGGTTATATGAATAAAAATTATTTAAAATGATTATAGGGAAGAATAATTTTATTATGTAGGTCGATCCACTATGAAAAAAAAAGTTGATTGTGTTTGTTGTATTTCTTTTAAATATTAATGTTTATATGTGTTGGGTGAACTGGAAGACCCCAATGAATGATCTATGATGATGTTTCCCATGGATGATAAAAAGAATAAAATAAAGGGTGTGATTAATAATTGGTGTTTCTATCATTGAAATATTTCTTAGAGTTATTCCTAATCTAGCAATGATGTTTTGAATTGATGATTTATTACTTTAAATAAAACAATATTTACTTTTGAAAATTGTATAGTTTTTCTTAATGAAGCGGATATGTTCTATTATTTTTTATGAATTACACATTATTTATATCAAGAAGAATTTAATTTGTTGAAATAATAACTCAACCTTGTCCTTATTTTCCTGAAAATGGTAGGAATAGGAAATTAAATTAGATGGTGATTGTAGATTATATTGAATAAGAAAGATTTCTAAATATTTTATTGTGGTTTTTTTAATGGTAATAAATATTTTGTTGTCAAATATGAAATCTAAGATTGAGAAATATATGGTAGGGTGTAGGATGAGTATGGTGGTGTGCATCAAATTTTATTTTCTGGTGTATATTGGTGGAGATTTTATAAAAATACTCTTGACTCTCTCCATTTTAATATATGAGCTAAACATGTTTTTAAATTGATATTGAGAGAGGTTAAGGTATGGAAGTATGAAAATAAGGTTCTAGAGTGAGGAAGAAGCTAAATTGGTGTATTGTACAAATTTCAAAGCAATATTATAAAATACTAGTGGAATTACTATTATTATTTCTGGAGAATAATGTTGATACATTAATATGCTCTTAAACTAGAACAAAGATATAAATGAAAAAATATTGAGAAAGATATTCATGATATTGTGTGTTTATACATGGAAGAAGTTATAAGTGAAAAGAAAAATAAAAACCTATATTTATTCTTTATTTAGAATAATAATAATAATAGAAACAACATTTCGTTAAATCTAGAACTACCTTATTTATGGAATATAATATCTATACCATGAAGAAAAAAAGCCTCTGAGCGGCGGCTTCCTTCTCCCCTCGCGCAGCTAGGGTTTCTTCTCGGAAGATCTCTCCTCCCCTCCTCCGATCTGACCCAGCGGTCTTGGCATCGACTGCTGGCTCTTGGTGCGATGTCAGCATGCCTCAGCGGTGCTCCGGTGGCGTCCGGTTTTGAGATCTCGGCTCGGCGGTGCACTCCAAGGCGCAGATCGGAGATGGTTTCACATCGCTTTGATGCGGATCGGCGTCGACTTCGGGATCTCACTTCAGCAGCGGCGCGGCCCAGCATAGGCTCTGGCAGCTCCTTTCCGGCGTGTTCGGCGGCAGATTTGGGCGGTCCGGAGGGGGGGAGATCTTTTATGGTTTGGGTTTTTGAAGGTGGTTTTGATGATTTGGGTTTTTTTTATTTCTGTTTGTTGAATTTGTTCTGGAAGTTCGGTTGATGCAATGCGGCGTCGCGACACTTGCCGTAAGAGGAGGTTCACCGCTAGGGTTTCTCTCGCGCCTCCTTCTCCATCCCGGAATGGCTCTGCTCCTCTTCCATTGCTCGGCGATTCGTGGCGGCGATCTTTTTGCTGCGAAGGCTCTGTTTGGCCCGCCTTGCGCGCACTGGTGTTTGTCTGGCGGCACAGTGTTGATTCAGCGCCTGAGCCCTTGCCTCGGCGGTTCAAGATCGACGCCTTGTTCCCAAATCTGGGCATTCGGAGGATTGAGTGTAGTCTTCGTGGATGTTTCGGACGGAGGCGACGAAATGTGTGCCCGTGCGGTTTGTTCTCTCTTGTGGGGAGGATGCGACGGCGACAGTGAAGGTTTTGTTTCTTGGAGTTCCGAGGTGATGAATTTTTGGAGCCCGTGACTGCGGATGTTCTCCGTATTTGGTTTTTTGCAAAAAAAAACATCTACCGAACCTAGTTTTACCAGATCCTCCTCCGGGAGGGTGAATTCTTCGAGAGCCGTCAATCGTGTGAGAAAGGGAATGCAATCTCCGATGGCGTTACTCTCGTTGGAGAATCTGAATCTGAGAAGGATGTATGAAAAGATTCTGAGTCATTATGAAATCTTGGAGTGGGAATCGGCGACTACGGATGAAACTTTTCATCAGGAATATGGTGATGGAGATGATTTCTATGATTTGTAGCTGTATGAGTTGTTGTGATTTTCTTGCTTTCTGTACTTTTTCTTTTCATTAATAAATGGTCATAGGTTTACCTCTGGCTAAGCTTACCTGGTTAATAATAATAGAAATTATATGTGAATGTTGTCTACAAATGATTGAGTAGTTATAAGATCAGTGAGGAAGAGAAGATAAAAAAGGGAAAAATTACAGGATGATAGAATAAGATGCATAAAATGTATAAATTTTTTAGCTTGTGATTACAAAGCTATGAAATGTGTTTTCACATATTAGTGTTTAGAAGAGATAATAGTGTACTAAAATGTGAAACAGTATCGTAAAATACGTCAATATGTCTGATCAAATAGAAAATTTGTCATATGTTAGAGAATTAATTGAGGAAAAAAATGGGAACAATATTTTGTGATCAAATTGGGTGAGTGGAGTTCGGAGTGATATCTTTTAGAAAATTGAGGAGGAAGATAACATGCAATGAATTATAAAACTTTTAGTTTATCATTATGATTATTCAGTGATTTTATGTTAATGTCAAATCCTTTATATATTTAATAAGAGTGCACAAATTCATTTTAAGAAGTGTTGATGATTACATTTAGTAACTTTCAAAGAATTTCAATGGTATTGGGAAAGTATATAAGTATCATATCACAATTGTTTGAAGTGGAAGATTAGTTTTTTTAGTGGTAGAATGAATTAGTGTGATCTTTATTATTATTTTGGTGTTTTATTTTTGAATAATAGGGGGAATATGGTATAATGAACAATTATGGGATACCTGTATAATTTTTGAAGAAAATATTGATCTCAAACAACCCACTATAACTGATTGAATGATTATTAACAGAGAATCTATGTATCAAACTTGACTCAATCACAGCAAGTATGTAGTCACTTATCTGGGGGGAGACCTTGAAAAAATAATTTGTATTGTGATTCATTTATTTTCTTTCATTCATGTAGTTTGAGTGTTTTTATAAATAGAAAATATATATTTATCCCAATAGGTGAAGTCTTTCAAATATAAACACGGGTAAAAAATTAGAAGTAAAAGAATTCGATAAAAAAAATTATCCCCAATTCACCCCTCCCCCCCCCCACCCCTCAGTATAAATGTACGATCTACTAACCATATATATTGGTATTATAGAAAATTTTCAACTAATTATCGAATCTATTTTACTATCCTAGTTTTTCATATATCTTATATGAAGTATATATTTTAATTTGAACGAATTTATAGTTAACACAAATTGAAAATTTATTTATTATCTCTATTAGTTACAAAAAGTAGTTTTCTTTAAAAACCATGATGAATAGATATAAGGAAAAATCATTGGAGATAAAAAAAGATTTTAAAGAAGAAATAGGAAACACTATTAAATGAATGTAGTCAAAATGGGGTTTTATATTTTAAATGTTTTGTTTTTGATCCTTAAAAAGGGTCTGATTTATGTAAAAATTATGATTTATATAAAGAGTATATGCATTAAGAGTCAATTTGTAATTTTTACTCTAAAATTAAAATCTATAATAAAATATTTCTCAGTTAATGATTGTAGATATATATATATATATACCTATTTATATCAGGGGGTTAATGGATGAAAATTTTCAGTTAGAATAGGAAGATAAAGTTATGAATAAATCTATGATATTGAAGATGAAAGTATAAGAAAATATCATCAATGATGTAAATTAAATTGAACAACTTTTTTTGTATCACAAAGTTAAAAAACCGTGGATGATGAAAACATGAAGAGAAAATTTTATAAGATGTTTCAAGTTGATAAAATTAGTGAATAATGAATAAATGCCTTAAAATAATCTATTTTAATGTAAAATAAACATATTTCCCTAGTGTATAAAATTTTAAAATAAGTGTTCGTGAAAAAGTGGAAATTAAGGATATTCTTAGAGAATTGACTCAACCATTGGAAGAAACTCATAATTTCACTTTTTATGATAGTAAATCTGAATTAGAAATAAATTCTATTAGAGTAATGAATTTTATAAAAAAATTATTCTAAGAAAAGATTAAGTTTTGTCCTGATCAAATTCTGATAATGATGTGCCAATGGGAAGAAAGCCTAAAAGAAATTGAAATTTAGAATATTTCCCACAACTTAAAGTGTATTAAATTATAAATAAAACTAATAAATATAGAAGTGATAAAATATGAGACTTACCATACTACTGAGAATAGAAATACGAACGTGAATATTTATGATAATAGTATCACATCAAAAATGTATCAATCTTCTGCAAGGATAAGATTTAAATTATCTAAAGTTAAATCTATTATAGATATATTGAAAAAGTATCCTTTTTCATAATAAATATACTTTTGTTGATGTAGTTTCACATGTTAGTTCATTATAAATATTAAATATTATACATGTGTGGGTGAAAAAGGCAGATGGAAATCCAATTGTATCATTATAGGTGAATTTAAATAAGGACAATAAATATTATTCACCACAAAAATATCAAATCATAAACTATTTTTTACAAACACATCAAGATGTAAAATCCAACCAAATTATATCATATAATTATAAATCATGAATTTTTTACTATTATTGGTGTTTTCATATGTTTATGCATCAATACATTTACTGTTGGAATAATTTTTCAATGTGAATATTCTTCTACTCTTGAAGCAAAGGCCACACCATGAACTATTGAAAAAAGGACATGAAAGTTAATGTGAATAAAACTATTCCATAAATTATTAAATATGGAGAAATTAATAATTCAATGATTCCCAAAAATGTTAAAATCTATAAAGTCAAAAAAAACAATCTTGAAAAAAGATGAATTTATAGGTTTTTTGGATTGATAAATAAATCGCATTCCTTCATATCTAACTAAAAACATTAAAGAATGACATTATTCATATATATATTTTGTGACGGTATTTTTTGGGATTGGAATTTAAGGTGAGACTTATATTTTGGGAGATAATTAAATAAAATAATTCTTTGAAAATTAATATATAATCCAGAAAGATATACATCATGGAGAACTTTATTTAAATTCGTTTCAGGTCATCTCTTCGAAAAACTTCAATTAATTTCAAAAAAAATATTGAATTTGTTATATAGGAAAACCAACCATGATGAAGAATGTAGATGAGTTTTATTCCTCAAGGGAAATGAATTTTTTAGGAATAACCACCATATGAATATATCTCAATTGAAATATCTATATCCAAATTATCATATCATGAATATATCATGGTCAGGTTAAGGTTGTTTATGGTGACTCCAATTGATGTAATTCATGAAATTGAACATTGTAATTGAACTTTTTTATTGATATACTCTTCTATATTTATATTGAATAATTAAAAATTGATTATATAATGATTAAATAAAATTATATTAAAAATGGGAGAGATATAATTACATTAGAATAGTTTTAATCTTTTTATTGAGATAAAAATAGAAGATTAGTGGAAAATATTTTGGATTTTCCATTAAATAAGGTTTCGGTGTTGGTATTACATATGGAAATTTTATTAACAACATTATTGTATTGATTGATCACTCTTTTTCCTACAATGGGTTATCTCATGTAGACTTATAGATAAATAATTGATGACTTATTACTTTAATAAAAGTGACCTCGTTACACTCTCAATAGGATAAATATCTATTTCTCTCAAATAGTATCTCTTTTGAAAAGTGATGAATAAATGAAGGAAGATAAAAAAAAAGAGGATAATATGGAAATAAATAAAATGAAAAAAAATTAGAATATGATTATAATGTTCCTTACCTATTTACATTTTCATTAATTTTCAATAAGGAATAGATAAAAGAACTTCTAGAGTGAAGAAAAAAATTTAATGATTTTTAGAGACATATCTACATTTATCTATCAACCATTTATGTATTAGTTTAAGGAATTGAAAATTAATAAAAATGGAAAGATTAATGAAATTATTGGATTATGTTTTTTATTTTTGTTGTCAGTGTGAATGTCAATATTTTTTGGGTGAAGTGTGTAATATCCCAGTTGTATTGAAAAGTTTAAATTTCTGGGATAAATTTGATCTTTAATTTGCTGAATGGGTTATGTTAAGAACTAGAATTTGATTGGATATAATGGAGGGTTTTACCCATCTAAATGGAATTTTAAGGTGTGGTTTCGAGTTTTAGAGGAGGATGAAGGTAGTGGGAATGCTCTAGAGGTGGCACGAGTTATCGTGGATGTAGTTTACAAACACCAACTTGTTAGTGGACTAACCATAGGGTCGGCTGGCCAACAGGTGTCCACTAGCTAGATAATGGATATTATCAGTTACACAAGTGATTTATTGAATCCATTATCCATATGGTGGTTTCCACCTTCTTGTTGGTGGGGGTTTTAAGGGGAATAATTATAATTCTTAACCCTTTAGTTTTTAGAGATAATCATCCCCCTCTTTTCTTATTTCTAGATCATGTTAACCTAGGAGGCTCCCTCCCCATCCCTCTTGGTTACCCTTACTCTTGAGGTGATTTTGATTATATTTTTCTAAAATTATTACTATCTTATATCATCTATAGACTCTTGAACTTATCCTAATTACCTCCTTCTAATTTGGGTTCTCCCAATTGGGAATTTGTGAGACAATTACATTGGAGAATGTTAAAATCATAATAAGATATTTAGGCTTCTATAATTCTTGATGGATCACATCTCAAAACCATGAATTGTGTGTATCTTCTCTTTGAGAGTGAATAGAGGGACCCACCCCTCGACACTACCCTACAGTTGAGGGAAAACTAGCTCCTAAACAACCTGAGAATCATTTATTGTTCCTGTATGGAGTGGCTCGTACCTCTGTTTGTTGAGGGAGCACTAACACCTGTCTAGGTATCATTCAAATAAAGTGGAGGGTCCCTCTCCTTGTAACTATATCCCATTGATGAGGGAGATCCAACTCAAATGGAGGACACACTCCCTACTTATACTCAGATACATGGGATTACTACTCAATAAGTGAGGATTTGTACCCTTATCCAACAGGGGAGTAATACTCAAAGAATGGAGGACCCACTCCCTAATATAACAGGGGAGTACCACTTCATGGATCGAAGATACACACCCAACCCTGATAGGGGATCAACAATTAGTGGATAGAGAACCCACACCCTAGTAGGATATAGGAGTACACACTCAGCCAACTCGTTCACTATGGGGGACTCGCACCCTAAAAATTTCACGGTGTATCAACCCCAGGCTAGAGGACTCACTCTCTAACACAGCAAGGGAGTATTGACTCTACTAGAACATCACATGTAGAGGACAGGCACCTAAGAATTATAGGGGGGGTTCAGAATCTAATGATAGAGGTCTCTCACCCAATCTTGATAAGGGATTACCAAATCTATCTATAAGTTACATATAGAGAGCCTTCAACCTGAAATGGTAGGGGAGTACCAACTCCATGGATAGAGGACCCACACACTAGTCTAATAGGGGAGGTTCTACTCTATTTGGCCAATAAGTATAAAGTTATCATGCCCTAGCACGGTAGGGGAGCACTGTCCAACTTTACAAATGATGTGGGGAACTCATGCCCTAAACCATTAGGGGAGATCCTTAAATTGATAAAGTCTGTCAATGATTCCCAGCATCTCACATGTCTACCCTAAACACACAAGTCTAGGTAAATCAATCACCACACCTTGACACTACCAACTATAGTCGTCACTACCTCAGACACACATTTTTAGGTCATGTCACAAAGATGCGTCTTGGTTGGGAAAAAGTTTCACTTCCTTTGGAGTCCAATATATACCAAAAAACTTTTTGCCCCAAAGAACTACACATAGAAAAAAGAACCCACACCCATAAAGTGCGGAGTCTCATCTCTACTAAAGAAAAGAGGTAAGGTAAACCTATGCTCGGATTCCATAGGGGATTACCAGTCCCAATGTCTCTCTTCAAAAACCATTCCAATCCAAAGATTATAGGGTAACCTAATACTAAATTTGAAGAGAATGGTATTGACCCTATTATAAACCTAGTGATTCACCCTGATCAATGCCCAAGATTTTCACTTCTACACAATCATCTTTATTAAAACGTGCCACCCCATAACTCATATGCCAAAACAGATTCCACCATCACATTCTACATAGAAAACAACTTCAGATAGGCTGATCACAAGCCTAAATCCAAATCCCAGATAAATAGATATATAAGGATGAGAATCTCAATGAGATCCACTAGGAGTACACAACATCCACTGGGGCACACTCGACATGTGATCCTACTCAATTAGTTGGTCGTGTATCCGGTCTACACAGTTTCCAACCCATGTAGGGGTATATGATGTGTACAATAAGTACACATAATGTTCTGCTTCACCCAACCCCTGGTCATGTAGTTTACTCATGTTCATGTATCAGACCCCATGCATGTGTACTTTTTATATGTGATCGTACACAACCATGTGTTTTCACACAACTTCCGAAGCTATCTCCCTTAGACACACTGATTGGGGAACTCTACATCATGTATCTATAGTACATGGGGTGTAGTCCCCAAAAATCATATTCCATGGATAGAAAGGGCTACAAAGCATATTTCTATGGACTAAACATCATGTAGATGGTAATTAGAGTTGCAAATTACCTGCAAAATTCCCGATTCTCCCCAATTTCACCCAAAATCCCTAGATCTACCTTGCAAGGATCATACACAATGTTAAAAGGGATATAAAACATTATAACAATGAAAACATCATAGGATAAAGACTAAAAATAAAAACCACCTACCTCAAGGGAAAACACCAAATCTTCTTTGGAAGAACAGTGCTCAGATCACTCTGGTTCTCTGTAAAGACCCGGAAATTTCAAGGAAATTTTTTTCTTAATTTTCTTTGGAATTTTATAAGAACGCAGCTTCGGACGGCACTTGATGCCGAGGCCCGGAGTGCCCGGAATCAATTTCCGAAGTTTGGATCGGGTACGTTCAGTAAACGAAGGAGCGGGTTTTTCTATCTTTTGAACCGGTGCTCAGAATTGAAATCTGAGGGCACCGATGAACTCGCAACGCCAGTATTTTCTTAAAGAGACTTTTTCTGCAGTTGTGTTTAATCGAGAGCGGAAGTTAGTTTTTGGGTTTTCTTTAAAAAAAGAGTAATAATAAAATAACGTGTCATCCACTTTATTTTATTTCAGCCGCCATTGGGAGTGTGGTGGTTGAAATGTAACACCCAAGACTTTTATGTTATATAAATCATCAAAGGAATCTTTTTTTATGCAACACTTTCTTGGCTTGCTTTACACGAAATCACGACCTTCCTCGATAGCTTGCGTCGTACGCAATACCGAGTTTCACTAAACAACGATATGCTATTAAAATATTATTAAAACTAGCCGTTATGAATAGTAATAACCACTTTTTGAAATTTTATAAATTTTATTTTTCAAAATGGACTTCATTTTTGGATTTGGAATATCGAAATTAGCCTAGGGTGAAATTTTGGTATTTTTCTGAAAACTTTCTATTTTTGATGAATAGTGAAACCACTAAGTGGTAGTTAAAAAAAATGAATTTTTCATAAAACATAATTTTACCACTTCTGTGAGTGGAATTTCAAAATTCCGAGAGACACGGTTGATGTCAGTAAGTAAAATGTGGTTCAATGAGATGAAAATAATTTTTTTGGTGAATAGTAACTTTTTACTTTTTTTAACCACGGTTAAAAGTAAATAGTGTAATTAAGGGTAAAGATGATATTATTATTACCCTAACACATGTCCTAATTCTATTGGATAAGTGTAATTCGACCAAAAACAAACTTAGGAATAAAATATGACCATTTATGCCCACTTGGATTAGATTAGGACATTTATTATTAATTTATTTAAAGAAGGGTTAAAATAGTTAAAATCAAAGTTTAGTAAGTAAATAATTTTTAATATGGGGTTATACATAAGATAAATTCAACTATAAATATTCATTATAAATCTAAAAAGATTTCCTACATAATGGTATTTTATTTGTAATTTTTAGACATTAAATAATTTAATTTATTTATGACACAATGATGATGCAGTAATTATCTTATTAATGAAATATTGACATAATTGATGTTATAAACACCAAAATAAATGTAATTTGAGACTTTTTATGAATTACACTAATTTTATAGGATACTATGACATGTTAGTATTGATTTAATTAACTTTTTTTGAACTAATAATTCTGTTATGATTTTCACAAAAATCAATTACTAAATAGTGTCAAAATTGACATAAAATAGTTTTTAAAACAAATATTATATTGGTAATTGTTATTTTGTTCCTAAAAATCTAAGGTTCGGCCAAATGACTTAGACAAGGTATTATATATTAATAATAAACAACTTGGGGTTCGTTTGGCTACTTATAGTAAGTTTATTAACCTTATAGTATAAGAACACAAGAAGACATGGTAAAAGTAAAATTATTTAACTTAATGTTAAATCTAAATGATAAGGTTAAAATAGGAACCTAAACTTGTATAAATTCTATTTTATGATATGCTTTCGACCCATCCCCACCTTAGCATCGAAATAAATCAATTTTGAGTTATTTAAAACCGAACTTGACTTTATAATAAAATAATATTTTTAGTTATTCCAAAGGTTCCCCTCTCCTCCCTTATAAAAGGGCACATCCTCCCTCTCTTCCTCACACCACTTTGAGCCTTCAAACTCGGCCAACCCCTTCCACTTTCTCCTCTACACTTCCCTAGGGACGTCCTAGAGGTCCTGGTCTTCTTCAAAGACCAATTTTAGTGCCCTAAAAGAAGGTCTCAAAGAAGCACTTCAAAGAAGAGGTAATGTCCGTTACTGATTCTTTCATCTTTATTTCTTCTTCCACTTCTTCTTCTTTAGTTGTTTCATTATTAAGTAATAACATCAGTATCACTCATATACTGATATTTTATTATAAGTATGAAACAACCCTATTTCACCATCTATCCATCCTACGGAAAAAGAAATCACTGCGCGTGCATACGTACAGAATACCGTCTCCACGCTGTGGTGTAATCTATTTTCCACCAACACCTTACTTGGATGGGTATAATGGTGTAAATAATGACTATATATGACTATTATAAATTGATACTGATTCTGAAATAGTATACATACACTCCAATACAATTCCACGATCATAGGAACGATATCATCACTCGTGCGTACGTACGGAATAACGTCTCCATGATGTGATGCGACTCGTTCTACATGATCTTCATTTAATAATGATTATATAAATGAATTGAATGAATGAATATGATATATATTAAAATAATACCATTCTGGAGATGAGGTATCTATAACCTAAAGAGAAGAAGAAGAATTTATTCGACAAGACACGCATAAGAACAAAAAGTTATAAACACCTGAATAACAAGTAGCAATGAAATATTACTACTAAGAAGCTAAGAATATGACCATATATGATATCATAAAAATAAGTATGATTCTGGAATAAGTCAATAACATTATTTAAATCATTATACAGGAGGTTCGGACACTTACAAAGCTATTCGGACCTAAGGTAAGGGAAAATATCACAATCTCGTTTTTATCCAAGATTGATTATACTTTGGTATTTACTGGGGTGTATTTTATCATCCACATCCATGTTTCCTCAATATGTAATATTTATATCCTTATACAATAGTTTATATCCAATTTTACCCTTCGGTGTGTTTTTAGTAAAAGATATGAAAGGAATCTTTTGTCGTTTTTCGTACGAGGTACTTTTTTACTTTTCCGACAAAAGTACGGGAAGAATGTTTTTTTAACTTATACGGCATGAATGGATTTTTAAAACATTATTTCCAAGAAACTTCCTTTACAAGTTTTCAAGTTTATTTTTAATCAACTTCTTTTAGTTTAAATTTGTATGACATGTTAATGAAGGAAAAATGTTTTTGAAGAAGAAAGGATATTTTCCTCAAGAATGGAGTTCAAGTGTTTTATCAAAATTATTTTCCATCTAAGATAATAAAGGGTTATGTTTTTATCCCTATTATTACATTGATTTGATTATGTTGTGATGAAATTATTTTTATTAATTCCTTTGTCTTACACTAGTGCAGAAAACGTTTTTTACGTCGCCATTTTTTACGTCGGTTATATAAAACCGACGTCATAATATGTAAAACGAGGTTTTTTACGTCGGTTATTTAATAACCGACGTAAAAACCTGTGTTTAGTACACCTTTAACGTCGGTTATTTTTATAACCGACGTTATTAATCGTGCGGCTTCGTTTTTTACGTCGGTTATACATTAACCGCCGTAAAAAACAGAAGCGGGAGGCGTTTGTTACGTCGGTTATTCAATAACCGACGTAACAAACACTGGTTTTGAAGGCCTTTTTACGTCGGTTATAAAATAACCGACGTAAAAAAAGAATCCGCAGAAGTTTTTGACGTCGGTTATGGAATAACCGACGTAATAAAACGCGGATTTTGAGCCCTTTATAACGTCTGTTATAAAATAACCGACGTAAAAAAAGAATCGGAGGAAGGTTTTTACGTCGGTTATTGAATAACCGACATTATGAATGTTTTTAAAAAAATTATAACGTCGGTTATTGAATAACCGACGTGATAACTCATTTAAAAATTTACCCAGACCCGTGGAATGTCATTCGCGAGTTTACCTTCGACAGTCGCGACTCGTCTCTCTCGCGCGTAAACCCGAATCGGCTCGTCCATTTCGTGGGTTTAGATTCGTTTTGAGATCATCGTTTCTCATATTTAATCCCCTCGGATCAATCATCTAAACTCACAGCACTCAGGTAATCCTCCCACTCGTTCATTTTTTTTCGCGGATAGTATATATATCTGTGTTGTGATTTTTTTTGTTGAAACTAGCTAAGATTCTTCGATTGCGAACCCTTTTAACTCGTTTTGGCACCATAATCTTATTTATCATACCATGGGGGGTGGGAGGGCTATCAAGAGGGTTGGGGGGGTCCAGGGGGGTGTCCAAGGGGGTAGGGTGTGGGGGGTGGTGTCTAGGAGGGGTGGGGGCTGTCCAGAGGAGTCGGGGGGTGTCCAGGGGGGTTTACAAGGGGGTGGGTGGGTGTGGGGGGCTGTCCAAGGGTGTGGGTGGGTGTTGGGGGGTGTCCAGGGGGGTGTCCAAGGGGGGTAGGGGGTGGGGGTGGTGTTTAGGAGGGGTGGGGGGGGGGGCTGTCCAGAGGGTTGGGGGTGTCCAGGGGGGTGTCCAAGCAGGTCGGGGGTGGGGGGTTGTGTCTAGGAGGGGTGGGGGTGCTTTCTAGAGGGGTCGGGGGATGTCCAGAGGGGTCGGGGGCTGTCCAGAGGGGTCGGGGGTGTCCAGGGTGGTGTCCAAGGGGATGGGTGGGTGTGGGGGGCTGTCCAAGGGGGTGGCGGCCTGTACAGAGGGGTCGGTGGGGTGTCCAGGGGGGTGTCCAAGGGGTTGGATGGGTGTGGGGGCTGTCCAAGTGGGTGGCGGCCTCTCCATAGGGTATTTGGGGTTGTCTTGGTGGGTGGGGGCTGTCCAGAGGGTTGGGGGATGTCCAGGGGGTGTCCAAGGGGGTAGAGGGTGGGGGGTGGTGTCCAGGAGGGGCGGGGGGCTGTCCAGAGGGGTCGGGGGGTGTCCAGGCTGGTGTCCAAGGGGGTGGGTGGGTGTGGGGGGCTGTCCAAGGGGGTGGCGGCCTGTCCAGAGGGGTCGGTGGGGTGTCCAGGGGGGTGTCCAAGGGGTTGGATGGGTGTGGGGGGCTGTCCAAGTGGGTGGCGGCCTCTCCAGAGGGTATTTGGGGTTGTCCGGGTGGGTAGGGGGGCTGTCCAGAGGGTTGGGGGATGTCCAGGGGGTGTCCAAGGGGGTAGGGGGTGGGGGTGGTGTTTAGGAGGGGCGGGGGGCTGTCCAGAGGGTTGGGGGGTGTCCAGGGGGTGTCCAAGCAGGTCGGGGTGGGGGGTTGTGTCCAGGAGGGGTGGGGGTGCTTTCTAGAGGGGTCGGGAGCTGTCCAGAGGGGTCGGGGGTGTCCAGGGTGGTGTCTAAGGGGATGGGTGGGTGTGGGGGGCTGTCCAAGGGGGTGGCGGCCTGTCTAGAGGGGTCGGTGGGGTGTCCAGGTGGGTGTCCAAGGGGTTGGATGGGTGTGGGGGGCTGTCCAAGTGGGTGGCGGCCTCTCCAGAGGGTATTTGGGGTTGTCCGGGTGGGTGGGGGGGTTGTCCAGAGGGTTGGGGGATGTCCAGGGGGTGTCTAAGGGGGTAGGGGGTGGGGGGTGGTGTCCAGGAGGGGCGGGGGGCTGTCCAAAGGGGTCGGGGTGTCCAGGGTGGTGTCCAAGGGGGTGGGTGGGTGTGGGGGGCTGTCCAAGGGGGTGGCGGCCTGTCCAGAGGGGTCGGTGGGGTGTCCAGGGGGGTGTCCAAGGGGTTGGATGGTGTGGGGGGGCTGTCCAAGTGGGTGGCGGCCTCTCCAGAGGGTATTTGGGGTTGTCCGGGTGGGTGGGGGGGCTGTCCAGAGGGTTGGGGGATGTCCAGGGGGTGTCCAAGGGGGTAGGGGGTGGGGGTGGTGTCCAGGAGGGGCGGGGGGCTGTCCAGAGGGTTGGGGGGTGTCCAGGGGGGTGGGGTGGTGTTTAGGAGGGGTGGGGGGGCTTTCCAGAGGGTTGGGGGGTGTCCAGGGGGGTGTCCAAGCAGGTCGGGGTTGGGGGTTGTGTCCAGGAGGGGTGGGGGTGCATTCTAGAGGGGTCGGGGGCTGTCCAGAGGGGGCGGGGGGTGTCCAGGGTGGTGTCCAAGGGGATGGGTCGGTGTGGGGGGTTGTCCAAGGGTGTGGCGGCCTGTCCAGAGGGGTCGGTGGGGTGTCCAGGGGGGTGTCCAAGGGGTTGGATGGGTGTGGGGGGCTGTCCAAGTGGGTGGTGGCCTCTCCAGAGGGTATTTGGAGTTGTCCAGGGGGGTTTACAAGGGGTTGGGGGATGTCCAGGGGGGTGTCCAAGGGGGTAGGGGGTGGGGTGGTGTCCAGGAGGGGCGGGGGGCTGTCCAGAGGGGTCGTGGGGTGTCCAGGGGGGTTTACAAGGGGGTGGGTGGGTGTGGGGGGCTGTCCAAGGGTGTGGGTGGGTGTTGGGGGGTGTCCAGGGGGGTGTCCAAGGGGGGTAGGGGGTGGGGGTGGTGTTTAGGAGGGGTGGGGGGCTGTCCAGAGGGTTGGGGGGGTGTCCAGGGGGGTGTCCAAGCAGGTCGGGGGTGGGGGGTTGTGTCCAGGAGGGGTGGGGGTGCTTTCTAGAGGGGTCGGGGGCTGTCCAGAGGGGTCGGGGGTGTCCAGGGTGGTGTCCAAGGGGATGGGTGGGTGTGGGGGGCTGTCCAAGGGGGTGGCGGCCTGTCCAGAGGGGTCGGTGGGGTGTCCAGGGGGGTGTCCAAGGGGTTGGATGGGTGTGGGGGGCTGTCCAAGTGGGTGGCGGCCTCTCCAGAGGGTATTTGGGGTTGTCCGGGTGGGTGGGGGGGCTGTCCAGAGGGTTAGGGGATGTCCAGGGGGGTGTCCAAGGGGGTAGGGATGAATTTGATGAAGATGCTGATTTATGTGAGATCCCTACTTCCATGGAAAGATTAACAAAACATAATGATGAGTATGTTGAAGACATGGTTTGTTCCATAAGGAATGATCACGACGAAGGAATTTGGGAAAACAATCCAACTGTACATTCCTTAAATTACAGGTAACACATGTTTATTTCTTGTTTACATTTAGTTTTTTCATATAATGTTAGATATTGTAAATTTTTTACTTATTAAAACATGTATCAAACCAAAATGATAAATCAATAAAAACCGTAAAGAGGAGAAGTCCTGGGCGCACCGGCGGCCGGTGGGGGATCACCGGTTGGCCGGTGGTCCAGAGCAAAGCTGTCTGGTCCACCGGCCGGCCGGTGATGAGCCAGCGGCCGGCGGGTGGTCCAGACAGAGAGGAAGGCTCTCTGTCTGGTCCACCGGCCAGCCGGTGGTGATCCAGCGGCCGGCCGGTGGTCCAGACAGGAAGGCTCTGTCTGGTCCACCGGCCGGCCGGTGGTGAGCCAGCGGCCGGCCGGTGGCACCAAGCAGTGGGCAAGTCTACTGCCTGGGTCCTCCGGCTGGCCGGTGAGCTCACACCGGCTGACCGGTGGACTCAGTGAGTCCACTATTCAGCTTTCTTGGGCCAACTCCTTGGCAACCTTTTGCCTGTGTTTACCATGTTTATCATTGTTTAACATGCTTACCATATTACCAATGTTTAAAATTATGTAATTTAGTACACTTTTCTATTTTCTGATTAAGTAGTATTAAAATATTTGAATTTTTATATTTGTGAACTAATGTTTGTTTTTTTGATATGAAGGAAACTGACAGATCAATCAGTTGATCAGCCACATGATTCTGGAGATGAGCATATTGGTCATACATCTGGGGAGGAACATTCACATGCTCCTATTACGAAAAAGAGTTCAAAGGTTGGTAAGCGTGGGTGCACACGTTTACCAAAATTATCACTTTCCCGTATGAAGGAGGAGAGGATAGTCGTGGAGTTTGATGATGATGATCTTCCTAGAGGTCTAAATGCTAAAGATTTTAAGGGTTTTGTAGCAACTTAGGCTAAGAGAAAAGTAAGCATTCTCTATGATGATTGGAGAAGTGTGGATAAGGAGATAATTTCTCAGCTGTGGGAGACCATTTTGGTAAGATCTTTTGCTATTGTTTGACTGTTCTTTAAATGTTTCTAGTATATATAATATTTTTAACCTCTTTTTTATCAGATGACATTTGATATTCCTGACACTGGAGGAGTCAGGAAGAAATGCTTATCGTTGGATGCTAGGAGATGGAGGGATTTCAAATCAACCCTCTCATCTGATTTCATTTATGGTCATAAGAGTCGTGAGAATCCATGTCGTATATATCCTTTTATAGATGAAGACACATGGAGACAATTTTTTGAAAGTAGAAGAAAAGAATAATTTTTGGTAAGGGCAATGTAAACTTTTATAAGCTTTCTTATATAAATGATCATATTATTGTTTTGTTAATGATTACTTATTCTTAATTTACAGCAAACAAGGAAAGCTCATCAAGAGATCCAATATAAAAATGTATACCCTCATAGTTTATCTCGGGGAGGGTATGCATTATTGGAAGAACAAATGATGGCAGAAAAATTTCAACAACTAAGAGATGAGTCTTCAAGCTCTGGAGAGGTGGCCCATCCATCCCCTCCATCTAGACATGAGAAATGGAAAAGAGCTCGGAAGGGAAAAAAGGGAAAATATCATTCGGAAGAATCGAGACTCGTAGTTGAGAGGATTGTAAGATATCTATTTTATTTATTTAATTTTACTATTTTCGTCATATATTTCCAATCATTATAGAAATGTTCAATTAATTATTACAGGACTCTCTTGAGGAGCAGAGTTCACAGGGGACATTTACACCATCTGGGAGGGAAGATATTTTATCTGTGGCATTGGGAAAGCCCGAACATCCTGGCCGTGTAAGAGGATATCCGGTAGGTGTATCGGTAAGAAAAGTGTTGCCACGTTCCTCAACTACTAAGGTTGAGGGAGTTTATAAAAAAAATAGAATCCTTGGAGGCTGAAGTCTATAATATTAATGCGATAATGGAGGACAATATTAGAGCATCGGTGCAGTTTATGTTTGCAGACTTGCAAAGACAATTTCAGGGTGCAGCTCCCACTCCACCTCTCCCAGTAGCTCCCACTCCCCCACCTCAGCCTACGGACCCCATTTTTGATCCTCCTCCTCCGCCGCAGCTACCTACTTATTGTGAGTTGTATGTTGATGATCCTCAACATCATATAGTTGCATATGGGATGGTATATTGTATAGGAGATACAGTTCATCATCAACAGTTAGAGGTAGAGAATCAGAGGGTCACTGTACAGGATATTATAGATAGATCAGCTCGGATACCATTACCTACAGATGAGGTGACGACAGTTGGACATAGTATCGGCCATTTTTTACTTTGGCCATCCAGACTTCTTCGACTCATTACCATAGAGGTATGGATGTTATATCTTTTATTTTATATTTTTATTAATGTTTTATCATTTTAAAACTAATATATTTTTCAATTTATTTTTACAGGAATACTTCAAAGGTAATGAAATACTGTATAGAAAACAACAAAGACAGATAGCTATGACATCAGATGCAGATACTAGCAGTCTTGACAAATTGTCAAGATATTCAAATTTGTTGGCGGATCCTTATGACTTTACAATGGATTCTCATGTCTGTGGACGTGAACTAAGTGTGGGGATTATGAAAACTGATATCATGGAGTTTGTCACTGGAGATAATTTGGGCATCAACGCGGTGCAAATTTTTATCATGTAAGTCTTAACACCTTTTCCTTGCGTTATATTTATTAAAAATATATACTTATGTCTGCTTTGTATTAGGTATCTGTATAAAATTTGTGAGAGGAATGAGCTGAAAGATGTATATGGATTCGTGGACCCACAATTGATTTCCCCTGAAGCATGTGCATTGGATGAGGAACAAAGAATGCTTTATATTGCTGATAGATTTGAAAAGAATGTAATCACACAGTGTTGGATGATGCCTTTTTGTGAGAGGTATGAAACACATCCCTCTCAAAGAGTTAATTATCTTTTAACATAAAAAACCACTAACGTTAAATTTCCTTTTATCAGGGATCATTGGATGTTAGGGGTTTTTTTCCCTAGGGAGAAAACACTTTATTGGATATGCTCTCTCCATGATGATGTGCGAGAAAGTTTTAAGAATATATTGGAAACGTAAGTTTCAATTTCACAATAGTTTTATATATTATAATGAATTTTAAATTTACCCCATTCGTATTATTTTCTAACAGGGCATGGGTCCACTTTCGAAAAAGCGCAAAGAAAAGGAATTTCAAGATCAAATATGTACATGCGAAGGTAAATATCCATTTATAATTTGTACATTTTGATTTATTAAATAAAAATAATATATTGAATTTACACTCATTCAAACAGAAATGTCATGAGCAACAAGGCATCATCGAATGCGGATATTACCTGTTAAGATTTATGTATGAAATAATAACAACTAGGACAGTTCTGAGTTTTGACCTGGTAAGATTTCCTCTTTCTCATAATATTTCAATTTGATTTATTCATTATACACGTTGACTACTATCCTTTTCCTTTGTAGCTTTTTGATGACCCTCAACCCTTTACTGGTGAAGATATCAAACACTTACAAGTGGAGTGGTCAAATTATTTTACAGGTTTGATTGACTTTTAGTTGTTTGTAATGTAAAATGTAATTTTGAATATTGTCAATGTAATTGTGTATTTCGTAGTCGTTTAGGTTGGATTTAGATTTTTTTGAAGTTGACAGAGTAAGTTTTGAATGTTATATAAGTGAATGTTTAATTTTTCTCTACTTCTTGTTTTGGTCTACTGTTGATGGTTTTTCTGGTCTGGATTTTGGTATGGGGGGAGAGGTTCCAAGGGGGTGGGTGGGTGTTTGGGGGGTGTCCAAGGGATATGGGAGGGGTGTCCAAGGTGTGTTTGGGGCTGTCCTAGGGGTCGGGGGGGGTATAAATGAGGGTGGGGGTGTCCAAGGGGTGGGGGTGTCCAAGGGATATGGGAGGGGTGTCCAAGGTGTGTTTGGGGCTGTCCAAGGAGTCGGTTGGGTGTAAATGAGGGTGGGGGGGGGGGCTGTCCAAGGGGTGGGGGGTGTCCAAGTGGTGGGGGGTGTCCAAGGGATATAGGAGGGGTGTCCAAGGGGTGTTTGGGGCTGTCCAAGGGGATGGGGGGTTTCCAAGGGGTAGGGGGGGTTCCAAGGGGTCGGGGGGTGTCCAGGGGGTGGGGGCCTGTCCAAGGGGTGGGGGTGTCCAAGGGGTGGGGGGGTGTCCAAGGGATATGGGAGGGGTGTCCAAGGGGTGTTTGGGGCTGTCCTAGTGTTAGGGGGGTGTAAATGAGGGTGGGGGGCTGTCGAAGGGGTGGGGGTGTCCAAGGGGTGGGGGGTGTCCAAGGGATATGGGAGTGGTGTCCAAGGTGTCTGGGAGTTCTGTCCAAGGGGCCGGTTGGGTGTAAATGAGGGTGGGGGGCTGTCCAAGGGGTGGGGGTGTCCAAGGGGTGGGGGTGTGTCCAAGGGATATGGGAGGGGTGTCCAAGGGGTGGGGGTGTCCAAGGGATATGGGAGGGGTGTCCAAGGGGTGTTTGGGGCTGTCCAAGGGGTCGGGGGGTGTCCAAGGGGTCTGGGAGGGCTGTCAAGGTGTGGGGGGGTGTCCAATGGGTGTTTGAGGCTATACTAGGGGTCTTGGGGGTGTAAATGAGGGTGGGGGGGCTGTCCAAGGGGTGGGGGGTGTCCAAGGGGTGGGGGGTGTCCAAGGGATATGGGAGGGGTGTCCAATGGGTGTTTGAGGCTGTACTAGGGGTCGTGGGGTGTAAATGAGGGTGGGGGGCTGTCCAAGGGGTGGGGGGTGTCCAAGGGTTGTGGTGGGGCTCCAATGTGGTGGGGGAGGGCCGGCCAGGTTGTTAGGTGGGTATAGATGAGGGTGGGGTTCAGTTGGGGATTGGGGGAGGGCTGGCATGGTTATTTTTGTTGTTTGGTTTCTGGTTGCTTTTTTGTGAGAGTAGTGCAATTATTTTAAAAAAAATATCTCTTTCACGTCGGTTATTTTATAACCGACGTGGTAAATAAATCGGTAGGTGTTTATCATGTCGGTTTTTTCGAGAACCGACGTGATAAACCGTTCTCGGGCCTTTTATCACGTCGGTTCTTAATATAACCGACGTGCTAAAAGGCCCGGGAATCGATTTACCACGTCGGTTATTGGATAACCGACGTGCTAAAACGTTTCCCAGGCCTTTTTATCACGTCGGTTTTTTAAATAACCGACGTGATAAACGATATCCCAGGCGTTTTATCATGTCGGTTTAGAAAATAACCGACGTGATAAACCCCCTCCCCACGCATATTTATCACGTCGGTTATTAATGAACCGACGTGATAAACACCGTGATGTTAGGGATGTTACGTCGGGTTTTAAATAACCGACGTAAAAAACTTTATTTATAACGTCGTCCGTATTAACGTCGCCTAAAAACCGACGTAAATAATGAAAAATAACCGACGTAAAAAATTTTTTCTGCACTAGTGTTATATGAATTGTTTTATGATGTCATGATGTTTAAGATTCCCATTTGTATTACATGGGTTATGCAATGATGTGTGATTTATAATTTTGTGGCACACATAAGAATGGTATCATTATGAGATGGGTGGGACCTATATCTCCCTCCAATGCATTGGGTAAAGATTTTATATCTCATGAGATAGACATGGCTGGAACGGTAGGTTATACCGGTTCAGTGAAACAGGACTGAAACGAGGGTGACTCGGTTCAGAAAGTGACTTTTTCCACTAAGATAGTCTTGGCAATGAGTCTTGACTAACAAGAAATAATTCTCTATGATTATGTGTGTATGCCACAAAGTTTCATGTTTTAAGTTATTATTATTGTGATTACATTTCACTGCCATGATTTATCCCATGTGATGAAATTATGATCTCTTTTGCAGGTTAAGATTTCCAAAAGTTATGTGCTTGTGTATAAGATGTGATTGATATTTCTTTTGTTTACCCTTACTGAGCATTTGAGCTCACCCTTTTGTATTTTTTTCTTTCCCCAGGTCAGGAAGAAGGTTATTAAGTAAGATATGCCAAAAGGGACTATAAATATGATGAAATAAATGGGAGGCAAAGTAGATGCTTTATGAACCAGTTGTTTATGTTTCCCAGTTTCTAAAGACACTATACCTATATGGTCCTTTCATGGTTTTGTTATATGTTGTAATAAGTATGCTTCAATTTTGAAGTATTAACAATGTATGTAAAGTATGGGTCGTTATAGTTGGTATCAGAGGAAAGGTATAGTCAGCCTTTGGAAACTAGGATGTGAAAGCCTTAGTAAGAACCCTAAGGATAAGTCTAAGCATAGAACACAATCTTAGTGTTTTAGAAATGGCCATGAATAACCTAGGATAAGACCTTAAGTGTGAAATTTTATTCTTGATTATGTGGTTTTCCTATTATAATTAGTGTTTCTCACACTATTCTTCTTGGTTTTAGTTAATGGTTGGAACCCGAAGAAATCGTGTTAATGCGGAATGCGACGGGCAATGCAATGACTGTCCCCCTGAGCAACCAAACGTTATGGGAGCTGGAATGAAAAATCTTGTAGCCATTCTAACACAACTTTCTCAAGCTATGAATCATGGAGAACTTCCAAACGAGAAAAAGAAGGAGCAACATTCTGTTGAATCCTTCATGAGGCAACGTCTACCTTCTTTTAGTGGGTCTACTGATCCATTAGTTGCTGAACAGTGGATTAGTACTACTGAAAAGATATTTTCAGTTCTTCAATGTTCTGAACATGATAAAGTCATCCTAGCAGTGTATCGTTTGGAAGGAGATGCTGATCAATGGTGGAATCTTATTAAGAATACGAGGCAAAGGGATGAAATTGAGTCCATGGAATGGGACGAGTTAAAGAACTTATTTTTCAATAAGTACTTCCCTCGTATTATCCAAAAAAAGATGGAGAAAGAGTTTCTTGAACTGAATCAAAAGGATGATGAATCTGTTGGTACCTATGAAGCAACTTTTACAAGATTTGCAAGGTACGCTTCTGGTATTATTATCCAACCTGAGAGTAAGATCGATCGATTCTTTAGTGGCTTAAAACCAAGTCTTCGAGGGGCGTTAGCCATAAGGGACTTCAATAGCTATGAGTAAATCGTTCGATGTGCTCTCAAAGTTGAGATGGAGATTTTAGTAACCCATCAGTCATATGGGTTTGATAAGAAGAGGAAAATGGAATTCAAAGGAAAATCTAAAGAGCACACTGAAAAGAAGATGATCTTTCCCTTATGCTCAAAGTGTGGAAAGAAACATGGAGGGAGTTGTCTTAAAGGGACAAGTAAATGTTTCAAATGTGGAAAGGAAGGTCATCGGGCATTTGAATGCCGCGATGATGGGAAGAAGATGTCTAATGATGTAAACAAAGGAAGGGATACACAGAATGAACCTACTACACTTCAATGTTTCAAGTGCAAGGAGATGGGTCATTATGCCAATAAATGCCCTAATCCAAGGTTTGATGATGATGGTCGACGTCAACAAACTCTTAAGGCTAAAGACAAAGGAAAGTCACATGCAATTTCTATCAGCGATGTGGAGTACGATAACGATGTAGTGAAAGGTACACTTACCATCCACTCTAAAGTAGAAAATGTTTTATTTGATTCTGGATCCACCCACTATTTTATTTCTGAAGAATTTTCTAAGGGTATCACCGTATTACCTCAACAATTAGATGTTGAGTTATCTGTGACAACACCTAATGGCACAACAGTCGCATCAAAAGTTTATAATTCTTCTTCGATCGAAGTTTGTGGGAAAGTGCTTCCTGCAAATCTTGTGATCCTTCCTATAGTGGAATTTGATGTGATTCTTGGCATGGATTGGATTTCTTTATATGGAGATCATATCAATTGCCAAAGAAGGGAAGTCACATTTCATATTCCAGATCAATCTATGATCATCTATCAATGCAAGGATGAACATAACCTTCCAGTGGAAATTTCTTCCATTTTATGGGTATTAATTCCACTAAATGAAGGGTATTTATCTCAAATGATTGGTGAGAAACTCATGATTAAGAATATTCCCATTGTACGGGAGTTTGATGATGTCTTTCCGGAGGAATTACAGGGTCTTCCACCAAATCGTGAAGTTGAGTTTTCAATATAACTCATACCGGGTGCTTTGCCTATTTCAAAGACACCTTATAGAATGGCCCCAATTGAGTTGCAGGAATTGAAGAAGCAACTCCAAGAGAATCTTGATAAGGGATTCATATGCCCTAGTGTGTCACCTTGGGGAGCACCTGTTCTATTTGTTAAGAAGAAAGATGGATCAATGAGACTCTGCATTGATTATCTAGAACTTAACAAGATCACTATCAAGAACAAATATCCTATCCCACGCATTGATGACTTATTTGACCAACTACGCGGAGCTCAATACTTTTCTAAGATTGATCTTCGTTCAACGTATCATCAATTAAGGGTCAAAAGGGAGGATATACCAAAGATGGATTTTCGTACAAGGTATGGACACTATGAATTTATAGTGATGCCATTTGGTCTTACTAATGCCCCTGCTATCTTCATGGATCTAATGAATAGAGTCTTTAGAGACTATCTTGATCAATTTGTGGTAGTCTTTATAGACGATATTCTTGTCTATTCAAAGAGCAAGGAAGAACATGAAGAACACTTGAGAATTATATTGAAGACCCTGAGAAAGGAGAAGCTTTATGCCAAATTTACCAAGTGTGAATTTTGGCTTCAAAAAGTTGCATTTTTGGGTCACATAATCTCAAAAGAGGGGATATCTGTGGATCCAGCAAAAACAGAGGTTATCGAAAGATGGTCGAGACCAACAACAGTAACTGAGATCCGAAGTTTTCTTGGTTTGGCTGGATGTTATCGACGTTTTGTGGAAGATTTTTCACGATTATCTAATCCACTATCCAAGATGACTCGGAAAGGAGTTAAGTTTGTCTGGACGGAGGAATGTGAAGAGAATTTCAAGGAGTTGAAAAGAAGGTTATCCAGTGCACCTGTGCTCACACTGCCTTGTAGTGGAGAAAGGTTTGTGATCTACAGTGACGCATCCAAGAAGGGGTTGGGGTGTGTTCTTATGCAAAATTATATGGTGATAGCTTATGCCTCACGACAGTTGAAAATCCATGAGAAAAATTACCCAACACATGATTTGGAGTTAGCTGCAGTAATCTTTGCATTAAAGATTTGGAGGCATTACCTTTATGGTGAAAGTTGTGATATTTATACTGATCATAAAAGTTTAAAGTATATTTTCACACAAAAGGAGCTGAATATGCGTCAAAAAAGATGGTTGGAGATGATTAATGATTATGACTGCTCAATCCATTACCACCCTGGGAAAGTAAACACGGTGGCAGATGCATTAAGTCGACAAGACCATGCCAGTTTATCCATGATGAGGATCAAAAAAGATCCAATATTTATGGATTTACAAAGGATGGATCTTGGAATTATAATAAAAGGGGAAAAATCTTATCTTTCTCAAATGAATGTTCAACCATCAATACATGTGAAGATTAAAGAGGCACAGAAAGAAGATGTCGAGTTACAGAAGAAGGTGAGAAATGTTCCTGAATTCAACCTTGATTGTAATGGGATAATAAAGTTCAGGAATCGGGTTTGTGTTCCTCCCATCCTCGAATTAAATAAGGAACTGCTGGATGAGGCTCATATTTCTTCATTCTCTATTCATCCTGGAAGCACGAAGATGTATAGGGACCTGAAAGAGTACTTCTGGTGGGATGGAATGAAAAGAGATGTTGCTGAATATGTCTCTCGATGCTTGGTTTGTCAACAAGTTAAAGCTGAGAGACAGAAGTCTAAGGGGATGTTAGAACCATTACCCATACCCGAATGGAAATGGGAAAACATCACTATGGACTTTGTCACAGGACTTCCTAAAACATATAAAGGAAATAATGCTATCTGGGTCATAGTTGATCGTCTTACAAAGTCTGCACACTTCATTGCTATTAGATAGGATTTCTCTCTGGATCAGCTTTCTAGGATATATGTAAAGGAAGTGGTAAGATTGCATGGAGTACCACTTTCTATTATCTCTGATCGGGATCCGAGATTTACCTCGAAGTTCTGGAAAAGTCTTCAGCATACTCTGGATATAGAGTTGAGTTTCAGCACTGCTTATCATCCTCAGACAGACGGTCAGTCTGAGAGAACAATTCAAACCCTAGAAGATATGTTGAGAGCTTGCTCTATGGATTTAAAATGTGGTTGGGATCAACACCTACCTTTGGTGGAATTTTCTTATAATAATAGCTTTCACTCCAGTATTAAGATGGATCCTTATGAAGCTCTCTATGGAAAGAAATGCAGGACTCCAACTTGCTGGGATGAAGTTGGGGAAAGAAAGCTATTAGGACCTGATCTCATTGTTGAAATGGCAGAAAAGGTCCGATCTATTCAACAACACATAAGAGCAGCTCAGAGTCGACAGAAAATTTATTCCGACAACCGAAGAAAAGACCTAGAGTTTGAAGTGGGTGATAAAGTGTTCTTACGAATATCTCCCTGGAAGAGGGTTATGAGATTTGGAAAGAAGGGGATGTTGAGCCCCAGATGTATCGGTACTTTCGAAATACTAGATCGTGTTGGGAAGGTAGCTTACTGATTGGCGCTTCCAATGAATCTCTCTCATGTACATGATGTGTTCCATGTATCTCTCCTGAGAAAGTACATACCTGATCCTTCACATGTACTCAGCTCAGAAGTTGTACCGCTGGAGCAAGATCTTTCTTATGAAGAACAACCGATAGAGATTCTGGATCGTATCGAAAAATTCCTACAAAACAAGACCACTCGATTGGTGAATGTTTTATGGAGGAACCACCAATTAGAAGAAGCTACATGGGAGCTTGAGGATACGATGAGGGAGAGGTATCCTCATCTGTTTGTTACAAAGTGACAAATTTCGAGGGCGAAATTCATTTTAAGGGGGGTAGAATGTAACACCCGAGACTTTTATGTTATATAAATCATCAAAGGAATCTTTTTTTACACAACACTTTCTTGGCTTGCTTTACACGAAATCACGACCTTCCTCGATAGCTTGCGTCGTACGCAATACCGAGTTTCACTAAACAACGATATGCTATTAAAATATTATTAAAACTAGTCGTTATGAATAGTAATAACCACTTTTTGAAATTTTATAAATTTATTTTTTCAAAATGGACTTCATTTTTTGATTTGGAATATCGAAATTAGCCTAGGGTGAAATTTTTGTATTTTTCTGAAAACTTTCAATTTTTGATGAATAGTGAAACCACAAAGTGGTAGTTAAAAAAAACTGAATTTTTCATAAAACTTAATTTTACTACTTCTGTGAGTGGAATTTCAAAAATCCGAGAGACACAGTTGATGTCAATAAGTAAAATGTGGTTCAATGAGATGAAAATAATTTTTTGGTGAATAGAAACTTTTTACTTTTTTTTACCACAGTTAAAAGTAAATATGGTAATTAAGGGTAAAGATGATATTATTACTACCCTAAAACATGTCCTAATTCTATTGGATAAGTGTAATTCGACCAAAAACGAACTTCGGAATAAAATATGACCATTTAGGCCCACTTGGATTAGATTAGGACATTTATTATTAATTTTTTAAAGAAGGGTTAAAATAGTTAAAATCAAAGTTTAATAAGTAAATAGTTTTTAATATGGGGTTATACATAAGATACATTTGACTATAAATATTTATTAGAAAGCTAAAACAATTTCCTACATAATTTTATTTTATTTTTAATTTTTAGACATTAAATAATTTAATTTATTTATGACACAATGATGATGCAGTAATTATCTTATTAATGAAATATTGACATAATTGATGTTATAAACACCAAAATAAATGTAATTTAAGACTTTTTATGAATTCCAATAATTTTATAGGTTAATATGACATGTTAGTATTTATTTAATTAACTTGTTTCGAACTAATATTTCTGTTATGATTTTCACAAAAATCAATTACTAAATAGTGTCAAAATTGACATAAAATAGTTTTTAAACCAAATATTATATTGGTAATAGTTATTTTATTCCTAAAAATCTAAGGTTTGGCCAAATGACTTATATAAGGTTGTATATATTAATAATAAACAACTTGGGGTTCGTTTGGATGCTTATAGTAAGTTTATTAACCTTATAGTATAAGAACACAAGAAGACATGGTAAAAGTAAAATTATTTAACTTAATGTTAAATATAAATGATAAGGTTAAAATAGGAACCTAAACTTGTCTAAATTCTATTTGATGAGATTATTTCGACCCATCCCCACCTTATCATCGAAATAAATCAATTTGGAGCTATTTAAAACCTAACATGACTTTATAATAAATTAATAGTTTTAGTTATTCCAAAGGTGCCTCTCTCCTCCCTTATAAAAGGGAACCTCCTCCCTCTCTTCCTCACACCACTTTGAGCCTTCAAGCTCAGCCAACCCCTCCCACTTTATCCTCTACACTTCTCTAGAGACGTCCTAGAGGTCCTGGTCTTCTTCAAAGACCAATTTTAGTGCCCTAAAAGAAGCTCTCAAAGAAGCTCTTCAAAGAAGAGGTAATGTCTGTTACCGATTCTTTCATCTTTATTTCTTCTTCCACTTCTTCTTCTTTAGTTGTTTCATTATGAATTAATAACATCAGTATCACTCATATACTGATATGTTATTATATGTATGAAACAACCCGATTTCACCATCTATCCATCCTACCGAAAGAGAAATCACTGCGCGTGCGTACGTACAGAATACCGTCTCCACACCATGGTGTAATCTATTTTCCACCAACACCTTACTTGGATGGGTATAATGGTGTAAATAATGACTATATACGACTATTATAAAGTGATACTGATTCTGAAATAGTATACATACACACCAATACAATTCCACAGTCATAGGAACGATATCATCACTCGTGCGTACGTACGGAATACCGTCTCCACGATGTGATGCGACTCGTTCTACATGATATTCATTTCATAATGATTATATAAATGAATTGAATGAATGAATATGATATATATTACACTAATACCATTCTGGAAATGAGGTATCTATAACCTAAAGAGAATAATAAGAATTTATTCGACAAGACACGCATAAGAACAAAAAGTTATAAACACCCGAATAACAAGTAGCAATGAAATATTACTAATAAGAAGCTAAGAATATGACCATATATGATATAATAAAAATAAGTATGATTCTGGAATAAGTCAATAACATTATTTAAATCATTATACAGGAGGTTCGGACACTTGAAAAGCAATTTGGACCTTTGGTAAGGGAAAATATTACAATCTCATTTTTATCCAAGATTGTTTATACTTTGGTATTTACTGGGGTGTATTTTATCATCCACATCCATCTTTCCTCAATATGTAATATTTATATCCTTATACAATAGTTTATATCCAATTTTACTCTTTGGTGAGTTTTTAGTAAAAGATATGAGAGGAATCTTTTGTCATTTTTCGTACGAGGTACTTTTTGACTTTTCTGACAAAAGTACGGGAAGAATGTTTTTTTAACATATACGGCATGAATGGATTTTTAAAACATTATTTCAAAGAAGATTCCTTTACAAGTTTTCAAGTTTATTTTTAATCAACTTATTTTAGTTTAAAGTTGTATGACATGTTAAGAAAGGAAAATTGTTTTTGAAGAAGAAAGGATATTTTCCTCAAGAATGGAGTTCAAGTGTTTTATCAAAATTATTTTCCATATAAGATAATAAAGGGTTATGTTTTTATCCCTATTATTACATTGATTTGATTATGTTGTGATGAAATTATTTTTATGAATTCCTTTATCTTATATGAATTTTTTTATGATGTCATGATGTTTAAGATTCCCATTTGTATTACATGGGTTATGCAATGATGTATGATTTATAATTTTGTGGCACACATAAGAATGGTATCATTATGAGATGGGTGGGACCTATATCTCCCTCCAATGCATTGGTTAAAGATTTTATATCTCATGAGATAGACATGGCTGGAACGATAGGTTATACCGGTTCAGTGAAACAGGACTGAAACGAGGGTGACTCGGTTCAGAAAGGGACTTTGTC
This sequence comes from Viscum album, assembly GCA_963277665.1. NCBI lineage: Eukaryota > Viridiplantae > Streptophyta > Magnoliopsida > Santalales > Viscaceae > Viscum > Viscum album. The sequence continues at coordinate 1,786,162,056 of OY728151.1, read as the reverse complement.
CACTAAGATAGTCTTGGAAATGAGTCTTGACTAACAAGAAATGATTCTATATGATTATGTGTGCATGCCACAAAGTTTCATGTTTTATGTTATGATTATTGTGATTACATTTCACTGCCATGATTTATCCCATGTGATGAAATTATGATCTCTTTTTCAGGTTAAGATTTCCAAAAGTTATGTTCTTGTGTATACGATGTGATTGATATTTCTTTTGTTTACCCTTACTGAGCATTTGAGCTCACCCTTTTGTATGTTTTCTTTCCCCAGGTCAGGAAGAAGGTTATTAAGTAAGATATTCCAAAAGGGACTATAGATATGATGAAATAAATGGGAGGCAAAGTAGATGCTTTATGAACCATTTGTTTATGTTTCCCAGTTTCTAAAGACACTATACCTATACGGTCCTTTCATGGTTTTGTTATATGTTGTAATAAGTATGCTTCAATTTTTAAGTATTAACAATGTATGTAAAGTATGGGTCGTTATATAAAACCTTCTCATGGAGGTTGGAGGTGGGGCCACCACACCTTAACCGCCCTTGAGAGGTTATGGTGGTGGGGCCCACCCGAACTAAACCTCCCTTGGGTGGTTTATTATGGTAGGTACCACACGGGGCTTAACCCCCCTATTAATGGGAGGAGAGGAAACCTCTCAACTCTCCATCATTAATGAGGGAGAGCCTCTTAATTCCTCAACTCCCCATTAAATGGGGAGAAACTTTTTGGCACCCTCACCTCTTAAGTGGTGCCAACGGACCTCATAAATTGCGTCAAAGCAATTTAATTCACCCGACCCCTTTTTTTAAAAAAAATTTATGTAACCACAATGGTTACATACCTCTCCCCGTCTCCTATATATAGGGATCTTGGGAGAGGTTTTGGGGACGGCTTCACCAAGCGACGGAGCGCTGGTAAAATACCGCGACGCCCAACACTTGGGAAGAAGCTTATCTTCGCGAACGAAGAACGCTCCACCGACGAAGAACGCCGATCCTCTTAGACTTCTTCCCCGAACACCTACCGACGTGAAATGTCTTCCACCAGCCAACGTAACTCGGTTTGGAAGAGCTTGGTGGACGCAACGAACGATGAACCTCTTCGCCTTCTTTCCGCAACTTTGTCATTGATCGACGAACTTCGATTCCGAGGTAGGGATTCAAGTTGGGAATATTTCTTTTTTTCCATAATGTTTCTTTCTAAACGAAGAACGTGGATCTACTCCTTATTAAGTTGATCCGCGTAGGTATTTAATTGGGGTTTGGAAGTTTACCTTTGTCTATGGAAAGAATGTAGGGGTTTTATTTTAATTAATCCCATTCATTATTCTAGTTTGTCGATCTTCGTGGTTTTCGACTAATTGTTATCCAATAATGCGAGGGGGCCAGTCCGCACAAACACCGCCCACCCTCCTCCTTATTTCATGAATGACTTCTTTGTGGTTGGTATGAGGAAGTGTGGTGCTGTCGCACCACGCGGTTTCATGCGTTGGATATGCGCAGCGTCATCGCGCCGCGCCGTGGAAAGGAATTCAAGGACGCGATGTCGTCGCGCCGCGTCGAAGAAAACCGAAGACATCCGCAGACGGAGTCGGGCCGCGGCGAAGGGGTGCGGCGCCAACGCGCCACGCCGGAGAACCACGAAGACGGCGTGTTTTGTTTTTGACGTGTGGATTGACGGGCGATGACAGACGAGGTGGCAAGGTAATTTTGATGCCTCCGTAGTGAAGTTCGGGTCCCGGGAGGACCATAGGCGATGACGGCAGGAGAAACGGACCACCGGAGCGCGTCCGGTGGTCTGCGGAAGGCAGCGGCGGCGGCGCGCCGCCGGAGGGGTGGTGGCCGGTGGATCCGCCGCCGGCGTCAATTAGCGGTGGGCGGGGGACACCCCGCTCCGCGATTCGGCTCGGCCACGTTGGCCGAGCCGCGGCCGGCCGGTCGGGCCAGATCGAGCCGGACCGAGCCGGACCGAGCCGGGTCGGGCCCGGACGGGTCGGACCCGGTTCGGGTTGACCCGGTTCGGCCGACCCAGGGGGGTCGGGCCGGGTCGCCCCGGGCCCAGACCCCCATTTCCGGGCCACTTTCGGTCAAAATCCCGTAACCTGAGCTACGGGCCTCCAAACGACTCGCCGTCAGCAGTAACACGATACTTGGATCGAGACGGTTGTTTCGGTATATCGCACTCAAGGTTTCGAATTACTTTGGGTTCGGCCGGGTTGGTTCGGATACGAAACCAACCGAGCCCTCGGAGCGGAAACGCTTATATCTTGAGCTCCGGACGTCCGATTGACGTGTCGTCGACTTTGATGGATTAATATAAGTGAGACAGATCTTTTGGCTTACTCCGCTCAAGGTTTGGATGCCGTCGGAGTGCGGTCGGGTTGGTTCACTCACGAAACCAACCGGGCCCCTGGAACGAGAAAGCCAATAACTCACAGACCGAGCGTCTGATTGACGCGCCGTATGTCTCGTTGTTTTCCTCTTGATGAGACAGAACTTTTGGCATACTTCTCCCGAGATTTGGGTACAGTTGGATAGTGGCCAGGTTGGATCGCACATGCAACCAACCGGGCCCCTGGGACGAAAAGGCTAATAACTCATAGACCGGGCGTCCGATTGACGCACCGTCTGTTGCGTTGAGACCCCTATGATGAGGCGGTCGTTTGAGATACTTCTTCGTGGAACTTTGAGATAATTGGAGTATTGATGTGTAGCTCGTGGAGCGGACCCTCCCAGAGATGAGCGTACGGAGTACGGAGACCTTGTAGCCGGCTGAGACCTGACGACTGCTTGACCGATCGACTCGGTGTGTTACGGATAGCCCAGTGGGGAGCGCTTGGTTGTAGCGGCAGACCCACGACAGAGGTGCGCTTGGTTATAGCGGAGCAGGGTAGCACTTGGTTGTATCAGCAGACCCACGACAGAGGTGTGCTTGGTTGTAGCATCACAGGGGAGCGCTTGGTTGTAGCCGCAGACCCACGACAGAGGTGCCTTTGGTTGTAGCGGCACAGGGGAGCGCTTGGTTGTAGCGGCAGACCCACGATAGAGGTACACTTGGTTGTAGCGGCACAGAGGAGCGCTTGGTTGTAGCGGTAGACCCATGACAGAGGTGCTCTTGGTTGTAGCGGCACAGGGGAGTGCTTGGTTGTAGCGGTAGACCCATGACAGAGGTGCGCTTGGTTGTAGTGGCACATGGGTGCGCTTGGTTGTAGCGGCACACGGGGGTGCTTGGTTGTAGCGGCAGACCCATGGTGGGAAGCGCTTGGTTGTAGTAGCAGGCCCACAGTACTCGACAGAAGGAGTACCTCAGCAGTCTTAGGTTAGTGAGCAGTACCTTGGAGTCGTGACAGGACCACTGTACACTCCAGAGAGGGAGCTCTTCAGCAGTTACGGTTTCGATAATAAAAATCCTGGTTTGAGCTGAGACTTTTGACCTTTGTGTTTACCTCATGATTGAGATGGGTCCCTTGATAACTTAGGTATATTTATGGGCATATACCTGGGTAGTGGTTATCCGTTGATTTCATGATCCTTTTGTTTCCTCATTATTGAGATGGGTTACTTGCTAACTTAGGTATATGTATTGGAATATACCTAAGTAGAGGTTATCTGTTGAGATCTTCTTAGTTGTTATCCTTGTTGGTTTTAGAGAGACCTTGAGGGTCTCGAGGTCCCTACTGAGTATCGTTATACTCACCCCTGCATGGGCTATGCCCGCACCTCATTGTGTTGGTTGCAGACGACGGGCAGTGCTGACAGAGGCCAAGTGTTCGAGTACTGGACGGTACCCGGAGGTCGACTACACGACGAGTCAATACTCGGAGGTGGACTACACGACGAGTCAGTATCTGGAGGAGGAATTCACGGCGAGATGACACATGGAGGTGGTTGACGGGCGAGAGTGTTGAGGAGGCTATCTGTACCTAACCTTCAGGTAGGATCCGTGGCGGACGATCCAGGAGCTGCGCTATCTGTACCTACCCTTCAGGTAGGATCCGAGGAGGACGACCCAGGGGCTGCTTCCTTCTTCCAGCTGTTTTCCTTTTTCTGTTGTACTTTCATTCAGTTGTGGATGCACTTTTAGTTGGGTTTTTATTCTGGCCCATTTACTTTTCAGCAATTTATTTTGTACTTAGTGTTTTTCTTCCGCTTGTACTTTGTGGTGTTTGGTTACTTTTATAAAGGAAATACCTTCCCAGTTATCGGGATTTACGCCTTTGGTGCTAGTCTCCATCCCCTGGCCTATGGAAGGCGGGCTTGGGGTAGTCATGGCACGGGCCCCGAGGAAGGGTCGTGACAAATTGGTATCAAAGGAGTTGGTTCTACTGCATAACTTATAACTCTGGTATTTTCTTTCTGTGAAGCAATAGTGTTAAGGTTACCAAGTGTGGTCTTCAGTTCAGGGAGTCCAGTGTTGGTGCGGGCGGCCGACGTATCCATACACCCGGACCCTGACAACTAATTTCCTACATTGTGCACGAAAACACTGATTGCATGTGTGTTTTCAAAGGTTTTCCCTTAAAACAGCTCAAACCAGGTCAGCTCACCAGGTATAATCGTTTGACCATGTTACGTTGTTTCTTTCAGGATGCCTTTTCTCGGACGACCAGCTAGAGCCCCGAGAGTGGTTCGTACTGACAGCCCGTCGAGCGACGTGGCCTCAGTACAGGGCCCTTTTTCAGTTGAGGCACCAGCGGAGGCACCAGCGGTACTACTACCCATTGGGCCACCGATTCCACCAGCCCCAGTAGTAGAGGGTGCACGTCGCTTGAGCGCACTGCACGAGTTCCAGCGCCAGAGGCCACCCAGGTTCCAGGGAGGGACGGACCCGCAAGCGGTTGAGGTTTGGCTGGAGGCTGTGGTGAGATTCTTCAAGCTAGTGGGGACGTCGGCACACTTCATGGTGATCTTTGCTGCTAGCCTCCTTCAGGTAGCAGCAGGCACGTGGTGGAGCCACTTGTTCCAGTTTTGCGACGGGATGGATTTCACATGGGAAGACTTCGAGACCTTCTTCAGGGTGGATTTTTTGTCAGTATCTCTACACCCCTAGCGTGTACAGGAGCTTCTGGCTTTGCTGCGTATTTTTCGATCAGTTGTCGAGTCATCTGTGGGCAGTAGACAGATGATGCAGAGGTCCAGGAGGAACAGACCAGCAGTTGGACGATCTCGGGTTTTAGGACCGGTGGTGCGGGGCACCCGGGGTGGGAATAGAGCTAGGTGTGCCAGAATCAGGTTGTGTTACTCATGAGGCGGAAAGTTTCACCTGGAACGTTACGGTCTGAATCCTCGTACGGTTGATCAGCGGGTGTTGGAGGAGCCACCGAGACAGAAGCACCGACGAGTGCTTGAGCAACAACCAAGTAGTGGACAAGGCAGTAGAGCTCCGGGAGAAGGTGGACAGGAGTGGATCCTACGAGGATGATCGATTCCTCGGGTTCACTTTTTGTGGAAGTACAGAAACCTTTGGGTGAGCACATGGGAGCGGAAGGCTCAGATGCGTGCTCTGTACCGCTTTTGTGACCCTAGTTTATGCTGAAGCTTTATGGGGACGTAAATCCCTGAGGTGGGAATAATGTAAAGACCCGTAAATTTCAAGGAAATTTTTTCTTTATTTTCTTTGGAATTTTACAAGAACGCAGCTTCTGACGGCACTTGATTCCGAGGCCCAGAGTGCCCTGAATCAATTTCCAAAGTTTGGCTCGGGTACATTCAGTAAACGAACGAGCGGGTTTTTCTATCTTTTGAACCAGTGCTCGGAATTGAAACTTGAGGGCACTGATGAACTCGCAACGCCGGTATTTTCATAAAGAGACTTTTGCCACAGTTGCATTTAATCGAGAGCAGAAGTTAGTTTTTGGGTTTTCTTTAAAAAAAGAGTAATAATAAAATAATGTGTCATGCACTTTATTTTATTTCAGCCGCCATTGGGAGTGTGGTGTCTGAAACCTCCTCATGGAGGTTGGAGGTGGGTCCACCACACCTTAACCTCCCTTGAGAGGTTATGGTGGTGGGGCCACCCGAACTAAACCTCCCGTGGGTGGTTTATTATGGTAGGGACCACACGGGGCTTAACCCCCCTATTAATGGGAGGAGAGGAAACCTCTCAACTCTCCCTCATTAATGAGGGTGATCCTCTTAATTCCTCAACTACCCATTAAATGGGGAGAAACTCCTTGGCACCCTCCCCTCTTAAGTGGTGCCAACAGACCTCATAAATTGCGTCAAAGCAATTTAATTCACCCGACCCCTTTTTTTTAAAAAAAAGTTATGTAACCACAATGGTTACATACGTCTCCCCCTCTCCTATATATAGGGATCTTGGGAGAGGGTTTGGGGATGGCTTCTCCAAGCGACGGAGTGCTGGTAAAATACCAGGATGCCCAACACTTGGGAAGAAGCTTATCTTCGCGAATGAAGAACACTCCACCGACAAAGAACGCTAATCCTCTTCGACTTCTTCCCCGGACACCTACCGACGTGGAACGTCTTCCACCAGCCAACACAACTCGGTTTGGAAGAGCTTGGTGGACGCAGAGAACGATGAACCTCTTTGTCTTCTTTCCGCAACTTTGTCATCGATCGACGAACTTCGATTCCGAGGTAGGGATTCAAGTTGGGAATATTTCTTTTTTTCCATAATGTTTCTTTCTAAACGAAGAACGTGGATCTACTCCTTATTAAGTTGATCCGCGTAGGTATTTAATTGCGGTTTGGAAGTTTACCTTTGTTTATGGAAAGAATGTAGGGGTTTTATTTTAATTAATCTCGTTCATGATTCTAGTTTGTCGATCTTTGTGGTTTTCGACTAATTGTTATCGAATAACGCGAGGGGGCCGGTACGCACAAACACGGCCGACCCTCCTCCTTATATCATGAATGATTTCTTTGTGGTTGGTACGAGGAAGAATCGTGTCGTCGCACCACGCGGTTTCATGCGGTGGATATGCGTGGCGCCGTCGCGCCGCACCGTGGAAAGGAATTCAAGGACGCGACACCGACGCGCTGCGTTAAAGAAAACCGAAGACATCCACGGATGGAGTCGGGCCGCGGAGAATGGGCGCAGCACCAACGCGTCGCGCCGGAGAACCACGAAGACGGCGTGTTTCGTTTTTTGACGTGCGGATTGACGGGCGACGACAAACGAGGCCGCAAGGTAATTTTGAGGCCTCCGCAGTGAAGGTCGGGTCCCTGGAGGACCATAGGCGAAGACGGCTGGAGAAATGGACCACCGGAGCACGTCCGGTGGTCCGCGGAAGGCGGTGGCGGTGCGCAACGCCGGTGCGGCGGCGGCGGCGCGCTACAGGAGGGTTGGCGGTCGGCGGATCCGCTGCCAGCGTCAATTAGCGGCGGGCGGGGGACAGCCCGCTCCGCGATTCGGCTCAGCCACGTCGGCCGAGCCGCGGCCGGCCGGTCGGGCCGGACCGAGCCGGACCGAGCCGGACCAAGCTAGGCCGGGCCAGGCCGGGCCCAGCTGGGTCAGACCCGGGTCGGGTCGACCCGGTTCGGCCGACCCAGGGGGGGTCGGGCCGGGTCGCCCCGGGCCCAGACCCCCCGTTTTCGGGCCACTTTCGGTCAAAAGCCCATAATGTGAGCTACGGGCCTCCAAACGACTCTCCGTCAGAGGAAACACGATCCTTGGATCGTGAAGGTCGTTTCGGTATATCTCACTCAAGGTTTCAGATTACTTTGGGTTCGACCGGGTTGGTTCGGATATGAAACCAACCGGGCCCTCGTAGCGGAAACGCTTATATCTTGAGCTCCGGACATCTGATTGGCGTGCCGTCGACTTTGATGGATTACTCTAAGTGAGACGGATATTTTGGCTTACTCTGCTCAAGTTTTGGATGTCGTCTGAGTGTGGTCGGGTTGGTTCGCTCACGAAACCAACCGGTCCCCTAGAACGAGAAAGCCAATAACTCACAGACCGAGCGTCCGATTGACACGCCGTTTGTCTCGTTGTTTTCCTCTCGATGAGACGGAACTTTTGGCATACTTATCCCGAGATTTGGATACAGTTGGATAGTGGCCGGGTTGGATCGCACATGAAACCAACCGGGCCCCTGGGACGAAAAGGCTAATAACTCACAGACCGGGCGTCCGATTGACGTGCCGTCTGTTGCGTTGAGACCCCTATGATGAGAAGGTCCTTTGAGATAATTCTTCATGGAATTTTGAGATACTTGGAGTATTGACCTGTAGCTCATGGAGCGGACCCTCCCAGAGACGAGCGTACGGAGTACGGAGACCGTGTAGCCGGCTGAGACCTGATGACTACTTGACCGATCGACTCGGTGTGTTACGGATAGCCCAGTGGGGAGCGCTTTGTTGTAGCGGCAGACCCACGACAGAGGTGCGCTTGGTTGTAGCGGCACAGGGGAGCGTTTGGTTGGAGCGATAGACCCACGACAGAGGTGCGCTTGGTTGTAGCGGCATAGGGGAGCGCTTGGTTGTAGCGGCAGACCCACGACAGAGGTTCTCTTGGTTGTTGTGGCACAGGGGAGCGTTTGGTTGTAGCGGAAGACCCACGATAGAGGTGCGCTTGGTTTTAGCGAACAGGGGAGCGCTTGGTTGTAGTGGCAGACCCACGAAAGAGGTGCGCTTGGTTGTAGCGGCACAGGGGAGTGCTTGGTTGTAGCGGCAGACCCACGACAGAGGTTCGCTTGGTTGTAGCGGCACAGAGGAGCGCTTGGTTGTAGCGGCAGACCCACGACAGATGTGCGCTTGGTTGTAGCGGCACATGGGTGCTCTTGGTTGTAGCGGCACATGGGGGTGCTTGGTTGTAGCGGCAGACCCATGGTGGGAAGCACTTGGTTGTAGCGGCAGGCCCACAGTACTCGACAGAAGGAGTACCTCAGCAGTCTTAGGTTAGTGAGCAGTACCTCGGAGTCGTGACAGGACCACTGTACACTCCAGAGATGGAGCTCTTCAGCAGTTACGGTTTCGATAATAAAAATCCTGGTTTGAGCTGAGACTTTTGACCTTTGTGTTTACCTCATGATTGAGATGGGTCACTTGATAACTTAGGTATATATATGGGCATATACCTGGGTAGTGGTTATCCGTTGATTTCATGATCCTTGTGTTTCCTCATGATTGAGATAGGTTACTTGATAACTTAGGTATATGTATGGTCATATACCTAAGTAGAGGTTATCTATTGAGATCTTTTTTGCGGTTATCCTTGTTGGTTTTAGATAGACCTTGAGGGTCTCGGGGTCCCTAATAAGTATCATTATACTCACCCCTTCACGGGCTATGCCCGCACCTCGTTGTGTTGGTTGCAGTCGACGGGAAGTGCAGACAGAGGCCAAGTGTTCGAGGACTGGACGGTACCCAGAGGTGGACTACACGACGAGTCAGTACCCGGAGGTGGACTAGACGACGAGTCAGTGTCTGGAGGAGGACTTCATGGCAAGACGAAACACGGAGGTGGTTGACGGGCGAGAGGGTTGAGGAGGCTATCTGTACCTACCCTTCAGGTAGGATCTGTGGCGGACGATCCAGGAGCTGCGCTATCTGTACCTACCCTTCAGGTAGGATCCGAGGAGGACGACCCAGGGGCAGCTTCCTTCTTCCAGCTGTTTGCCTTTTTCTGTTGTACTTTCGTTCAGTTGTAGCTGCACTTTCATTTGGGTTTGTATTCTGGCCCATTTACTTTTCAGCACTTTCTTTTGTACTTAGTGTTTTGCATCCGCTTTTACTCTATGGTGTTTTGTTTACTTTTATAAAGGCAATGACTTCCCAGTTATCTGGATTTACGCCTTTGGTGCTAGTCGCCAGCCCCTGGCCTATGGAAGGTGGGCTTGGGGTAGTCACGGCACGGGCCCCAAGGACGGGTCGTGACATTCTCAACTTGATGATGATATGCATCAAAAATGGGGAAAGGCAGATCCTCATTGCATTGAATTGGAATTTATTTGTCATCTCCAAAGGTATAATAGTTGGGGAATCTCTACTATATGGTTTTCGCGCCCCTAATGTGAGGGAGGGTGAGTATTAGGTCAGGTTTTTAATTAATTAATTAAATTCTCATTTAATTAATCATACCACCATTTAGTGCCTCATCCAAAAAATTTAGCACGAACATCTTTATGTTGCAGCTAGGGTAAACACAACATTATGTACTCAATCACGGCCTCAAAAATATGATCTAAGACTCTAAGAGGAATTTATTCCTCTTTTCAAGTGAAACTATGTGTGTGTGACAATATATATTTAATATTTTTAAAATCACCACATCGAGGCTCTCTGGGCTCCGAATTCATATGCCAACTCAGCACCTAGCTTCGGAAATATTCTTGAAAATATTCCAAATTCTTATAGGACAACACTTGGGACTCTAAATTATTCCCCAATGTCTATATTGATTATGGAATGAATGGATAACCAATCCCTCTCCCTCACTCTCTCCTCTATATAAAAAAATGGTTTTTATGGAATATGGTTATAATGAAAGGGTTTTAATAGACAAATGTTCAAGTGTGAATGAGGTGATACAGTGGTGATGGGATAATGATGTAACAAAGGTTCTAATATAAGATTTGGTATATAGTGTCAGTTGTTCCTAGTAGGAGGAGGGAATGAGTTTTATGTATTTCATTACCAACATGCCCTACTAAGATGTGAATAGGTTTATGTGTTTCATTCTCTACGTTCTTTCTCATCTTCTCCACTGAGGTCCCTCTCAACATCTCTCTGGATTGCTCCTTCTTTATTCAAAATGGCCTCGTTTACCTAATTCCTCCCATGCTCTTCCATCCTGGTCCGACAAACATGACCCCATACTGGTCGGCTCTGTTTGTTTTTAGGTGGGTTTGGGATTGTGGCGGTGGGTGTAAAGGCAACGCAAGCTTATCCGATCAATGTATTCTTCCACTAGATTCTCATTATATGCTATTGTGTTTATTCGGGTTTTGTGGACTTTTAGGGTTTCATCCCTAGGTTCCTCTCTCTCGGTTCTTGTATGTTCTTTCATCAGCTTTGGCTTTTCCCTTCACAGTTGTTCTTTTTAGGGTTTCAAACCCGGCTTCCCCTTTCTTGGGTTCTGTTTTCTATTTTTCCTTATTTTATGTTTGTTTTATCCTTCAAATGTTATGTCCTTTATCCCAACTTGGAGTTTTGTTGTTGTGGTTATTTCTTTGTTTTTTGTCAATGTGTTGTTGGTCCCATTATTGGAGAAGATTCTGAGTTTGGAGAAGGTTTTTTTCTTCTTTCAAGAATGCTTTAGACCTGATGATGGTTAGGTGTTGAAGATTTCCATGGACGCTCAACCTGCTCTGACCTCATGTTCCTACATGAATCTCCTAGTTGGATCTGGAGTAGTGGAAACTACGTGGTTTTGGGGTTGTAGTTCATGGTTTAAAGGGATTCAAGGTGCTGCCAGAGTTGGGGGGATTTTGTTTTGGGGCTTCGGTTTTCTTTTTCTGCAGCATTGCTATTCTATTTTGATTTCTCTTAGTGGTTTTTATGGTTTCTGGAATTTGGTTGTTAAGAGGATTCATGTTTTGGTGGTTTTTCATTGTCGATGATGATGATTCTGGACAATGATGGTTCTTTGGTGTTGTTTGATGCAGTTTGTGGTGGTGGATGCCAGTGTCGTGACAATGGAGAGGTTTTTTGTATGATGGTGATGATGTGTTCAGGACGTGACTTCCTAATTGCATTTGATTCTCCTCGGTCGTCTCACGGGATGTGTGCAATTTGTGGTGATGTCATTATTTTGGAATTTTGAAATAGGTTGAATGATACGGTCTTGGCGGGGTGAATGGTTATTTTGAAATTTTAATTTTGTAATGGGTGTTTTTTGAGGGTGTAACTTGAAGCTGGATGTTTTTTTTTGGTTCCCACTGACCCTCAAATTGTCTCTTTAATAAAATATAAAATGGATTTTGGGGGGGGGGGATATTCAAATATGTTGATATTGAATAAATGGGATCAGTATGAAATTTTTTTGTGGAATAAGAGTGAAATTTTTGTAGTCATGTGAATGTGTGGTACCTTAATATCATATTCATTTGATAATTTGTTAGTATATTTAGATGTGTTTTTGGATTAGTGATCCTTGGTGAGTATGGATTATTGTTTATTTCTTTTAAGATTTCATTGGATCTATTTTTTTCACAAAATAATTAGTATGATTCTTCCACATATGCATGAGTGGTCTTGAAGAGGATCCTTCGGAGTATACATGAATGTTCTCCCCAATATATAAATATATTTTTCAGGTTTCTTTGATGGATTTGGTGACCAATATAGATATTACATGAATAAGGCTAGGAGACTCCATTGGATTCATTTCTATTTGAGTTTCCTTTTGGTGTTTTATTTCCAAGACTTTGTTTCTGTTTTACATTTATATGCATTTTAAGATATTGGTTTTTTTTATATTATGGAGTTAATTTTTCGTTTTATTTGTGATCCTGATAATATGAGGATAATTCCTCTCATTTTTTTATTTTATACCCTTTGTGTTGGTCACCAAATCATCTCTTATTAAAGGCAGTCTTTGAGGGTGACCCTCATCTTTATTGCAAGCCCTGGAGGGTTCTCATTAGGGGTGGGTCATGATAGAAATATGGGATAAATGAATTTCCTAGAATAACATATATAATATAGATATATAATTTTATTTCATTGGTATGATACTATCGACACTTTATAATAAATTAATCAGGATTTTTCAAATCTACTAACTATATTAGTGGGGTAGGGAGTGAATTTTTCATGGATATAAGAAGATGAAGACAATTTCATGGATTTTAATAAGAGTTTTTTCACTACAACTTTACACACACTGACTAATAGTAGAAGAGAGTTTTTGATATATAGATATTATCAATGAATGAATTTTTTTCTCATGGAAAATCACATGGCACCACACATCAAATAACATTTCATTAGAAATATTGTTAGATTCGTGACCTAGAGCCAGTAGTGGTAATATTTTTATTAATGATTTGAAGGAATAATATATATGGAGAGAAGTATGATATTGATACTAATAATAATAGATTAAATAATTTATTCATAGATAAGGAGTTATGGATCTTCCAAATGGTATGGTTAGAGTTAATTAGTATTATGATTTCTCAATACATTTACATCCTTGGAAGAAAAAAAAGATGTTAATTCCCTAAGAAGAAAGGATCATACAAACTTAACCATTAAAAGGGATTGAAACCTAACTTTCCTAAATTATTTCTCAATCATTCATATATGTTAAGAACAATGTGGTACTAAATTATGTACTAAAAATACAAAACAATGTGGTAATTATTCCCATTTTTAACCATGAAAAATATTGAGATATGATATTTGGAAACATGATATGTGTCTTATACAAGGAATATATAATGAATGATCTTTTTAATGAAAAAAATAATTCATCATTATTCAATCAACTAGGAAGTAAAAAGATGAATAAATATTTTAGGGACAATTTAGGTTGTATAATATAAATAGGGATATTGTGGAGTAAACATCATGATGCTTGGTCTGTTAGTAAGTTAATGCTTAAAGCATAATGTAAAAGAGAGTGATATATTCATTACCCATAACCACACTACAAAATAAATGTATTTCCCAATAGGGTTATATCTATTGGTAAAAAATCATTTTATATTGGTAGAGTTTTACCAAAAAAAATTATCACTAAATTGTTGTTAAAAACTATATCACTAAATGTTATTGTGATAGAAAAAGTAGTTCCATTATAGTTATAACAATAACAATAGATAATATATTGGTTGGTAAAAATGTTTAGTAAAATATTTATTCACAATATTTATCTTTAGATAATAGAATTACAAACATTATACTTCGGTTGGTATTGTTATTAACAAAATTTACTTAAACTTTCATCAATAATATTATTAAAAATAATTATTAACGTATTATTATAACTAATATTGATAATTAAATGACTATAATTTGATTATAAATTAAAAAAGTATATTTTTATGTTGCTAAATTAATTGAAAAATAATAATATTATATTGATTAATTTGATCATATACAACAAACAGGTTATAATTATAATATTATTTTTAAAAATTAATATTACTTACAAATCATTAAAACTAAGTCATGTAATTTGATGAAACATGTTCAAATATATATATATATATATAACTGATTTTAAAATTTTCTTGAATGTAAAACAAAAAAAATTATAATCCCCCATTTTACAAACACAAAATTTAATCACATAACACCACCATTGTGCTTGCATCCTTGAAAACAAAAGATCGCTTTAATAGAAGGAGGTTTATCTTTTACTAGAAATAGAGGAAGTTTTGGTATAGTCTAATGCATATATTAATCCACCACCATGGTTTAAGTCACAATATGCTTCTCATACTATATAATTGAACAAAGGTGTAACTTCCCAGACCCGAGAAGCTACTAAAATAGTGCTATCGGGTTGGGTTTCACTGACCTTAGGTGCACCTCCCCAAATGCCAAAGGCTTCCGACTAGAGGAAACGGTGAAAACATGTATAATGGGGAGGATATAACCTCTAGGGAAAAGATAAGGCATTTTTCAAAGTATAATCCTGACACATGAAACAGAAATAAATGACTCAATAGACTCAAACCAGACCTGTAGAGAGGAATCATATAAAATATCAATAAATATATGAAGCAATATAAAAACAACTATAGCGGAAATTAAACAAAATAGCATGCTAAACAACACATGTAACCACTACTAAAACAAATAAGGCATGCATCCATAGAAGTTCATACATGTCATAATCTAATGTACTTACCATGCCAGACCACAGTAGCTATATAAAAGAATAAGCATATTGATATAGGAAAGAAATCTAAACAAAAAATAAACTCCATCTAGGCACAACCTCAAGGTCCATGCCAATCTCCATTCCAAACAGCACAACTACAAGCTCCTGAAGCTTATCCATTACCTGTACGTAAATTTATAAAGTCAACATGCATCCTGAGGGGCTCATGTAGGGTGTGAGACAAATCTCAGTAGGATACCACCCAACGGTGCATACCGAGAATTTGTGTTAATGAAGACTTACATCTCTAAGTATAGTAACTATTATGATGAAAGTAAATAAACACAACCTAAATTGGCGCTGAGTAGCCACCAAAGTGTGTCACCTGCTTCAACCAATGTCAGAATGTCAGAAGTAAAGAGTGTTTTTGGACCATGGCATAGGGTACCCCTATAGTAACAAATCCCATGTAAACTCTCATGTTCCACCTCAATTATGTAGTCTGGCACCATGTGCCTCCTGACACCTCTTGTCTCAAAGACCTGACATCCCTAAGGAATTCCCAAACAATATTATCCCGATCCCAATGACCCATGCTCGTAATCTCAGGTCGTCCCATTTCACGACCACTATAGGAACAATGATGTTAGTCCTCAAATAAATATCTAATCCCACGACCTCAATCATGGCGAACCTCATCCCCCAACCCAATAGCATCATTGCAATCAATCGAAGGATCCTCACAATTCATGTGGCTTTTTGCGATAAGCATCCCCAAACCATAATTATATAAATTGTAACTATCATGGGCCTCTACCGACACAAGTTTTCAAAACCACCTCATCACAGATTCTACCTATGTTCACATGACTCAAATCAGAACATTGGTCATCACGAGTGAGTGGAAATCATCAAATAAAGAACCTAGGACAAAATATCTCTAGATCCTCATTCACCTGTATCCATTTCTCTCAAATTATATTTCCATTCCATCCAAGTATCTCAATTCATTCCCAATATGATAGTCATAGTGCCTCAAACCGACGTCCATGAAGCCCAATCCCGTGGTCAAAACCACCCATGAAAATATGGGCCAAGCCCAACCAGTGATTTTCACCACTCAATCCCAATGGTCATCCCATCCCAAAATCGTTCCATTCCCATCACAACCCCAAGGGTCAAAATATATGTAATATCTATCATTATATATATATATAATTAAGCAATTTAAACAATCAATTTAATTTAAACAATTGAATTACACTAGCTATAAGCTATAACGTATTAGCACTAAGGACATTAATGCCTATAACAATCCTAATGAAGATTTAAAAATTTGAAAAAACCAGTTTAAAAAAAATCAATTATAACCATTTTGGAACCCCAGCCAAAATAAACCATTGATCAACAACCTCTCACCCGGCCTCAATAAAGAAATTCGGGTTCGGGGCTTGCCCAATAGCATCCCATGGGTCTAAAAATAAATTCAATATAAAATAGAAGTTATAATTGGGTCTCTCTCAAAATACCTGAAAACATGCCAAAGGCCAGACCACCCAAAATTCCACAAAAACAAAAAAAGTTATGCAACACAAACCTCATACTCGTACGACTCCCCTCGTCCATTTTCAACCTATAATTCATCCTAGAACATGGTATATCTAAACAATGGGCATAAATGATCAAGGATAGATAACTAGTTCAATAGAAGAAATTCCAAATAATTGATCATGAGGAATATAGAGCTTACTAATTGGGTTTCAATGCATCTTAAGACATTTCAATCGGAGTTCAGATGATGAATTTTTTGTATTTCTTCCTCCTGCACTACTAGTTTGTGAACCCGGGTGAACCCTACATCCTTATGACATAAATCAAGTCTACTTCCAATTTTATCAAAAAAAAGTACATTTAAATTACATCAAAATAAATACTCTTTATATGGTTGGTTTTTCCAAATTTACCAACTTCTTTTCTAGGTCATTTAAAATGTCTTGCTAACATTATTACATGATGTGTACTAATAAGTACATAGTGTATACTTGGATGAACTTTTCGTCCTTGCTGACATACCTACACACCATTTATGGCCACTGCACATAGCCAGACTACACAGCGTATACTTAGTATTACACAGAATTTAACCCTAATCCAGGTCATGTGATAGGTTCCAGCTAGTACTTGGCCTATTTTCCCCCTTTTTCTCAGAAAAACCCCTTAAAAAAGACCCGCACCTCAAAAGAAGAATCAGGTTCCTACAAACTTCCAACCATAAAACAATTTGTCCACAAATTTCCCTTCTAATGGTGGTGGAGGAACACACCATAATAACTTTATCCCAAATATCAAATCAATCAAAGGTCCAACGACCTGTTTTCGAACCCATGGTCCTCCCGTGACGCATTGTCACCCATTCACCTCATCGGGTGATCTCGTGTCAATTCCAACACCCAATCATATCCTGCACCATACTAGATCCCACATCAAGCTTGTGGAACCCACATAACAATGAGGTCTCACATCCCATGGATTCTCAAAAACAACCCGGTGCCTTGCACCTCATTCACAAACTACATCATCGATTCCCCAATACCCCAGGAACCGTAAGTAACTTGTTCACTCAGATTTTATGATGCCCAAGCACATTAAGTGACATGCATCCCTCGGATGCCCTGATTCCTAGGAACCTAAAAACATGCATCCAACTATGCTCCTAATTCCAGGAACCTAATATATATATATATATATATATATATATAATCATTCACCTGAGATGGTTCCAACATACTAACTAGCATCTGGTCAGTCCATATACATCATGTGCACCTTGTTCACTAAAAAAGGACATGAATAAACAGGGTATTACAAGAAGAAGCAAAAGGAACCCATAACCACACCCTTAGTGTACCTATGACCATTGTCGGCTCACCATCATGATTATCCCCTAGCATCACCACAGTGTGTACCTGGCATGACTCACGGCTCCCTGAAGCTTATCCTCCCTATGGTGCTACACTAGTCACCAGCCACTGATCCCATGGTAGGGTCCCACAGTCATTTCCATGTCCTCTGTGTGTAGATAAACCTCAGATAACCTCACCTAGTACCAATCCTGAATAGATTTATAAATCCTATGCCTGCCTCAGTCCTAGCCTGCTGGCTGTCTAAGAAGTATCCCTGAAAAACCTCTCAAGATTCCCAACCTATCCAAATTCATGACACTTCATTATAGTCCTATCACACTATGTTCGTACATGGCATGGCATCCCACACTAAAATAAGTCAACTACTGAACTACCACAAGATGGTTTAGCTAATTCTTTATCCTAACAGCCCTATTGGAACTCATCCTAACATCATTTCCTTCCATATTAACCATCACTTAAAGTCACTGCCCAGCCCAAGTGAGACTTTTGCATTAGGTTTCCCTCACCTTTGGGTTCTTGATTCACCACCTCTAAGAAAAAGTCCAGTATATAGATGTTTACCTACATCTGTATGTCATGTCATAAGACATCTTTGAAGTGCCTCACCCTCAAGGTGTCATCACTTACCATACCAGGTGTGAAGCAATACAGGTCTGTGAAAGTAGCTACATAGTCCATGATGGACATTCCAATATTCAAAAGGATAAAGAACTCCCAAACTCTCTCCACCCATAGTGTCTCTAGAAAAAAATGCTCTAGGAATCTATCCTAAAATTCTTTCTATGCCAGCCCCTCGTGTTTGTGATCATGAACCTGCACATCCCACTAGCACTTCCCCGGTTCTCTTAGCATGTACGTCGCTAGCTTGACCATCCTCCCTTGAGGATTCTTGAGCTCCTCAAACATCATCTGTGTGATTTCAAAATAGTTCTAAGAAACTTATAGACAACCCTCGCCCTGAAAAAGAGTTATGTATTGTGATTGGAACTCCCGAGTAAGGAACGTCATAGGGGGATCTGTTCCTGAAGCACCTCTATCTATCCCCTACAAAAAATGTACCATGCTAGATTGGAGCTGCTCATCGAGCCACATCCTGAACACTGTCAAGCATGGATGTTTCCCCACCTACAATAGATCTTGAACCTGATCCTTCCCATGAGCCTATACCTATGGATCATTCTATGCTAGCTACTCAGAATTATGAAACTAATCATGCTCATGTGGCACTGTACCATCACCTTCTTTATGCTCCATCAAGCCATCTAGGAGGAACCCGCTGTATAGAATAAAATGGTCAGACAAACCATATGTATATAACAATATATATTTATATATATAACGCATATATGGAATGCAGTAAAGAGTTAGATCATAATAACAACCCTTACTCTCCCCCATTGTGACCAAGCCCCATGTTATCCCAGCCTCATGGCCTCCTTACTCGCCCTCAACAGAGCTAAGTAAAAAAAATCTTCAATCCATTCCCTTCCCAACAACCAAATCTCCTAAATCTGATGACAGACTTTCCCAATCCTGGTGATCAAAATCACCTCAACTGTAGTGCATTCCTTCTCATATAAGAGCCAGGCCAAATTTCCCTACCACTTATAATTTCATATAAATTTAAATCATGGAATATCACATTTCATAAAACATGAAATTATATTAGGTATTTTCCCCTTTTCACATGTAAATTGGCATATATCACATGGTATTATCACTTCACAAAGAATACTAGAATATATGAAATTGAAATACCCTAAAAAGTGTGCCTATAAAAAGCCAAGAAAACATGAATTGACTTATCAGGCCAAGGTCCAATCCACCCTTACCGCACTGGGTCAAGGTTCACATATCACAACCAATAAAATCACATACCAAGTGAGCCACCAATGTAGAAAAAATATAATCGTTAATTTGAGAAAAAGAAAAACAAAAATTCCAACCCATGGTAACTCAATCCATCACTCATACATGGGGCTGCAGGCACCCAGGAATGAGTTCGAAGTCCAGTTCTAACAAAAACCTATATCCAGTCTACCATAATCCCAAATAGAAATACCTATAAAAGAGGAAAAGAACCTCCTCTGATACCACTTTGTACCATCCTAGACCCAAACAACCACAAAAATAGGCACCAAAACTGTGCTATCGGGCTATGTGTCACTGACCTTAGGCACACCTCCTCAAATGCCAAAGGATTCCGACTTGTAACGAGGGTGTAAAAAAGTATAGTGGGGAGTATATAACCTCTAGGAAAAAGATAAGGCATTGATCAGAGTATAATCATGACACTTGAAGTGGAAATAAATGAACCAGTAGACTCAAATTGAACCTGTAGAGTGTAATCATATATAATATCAATAAACAGTGGAAGAAATATATAAACAACTATAACGGAAAGTAGATATAATAGCATGCTAGACACACCTGGTAACCACTACTAAAACAAATAAGGAATGAATCCATAGCAGGTCATACATGTCAATATCCAAGGAACATTCCATGGAAGACCACAATAGCTACATATAAGAATAAGCATGCTAATACAGAAAAGAAAAATAAAAAAGTTAAAACTCCCACTGGGCATGACCTCTAGTTCCATGTTAATATCCATGACAAATAGCAATACTTCCAACTCCATAAGCTCATACTTTACCTGTATGTAAATTCATTAAGTCTATACACATCCCTAAAATACTGTTTAGTGTTTGAGATGAATCTCAGTAGGATAACACCCAATGGTGGTTATTGATCATAAGTTTTTAAGAACACATGAATTTCTAATTAAAGTAAATAATGAGATGCAAGTAAATAAACACAACCTCCACTAGTGCTCAGCTTCCACCATGGAGTGTCAAGTGCTTTGACCGATGGCAGAATCTCATAAGAAAATAGAGTCCTTTTCCCATGGCCTATGGTACCCCTATAGTCACAAATCCCAAGTGAACCATTAGGTTCCTCCTCAATCATATAGCTTAGCACCATGTGCCTCTGGACACCTTGTGTCTCAAAGTACCAACATCCTAAAGGCATGCCCAAAAAATAAAATCTCGGTCCCAAGGAACCCAGTTGGTAAGATCACATTGGCTCATGGAATGACCACTAGAGGAATAATGATGCATTTCCGCAAATAGATATCTAGGCCCATGGCCTCAATCACAGAGAGCCTCAGCCCCCAACCCAATAGCATCATCACTATCAAATGAAGGTTACTCACCTTCCATGTGGCCTTCTACGGAAAGAATCCCCACACCATAATAACCTAATTTTAAACTATCAAGGGCCTCTACCAACACAAGCAGTCAAAACCACCTCATCAAAAATTATACCTATGTGTACACAACTCAAATCGGCGCTTTTTCCTCCACGGGTGAGAAGAAATCACCAAATAAAGAACCTAGGACACAATATCTCTAGAACCTCATGCCCCTATGGCAATGTCACTCAAATATAATGGACATTCCATCCAAGTATCCTAGTTCATTCCCATCTTTACTCTCACACACCTCCAACCGATGTCCATGACGCCCAATCCTATGGCCAAAACCACCCAAGAAAATTTGGGCTAATCCCAACTAGTGATCAGCACAACTCAATCCTGATGGTAATTCTATCCCAACCTCGAGCCTTTGCTGTCACATCCCCAAGGTTAATAAAATAAGTAATATCAATCATTACATATATATATATATATAATTAAGAACATTAAACATCCAATTCAATTTAAACAGTTAAATTATACTAGCTATCAGCCATAACATATTAGCATTCAGGTCTTGAATACCTCTAACAAGCCTAATAATGCTTTAACAAATTAAACATACTAGTTTAAAACCAAAAAATCATTATTACCATTTGGAACCCCTGGAAAAAATAACGCAATGAAAAATGACCTCTTTCCTGGCCTCGCTCAAGCAATTCAACTATGGGGCATTCCCAAAGGCATCGCATGGGTCTAAAAATCAATTCAATACACAATTCTAATTATAATGGGGTCATGGTAAAAATAACCAAAGGCATGACAAATTCCACACCACTAAAAAAATCCACAAAAAACACAAAACAAGGTATGTACCACCTACCTCATACTCGTACGACTCTCCCCATCTAGTTTTGGCCTCTAATTTAGTATGGAATAGTGTAGATCAACACAATGAGCATAAATGAACAATGCTCAATAAATAATTCTAGAGAAAAAATCATAAAGAACACCTCAATAGGAATTTATATCTTACCAATTGGGTTCCAACTCATCTGATGGTGTTTGAATTGGAGTTCGTACGACGAATCGTGAGGGATTTCTTCTTCCAGTGCTACTGGTTTGTGAAACTGGGTGAACCCTACTTCCCTCTGACTTAAAACCGGGCTAATCCCCATTTTATAAAAAAAAGTACACAACTTTTACTTAAATATACATGTTTTTTATATGGTTGGTTTGGTCAAATTTTCTAACTTCCATTCCATGTCATTTTAAATATCTTTCTGACATGATTACATGGTGTGTACTCAAAAGTTCATGGAATGTACTTGGCCGATCCTCTCTTCACTGTTGACATCACTACACACCATGTATTTTCATCACACATAGTCTAACTATACATAGTGTACCTAGGATTACATGGAATGTAACCATAATCCATGTCATGTGATAGGTTTCAACTAGTACTTGGACAATTTTACCCCATTTAATAGAAAACAACCCAAAAAAGACCCATGCCTCAAAGGAATAAACTGGTTCTTACACATGGTTTTCCAATATCAACCCAGTTCTGAAATAAATATATATAAAATTAGTACTCTTCCAACATATATTAAAAAAATAGAAACTCCAGTAATACTTAATGATGTACAATCCAATAAAAACTCAACCTATTAAAAAAATAGAAAACCATGCTACATCTCATTCTCTTCTAGAATCCATTCATGGTCTTCCAACATTAGCCTGCATTGGTGATCAAAAATGTTATAAATCATTATAAAATTAGTACTTATCCAACTTATAATAAAAATAACACAAACAAAATAGAAACTAAATTAGTAATTCCATTTATACATTCCAAATAGAAACTCATATTGTACATTCCAAACAAAAACTCAATATGCACAAAACAAAACTAAAAATTTAAACCCAAGTTTCTTTTCATACTCCTCTAGCATCCATCAGGTGCTTGATAAAATCTTAAAACTCATTTAATTCTATATAATCTCAATAAAGCCTTTGTCAATTTGTTTATTTATTTTAAATCAAGCTATACTTTCAAATTTCAAGCCAGGGTATAAGAATGAGACGAGGTGAATAAAGAGTACAGTGTGATCACTCAAACATAAATTAAGCCTTAATATATTAACTTAAACATGAAGGACTCAACTTATCTGCACACTCCATCACCAACTAATGAAATAAAACAATGCATTCACAATTCAAGAAATATTATGAGAATGAGATGATGTTAGTGTGAACACTCAAACAGTAAATGAGACTCAATAAGTTTCCTTAAACATATATAGGACATAATAGCTCTACGCACTCCATGAACAACTAATGATGAAATTAAGATGTTTGGGACTTCATGACAAACATTATTATGGATTAAATGGAATATTTCAGGTCCAGGTCAATATCTTCAATAAAATTATTATTCTAATCCAAAATAGGCATATGAATATGTGTGTTAAAACAAAATTAATCATCATTCATGTGCCATTATTAACATCATCTAACCCATTAGAAAAGGATAAACAAAACCAAACATTTTTTCCACATACAGATATTTATCCTTTCATTTTATTTGTAAACTTTGAATTGAATTCAATGTGATCATGAGGAGAAATTATTTTTGTTCCTTTTCTTGCTATATATACTTGGAACATAATATAGAATATAATAATATGACTATATATTCATCTCTAAGTTAAAATCATCCATGATTTTTAAGAAAATAAATATTTTTATGTTATTTAATAAAAAATTAATATGACTATAAAATAAATTAAAATGGAAAACCAATTAAGCTTTATAAATAAATATGCATCCCGTAAAATATATTATTTGTCACTAATTTTATTATGGTAAAAGTCACATTTTTTGTTGTTCCATATGGAAATGGGATAGAATCCCAATGAAAATTTTCATTTCTCTTCCCATTACTTATGAATGAAATAATTCCATTTGGTTTTTAGATGATTGAATTAAAATGATGAAACATTACATTATAATTTTAGATGATTTATCATTTAATAAATTATATATGATATATAAATAAAGTGGAAAGATTATATGGATTACTATTTTAAATTTTATCTAATAGAGAACACAATTTCTCATAAAAGTTCATGAGAGGTATTTAATAAGAATAAGATATACATAATTAATAAATGGTATAACATACCATCTTAAAAGTTATTATTAATATGAAAATACAATTTAGAAAATGGATGATATTCTGTTATCTTTCATAGCTCATCCAAAATGATGTTGGGATCAATATAATATATTGGTAGAGTTATCATATGATAATAATTTTCATTCAAACATTCAAATGGAACTATATAGAGATCTATAATGATAGAGATACGTAACTATCCCATGTTGGGATGAAATTGAAGAGATAATGTTATTGGGATCATATCTTTCTTACGAAGTGACTGATATGGATAAAATAATCCAGTGTTATATTAAACTAGCACAAAGTTAAAAAATATATATCCTAATAGCTATTAGTGGGATCAAGTGATTGATTATTATATAAATTATAAGTATGGAATAGGTTTATGAGATTCATGAAGAAGGAAAATTCCATCCCTAGATACATCATACCTTTTGATATTCTTCATCACATGGGGAGGGTAGTGTATTTAATATAACTTTAAACAAAACCAGTCCCAAGTTTATAACCTGTATCATGTATCAATTTTCTAAAATTATACACTAGATAAATAACATGTACTAAATTTATAGGTTTTTCAACTGGAAAATAATCACTCTTTTCTGGAATAGTTGGTGTATATAATTGATTATAGAGATAAAATACTATGAAAGAGGACCACTTCCCTGGACAGTGTTTAATAGGGAAATAAAAAATATGTGAAAGTTTTGTGTGATCCTAAATATGTGATGATTTAAATTTATCCTCAAAAATTTTCGTCTATGTAATGAAATTTCAATAGTAAAATTTTTTAAAGGGGAAAATGTGACAACCCATATTTTAGAGTAAAATCCCATTTTTTATGGTTGTTTTTTCTTACACATAACACCAAACTTGAATGAAAACTACTTTATTCCATTAATATATGATTTTATAATGAAATGTAGAGTAAAACATTATGACATTTGTAAATGAAATATAATTATGAAAATTACGAAAAAGAATAAAACCACAAGTAAAAAAATGTACTATAAGAATAAAATATTCATCATTATCAAATCCTGAAAGATTTTATTGGTAATAATTAATTCATAATGAATGTAAAAAATTAAAAATAAGATATAAATATTGATAAAATAATTGAGGTAACATGATGGAAGAATTTATTGAAATAATAAAGGATATGTATATATATATATGCGAATTTAATGTGATCATTATATGGTATTTTGGTATATATAGTCATTGATAATATATAGAAATTGGTAAAACCAAATCAATTGGTTATATGAATAAACATTATATAAAATGATTATAGGGAAAAATAATTTTATTATGTAGGTTAATCCACTATGAAAAACCCATTGGATTGTGTTTGTTGTATTTTTTTCAATATGAATTTTATATGTGTTGGGTAAACTGGAAGAACCCAATGAATGATCAATGATGAATTTTTCAATGGATGATAAAAAGAATAAAATAAAGGGTGAGATTAATAATTTCTGTTTCTATCATTGAAATATTTCTTATATTTATCCATAAGCTATTAAGGATGTTTTTAATTGAAGAGTTATTACTATAAATAAAATATAATTTTCTTGTGAAAATTGCAGAGTTGTTATTAATAAAAAAGATATGTTCTATTGTTTTATATTAATAACACAATATTTATATCAAGAATAATTTAATGTGTCGAAAGAATAAGTCAACCTTGTCCTTATTGTCAGAAAAAATAGTAGGAATAAGAAATTAAATTACATGGTGGTTGTAGTGTATATTTAATAAGTTTTATTTATATGAATTTTAATGAGGTTTTTTTAATGGTGATGGATATTTTGTTGTTGAATAAGAAATGTAAGATTGAAAAAAATATGGTTTTTTGTAGGATGAGTATAGTGGTGTGCATCGAATTTTATATTGTGGTGTATATTAGTGGAGATTTTATATAAATACTCTTGACTCTCTCCATTTGAATATATGAGATAAACATGTTTTTAAAAAGATATTGAGAGACCTTAAGGTATGTAAGTAAGAAAATAAGGTTCTAGAATGAGGAAGAAGATAAATCGGCATATTGTACAAATTTCAAAGCAATATTATAAAATAATGGAGGAATCACTATTATTTATTCTGGATAATAATGTTGATACAATACTATGCTCTTAAACTAACACAAAGAAATATATGATAAGATAGTGAGAAGGAGATTCATGATATTGTGTTTTTATAGATGAAAAAAGTTATATGTGAAAAGAAAAATAAAAACCTAGCTTGATTCTTTTCTTTGAATATTAAGATTAATAATAAAAATGAGTATTCAAAGTAGTCTATGAATGATTGAGTAGTTATAAGTTCAATGAGGAAGAGCAGATAAAAAAGAAAAAAAATTCATAATAATAGCATAAGATACATAAAATATATGAATTTTTTCAGCTTGTGATTACAGTGAAATGAAATGTTTTTTCACATATTAGTGTTTAGAAGAGATATTAGTGTACTAAAATGTGAAAAAATATCACACAATAAGTCAATCAGGCCTAATCAAATAGAAATTTTTTCATATTGTAGATAATTAATTGAGGAAAAAACTGAAATAATGTTATGTGATGAAATTGGGTGAGTGGATTTAGGAGTGATATCTTTTAGAAAATTCAGGTGGATGCTAACTTGCAATGAATTATAGAACTTTTAGTTTATTATTCTGATTTTTCAAGGATTTTATGTTAATGTGATATCCTCTATATATTCAATAAGACTGTACAAATTCATTTTAAGAAGTGTTAATTATTACATTTACTGACTTTCAAAGACATTTAATGGGAGTGGGAAAGTGTATAAGTATCATATCACAATGGTTTGAAGTGGAATATAACTTTTATTAGTGGTTGAATGAATTAGTGTAATATTTGTTATTTTATTGGTGTTTTAATTACGAAAACTAGTGGGAAGATAGTGTAATTAACAATTGTGGGATACGAGTATAATTTTTGAAGTAAATATTGATCTCAAACAACACACTATAATTGATTGAAAATTTTTTACTAGAGAACCTCTATCTCAAACTTGACCCAAACACAGCATGGATGTAGTCACTTATCTTTGGGGAAAACCTTGAAACAATAATTTCTATTGTGCTTCATTTATTTTTTGTCTTTCAGGTAATATGACTATTTTTATGAAAAGGAACAATATATTTATCCTAATAGGTGAAGTATTTAAAATATGAAAAGGGGTAAAAAGTAGAAGGAAAATAATTAGGTAAAATTTTTAACACTAATTCACCCCCTTCCCCCTCAGTATACATGTAAAATTCACTAACCATCTCAATTTTTATTATAGAAAATTTCCTACCAATGATTGAATATATTTTACTTTCCTAGATTTTTCATCTATCTTATATGTAGTACAGATTTTAATTTTAAAACATTTTGTATTACCAAAAATAAAAAATTTATTTATTATATCTATTAGTTACAAAACATAGCTTTCTATAAAAACCTTGATGAATAGATATAAGAAAAAATAATTATAGGTGATATATATTTTAAAGAAGAAATAATAAACACTATTAAATTAATTATTCAAAATGGTGTTTTATATTTTAAATTTGGTGTTTTTGATCCTTTTAAAGGGTCTGATTTATGTACAAACTATGATTTATATGAAGAGTATATTCATTAAGAGTCAATTAGTAATTTTTAATCTAAAATTAAAATCTATATTAAAATTTAGTTCAGTTAACGATTCTCTATATATATACCTATATATATCAAGGGGATAAAGGATGACAATTTTCAATTAGAATAGGAGGCTAAAGTCATGGATAAATATATGATATAGAAGATGTAAGTATGAAAAAATATCATTAATGAAGTAAAGTCTATGGAACAAATTTTTTTATCACAAAGTAAAACACACCTTCGATGATGAAAACATAAAGATAAAATTTGATGATAATTTTGAAGTTCATAAAATTAGTTAATGAAGAATTAAATCCCAAAATAATATGTTTTAATTTACAATCATCATATTTCCCTTGTATAATAAAATTTTAAAATAAGTTTTTGTGAGAATTCGTAATTATGGATGTTCTTAGAGAATTTACTCATTCATTGGAAGAAACTCATAATGACACTATTTATGATAGTAACTATCAATTAGAAATAAATTCTATAAGTGTAATGAATTTAAAAAAATCATTATATGAAAAGATTATGTTCTGTGATGATCAAATTTTGATGATGAAGTGTCAATGGGAAGAAATCCTAAAATCAGTTAAAAATGAGAATATTTCCCACAACTTTAAGTGGATTAAATTATAGTTAAAACTGAGAAATATATAAGTGGTAAAATATTATACTTACTATACTACTGAGAATAGAAAGTCAAACATGAATATTTATGATAATTGTATCACTTCAAAAAATTCTCAATGTTGTTAAAGGATAGGGTTTAAATTATCTAAAGTTAAATATTTTATAGTTAGATTAAAAAAAGTAACCCTTTTAATGATAAATATACTTTTTATGGAGTTTCACATGTTAGTTCAGTATAAAAATTAAATAATATACATTTATGGGTGAAGAAGACATATGAAAATCCAATTGTATCATTAGATGTGAATCTAAAGAAGGGAATGGATTATTATTCCCCAAAAAAATCTCAAATCATAAACTATTTTTTACAAAAACATCAAGATTTAAAATCCAACAAAATTATATCATATAATAATAAATCATTATTTTATTACTATTATTAGTGTTGTTATATGTTTAGGAATCAATCTATTTACTGTTGGAATAATTTTTCAATTTGGTGATTATTTTACACTTAAAGCAATGTCCACACCGTGAAATATTGAAAAAAGGACATGAAAGGTAATTTATATTGAAGAAAAATTAGACAATGTGTAGAATAAATAAAATATATGAATAACAGGATTGTCTGTTTAATGAAATCCATGATTAATAACTCAAAATTGGTGAATGGGTGACTAAAATAGATAATCCAAATGCCCCTGAAGAGTTGTATTGAGGCTGGAAAATGTTTGGAAATGTGGCTAATAAAATGATGAAATTACTGTATAGATAATAAATATTTTCGAAGAAGGAAAATAACCAATAACTTATTATTCCCAAAATATTATTACAAATAAACATTCTAAAGAGAATAAGAAAAATGAGCATATGTCAAAAAAAATGTTTAATCATCTAGACAGATTATCTGGAATTGACTTATAATTTGGGTTAGGAACAGAAGAATGAAATTGTATTTATTACTAATGTGAATAAAACTATTCCATCAATTATTAAATCTTGAGAGAACAAGAATTCCATGATGCTCTAAAATGGTAAAATCTATAAATTAGAAAAAACAATTATGAATAATTTTCATATATCTAAATCAGAATTTTGAGGATTTTTGGATTGAGAAATAAATATCATCCCTACTTATCTAACTAAAAACATTAAAGAATGATCTTATTCAGATATATATTTTGAGATTTTATTTTTTGGGCGTGGAATTGAAGGTGAGACTTATATTTAGGGTGATAATTAAAGAAAAAAATTATTTTAAAATTAATATATAATCCAATAAGATATTTATCATGGGAAATTTTATTTAAATTGGTGTCATCTTATCTCTTAGAAACACTTCAATTAATTTCAAAAAACATTGAATTCATTATATATGAAAACCAACCATGATAAAGAATTTAGATGAGTTTTATGTCTCTAGGGAAATTATTTTTTTAGGATTAACCACCATATGCCTATTTCTTAATTGAAATATCTATATCTCAATTATCATATCATGAATATATCATGATTAGGTAATGGTTCTTTATGGAGATTCCATTTGATGATATTCAGGAAATTGAACATTGTAATTGAACATTTTCTCTCACTATACTCTTCTATCCTTATATTGAGTAATTAGAAATATATTATCTTATAATAAAAAAATTACATTGAAAAGGGGAGAGATAGAATTACATTTGAATAGTTTTAATTTTTTATTATGATTAGAATATGAGATTAATGGAAAATATTTTGTATTTCCATTGAAATAATGTTTCAGTGTTGGTATTACATACTGAAATTTTATTAACAATATTCTTGTCTTGATGGATCAGTCTTTTTTCTACAATGGGTTATCTCATGTAGACTTGTAGATGAATAAGTGATTACTGATTACTTTAATAAAAGCAACATCATTACTCTCTCAATTGGATCAATATTCCTTTCTCTCAAATAGTATCTCTTATGAAAATTGAAGAATAAATGAAGGAATATATAGAAAGAGGATAATATGTAAATTAAGAAGATGAAAAAAAAATTAGAATATGAGTAGAATTTTCCCTACCTATTTACCTTTGCATTAATTTTCAATATGTAATAGATAAAATAACTTCTAAAGTGAAAATAAATTTTGATGATTTTTGAGACAAATCGACATTTATCTGTCAACCATTTTTGTATTAGTTTAAGGAATTTAAAATAAATAAAATTGTAAGATTAATTAAATGATTCGGTTTTGTTTTTTATTTTTGTTTCCAATGTGAATGTCAATATGTTTTGGGTGAAGTGTGTAATATCCCAGTTGAATTGAATAATTTCAATTTTTGGGTGAAATTTGACCTTTAAATTACTCAATTGGTTTTTTAAGAACTATGTTTTTATTGGATATACTAGAGGTTTGTACCCCCTATAAATGAATTTTTAGGTGTGGTTTCATGTTTGGGAGGAGGTTGAAGGTAGTCAGAAGGCTCTAGAGGTGGTCCGGGTGATCGAGTTTGTATCCTACAAACACTAGCCTGCAAGTGGACTAACCATGGTGATTTTTGAACAATAGGTGTCCATCAGCTAGCTAATGGATATTAGTAGATACATAAGTGATTTATTGAATCCATTTTCCATTAGGTGGTTTCCACCATCTTGTTGGTGGGGTTTTTAAGGAGAATAATTATAATTCTTAACCCTTATGTTTTTTAATCTGATCATCATCCTCATTTTTTTTATTTTTGGATCGTGTTAACTTGGGAGGATCCCTCACCTTCCATCTTGGTTCCCCCTTCCTCTTGGGGTGATTTGGTTATAATTTTCAAAAATTATTACTAGCTTACATCATTTGTAGACTCTCATACTTATCCTCATTACCTCCTTCTAGTTTTGGTTCTCCCAATTGGGAATTTGGGAGACAATTCCACTGGAGAATGCTAAAATCACACTAAGAAGTTTTGGATTCTATACTTCTTGGATTCAGTGCATCATGAGTCAATTTCTGCACACTATAACCAAAAATTTCATTGGATATATTTGGTCGGGTGATTTTTTAAATGTTTTTTGAGTTAAATTTAATATCATTGATTATGGTTCTAGTTCTGGTGGATAGGTATTTCACTCAGGTGAGTTCTTGGAGCTTGGAAGAGACATTAGGTGGATGGTTTCACTCGATTTTTTTAGGCCAGGTGCATCATGTGATTGAATTTTATCTTATTATTGAATGGGTAGTTTGAGTGTGATCCATTGATATTATATGAACTTGGTCAATGGTATTCTATGAGAAATGGTAAATCTTTTTATTTTATATTTTTGGTCCCTTAAATTATCCATAACATCATGTCATTTTAAAGGTACCTTGATTGTGTAGTATCATTGATTTCCTGAGTGAAGACCATGGAATTAATTAAATCTCTATTAAAATTTGTTAGAGGTCCTTTTGTTGAAAGGTTACAATGGTACCTCTTCATATAATCTTATCTTAGTTTTTACCTAATAAAAATTCCCTGGCACCTAAGAAAGGGTTTGATGAGACTATGAAATTATTTTTCTTTTTGGGTAAATGGATGCACCTTGTTAAAATGATATGTTGGTTTTGGACTAACTTCAATACTTTCTAGATTGATCCATGAAGAGTACATGGGTATTAAATTTAAAAATGATAATTATTGAATAATGAAGGTGTAAATTGTTAAGAATGGCATTGATTAAATAGATAGAAATTATGTAACCTAAAAGGTGTTTTCTCTTATAGCTTGTGAATGGTCCTCTATTTAATAAAACCCTAGGAAGATGATAAGTCCCATGTGATATGTCTTAATGACATGGGCTATAATAATGGTTATGGTTTTGGGTTAATGAGTTTCTTGGTATGAATCATTGTAAAGAGTCTAATTCCTTAGGAATTATCCCTTTTATTCTATTTTGGATATGAAATTAGACGAATGCATTGAGTGATGATGGAATCTATTATGAGTCTCACATAGTTTCTAAGGGGGGATACCTCATTGGATATAATGATGTCCAAATCTAAGAAATCCCATGTGATATATTTGATTCTTCGCTGATTTATTACTAGGAATTCCTTAGGGTGTATCCTCTTTTTGTTTGGGTAATGTATTATATAATGAACATTATGGATAAATATCATGAATTCCCCTAGGATTCCCTTTTTAATTTCATAGTATGAACTCCCAAAATTATTCTTGGTTAGATGATATGGAATTAAATGGGTGAGGATCTAGATTATGATCAAGCGATATACTCTAAATTCCTTGGAAGGGTCATTCCATGGATTTAGTTTGGAGAATTCCAAGGTCATGATCCTTGAATTCACCTAGATAAAACTAAGAGGAATGTCATGGATAAATTCCTCAAATATGATTAGGATTTGATTTATAGAAATTCATAATATATCTCTCATAGATTTATATGTGCTTCTTAACTGTGGTTACCTTGATTGGAGGCCTTGGAACTAGTCCAGATGTGACATGTATCAGGATTAGAGGCTTACCAGCCAAGGTTGAAGTATATATTAGACTGATGTAGGGTTTCATCATAGAGCTCAATAATTGGTGGATTTATTACTAACTCTTTTTAATGTTATTCTTCAAATAGTAGTATTTATTCATTTCACTCCTACATGCACATTATTATAAACTGGTTATTTAGATATGTCATTATTGGTGGCCTACTGAGTTATACTCACCCTTTTCTCAGGTATCCATTGCACTTAGGAACCTAGGAAGCTATGATTATTACATTTCATGTTCAGGTATGAGCAAGTGCCTGATTTTTTTGATTTCTTGTTTGGGTTGGTCTGCTATGAAAAAGAAAGGGAATTAAGACGATTTAGGATGTGGAACAATTTTTGGGTTTTTTTTTGTTATGAAAATTTGGGTTATTTGGAATGTATATTTTTCTATGACCATTTGAAATGTATTAGATAGTATTATTTTTTATATAATGAGTTATTTTTTTTATTTATCGTCACTTACCTAGATGTTATATCTACTATATTTTGTTCCTGCTAATACTTTACCATGATATATATGTATAATATCAAAAAAATTTCATCGTGGACCTATGCCAGTAATTATAAACCTCTAGTATATAAGTAGATTCTATTTATTCTATCTATAAATCATTGAT
The DNA here is from genome assembly GCA_963277665.1 of Viscum album. NCBI lineage: Eukaryota > Viridiplantae > Streptophyta > Magnoliopsida > Santalales > Viscaceae > Viscum > Viscum album. The sequence continues at coordinate 1,786,128,586 of OY728151.1, read as the reverse complement.
CCAAGCAGCAATTACTGGTGCAAGGTGGTGGACCATTAGAAAGTGGACGAATACAATGAATTAAGTGTAACAAATTTTCCCATTTATGATAAAAATAATTATATAAATTGGGAGATTGATATCTGTATTTTACTTAATTGAAATATTTTTTAGAGTTATTAATAATTTTGGAATATTTTGTTGACATAAATGTTTGTTGATTTAAATAAATAAAAATTTTCTTGTGAATTTAGTAGATCTGTTATTAATGAAGAAAACATGTTCTAGTATTGTTTGTGAAAAAAACATTTTTTACATCAAGATGAATTTGATGTGTGGAATTAATAAGCCATTCCTATGATTCATTGGTGGAAATGGAGGATATACCAACCCTTCTATACCAATAGTTTTATAAAACCATTGGTATTGGAGGGTTACACCAAAGGTTTTTTCAAACCATTTTTATAATTTTTTTACAATAAACCTTTCCCAACAATTTTAGTAAACCATTGGGAAACTTTTATTTTTATAATTTATACCAAGGGTTTTAGAAGAAATCGTTGGGAAAGTTTTCCCCCAAATACACAGCAGATCAAGTTCCCCCCATCCGCACAATTACAGCCCTAAACCAAAGATCTCTCAAAGATCTCTCTTTACCCTAGGCTACACAAATCCTTCCACCTAATAGATTCATATTCAATGAAGAAATTTATTAGTTATACACTTCAAATATATAAGTTCTACCTTAGTTTTAGTGTTTTGCATCTATTTTTTTGTTTTTTGTTTAGATTTTTCCAAAACTAGAGGTTTGTGCGGTCTATGGAATGGTACACCCAATAAGTGAAATTTGAATTGTTTTCCTTTTTTGTTATACACTTCAAGTGTCATGATTTTGTGAATCACGTGTATTTGAAGCCTTCATATCCACTCTTTATGTGTCAAGTAAGTGACCCATATGAACTAAGGGAGGTTCTAGTGAAATATATCCCTACTCAAAGATGTTAAAGGGTTTGTTTAATCATATTGTCTTGAGGTGGCTAATGGATATAAGGATGGTCCATGTGATGGGATTGGGGATGGTTGGGGTAGTGGTGTATGTGGTGTTCCATTTTTTTAGTGGGGTGATATGGTAGTTTCTTTGGACTTTAGTTAGTTGAAAATAGGATTTTGATTTGGTATTTATAGTTTTTGTTCAAGGAATAATGGGAAGGGTAGTGATATTGAGGGTGAATTGGGTGAAGTTTGGGTGATGGATTGGAATTTTTTTTGGGATGGATTGGGTATAGGTAATTTTCAAGGTATTATATGGGTATTTCCTCCCATGATCACTACTCCTCTTATTCTAAATTTTTTTAATCTGTAGATTTGGTATGGGAGTGTGGGAGATTATAATAGATTATATACCCTATTAATTCATAGATAATTACAAACCTAAAAAAACATGAATATCTTTTTAAAATTAATACTAGTTATTTACCCATTTAATATCGATATACAGACATACCATTGTATCCTTAGTTATATTTAACAGAGGCAATGAATCAATCTTATAATTTCCTTATTTAGAGCTTTATCTATTTTACATTCACCTTGAACAATGTTTCATTTCCCATTTGGATCATAATAGATCTATGTGGAAATTTGTGGACTCCAATGAAATGTATCATCCAATGTAAGTGAAATTTACCTATAAGAAATATTAAACAGGATTTAATCAAAAGTAAATTTTCCATAGGTTTGAATTTTTATAAATTGATTCATTAGTCATGACACTTCTTCGATTTATATTTGTAATTTTTTTAATTCTCATTTAATTCTCTATAGATCACTTTTAATTTATACAATTACAAGAACCACTTTCCCACCTTGTTCTAAACCCATATCAAGTTTCCTTATAGACCAATATGAATAATGTCTCAGATCCACTAATAACTAGCATGAATTTCCATTGATAATCCTAAATGGGGACATACCATTTAGTTTTTTAAATTGTTTTATGTATGAACATAGTAAATCATAAAATTTCTTGCTAGAATCCAATTACATTGAACACATGGGGTTTTCTAAAATTTTATTGATATTTTAGTTGAATAATGTCAATTACGTATATTTTTTTTGGTTAATAAGGTGTTAGGGTGTTGTATTGAGCTTCATATTTCTCATGTAGTAATACAAAAAGGTGATTATTGAGGTTCATTACATGACCAATAATAAGTAAAAAATTAATTCTAAACAAGGAAAATACATTCCTTGTCAAAAATTTGATCAAAAATGTAGTTGTTTTCTTCAAATTGGCAAAAGATTATACCAATTTTGACACATAATACACACACGAAATAGAAAGTATGTGATATAAAATGATGTATGGGAGCTTACTATTTAATAGATTCCCCACACAATGAATACTTCAACTTTGGGTATTGGGTGTTATGAAATCACTAAACATTCAAAATATTTCCATTTTTTAGCATAAATAACTTATTTAAAAAACACTATTTACACATTCTGCATCTTTGATGAAAATAATTCACTTTTTAATATCTTGAAAAATGTTTTATCAGGTCCGCGGTGTCCTATTATATGTGATAAATGGAAATATTCCAAAACACATTTCACCTAAAATTTAGGAACACATAACTGAATTAGTATATCTTCACATTGTTTAAATATTAAGTTATCAACCCAGGAATAGTTCACTACATCAACTAGAAACCCTTTCCTTTATGGATATCAAAAAATGGGGATAGATTATCCCATTTGGAAAAAAAATTTCAATCTCATCATTAAAAATATCTATGTACATGGAATAATGATTCTTTTCTTCATAGAACCTTAATCATATGACATTAAACTCCTCCTAGTTCCATTTAATCTTTCCTGATGCATGATACACATGTATGACCATGAGTTTTCAATCCTCGAGGAACATTTTACCCTCATTTTTAGATTATATTTCTTATTTATTCAGAATAGATATTATTAATATCACTCATATAATCTACTAAAATATAAAATTTCTTCGATCTAAAAGTTACTCAACTCTTGAATAATTCTCCTCCACAAGGGTACATGATCTTGTACACTCATGTATAGTTCTTCAAATATATTAAAAAACTTCCTTGAACATTTTTTTGGTTTCAAAACACTCTTCATATTTCACTTGATCAAGTTATTACTTAGTTCATTGAATACTTTAGAATAATTGGATTATTCTCCTTAAAGGCTCATGGATTCAAAATCCCTCCTTCACATTGACACAATATATATATGAATCTCAAAATTTTCCCATAGATTATATATTTTCTCTCAATATGAAAAACTATCATGGTATTATATTTATAATTGAAGTCAATATCATGTATTTGTATTAATTTATAGTATATTTTTTTCTTCTATATTATGATTCTCATATAGAGTTATGTGTTAGTTATGGTTTTATATAAAGTGAAAAATTATCATTTACTTAAATATATTTTTGGCTAAACATTAATATTATTGAATTTATTTTGATGAAATGACTTATAATTTTTTTACATAATGGATAGAAGTTGGATGTATGAAACATAAAAAATCTCAGGTGATTTTCAAAACAATTTGGAGAACTGTTTAGATTTCTCGTTTCACAATGCTTTCGATAGTGGTCACATACACTTCCCATGTTACAATTATGTTGGAAGACCTTGGTTGATCCATGAAGAAGTCATATATGTAACACCCCAACCCCATAATCCCAGAGTCGGTGCATTATTATGTATCTTTGGCATGCTTACAAAAAATCAAGTCTCAAAAGATTGATAGTTTAATAGTCTTGGAAAATAGATTACATACACGAACGTTACATTACACATTATAAAATAAAATAAAACATAAATGAATCTTTTAGAACACCATTATTCACTTTTAACTTATCTCTACATATCATTCATAATACAGTTCTTGGAAATCCTTGGGAAAATGAAACATAAGAAAGGGGTGAGCTCAAATGCTCAATAATAGTAAGCAATACAACGGAAGGAAACATAAATATTAAGCACGGTGAATAATTGAAAACACATAATTTTAAAAATAATAAACATGAACACTTTTATGGCTTGAATATGAGATGAGTAAATAATGTTATAATAAAACATATTCATGAATATTCTGCTAATTGAATAACTACATGAACCATCAATGTCATTTTCATAATGATGGAATGTATAATTCCAAAGTTTAATTTCTATGTCATGGCCCCATGCCAGGTCCTAGGGGATATCTGTAACCGGACCCCAACCCGGAGAGCCTCTATAACCGGACTCCAACCCGAAGAGCCTCTTTAATCGAACTCCAACCCAGAGAGCCTCTGTAACCGGACTCCAACCCGAAGAGCCTTTGTAACTAGACTCCAACTCGAGGGTCTTCTGTAACCAGACCCAACCTGGAGGGCTTACATTTACCGTTCCCCAACCCGAAACATACAAGTCCAACACATTCATCATAAGAAGAGGTTGAAATATAACATAAACATTCCTGTTGAAACTAGCATATGAAATGTCAAAACATTAACCATAAACCATGAATGGGAAAAAATAGAACATCCATAGTCAAACATATCACAAAACCTTAAATAAAATATGGAATATTTTTATCATAATAAATCAACTTCGACCAAGTGTAAAAATTTTCAAAGGATGTTGGCATAGATGAAATCAAAACTATTTGAGAGAAATATCTCTTTATATTTTGAAATCATTTAAGAGTCACATAATTATAAATAAAACATTTATTTTGAAAATATTCTTATAAAATTGTAAGGGAAGATTCAATGATGATATAATGGCAGAGAATAACCATACCCTTCATATAAGTTAAAAAAACATTCGTACTTTAATTTTGTCAAAAAGGTCATAAAGTACCTTGTTTGGAAAACGACGGATGGATTCCATTCAAAAACATATAAGGTCAAATAAGGGTATAAATTACATTAACCCATTTTTTATTAAATAGTAATAATGTTTTTAAATAAATTTTTAGGAAACACAGATGTGAATGATAAAGAGGTCCTAGTAGATACTCACGTATAAAACAACCTCGGATAATAAAGAGATTGTGAAATTAACCCTTACCAATTTGGTAACTTATGAAACATACACCCCATGAAAGAAGGATCATAAACCGAAGATATAAATACACATAAATTAAAGTGTATTACACAAAGAATACAATTATTGGAAGTACGTACACCACACAAAAGGAAATAGTGGAAAGATAGCATGAATCTCATGGGAATAAGGAGTGAGATGAAAATCCCTTACCTTGCACTTTCCTTTAGTGGAGGGTACGTTTAACCTCCTATATAAAGACTGTATTATGTTATTAATTTATAATATAACCATATTAATATTTATGATATCATAAATGATTCATTTAATACTTTATACTAACCATTTAATAATAATTTCTATGTTAAATTAACATTTCCGGTAATAATCACTTTCTTTATCGTATGTGTTTTAACTTGTTACTCTTGATTGTATCACTTAAATAATGATTTAAATACTTCTAGAATATAAAACATAATTTATATATCATATATGTTTAGAATATAAATATGTATAATAAACATATATATGAAATGGAAAACACCATTTATGGAGACGGTAGGTCGTACCTATACATAAAAGTTGTTTTCATTTTCATATCGTATTTAACAAAAATAAGTGAATAAGATATATGTAAGTACATATATATATATATATATATATCAGGTAGCATTATTATGTCATATATTATAATCATCGTTGAATGGTGCACGTGGAAATCAATCTCATCGTGTCATAGAGACGGTAATCCGTACGTAAGCACGAGCGACAATATCATTATATCACTAGAAGAGAAATGTCATTTATCAGAAGTTATTTTTACATGTGGTGGTGGTTTAAACCACCGCTACAGGGTTTGGTGGCGGTTTCTGTAAACCGTCGCCTAATACGGTGTCACCAATCTATTAGCGGTGGTTATTTCCATTTCGCGGTGGGTTAAGGAAAACATCGTAGCTGCCTCATTTCATTTCGGTTTTACTAAGTTTAGATATGGTTTTTTACAAGAACTTGATATCACTTTATTCGCAGCAGTTATAATGGCCACGAATAAACTCAAATCCAGCGGCCGTAAAACCGCATCTGAAGTCGCAAAAACTGCCGCAGAATGAGCCACCTACGATGCGACTATGTAGCGGTGGTTAAATACGCCATGAAACATAAAAAAATTACGTTTCGCGGCGGTTTTCACCATTTAGTGGCGGTTAAAACTGCCACCAATGTACATTTTGCGATGGCTAAAACTGATGCTAAAAACTGACCAGAAAAAAATTGATTCCACTACACCACTGCCCTAAAAAACTAATCAAACTAGAAATACCATATTGTACATACCTACAGAAAACAAGAAACATCAACCTATGAAATCAGTATAGAATAAATTGAAAAAAAAATGTAAACATTGACATGCTATATAAGAATGAACCATATTGTAAATACCAACATACAACAAGAAACATCAACCTAGGATATCAGTATAGAATAAATTGAAAAAACATATATGATAGAATCAACTATAAAACATAGCTCCATTATTTGACTACTCTCCAAACATACATCTAGCTGATCCTTCTTGATCACCCATAATATATATCACTTGAAAATGAAACATTAGATCTACATGTGTGTTGGTGTTCCCATATAGGGAGTGAGCATAAAACAATGTTGGGTATCACCTAGTGAACCTCATATCACCATCCTATAAAATGTATACATGTGTTATAATATAAATTATTCATCAATATATAGCATGAAAACAATAACTTTAGGTTATTGTGTGCTAACTAAAACACAATGATTTTCGACCTCACATTCATCGTACAATATTGAAAGAGAAGGCATCCCACTATACAAACCCAAATGGGTACCCTATAACTTAGTGTAGGGTCCCATAACTGAGTCTCAACCTCTACCCTCTCACTTAGGGTACATTCTCATACAAAATCATGATCTCACGTCAAGTCTCATACCAATATTGTCACACTCAGTGTAAGGTCCCATACAATATCTCAACCTAAATCTCATACCTCTACCTTGCCACTTAGGATGGGGCCATAGAACAAGTAATGTATTACATCTCACAGCTCTAACCTCCAATAAAGGTTATTTCTTACATTATATCACAAACCTCATCTAAAATCATATCTCATACTACCATGCTCTCACTTAGGGTGAGGTATCATCCCATACAACATTCCACATCCCAACTTAGATTTCTCTGAGAGGGTAACACATAAAACAAAAAATAACCACCCTTACAAATCTCATCTACCAAAATAATTAACATAATATATAGCTACACAACACTACTAGTCATCCTAAGTCCATAGTTCATACCCACAAAACTAGCCTGACCCACAGGTCACACCTTGAAACATTCAAAAAACCTATCATGCATGTCAATTACCACTCACAAGGGCCTCCAAGTAAGACAAATTACAAGGGCCTCACCAAAGTGTCCACAACACTATCCCCTTGATCACTATGAAATGACCCAATTTTTTCAACACATCAACAATGGGTTTAACTCCTAGTCATCAAAAATCTAGACTACCAATTCAAACACAGGCCTAAATGGAATGATGTATACCACACTCAAGAAATCAAGACATAAAAAAAACATCAGAAATTAATAAAATGCATAAAAGGAAACATTGGAAATAATGGAAATTTTAGGACATGAAAATGTTTGGTGGCAACTATGTGCCACAAATGTTACACATACAAACCAATTGTTCCCATATTTGTTCAACACATCAACAATACAACTACTCACAGTATGATGATGCATCATCACCCCCTCCACCTTCATCTCCACATTCTACTGTCACCTGTAAGAACATTTTATTGAAAATTAAATACAGTTTCATATTAATATAAAAACTTAAAACCAATGAAAGTTAGAAAACTAAATGATTTTTTTTTGTGATTTACCTGCATACCACCAGTCGATGCACTGCCACCGGGGGCATATCTTCTCATCTGCTGACGTATTTCAGTCAACTCATTCTATAAAGTAGATATCTGATCCCCCTGCTGGTGAACTGTGTTTCGTAGTGAAATAATATCTTTCTTAGCATCTCTGTATATGGGCTGACTAAAGCCAGGAGTAGATGTAGCTGCCATACCTGTTGTCCTGCTTAAAACCTCAGATGGTACGGGTCCCAAAACCATCCCACGAACTCTACCAGGATGCTCCTTTCCAAGGACTTTAGCAACTTGGTCATCCTGGGAGACTGAGTAGGACTGCGCAAGATTAGCATCCCATAGTTCTTTAATTTTTACCTATAAATAAAATATCAATATATATTAACACTGTAAAAACTGATAATAAGTTATTATAATAAAAAATTGACTTCATATCCCAACTTCTTTAGTAGGCTCATTAACAAAACATCCATCTGATTTCTTATGAACATCCAACCATAGTTCAGTTCGGGATGCTTCGTGCCCTAAACTCTATGACTACATTAAGAAAATATAAATCAACAATTAAATATATTAAACAGATAATATTTTCTTATAAATATTTAAACTAATTAAAATATTACCAATGTCGTTCAGCTTCTAGAAATGCTTTTTGAACCCACAGTATGAGGGATGACTTGCTTAGACCGGTTTGATGCATTCTGTCTTGAGATATCCTAAAATAAATAAAATGAAATTTAATAGTAACGTATTCAATGTCATGTCCTCTTCATATACATTTATAAATGTAAAATGAGGATAATATTATAATATATATTTCAATACCATCTACTTCTCATCACGATGTCTGTCAACAAAAACGTTCCATTGTTCTTTCGGTACCCCACTGGGTAGATTCTCATACATTTGTTTCATGGTCAATGAAGTACCATTGAAATCACACCACAATCTCCATTTTAAATCTTTCTATTTCTTACCTAGATTTTTCAACGTCCACTTCCTTGTTATCACATCAGCAACTATAAAGTGGAAAAACATTTGTATACAGAAATTCATTTTGAACATATTAGTAACATCAAATTAAATTAAACCATAATGTAATAAATTTACCTTTATTTGAGAATAAAAAAAATCATTTATCCATCTTTGAGGCATATGTCTCAAATCAGCATAAGAAATAGGAAGGGAAATGGGTTCTGCTGCTAGCTGGCCTAGAATCCTGCCAAGTAACCCTGCAGCATCATCCGTAGGGACCCCATAAGAATCAAATGGCATGACTATCTTCTCGCCAGTAATATTCCAAACATATGAACTTTTTATTTTTTTCTCCACAGTTTCATTTTTTCACCTTCAATGAGAAAAAAATTAGTATAAACAAAATGTAATAAATTTTTTTAATTAAAATTTGTACCTATGATAGTGACACTCTGTTATACACGTGATGAACTGGAAGGGGCGTGTCACTACCACAGTACTGAGGCTCCTAAAGGGGTAGTCGACGACTCATCCTCTAATGGTACATCCACAGATGGTGTGAGAGATGGTGTAGGGGGAGATGGTGCAGGGGTATAGGCAGCTAATGCCTTAGATGTTGCGGGGAGGAAGCCATATGGATCGTCATCTGTCGCAGAACTAGATGAAAGAGTGTACCACTTACTCCTTGGCATTCCTATCATTTAATCAAATAAAATTAAATTCAGAATATATATTTCAAAAAAAATCTGCAGAAAAAATTTAAAAATGATAATAGATGCCCAGTGCTAACAGAAAAAATATATATAACAATGATAATTAATGACTATAAAAATGAAACAAGTGGTTGCTGAATAAATAAATAATTTTACATACAATCATTTTCCCCTTCAATCATGTCGGTTTCCTGCTCCATTGCTTCATCCACTTCATTCATCCTTGCTAGAATAATATTTTCAATATCATTATGGAAAAATAATTTTGCTTCCTGTTATTGATTAAATTCAATTTTAGAGGTCAAATTTTCCACTTCATCAACCATATCATACAAATATCTATGTATTCCATGAGAAACTACACTCCACCCTCAATCGACAACATCATTCACATAATATACCATTTTTCTTATGATGCTAAGATATATGGATCATTCAGTTCACGATCACCAACATCCATCAAGCGAGATAAGTTCACAGAAGTAAATTGCAAGGAATCTCTTTTAACACCTTTGATAATATCAACCCATTTTCATTTGAATAAAACAACATAAAAATGTATGTGGTAGTTTAATTCAATAATATCATGCATCATTTCATAGTATTCCACTTCAGAAAACGTAAATATACCACTATTCTGTGTTTTCAAACCCACTTCTTGATCGACTGTATGAAATCTAAAGCCAATCACATTATAAGAATCATACTTTATAACTTTTTTTAGAGGACCTCTAGCAAGAAACTTCAAATATTCTGACACCTCTGCTCAAGTATTAGTATTCATGATCTAAAAAAATAAATATACATTATTATATTTACAAAATGTATGTGTGAAACTAATATTCGTATTTATTGCAATATTTATGAACTTACACATTGTGCAAACCATTCTACAAGCTCTTTATTAACAGCTTTCATTATATCTTTCTCATTTCGTGTTCGGCCTCTCATTAATCTCTTTGTTTGTATCCTCAACTCTTCAATAAATGGATCTGCAATTTCACTATTCAGCAGCACATATCTATGTGCCTGCAATAATTCCAATTCAGTCAGTGTCACATTTGAGGTCCTCCCAACTGATCGGAAAAAAGCATGAAATATTTTGGATTTCTGAAGTATTTGGGATTGATTCGATTTTTTGTCAACACGTCCAACTCGATTAGATATTGTCTCAGTATCATCCAAGTATCGAGAAAAAAAGGTAAGACACTCCTCATCCAAATAGCCTTTAGCAATAGAGCCTTCTGGTTGAGCTTTATTTCTCATGTATGATTTCAAATGACCAAGATATCTGTGAAAAAAATAAACATAACTATGAATTTAATTAAGTACCAAAAATTGTTCACTTAACTGAAAAACATATAAATAAATTACCTCTCAATTGGATACATCCATCAATAATGAATGGGACCTCCTAATTTAGCTTCCTCAACCGAATGCACAGTTAAATGCATCATTACAGTAAAAAATGACGGAGGAAAGATCATCTCCACTACACAAAGGGTCAATACAAACATCTCTGGGAGGTTTTCAAGTTGAAATGGATGTAGAGATTTCTCACATAGTTGTCTGAAAAATGTGCCGATTTTGAGTACAACAGCAGTAATGTTTTCAGGTAATAATGTATGCAATTCCAATAGTAGTAACTATTGTAACAAAATATGTGAATCATGAAATTTAAATCCATGTAACATACGATTCTTCAATTTAGCACACCTTGAGATGTTACTTGAATACCCTTTAGATACCTTAACATTCTTTAAAATACAAAGGAATGTATCTTTATCCCTATTTTTCATTGTAAAAATTTCTAGAGGATACTTTTCATTCTCATCTGGCCAGAGATCGTGTTTTATGTTCATTGCTTGTAAGTCTTTGTGAGAATTGAGATGATCCTTAGACTTTACATGCTCATTAAGCAATGTGAAAATCAATTTGTCACAGACATTCTTCTCAATATGCATCACATCAAGATTATTCCGCAACAAATTAAATTCCCAATACGGAAGTTTGAATAATATACTTTTTTTCTTCCATTGTGGCATTCTAATTTGGCTTGACGATGCAATTCTTGTTGGGTACTGGGACTACACAGTGGAAGCATGTGGGCCAGGATTTGAAAATATTCTGCTTCACCGGAGTGACATAACCCTGTCAACTCCGGTGATCTTGTCCCAACTTGGTCTGAGGATCTCGCAAGGACCATAAGGAGCACAAAAATTAAAACAGAATGTTTACCTTGTTCAGAATTGACGCACAGAACACCGACGATCATTGCTCGATGACTCCGATGTTGAATCCCTCTAGATCATCCACACACGCCTCTCGAATCTGCTCGCGTGTCGTTCGTCAAGATCCGGGTGCTAGCGCGGATCTTTGACGCTCACTTCAGTGCATTGATGATCACCGCAAAGGAGGAAGCTTCGATCCGTGATGGATGACCTTGAATATCCTTCCTTGCTTGAGTGTCTCCCTCTCTACATTCCAGGAGGAGAGAGATGCTCTCATTCTTAACACATGAATAGTAATGGTGGGATAACATCTCTCTCACTTATATAGGGAGTGTTAAAATATGCAGTATAGGTTGTCGGCCCCTGTGTAATAAATGTCTTCTATATAAGCGATATAAATAATTATTTATGAAAAATAAAATTATTCCATAAATAATATTTTCAATTTATCACTTACCTATAATATATAAATATATTACGTGATAAATTTGAGTCTTTAACTCGACTCATTCCTCCTGCTAATATTAAACGAACCTAGGATATTTAAATCTAGTCGAATAATATTAATATGTGTATTTACTATATAACTTGTAAATACATGTTATAAATAAATTCAATGAATTATTCTAAACTTGAATAATTAGTGAATTTATTTTTCATTGGTGATCCATAGAACATGGATAGTGCTCGTACCCTTTAGTGGGGCCCACCAAGTTCTAAATTCCTTTTCCCAGAATAGGGAATATTCTCGAGGTGCTATTGTGTGTGCCCCTCTATGACCTTATCTCAATAGGAGTGAATAATATCACCAACCTAGAGCGGGGTCTAGCAACCCATCAAGGCCCCTATAGAGATAAGGAAAAGTCAAAGCAACGACTGCCTTCCTATGAACATGGTTCGTGTAATCTAATCTCTTTGTCATCGATATCTCAATAAAGCAGAATGCATACTTAGTGTCATCAATCTTTATTATCTTTATTTTGTTTGTTGATTTGTCTAGACGGTCTTACCTTCGACTACCATGGTCATAGATTTAATGAGGGTGCAACCTTTCTAATCATCAATGCCCAAGATATCTCTTCCTAAACTTGGAAGCGACAAATCCTTTCTCGATCATTCAATCAATGTCATGCCATTAATGACATACCCAATACAAACTACCTCACCACGACATTTTCGCCATAGTTTTTTCCTTATATCAAATGTACATAATTAAATGAAATTAATTGATAATGATCTCATGTCAGGAGACCATTACACATGTCTGTAGATAGGAACGAACAATGACACCAGAAACACATGGTGTTCCTATTATGCAGGTTTGTCCCCATGATCTCAATAGCTAGAGATCATCAATTGTGAACTTCATGAGATGAAGTCTCAATGCTTATGACCCCCCAGCACCTGATGGTCACACATCATTTGTGTCCTTTCAGAATGATGTAACTCAACCATAGGACGTTACTTTAAGATTATTGTCATGGAATCTCAGGGTTCTCATTATAGCCTGGGACCTGCTATAACCATTTGATGCGATAGGTAATCTAAGGAAATTTCCATTAATAAAGTGGATGCAGAAGTATCTACAATATCAGGGAAAGATAAACACATGTATAAAAAAACCTGAATACATGTAACAGTAATCAAAGTACAATACAAGTTGGATCTAGGGCACCCACTTTCAACACTCCCAGTTGCACTAGAGCCAACTGATAAAAGGTTTCAATCCGCTAGCTCTCACATGTGAATCATGCTTCTGCTGAGAAATGGCTTTAGTCAGGGGGTCTGCCACGTTGTCCTATGTGGCTACTCTGCTAACTGTCACTTCACCTCTTTGATTTAAATCCCTCAATAGATGAAACTTCCGAAGAATATGCTTTGTCCTCTGGTGAGACCTAGGCTCCTTGGCAAGCACCACTGTAGCAGTATTATCACAATATACTGGAATAGGGTCTGCACTACTAGGTACCTCACCAATGTCCGAGATAAAGCAACATATCCAAAATTCTTCCTTTGCTGCATCGAAAGCTGCAATATATTCAGACTCTGCTGTAGAATCAGCAACCACACCTTTCTTTGAACTTCTCTAGCTCACTGCACCACCATTCAGGCAAAAGATGTAGCCAGACTACAATTTCATATCATCATGATCTATCTATAAACTAGCATCCGTGTATCCCCTGAAAACGAGTTCCTCATCTCCTCCATACACCAAGAACATATCCTTAGTACGCCTCAAGTACTTAAGGATAGTTTTAACAGCTGCCCAGTGCATCTCTCCTGGATTGGCTTGATATCTACCCACCATGCTTAAAGCAAAGGCAACATCAATCCTTGTACATATCATGGAATAGATTATAGAACCCACTACCGAGGCATAAGGTACTCTACTCATTCTTTCAATCTCTTCCGGTGTTTGTGGACCCATTTTCATGGAGAGATTTACACCATGTGACATAGGTAACAATCCTCTCTTGGATTGTTCCATATTGTACCTTTTGAGTACCTTGTCAATATATTTACTTTTACTTAGGCCAAGCATCCTTTGAGATCTATCTAAATAGATCTTGATCCCTAAAATGTAGGTTGCTTCACCTAATTCTTTCATAGAGAAGCATTCATTTATCCAAGTCTTAACTAACTGTAAGACTTGCACCTCATTTCCCATGATTAATATGTCATCAACATATAAAACTAGGAAAATGATAACATTCCCTTCAACCTTTTTATAGACACAAGGCTCGCTTTCATTTTTGACAAAACCAAAATCTCTTATGGCCTCATCAAATCATACATTACATGATCTTAATGCCTTCTTCAATCCATAAATGTATCTCTACAACTTGCATACGTTATTGGCATTCTTTGACTTAACAAACCCTTCGAGTTGAGTCATATAGACATCTTCAACCAACTTCCCATTTAGAAAATTATTTTTGACATCCATTTGCCAAATTTCATAATCATGAAAGGCTATTATTGAAAGCAATATTCTGATAGATTTAAGCATTGCCACTGGTGAGAAGGTTTCATCAGATTAAATGCCTTGACATCATCTAAAACCCTTTGCAACCAGTCTTGCTTTAAAGGTATTAACCTTACCATCCATGTCCATCTTCTTCTTGAATACCCATTTGCATCCAATGGTCTTTGCATCAGCTGGAGGGTCTACCAAAATCCAAACTTGATTTTGGTACATGGTCTCCATCTCAGAATTCATGGTATCTTTCCATGTAGCAGCTTCTTTGCCTTCTACTGCTTCCTTGTAGGTTAGAGGTTCATCATCCTCAAGGATTATTGTGTCACCTGACTCAGTGATAAGAAAACCACAATTCTCTAGTTCTCTAACCTCTTACGTAGACCTACGCAGTATCTGTGTCTCAGGAAAAATGTCTTCTTCCACTTGCTCTTGTGGATATTGTTCCTCTACCAACTGTTGTGCATCTGGAGAATTAAATTCATCAAAGTCAATCTTGATCCCAATATTTTTAGTAAAAATGTGATCTCTTTCTAGAAATGTGGCATATCTTGAAACAATGGCTTTTCTATCTAAAGGGTTATATAGGTAGTATCCTCTAGTTTCCTTAGGATAACCTATAAAGATGCACTTAGTACTTCTGGATGCTAATTTTTCACTTGGTAAAGTCTTGAAAAATGCCTTGCGACCCCACAAATGCATGTGTGTCATATTGGGTTTCTTTCCATACCATAACTGATATGGATTCCCATTTGTAGATTTATTTGGTACTCGGTTAATGGTATATTCTGTTGTCTGCAAGGTGTATCCCCAAAAGGATAATGGAAGAGTTTTATGACTCATCATTGATCTGACCATTTCAAACAAGGTCATATTCTTCCATTCACTAACACCATTCCATTGTGGTGTATAAGGAGGAGTGAGTTGGGATACTATCCCACACTCATTCAAGTGATCAATGAAATCTTGGTAAAGATATTCTCTGCCTCGGTCTGAGCGAAGTGCTTTTATCTTCTTAACAAGTTGGTTTTCTACTTCATTGTGGTATTCCTTAAATAAAAAAAAGGAATCTAACTTATACCTCATTAAGTAGATATATCCATACCTACTATAATCATCAGTAAAAGTAATGATGTATATAAAACCACCCCTTTCCTCTACTGAAAATGGATCACATACATGAGTATGTATTAATTCCAGTACTGCATTGGCTCTTTCTCCCTTTCCTGAGAAAGGTGCTTTGGTCATCTTTCCTTGTAAACAAGCTTGACATACATCTAAGGGTTCTAACTGTACCGAGTCTAGATGCCCTTCTTGATGTAATTTTCGTAATTGCTTCTCGTTTACATGACCAAGCCTGAAGTGCCATAGGCAGCTATTATTTGAGTCATGTTGGTTGTTTTTGTCATTTATAGCCATTACAGAGTTTTCTATTTATAGTATATATAAACCAATGTTAAGATGTGCCATAACATATGTTATCCCTATAAAAGAGACAACTTTTATTTCCAAACATGAAATAAAAACCAATAGTGTCTAAACATGACACAAAGATAATGTTTCTGGTAACAGACGGTACATAATATCAATTGTTTAAAACTAGAACCAAACTAGTTGGTAAAGTCAAGTGATAGTCTCCCACTGCCAAGGACACTAGACTTGCACCATTTGCATCTCAGAGATCCACTTGACCTTTGGCAATATTCTTAAACCTACATGGTTCCTGTATATGAATAAAAATGTGTGAGCCACATGCCATATCCAATACCCAACTTATAGATAAAGATAGATTACATTCAATGACAAAAATACCTGAAGCAAAAGCGTCAACTTTCTTGTTCTTCCCATCTCTACAATTATTCTTACTGTGGACTTTCTTTCAACATCCAATGCAGACTGCTTCCTACTCATTACTTTGCCTCTAAATCTTTGGATTCTTGGCAGGACGATGCATTGGTGTCTTTGGCCTTGAATTTTCCTTAGACCCCTTTGCCTTTCCCGTGTTTTTCTTGTTCACCATAAGGACAGATGAATTGGTGATTTTCATGTCCTTATCTTCTTGGAGAACTAAAGCCAAAAGATCCGGGAGTGACTTTGTCATATCATTCATATTATAATTGACAGTGAAAGTTGAGAAGCTTGATGGTAAAGAGGCAAGAATGATATCTACAGCTAGTTCTTTGTTCTGTTTGAACCCAAGGGCTTCAAACCTCTCAATATACCCAATCATCTTGAGTATGTGAGGACCATCTTGGTGCCCTTCTACTATCCTGCACTTATAAAGCGCACTTGAGATCTCATACCTTTCTTGCCTAGCCCTCTCCTCATATAGTTCTTGGAGATGTGAAAGCATATTGTAGGCGTCTTCTTCCTCGTTCATTTTTTTCAATTGGTTGGACATGGATGACAACATGATGCATTGTACATCAAGCGCATTGTCTACATGATTTCTCCACTAATCTTTTACTGTCTGGCTTTCTCTCTGAGGAGGCTCAGTAGGAATTGGGGATTCCAGCACATATAACTTCCTTTCTTGGCGTAGTACTATGCGCAAGCGCCTGTACCACTCCTGGAAGTTATTGTCGGTCAGGATATTTTCTTTATCCAAGATCGATCGTAGTGATAAAGTACTAGTGGTTTTGGTGATCTTCATTTTGAATCTACATCAGATTAACATTTAGCAGTTATTACATTATCTTGATTACCTTTTGAAGTTTTATGATTAATAAATTATTATATCATTTAATGTCTCCCACTATTTTAATGAGCCTTAACATCCCTCGTTATTAGATTCGGAATACTCTAACTCTTGAGCATTCTAGTGGAAAGTATCCTTGAAACCTCCCTCATAGTCTACAAGCTAGGGCTATGACACTACTTGGAGGGTTTCAAGGTAGGCGCTATGCTGGCCAACCACTTGTTCTTATGGTTCCTTGTGTAGTTGAGTAAAGTCCTAGCTTTTGGAATATGAAATTGATTCCCTCAACCTCTTGCCTCTAAAGTGATAGAAAGTTAGCTAAGGCTAATCCTTGATTACTCAATTTAGTTAAGTCAACCCATTTCTCTCATGGAAATGCCCCGGTAGTAAGAGACACTCTCAACTGAGGCTGATGAGCACCCAAACAACCGGTTTTGTTTAGATGTGAGAGATGGAAGGCATTTTGACTTAATATATCTTTGAGGGATTTTTTTAAATATTAATTGACGAATATAATCCTTTTCCATTTAATATGTTCAAACTGGGTTGTCGCACTCACAACTGAACATTCAATAGAATATTTTATTCGTCGCAAATTTATGCATTTTATCTTGTTTACCATCCTATGTGACCATGCAATAATCATGAAGATGCATAACATAATAAACTGTGCATAAATTAAATCATGCATTCTGACTGGTCTTGAGCACTCTATAATGATTGATTGATAATTGATCAATCATCACATAGGGGCATACATACCTGAGTCGATACATGACTCGTGTCGCTGTTGGCCCCAGTGCAAAGCGTCCTACTCCTGTCTGGACTACCGCCTCATCTTGGCGGGGTCTACCTCTCGGATCGTCACCGAATAAATACAAATATAATTGCATGCAAGCGAGGGGGTCTGGGTTACAAAATACAATTGGTGTAATGGACGTGCATGCCCTTATACATATTTGAATTAAAATAGGATTCCCAGACCGTCAATTATCTAATTAAATAATACAATAATCACACGCATTGAATAAATAATTTAGTAAATAAATACATGCTAGACATACACAGGTCGGTCAATAGCTCAAGACCAGTCGGGGTAAAAGTGCAATAAAATTAAATTGAAAAAAATTTAATTATGTGAGGGTGTTCTAATAAATTAAATGAATTTTATTAAATTTAAATAATTTATTTTTATCAGTTCCATTTGTTTAATTTAATTTTAATTCCAAAAATTAAATTAAACCATTAATTTAATTATAAAATTAAATTAAATTAATATTTTCGGAATAAAATAATTTAGACCCCTAAATAAATTCCAATTAATTTAATTCAAAAAACTAAATTTATTAAAATTAATTCAGTTAAGGGTTACCTCTAGCTGGAGAGGAGTCCGGCGGGACAACGTATAGCTGCGGGATGTCATTCTGGAACCGCGGCTTGACCGCGGCGTGACCGCGGCGTCCAATGACTCCCGCGGCGGCTGCATCTCTCAGCAGCCCACTCCTCCGGTGAGCCGGAGAAGTTGCTGTCCGGTCAGGCGCGGGCTTGGGTCGGCCGGATGGAACCGGTCTGGCACAGAGGAAGAGCCCGACGAGGGCTCGAGGTGGTCGGAGGGAGCTGGTCTGGCGCTGCATGGAAGTGGAGGCCTGCGAGGGTCCAGGGCGGCTAGACAGAGCCGGTCCAGCGCAGCTCGGAGGAGGAAGCCGACGAGGGTCTAGGGTGGCCGACATGTGGGGAGGAGGCCAGCGCGGGGCTCGGAGGCTGGTGCGGCGCAGCAGTCTGGTCCGGCAGAGGGGGTTCTACACGGGTCGCGGCTGGTGTGGGTGTCATGTGGCCGGTCGGAGGGAGCTCGGGGCGGAGAGGCGGAGGCTGGCGCGGGGTGTGGGTGGTCATACGGAGCCGGTCCGGTGGAGGCCAGCGTGGCTTACGGTGGCCGGCCGGAAGAGATCCGACAAGGGAGAGGGAGGCCTTAGAGTTCGGCCTCCCTTGGTGCGCCACATGAGAGAAGATCTATAAGGTTCTTCCTCCTTTTTTTATTATTTTTTGTCCTTTAGACAAAAAATTTCCAGCCCCTTATTTTTTTAAAAAAAATTAAAGGGGGAAGGCCCCATTTTGGGGTCTTTTCTTCTCTCCCCTTTTTTAATTAAAAGAAATAAGACCCCCATTTTGGGGTCTTGGTCATCTTCCTTTATATATTTTATTATTAAAAAATATAATAAAATATTTATTATAAAAATATTATTAAATATTTATTATAAAAATATTTTATAATAAAATATATTTTTGATGTTAATTCTCAATTTGAGATAAACATTAAACGAGCACAAACTTGTGACGTCGATCCAATTAAAATTTTCAAATGATCGTATCTTGATCATTCGAAATCGATATGACGCGCAGTCGAATCCGAATGAACCGATTTAACTCCCCTCAATTAAATTTAATGCATTTTAATGTTTTTGACTCAGAAAAAATTTGTGATCCCTATGATACCATTATTGGGTATCGAGACTACGTAGTGGAAGCCAGTGGGCCGGGATTTTAAAATTTTATGCTTCACCGGGGTGACATAACTATGTCAACCCCGATGATCTTGTCCCGGCTTGGTCCGAGGATCTCACAGGGTTCATAAGGAGCACAAAAATTAAAACTGAACATTTACCTTGTTTAGAATTTACACACATGATGTCATTGATCGTTTCTCTAAGACTCCGACGTCGAAGCCCTCTAGATCATCCACACACGCCTCGCGAATAAGCTCGAGTGCCGTTTTTCAAAATCCGGGTGCTAGTGCGGATCTTCGACGCTCACTTCAGTGCATCGATGATCCCCGCAAAGAAGGAAGCTTCGATCTGAGATGGATGAACTTGAATATCCTTCTTTTCTTGAGAGTCTATCTCTCTAAATTCCTGTAGGAGAGAGATGCTCTCAATCTTGACACATGAATAGTAATGGTGGGAGAGCCTCTCTCTCACTTATATAGGGAGTGTTAAAACATGCGGTATAGGTTCTTGGCCCCCTTTTAATAAATGTCTGCTATATAAGCGATATAAATAATTATTTATGACAAATAAAATTATTCCATAAATAATATTTTCAATTTATCACTTACTTGTAATATATAAATATATTACGTGATAAATTTGAGTCTTTAACTTGACTCATTCCTCCTATTAATATTAAACGAACCTATGATATTTAAATCCAGTTGAATAATATTAATACGTGTATTTACTATATAAATTGTAAATACATGTTATAAATAAATTCAACGTGTTATTCTAAACTTGAATAATTAATAATTTTATTTATTCATTGGTGATTCATAGAACTTGGATAGTGCTCAGACCCTTTGGCGATGCCCGCCAAGTTCTAAATTCCTTTTCCCAGAATAGGGCAGATTCTCAAGGTGCTATTGTGTGTGACCCTCAAGGCCCTTATCTCAATAGCAGTGAATAATATCACTGACCTAGAGCGGGGTCTAGCAACCCATCGAGGCCCCTATAGAGATAAGTCAAAGTCAAAGAAATTACTGCCTTCCTACTAACATGGTCTGTGTAATCTAATCTCTTCGTCATCGATATCTCAATAAAGAAGAATGCATACTTAGTGTCATCATTCATTATTTGATTTTTTTTTTGATTTGTCCGGATGGTCTTACCTTCAACTACCATGGCCATGGATTTAATGAAGGTGCAACCATCCTAATCAACCAAGCCCAAGATATCTCTTCCTAAACTCAGAAGCGACAAATCCTTTCTCGATCATTCAATCAATGCCATTCCATTAATGACATACCCAATACAAAATACCTCACCATGACTTTGTCGCCAGGGTTCTCGCCTTATATCAAATGTACGTAATTAAATTACATTCATTGATAATGATTTCAAGTCAGGAGACCATTACACATGTCTGTAGATTGGAATGACCAATGACACTAGAAACACGTGGTGTTCCTATTAAGTGGGTTTGTCCTCATGATCTCAATAGCTGGAGATCATCAAGTGCGAACTTCGTGAGATTAAGTCTCAATGCTTATGAGCCCCCAGCACCTGATGCTCACACATCATCCGTGTCCTTTCAGAATGATGTAACTGAACCCTAGGACGTTACTTTAAGATTACTGTCATCGCATCTCAGGGTTCTCATTATAGCCTGGGACCTGCCATAACCATTTGATGCGATAGGTAATCTAAGGACATTTCCATTAATAAAGTTGATGCAGAAGTATCTACACTATCATGGAAAGATAAACACATGTATAAAACAACCTGAATACATGTAACAGTAATAAATGTACAATACAAGTTGGGTCTAGGGCACCCACTTTCAACACTTCGGACTCGTTTTCCTCTATCATTCAAATGAGTAACCTTCCCAAATTCTATTTCCACATTTTCAAGATGCGTCAATATTTTAGAACCAGTTAACATCTTTGGAGGTGGTCTACGATCAATGGAACCATTAAATTTTGATATGTTCAGCCGAAATCTATGAAATGCATCGAGAAATATTCGATGACACAAGAAGCACCATTTTCTACTGTGAGGTAGCCATTTGAGCTCAAAATCAAAGTTACAAACGGGAAAAGCCAATCCCATGTAATTGTTCCAACCAGATAAATTCCCAAGCCTAGGGAAGTCACTAATGGTCCACATTAAAGCAGAATGTATTTTGAACATTGTTTTAGAAGAAGCATCAAATGTATCAACATCATTGCTCCATAACTCATGCAATTCATCAATCAAAGGATGCAAGTATACATCAATATCATTTCGAGGAATTTTTTTCCAAGAATAATCATTGAAATGAGAAAAGATTTTTTTTGAATACACGTCCACAGAGGAAGATTATAAGGGATAAAAACAACTGGAAAAGTGCTATAACTAGTACTCAAAGTCCCAAATGGGTTGAATCCATCGGCAGCCAATCCCAATCGAACATTCCTAGGATCAAATGATAAATCTAGATGTAAGGAATAAAATGTCTTACAAGATTAGGAATCTCATGGATGTCTCATTAACCCATCATTGTTATTATCTACATAATTCTACTTCATCTATTCAGCGGTTTTCAATAACATGAATAATCTTTACTATTTAGGATTCAAATGAAAGTAACGCAAAACCTTTGCAGGCGTGTTCCTTTTCTTCTTCTCCATGAAATTATGTTCATTCATACTTCCAACATCACCATTTTCTTTCCATCTAGAAGAAGACCATTTCTTGAAATTATGTCTACTCGAATCCTCTCCCCAATAAAGCATACAATCATTGGGACACGCATGTATTTTTGTATAATTCAGACCAAGCTTGTTAAAAAAATCCATATCATAAAAATATTCTGGGATTTTTTTTCAATAAATGCATCACGAATAAATTCCAATATCATGGACATAGCCTTATTTGTAATTCCACATAGACATTTGATATGGTACAACTTCAGCAGAAATGAAAGCTCTGAATATTTCAAACACCCACTATACAAATCTTGTTTTCCATCGTCAACTAAATCATGAAACACATTTTCCTCAGTGAAGTTTTCTCTTACAGTTTGCTCCATAGAATCAAGTGGAGGATCTAATGATATGTTATAATCTTGATCTTCCTGTGTTACAGTCTCAAAAACATCACTTATCACATTGTAATTTGTAGCACCCTCTTCTTGTTGTTCTGATATGTTTTGATGGTGATAGTGGTGTCTTGTAGTGCCGAATGCATCATTTATGAGGTTTTTCATTTCATTTTACATCTTCTATGAACTTGGGACCTCATTCTATGGATTAACATCAGTGCTGAATCATTATGTAACGTTCAATTCTCCATGCCAAATCCAACACAAATATTGACCAGGGAATTTCTTCAGTATTAATTGTTCATAAACATTATCACTCTTCAACCATGTTCTAAATTTACATTTAGGACATGGAAATTTTATTCTCCCTTCAATGGATCGATTAGATATTGAAAAATCTAAAAACTCCTTCAAACTCTTAACATACTGAGGTGTATTCCTCGGTAATCTGATCCAGCTTGTATCCATGTATATCATATTGTGCCTACACAATAATAAAAAAAATAAAAACACATAGTTACTACAAAATAGAGAAAGATATTTATATATACTATAGTATAAGATTACAAAAACATAATATAATAAAGATGATCCCCTGAGTTAGATATGAACCCTCTAGTGTTTGGGATAGGGGAAGTTTCTTTGGTAAAGAGAAACAGTGTGCTAATAACATGGTAGCTACTTTATCATGAAAAACAAATCACATTGTTAATTTGGAATCACCCCAACCTAATTTCTCCATAGAGTCTTCATATAAAACTCTAATATCGAATAAATCTATTATAAATAATGTTCAGGGAAAACCTTATGATGCTTAAAAAAATCAACACATTGTTAATTTGGAGTGACAAGAACCACGTGAGGGATGGTAGTCTTGAGGTATGATATGTGGTGGTGTTCATGGAAATGCATGATGAAATAACTTGGGAGATTAGGTTTTGAGGTTCTAAGAACCTTGTGTGGATAGAATTATTAGACCTCTCTTTGGTTTATTCACATAGAAAAGAGTGGTGGTGTGACTCGAGGGTGATTTGAATCATATATGTGTTTGTGATCATGAGTGGAGAATTATGGTTAAATGGGACGACCGAGGATCTGACCATACAGTTGAAATAAGATTCAAATTCAGACTTCGGTGTGGGAATTGACCATTTTTGTTATTCCTTGAGTTTTAAGGCATCGTGGTCGGGATATGATAGCGCATTGGTGGGTGGGATTGAGCGGATTTGGTATAATTCATCTAGAGAAGGAATTACTAGTGTTGTTGCATAAAAATTGATGTGGTAAGGTGGAGACCACATCAGAAATGGCCTTCAAGATGTGGTTGATGTGGTTTGGGGATAAAACTAGTGTATTTGATGAATAGTTGATCTTTCTGGGCTTGGTGTTTGGAGTTTCATAGTAGAATCATGTTGGGAATTTGGAGATGAAATGTGGGGTGTTGGTACTATCATCCAGGACAACATAATATGATAATCAGAATCACATAGGTGGAAATATATCCCAGAAGGAATTCTCTCAAAACATCATATTCGGGAACTTGGAAGAATTATATTCATCAAAACAACTACAATAAGATAAAATGAATTCAATACCATTCACTTCAACACACAAAAGAAATTTATGCGTAGTAAACGGATGCTATGCTTGAGTAACACATGTTTTATGGACTCCATGATCGAGTATCAATAGTATAATGAACTCCATACCTAAGTTTCATAATTTGTTATAGTAAATATGGCCTTATAAATAAATATGTTATCTATTTCAAAAAATAATGAAAAATAAATATATACATATTCAAAGAAAGTGATTACTTTCATCCAAGACTATACATATTAATGAAAAATCATCTAGTACAGATAACATATAGAGAAAGAAAATACAAATAAAATTTAAATACAAAATAAACCTAGTTGAACTATCTCACAATAAAATTTCCCAAAAAAATCCTAACCATATTCACAACTCAAAACATCTCCATGTGATCCCTGAAAAGTCAGAAAATTATAATATAATATTGAAACACTTTTTCAATATCACATTTATTTATCATTAAGGCATGACTTAAAATCATTATCTTATAATGAGTAAGAAAATAAATATCCTTTTAGTAAAATTGATTAATATAGATCGATAGGAAAGTAGGTAGTGTGATTTAACAAACCTACACTTATATAAGGAAATGTTTTAGAATACATGAATTTATGATGATGATGTGTAAAAAAATAATCTTATATTATCATCTATGTCTTGAAAATTGAATCTACATAGAGATGAATTACTTACTTGGAAATAAGTAGAGGCCCCTCATACTCATTTACCTAGAAAAATTTCCCATCATCATCATGATGAATCTAGAGTGGCACTTATATAGGTGTAAACCTAGTCATGTTCAGGTCATAAATTCACATAGAAGTTTTCTACAAGATAAAATATCAAATATAAAAGAAGAAAAAAATCTCAATAGTTTAAAAATAGAATAAAGAAAATCATTTAGAATATATCATTGGAATTCCAAGACTATCCATCCCATGGTAGTTCATTTATCACATGAAAAAAGCACATAAATCAAATACGGATCACTATATAATGCTTTCACTGATCGAATAGTATTCTATAATTAATTATATAAGTTCTCATGTTAGAAAATATATAATTAGTGTCCTTAAATAGGAATGAAACAACTATCATAACATATACTATATTATCTATCCTATAAGGCTAAACTTTAATACCTCTAACACCACTACCCTAGTTTTAATAAAACAACCAAAATTTCATTAGAAATTAACTCAAATACCTTTATCATGACTCGATTCTTCAAGAAACCAACTTGGGTTGGCAATGAAATTGAGTTTAAAAAAGATTCAAAAAAACTTATTTCAAACCTTAGGGTTTGTATAAGTCGTCGGGGTCACGGGGGGCTGGGGGAAGCGGGGTCGCCGGGGGAAGCAGTGTTGCCGGGGTCGTGGGGTCGTCGGGGTCGCGAGGTTGCCGGGGTCGCGGGGGGCCAGGGTCGTAGGGGTCGCCAGGGGAAGCAGGGTTGCCGGGGTCGCGGGGTCGTTGGGGTCGCTGGGGGCCTGGGTCGCGGGGTAAGCAGGGTCGTGAGGTGAGAAGGGGGTTCGGGATGGGGTGTAAGGGTCGGCGTTGTAAAAAAAATGTTTCGTGGTGGTTTATTATAAACCGTCGTGAAACCATTTTTAAAAAAGTTTTAACGGTGGTTCCCAGAACCGTCGCTAAACAACCACCGCTAGAGTCAATTTTTGTTGCAGTGTATTTATGGTAAAATATTATGTAATTAGATGGTATATCATATATACATAATCATTAACATGTTATATTTATTATTTACATCATTTATACTCATTATTATACCCATCCATATAATGAAGTGTTTGAATAACAAATTACACCACGATGTGGAGATGATAAGTCATACATACGCACGTATGATGACATGTCATTCAAAGGATGGATAGGATAATGAATATTTTTTTCCCATATTAATAATAAAATCACAGTATACAGAATATACTAGAGTTATTATTTTATAATGGAAACAACAAAGAAAGAGGAAGTGGAAGAAGAAAGGAACTTGAAAGAGGTGATGAAATATTTACCTCTTCTTCAGGTTATTCCTTTTTATTTGATAAAAATGGATCCTTAGGTAAGCTTTATTATCAAACTAAGGCCTCTAGGATCAAGTTAGGGATGTTTGGAGGATATTTGGGTAGGTTTTGGCCGAGACAAATGGCTTTGGAGGTGTGATTTTGAGAGAAGGGGAAGTGCCCTTTTATAAGAAGGGTGAGGGTCACTTTAGAAAATGATTAAAGTATTAATTTATTATACAATCACATTCTATTTATAATGGTTCAAAATGAATTTATTTCAATCCTTAGGTGTTTATGGGTCGAAATCCTCTTAAAAAATAGGTTTTATACAAGTTTAGGTTACCATTTTTACCTTATGTTTTAGATTTAACTCTTAGTTAAATAGTTTATCTTTTACTATGTCTTCTTATATTCTTACTCTATATGGATAATAAACTTAATATAAACTTCCAAGAGAACCACAAGTGTATCCTTAATGAAATATATAATATTATTAAGACTTTTTTCGGAACCTTACATTTTCTTGAAATATTATATCAACCAATAATATAATATTTGTTTAAAAAACTCTTTTATGTCAATTTTGACACTATTTAATAATTGATTTTTGATAAAATCGTAGAATCTTTATTAATTCGAAATAAATTAATTTAATCAATCCTTAAATTTCATATTAAACTATAAAATTCATGTATGGAATCAAAACATTAAATTATATTTATTTGAACATTTATAATACCATTAATTTGATTCTTTCATTAATAAGGAAAATACTGCATCATCATTGTGTCATAAATAAATTTAATTATTCAATGTCTAAAAATTATAAATAAAATATTATTATGTAGGAAATATTTATAGATTTCTAATGAATATTTTTAGTCTAAGAGGTAACATATATAACCCTATGTAAAAATTGTTTTATTAAAAGATGTAGGCTTATGTCATTTTTGTATTTACTTTAAATTAATTAAGATAAAGTGTCATTATCACTTACAAGTGGATCCATGGGGTCCCAAAATCGACCCAAAGATTCCCATGGTCGGAAATTTATTGTCAAATAGGTTTATTCAATGTTTTAGAGTAATTTAATATTATTATAATATTATTTTTTACCCTTTAACCATGGTAAATATAATATTTAATGAAGTAATTATTCAAAATGTCTAAAAATAAAAGTTGCCTATTTAAACAATTTGGACCTCATGATTACAAATATGGAATCCATTTTTCTAAATTAAAAACACAGAAGTAGCAGAAATTTATTTAAAATTACTTCCCGTTGTCAAAACAAAAGGTGTGTTTTTAAGAAATAATAAATATCAAAAGATTGACACTTGCTTAGGCCCAGTTTAAATGTTAAATTACATTCAATTATAAACATTGGATTAAATGGTAAAAATATAATCTAATTATACTTAAAAACTACTCAATAGTATAATTTGTCTCTATAAATTATTTTGATTAAAAAGTTGTTTTTAATGAAAATTTAGTATTTTTCACTATTCATAAAAAACTGAATGTTTTCATAAAAATACCAAAAATTCACCCTAAGATAATTTAAATATTCTGAACCCAAAAATGAAGTTCATTTTGGAAGATAAAATTGAAAATTTTCAAAAAGTAGGTATTAATATTCATAACGGCTAGTTTGATTGGTTGTGGTGTGTTAGAACTCAGTGTTGCGTGTAGTGCAAGTTATTAAATTACTTTCAAGAAATAACGAACTCTGAAATCTTGGGGTGTTACATTTTTCCCCCTTCAATAAATTTCTTCCTCACAATTTTAGATTGTTCTTCAAAAACAAAAGGTTGAAAATAGAAAATACCTTTGTTGAAAAAAGCCACATCGTAAATTGGGTTAATAAAATTTAGCCTTAATAAGAGGAAAAGGGGAATGAAAATGTCACCACTAAACTATGATCTCGATTATGAGAACTTTGGTTGAAATTATAGACACATAATTGGAAGAAAAACATAAATATTTATAGGGAGTGATTGAGGTCATCAGTCACAAACAATTGTAGAATTGAGGGCCTCAAAGCCATTAATCTATGATGATTTAAAATATCATCGGTTCAACAAAACATAAGGTATTAGGATAACACATTTTTAGTTTTAAGATCCCTTACCTAATGTTTAATAATTAATTTCATCATAGAATAAGAGAAGAAAAAAAGACATATATATATATATACTTGACAAGTATGGTTCCATCCTTTAACTAATTTCTACCACAAACTAATATTTCACTCAAAATGATAAATAATGTATAAAAAATTTTCTATTTATCCTATTTGTATAGGGTTCCAAAAAATGAATTTATAATTCACCTATCAGGACCTTAAAAAAGAAACTACATTATATATTCCAGGGACTTCACATAGTCCAGTGGTAGGCGATAAATCCCAATTACAATTTGGTTGTGGGTTCGATTCCCACAGCTTTGTCTGATGCGACGGGTTGTCACACGGTCTGTGTGTTGTTCTTTTTATATAAATACAAAAATAACCTTAACAATAGTTTCCAATTTCAAACACAATTCATTCCAACCTTTAGACTTATCTAAAATACTTCCATCCAAACTCACAGTCCAAAATTTATATGGAATTTAAACACAATGAAGATTTTTTTTGTCATGTAATAACATGTGAACACCTTCATCGTGTTTTTTTATAAACATGGTAACCCCCTGAATTACCATAAAACCTTATTGATTACATTCATGATCCCTTATCCTTTATATAATACTATATATATTCCTTATATCCAGAAATATTGAATATTCCATGAAACAACCATAGTTTGGCGGTATCTTATAATAATGATACTATGCTTTCACTTTTATTGAATTCCTTTTAACCAAACAAAAATTTAAAGGACAAACATAAGGCTTTTTATTAAATTAAGAACACCGTAGTGTTTACAATACATTGAGATGAAAATATTAATCAGACTAACAAAAAATACCTATGAAAAACCCTATAAGAACTACTAGAAGACCCCAATCACAACAACGAGGCCCAGTAAGTAAAGGAGGTCCTTCGAGTCAACTAAAGAAAAAACCATCACCACCGTAATCATGAATACTGTTCTGATTATCAGTGGGATTGGGAGCACCATCTTCTTCGGTTACCTTGAGTTTGAAACACCCTACCCTGATGTTTTTATATGTGTCCTTTAGAAATTATGACCGTTATATATATATGACTGTTGGGTTTTAAAATTTTATCTTTTTATAAAAACGTGGTTTCTATAACCTTATGGTATTTAAAGTATGTTAAAATGATCAAATTATTTGAATTATATTTTCATATATCATATTTTTAAAATAAAATATTACTCTTATAAAGGAAACTAATTGATTTTACAAAATCCAAATAGTTGAAAACCTAGTATTTTAACACCTTCTAAATGTTTTGAAAGTTGTGTTTAAATAGTATCTTATAATCATATACCTTTAATAATTATTGAAAATATATATTTTTTTATATCTTTAAAACTATGTATTTTGAATTAGAAAAAAAATATTTAACTTTTAAATAAAAGGATAGAGTATGTTATAAATTTGATTTTAGATTTTAAAATTTATAAGTTCTCAAAAATTATATAAGTTTATAAAAATTCATTTTTTTACAATTAGTATTGCATACTTATTTTCTAACATTTCAATTTTACTGCATTTTGTTTTTCTAAAAACTTAGAGGGACCTGGCCAACCGAGGGTAGCCCTGGGGACCAAGCCCTCAAGGACAAGACTGAGTCCTAGTGACACCTGAGGCAGCGGCCATCTGGGTCACAGGCTCCCGAGTGGTGCACGCATGGTGTGGCCTAGCTTATGAGCCGAGCAGAGCTTTTTCCAGGTCGCGTGTGGGCCCGTGTCTAAGGCATGTGGTGCATGGTGCATGAGGATGGGCCAAGGCTCATAGGGGCCCGTGTATAAGTCCCTTGTGTGCGTGTGTGCATGTCATTTCCATGAGAGGAGTGTGCTCTGATTTTTAAGCCGCGCCCCCTCTTTGTTTTGTTTCGATGTGGGACACCGAATTTTTGGTGATTTGTAGTCTAGGTCGTTCATCACATATTTCGTTTAATCCCAACCATCTGCGCGATCAAAAGCAACGAGGATTCCCATGTCTCATCATAACTATCTGATCCTCCCACGATCAAATCCTATCCATCATTTCTTTTAAATCCCGCTTCTCTCCGTGACCATCTGATCATTCCATGATCGAATCTCAACCTTTTATTTCTTTAAACCCTCTCAACTCATCTCCCTCTCTCCCTCCTGCCATCCTATATCGCCTAGATCTAATCTTGTCCATCTATTTTATCTCTACATCGTCCTCTCCCCATCATCTTCCCCATCGTGATCCGCTCTAGTGCACTGGTTCACCCGCGGACGCCTCAAACGCCTCTTTTTTCACTTCTCCCCATGACTCTTGAACACCCCACCTCCTAGGTTATTGTATCTTCATCTTACCTACACTATCCTACCCCTCAGTCGAGTTTAAATAAGTGCACCTAAGACCCGACTTAATCCCCCTGCCACAAGAAACCCCACGGGTTTCTTCTCCTCCTTCTCTCCCTCGAACTCCCAGCAAATCTAGCAAGCTTGCCCATGGTTCGAGTTACCTCCTCAAGCTAGGTAAGGGTGCTCTGTTTTCATGTTTTTACAAATCCCATCCTTACACCTCGGTATATATATATATATATACGGCTCATGTTTACATGTATATACATACCATGAAAACCCTTTGGTTTAAACGTAGGGTTTAAAGGGTGCTTGACTTCATAAATGAAATTATAAGGGGATACCTCTAACTTTTATTATCCAAAACCCAATACACACAAACTATGTATATTCGGTTATATGGTATGTATATATATAAATATATATATATATATTCGGTATAGGGATTGTTTCTATTTTTTTAAAACACGGTGTATGGATTTGGAATTGTATTTCCTTAATGATTTAAGGGTTTTTTTTCTTTTGAGTTTTTATTTTATAACTCGTATGATACAATATGTGTATATATAATTATATATATATTTTTATATGCACCTTAAAACTCTACCTGTTTAAGGGTTTCCAAATAGGTTGTTTATGATGTTTTTTGTACTCAAGTATTTATATAAGATCAGTTGAGAAAGTTTTTCTTTTAAACAGAACCATTATATATCTTGTATATATATTCTTGGGTATATTTAAATATATATATAATCCCAATCCAAACTATTTTCATAAGGGTTCCAAATAATCAGCACGATATACTGAGATTTATATACTTATAATGTTTGTTTCGAATCTTTTTTATTTGTGCTAAAAATATTTCTATAAACATTGTATTATTATGTGTATAATTATTTATACATTCATGTTTTCCAATACAATCATTTATGATTTTTAAGACTTGAATACTAACCCTTAAATAATATTCTAGGTATGAATTAGGCTTCTGGTTTAAGTATAGTTACATTATACACTACTACACATATGTCCTTTAACAGCGCTAGAAAAGGCCTTTAATGGTGCTAGAAAAGCGTTGTTAAAGCTGGCGTAGATAAAGGGGGGTCCCCTTTATCAACGCTAAAAAAGAACTGATAAAGAACCCTTTTATCAGCACTAAAAAAAGTGCTGATAAAACTAAAAAAAATTAAAAAAATTAAAAAAAATTAAAAAAATCCATCCAATCTCTAGGGGCTTTTTACAGCACTTGAGCCCCCCCCTTTATCAGCACTTTCCTGCACCTACAGCTCTAGAACGCACCCCCTCTACCCTTTATCAGCGCTATACCCCACCTTTATTAGTGATATCCCCTTAAATGAACACATTTGCGCATGCCCCTACCTCCACCCAGATTTGATCTCGAGACCTCCCCCCTACGCGCCTGATGCCTTTACCACTCCCCTATATTGATTTTTTCTCTTATTTATGATATATCTATTTATGTATATATATTTAGTTATATTTATTCGAATAGTAATATATATTTATATTAATATATTTATATTTATATTAATATATATATATAGTTATATTAATATATATATTTACAGTTATATTAATATATATATAGTTATATTAATATATATAGTTAGGTTAATATATAGTTATAAAAATATTAATATGTTGGTATTTTAAATAAAATGGATATTAGTTATTATTTAGATAAAGATAATATATTTTATATGTAAATATGTTTAATTATTTATTCAAAAATTTAAATTTTTATGTGTGAATATATAAAAAATATATGTATATATTGTTATATATTTGATTATAAATAGTAGTTCATTATAAAAACGATAAAATTTCAAAGACATAATATCAATATAAATGTAATACCTTGGAATAAATTCAGTACCAGCCAAAAAAGGCAATAATACCCCCTTAAACGAGGCTAAATATCCACAAAATGTTAAAAAATTGGAGTATCCCAAATAGAAACTCAGTTTTGGAGACCTTCTAGGCCATTTTTGGACTCTAAAAAACCTTGATCAGGGTCCCCCATGGTCACAGGGGTGTAGAGCTCGTCGCAGGCGTCGATATGAAATATGGTAGAGCGCAAACGGACACCCAGATCAAAATTTAAGGCTGTTTGAAGTTCGAGTTGCGTTTTCAAAATATTTTGTGTATTTTTTTAATTTTTTGATTTTTTGGGTCTTCAAATTTTTAATAAATGACTATTCCTCCATAATAATTAGCAAATTATTAATTAAAAATATTTTATTAATTTTTTATAAGCCATTTTCACTAAATATCTCATATATTAAGTATATTAATTCTAAATGTATATTTATACTTATCTAAAATATATTTAAAAATTATATATTATATTTATATCAATATAACTATATTTATATATTTATATATTAATATATTATTTTTAATTTTTTTTTGAAGTCGAACATTTATCAGCGCCTTTAAAAAAAATCTCGGATAAAGGCCCCCCTTTATCAGCGCTACTAAAAAAGTGCTGATAAAGGGGGTACCTTTATCAGCACTAAAAAAACGCTGATAAAGGGGTACTTTTATCAGCACTTTTTTAGCACTGATAAAGGAACTCTTTATCAGCGCTTTTTCGTTAGCGCTGATAAAGGTTGGCGTCGAGAAAAACTGTTTTTGTGGAAGTGATAGTTTAAAATCTCAATATTCATAAATTTATGTAAATATGGTTTTGTATTTATATAATAAACCCTATATGGTTTGGTTCCTACCAAATAAATTATTGAGGGTTAGAGATTTTCATATTTTAAGAGACTAAGTGGACCATGATTAATTTATGAGAAAACCCATATATACACTTGGTGTATATATCGTTATGTATGTATATTTTTTTAAATATTAATATTTGAAGCCCTAATTTCAGGTAATGGGTGTTAACATTTTCATACATGTAGGATCATAGTGTTTGACTATGCTATTTTGTATTTTTTTATCTAAGTGTACACTAATGGGCTTGATTAAAGTAATTTCATTGTTATTAACCGCATTGAATGTCAAAGGGATATACTCTAACTTGACCAAAATTTATTAGA
This sequence comes from Viscum album, assembly GCA_963277665.1. Classification (NCBI taxonomy): domain Eukaryota; kingdom Viridiplantae; phylum Streptophyta; class Magnoliopsida; order Santalales; family Viscaceae; genus Viscum; species Viscum album. The sequence continues at coordinate 1,786,094,276 of OY728151.1, read as the reverse complement.
AAATAAATGTATTTGTAATTCATGTTATGCTCGCATGAAATTTTCAACACATAATGAATTTGCTACAATGTTTACTATAGGTTAATCAGGTTTATGATTTAGCCTATTTTCATGTTCAGTTCCATGTTTAGCATCATATTTAATGACAAGTATCTATGAATTTCATTTCCATGAAGCAATAATTTTAAACAGTATCACTTTATCATTTCTTGTAACAACCCCTTTTCATCTACCATTTGATGTGGTTTAGTAATTGTCCTTTGTACATAGGATGTTTACTAAACCATGCCTTCTTTTGATTAATTATTCTATTTTTTTAATGTTATCTGTCATGTCATGTGCTTGTAGACCAATTGTATAATGGTTTTCCTTGTCCATATTATTGATGATTCTATATGCATATGACACATCATAATAATGAACCAAGAATCAAGTTACCCAATGTGTTATGGGCCACCTTGGGTAATATGAAAATGAATGAATTCTTCAAGGTGGTATGGGACATCTTGAATATACAACCCCGTTTAAGTAAAGTATGATCTATTTGGCTCACATGATAATAAAGACAAATTAAGGGTGCACCCTGATAGTGCTCCAATGCATTGGGAATAAACTTAATCTCTAGAGATGACCATTTTAACTATACCTTGGTGAATAACCTAGGTAGTTTCTTTTTTAATGAAACCTTTGGTATGGACCTTGGTGATACGGAAATGATTATCTAAGTTAAATGTTGAAGCCACATATTAAAGTTTTGTTACAAGAACTTTTCAAAATGATATTCCTCTTCTTTCACTACTCTTGTCCTTATGTTTTTTCATGTTCATATTGATGTCATAAGTAAAGGTTTAGGGCATGATTTGTGTTTATCACTCTGTAAGATAGTAACAAACTTATGAAATTGAAGTTGTTTCCTTCACGTGAAACTATGATTATGTATTACTCTTAACTGAATAATTTGTGCTTAAATAATCATATGTCATACTTGTTTATGATACCCTTTATTACTCGTTTGGAAAATGTCAAAATTGATTCGTGTATTCCTTGAAGATCTTGATTGAGTACTTTTATGTTATGTTACATGTATTACAATTTTCCTTAAGAGAATGTTCTATGGATAGTTTTAAAGAATGCTTTCAAAAGTTACATTGGTTTATTTTAAAACCCCTTATTGGGAAATCTTATGCTCACCCCGGGTCTTCACAGTTGGTATCAGAGGGTTCAGTTTGGACAAATCTGGAAAACCAGAATTGAAACAAAGAAAAATATTCTTCAGAATTACTAAAAATGAGTTTTCTTTATTTTCATATGGAAAACGAAGGTACTTATATTTTGTCTCTCCCCACTGAGGCCCTAGAGGCCATTGTGTCTTTAGCTAGCCAATAGAATTTTCTAAACTATGCCCATATCCGCATGACATGAAAACACCAATACGTTGTTTCAAACTCACCACAGGTGCTTCAGCTACACTAGGGGTTAGGATTGGATTGCCTCCATATGATGATGACCCAATTCCCCTCCTGTGTACATCGGGGAAGGTACCATGAGATAATTTTCTAGGTGTTCACGGTAGGTGAGGACTTTGGCATTATGGCCCTCGACACTTTTCAAGAAGCTACTGCTGCCGGTGACCACCGAGCTGGCTATCTTTGTCAAATATTGAACTACGGCTTCTGGGGCCTGTTTTTCGACTTCGAAATGTTAGAAGATGAGTCCACATGACTATCTTGCAGACAACAAGTGTATTCTAACATCTCCCAACGTCATACCCCTCATTCTATATTCTGGGGACATCACAGTTTCCCCCATTATTTTAACCATGAATGCTCAGCCTGTGTTTGGTTTGAGGAGATATGGAGTTTTTCTTTTCTGTGTGGAGTTCATGTAGTAGGTCATTAGGGGAAACTCAAGCACTGATGTTTAAGTAATAAACCTATGTTTTTTTGAAATATTACTTTTCCCCTTTCATGTATTTACTTTGTTTATACTTTTGGTGGGATTTCAAGTGATTGAACTCTCGTATTAAAGTTTTAGATGGAAGGAAAAACCCACATGTTATCTCTTCCTTCTGAGATACTGAAGATTATCGCAATCAAAACCTGTGAAGACAAGTATTGTCCCTTCGCAAACCTACAAGGAATGTGCAGGAAATTGTTTGAAGTGACAAACAGTCCAGAGATTCTCCGCACCTGTCAAGGTAATGCTTCTATATTCTACCATATAGGATCAGCACAATTGGTTGAGTGTAAGCGGAGGGGGAAATACCACGAAGGTTTTTTCCTGTGTTTCACCCTGGGCCGTAACTACACGTCCACAGTAAAATATCAAGATGGTGCCTTAGAGGGAAACATTTGTGTGACCTACATGTACTATCTCCTCAGCGTTAGCCTGTTTGACAACATCTATAACTTAGATGTTCTCGAGCGAGACATAATTCCGCAGGTTCTTCATACGTTGGTCCATATGGACATTTCCAAACTCTGTACCATTTGAGCCTCCCTCTAGAAGCCCGATTTTTCAGTGCATGAGTTCAACCCCTTCTGGTCGAGGTGTATCTGGATCATGGAACTAGAGGATTTGAGCACCAATTTTGGTTTTTTGTTGAATGCACCTGAGGATCCTATACGATGGGGGTTATGGTGAGAACATCAGAGAATTTTTGTGACATAAATTGTGAGGACGCAATTTTTTGAAGGGGTAATAATGTAACAACCCGAATTTTGGGGAATCTTATAATAATGATATTGTGCTTTCACTTTTTTTGAAGTCTTTTTAAACAAATAAAAATTTAAAGAAAAAACATAAGGATATTTATTAAATTAAAAACACTTTAGTGTTTACAATACACTTAGATTAAAAGAGTAAACAAACTAACCAAAAATACCTATGAAAAACCCTATAAGAACTATTGGATGACCCCCAATCACCACAATGAGGCCCAGTAAGTAAAGGAGATCCTTCATGTCAACTAAAGCAAAAAACATCACCACCATAATCATGAATATTGTGATGATCATTAGTGGGATTGGGAGCATCATCTTCTTCGGTTACCTTGAGTTTGAAACACCCTACCCCGCAATTTTTATAGGGGTCCTTTAGAAATTATGATTGTTATATATATATATGACCATTGGGTTTTTAAAGTTTATCTTTTTATTAAAACCTGGTTTCTATAACCTTATGGTATTTCAAGTATGTTAAAATGTTCAAATGATTTGAATTATATTTTCAAATATCATTTTTTTAAAATAAAAGATTACTCTTAGAAAGGAACCTAATTGATTTTACAAAATCCAAATGGTTTGAAAACCTAGTATTTTAACTCCTAAATGTTTTGAAAGTCATGTTTAAATAGTATCTTATAATCATATACCTTAAATAATAATTGAAAAATATTTTTTTTATATCTTAAAAACTATGTATTTTGAATTATAAAAAAAACTATTTATCTTTTAAATCAAATGGTAGAGTATGTTATAAATTTGATTTTAGATTTTAAAATTTATAAGTTCTCAAAACATATAGAAGTTTATAAAAATTCATTTTTTTAACTATTAGTATTGCATACTTATTTTCTAACATTTCAATTTTACTCAAATGATTTTTTTTATAAAAACATAGAGGGACCCGGCCGGCTGAGGGCAGCCCTGGGGGCCAAGCCCTTAAGGACGAGACCGAGTCCCAGTGACACCTGAGGTAGCGACCATCAGGGTCAAAGGCTCTCGAGTAGTGCACGCATGGTGCAACCCAGATTATGAGCATATTAGAGCTTCAGCCAAGTCGCACATGGCCATGTGTCTAAGGCCCATGGTTCGCAGTGTGTGAGGATGGGCCAAGGCCCGCCGGGGCCCATGTATAAGGCCCCGGTGTGCGTGTGTGTGTGTCATTGCCATGAGATCAGTGTGCTCTGGTTTTTAAGCTATGCCCCTTCTTTGTTTCATTTCTATGTGGGATGCCTAATTTTCAGTGATGCGCAATCTAGGTTATTCATCACATATCGTGTTTAATCCCGACCATCCACGTGATCAAAATCCATGAGGATGCCCACGTCTCACCGTAACCGTTTGATCCTCCCATGATCAAATCATGTCCATCGTTTCTTTTAAATCCCGCATCTCTCCATGACCATCCGATCATTCCAGGATCGAATCATAGCCTCTGATTTCCTTAAAACCACCCAACTCATCTCCTGCTCTCCCTCCAGCTGTTCGATCTTGCCTAGATCTAATCTTGGTCATCCGTTTTATCTTTGTGTCATCCTCTCCCCGTCATCTTCCCCATCGCGATCCGCTCCAGTGCACTGGTTAACTCGAGGACACCTCGATCACCTCCTTTTACACTACTACCCTTGACTCTTGCACACCCCACCTCCTAGGGTACTGTATCTTCATCTTCCCTACAATGTCCTACCTCTCAGGTTGAGTTTCAATAAGTGCACTGAAGACCCAACTTAAACCCCCTTCCACATGAAACCCCACAGCTTTCTTCTCCTCCTTCTCTCCCTTGAACTCTCAGCAAATCCAGCAATCTTTCCCCTGGTTCAAGCTACCTCCTAAAGCTAGGTAAGGGTGGCTTGTTTTCATGTTTTTACAAATCCCATCCTTACACCTAGGTATATATATATATATGGATCATGTTTACATATATATACATATCATGCAAACGCTTCGGTTTAAACAGAGGGTTTCAAGGGTGCTTGACTTCGTAACTAAAAATATAAGGGGATACCTCCACCTTTTTTTTATGTGAAACCCAATATACATACACCTTGTATAGTCGGTTATATGATATGTATATATATAAATATATATATTTTTGGTATAGGGATCGTTTCTCTTTTTTTTCAACTGTGTGTATAGATTTGGAATAGTATTTCCAAAATGATTTAAGGGTTTTGTTTCTTTTAAGTTTTTATTTTATAATCTGTATGATACTATATGTGTATATATAATTTTATATATATTTATATATGCACCTAAAAACTCTCCATGTTTCAGGGTTTCCAAAGAGGTTGTTTATGATTTTTTTGTACTCAAGTATTTATATAAGATTAGTTGAGAACAATTTTCTTTTAAACAAAACCATTATATATCTTGTATAAATATATTCTCAGGTGTATTTACATATATTTATAATCCCAATCCAAACTATTTTCTTAAGGGTTCCAAATAATCAGCAATATATACTGAGATTTATATACTTATAAAGTTTGTTTAGAATCTATTTTATATGTGAAAAAAATATTTCTATAAACTTTGTATTATTATGTGTATAATTATTTATACATTTATGTTTTCTAATACAATCATTTAAGATTTTTATGAATTTAATACTAACCCTTAAATAATACTCATGGTACAAATTAGGCTTCTAGTTTAAGTATAGTTACATTATAGTTTAAAATCTCAGTTTTCATAAATTTATGTAAATATGGTTTGGTATGTATATAATAACCCCTATATGGTTTGGTTCCTGAAAAATAATTGATTGAGGGTTAGCGGTTTCCAGATTTTAAGATAATTAGTGGACCATGATTAATTTATGATAAAACCCATATGTACACTTCATTTATATATCGTTATGTACATTTATTTTTTTAAGATTAATATTTGAAACCCTAATTTCAGGTAATGGTTGTTAACATTTTAATACATGTAGGATCTTAGTGTTTGACTGTGCTATTTTGTATATTTTTATCTAAGTGTACACTAATGGGCTTGATTAAAGTAATTTCAATATTATTAACCGCATTGAATGTCAATGGAATATACTCTGACTTGACCCAAATGTATTAGAAAATAAATTGATTTGTAAATCATGTTATGCTCGCATGAAATTTTTAACACATAATGAATTTTCTACAATGTTTATCGTAGGTTAATCACGTTTATGATTTAGCCTATTTGCATGTTTAGTGCCATATTTAGCATAATTTTTAATGACAAGTATCTATGTATTTAATTTCCATGAAGCAAGAATTTTAAGAGTATCACTTTATCATTTCATATAACAACCCCTTTTCATCTACCACTTGATGTGGTTTAGTAATTGTCCTTTTTACATAGGATGTTTACTAAACCATGCCTTCTTTTGATTAATTATTCTATGTTTGTAATGTTATTTTTCATGTCATGTGTTTGTAGACCAATTGTATAATGGTTTTCCTTGTCCATATTATTGATCATACTACATAGATATGACACATCATAATAATGAACTAAGAATCAAGTTACCCAAAGTGGTATGGGACACCTTGGGTAATATGAAAATGAATGAATTATTCAATGTGGTATGGGAAATCTTGAATATACAACCCCGTTTAAGTAAATTATGATCTTTGTAGATCATATGATAATAAATAAAAATTAAGGGTGTGCCCTAATAGCGCTCCAATCCATTGGGTAAAGACTTAATCTCTAGAGATGACCATTTTAACGATACCTTGGTGAATAACCTTGGTAATTTCTTTTTTAATGACACATTGGGGATGGACCTTGGTGATACAGAAATTATTGTCTAAGTTAAATGTTGAACCACATATTCAAGTTATGTTACAAGTTCTTTTCAAAATGATATGCCTCTTCTTTCACTTCTCTTGTCCTTATGTTTTTATCAAATTCATATTGATGTCATAAGTAAAGGATTAGGGCATGATTTGTGTTTATCACTCAGTAAGATAGTAACCAACTTATGAAATTGAAGTTGTTTCCATCACGTGAACCTCTAATTATTTATTACTCTTAACTAAATTATTTGTGCTTAAATAATCATATTTCATACTTTTTTATGATGACATTTATTACTCCATTGGAAAATGTCATAATTGATTCATGTATTCCTTGAAAATCTGGATTAAGTACTTTTATGTTATGTTACATGTATTACAGTTTTCCTTAAGAGAATTTTCTACGGATAGTTTTGAAGAATGCTTTCAAAAGTTACATTTGTTTATTTTAAAACCCCTTACTGGGAAATCTTATGCTCACCCTACGTTTTGATTTAAAAAATTTCAGGTAACATCTTTTATCAGATGAAACATCCCTAAAGTTTCTGGTTTTCCAAAGCCCGAACCGAACTCGATCCTCTGTATGGGATGTGATGTGTGTTTATCAATGCATGTTTTTATTTAAAAATGGCACATAATGTTCAGAAGGCACCAGCTCCTGGTTCTCTGGAGCCGGGTCATCACATTCCAACAATGATGAAATAAACAAACTATTAATCAGTTCCAAGGAAGTCAAGAATATCCAATATAATTTATCCAAATCAGCCATCTCTTATTACAAAATCTCTACCTCATTATCAAGACCATATTAAGGATTAAATTTCCTTCAACCATGTATTTTTACAAAAAGTGTATCTTACTATTAAGTCACTTTTCTTTGAACTATATAATCTCAAATCCATAATAAAATACTACTGCAGTACAATCCTTATTTATATCCATAATTCATATAACCAGTATAATTTTAATATAACACTCAAATGAAATAATTCTTTAATAACAACATAAGAACAGTAGTCATTCCTCTTTATCTGAGGTAGTATCATAACATTATTATTATCCAATAACATCATTTGCGGTATACTCTTATGACTATGACATTGATTCGCGTTGTGTCTCAACATCTTGCAGATGAAGCATTTTACATTTGAAAACATTTTCTTACTCTTCCAATCACTTACTTGGTTTCCACACTTATAACAAACTCATATTACCATTAATTATTTTCCAAGGTTTTTATTTCCACATTTATCACATATTGTAAAATCCTTCTTTCCCTTATTCCATTTACCCATCTTTCTCTCTACCATCCTTCTGGTCTCTTTCTTCCCTTCAAATCCATAGGACTCGGATAATTCTCTACTAATCTTATTAACACATGATATTATTTCTTCATGTTTTGAGAAAACGTGGGAGAATATTTCCCTTTTAAATGTTGGCTAAATACCATGAAAGATTTGATCCTTCTTACTCTTTGGATCATACGTATTGTTGTAGTTTTCATTCCTTCTACTGGTCGCCATTTCTAAACAATGTCATACACTAAGTTAGTTTATGAATTACAATGAATAATTTTAAACTTGTAAAATACCTAACATAAATTAAATAGTTTATGGATATAATCCATAATCATAAAAAAAAATTTCTTTGAAAAAAGTATTTACCCATAAACCATTCATAGTGGTTTTTAGAGAAAATGAGAATTATCCTAAGCATATCCCCCGGGAGTTTCATAACCAAGAGTGTAGTAAGGCCCATTGTCATGCACCAGTTCCCATTCGACTCTATCTCAAAGTGGTGTTTTCGTTTTTTACCCCTAGGTACATTTGTGCCAGAGCTGCCTCTACCTACTCGTATCTAGACAGTGATGTATTGCTTTGAAAACTCACAAAATCTCTACAGTACCAAAATTATAGGAAGTTCTTCTATAATAATCCTCAAATTCTATCTTAGGGTAATGTTCTCTAATCAGAGTTTATCTAAATATAGTTTCCAAGGTTATTTCTAAATTTCCTCTGATACCAACTGTAACGCCCCAACCCTAGAAGCCCAGAGTCGGTACATTATTATGTATCATTGGCATGATTATAAGGAATCCAGTATCAAAAGACTGATAGTTTAGCAGTCTTGGAAAATATATTACATACACGAACATTAAATTACACATTAGAAAATAAAACACAACATAAATGAATATTTGAGAACACAATTATTCCCTTTTAGCTTATCTCTCCATATCATTCATAATACACTTCTTGAAAATCCTGGGGAAAATGAAACATAAGAAAGGGGTGAGCTCAAACGCTCAGTAAGGGTAAGAAATAAAGCAGAAGGAAACATAAATATTAAGCATGATGAATAATTGAAAACACTTTTTTTACAAATAATAAACATGAACACTTTTATGGAAGGAATATGAGCTGAGTAAATTATTCCAAAATAAAACATAGTCATGAATATTCTACTAGTAGAATAACCACATTAACCATTAATATTATTTTCATAATGAGGGAATGTATAATTCAAAATTTTAATTTCTATGTCATGGAATCATTCCAGGGCCTAGGGGCTAACTGTAACTGGACCCCAACCTAGAGAGCCTCTATAATCAGACTCCAACCTGGAGAGCCTCTGTAACTGAACTCCATCCTGTAGATCCTTTGTAACCAGACTCCAACCCATAGAGCCTCTGTAACCATACTCCAACTCGGAGGATCTTCTATAACTGGACCCCAACCTGGAGGGCTTACTTTTTCTAGTCCCCAAACCGGAACATACTAGTCCAACACATTCATCTTAAGAGTAGGTTGAAATATAACATAAACATTCCTATTAAAACTAGCATATGAAATTTCAATACTTTAACTATAAACCATGAATGGTATAAAAATATAACATCCACAGTCAAACATATCACAAAACCTTAAATAAAATATAGAAAATTTGTATCATAATAAATCAACATCAAACAAGTGTAAAATTTATCAAAGGATGTTGGCATAGATGAAATCAAAACAATTTGATAGAAATATCTCTTTCTATTTTGAAATCATTTAAGAGTCACATAATTATAATGAAAACATTTATTTTGAAAATACTCTCATAAAATTTTAAGGGAAGATTCGATGATGTTATAATGGCATAGAATAATCGTACTCATCGTATAAGTTAAAAAACATTCTTACCTTAATTTTGTCGAAAAGTTCATAAAGTACCTTGTTTGGAAAATGCTGGAAAGATTCCTTTCAAAAACATATAAGGTCAAATAAAGGTATAAATTACATTAAATAATTTTCTATTAAATAGTAATCATGTTTTGAAATACATTTTTAATAAACAAATATGTGGATGATAAAGAGGTCCCAGTAGATACTCACGTATAAAACAACCTTGGATAATAAAGAGATTGTGAAATTAACCCTTACAACTTTGGTAACATATGAAAAATACACCCCATTAAATAAGTATCATACAATGAAGATGTAAAGACACATAAATTAAAGTTTATTAAACAAATAATACAATTATGGGTTGTATATACACCACACAAAAGGAAATAGTGGCAAGATAGCATGAATCTCATGGGAATAAGGAGTGAGATGAAAACCCCTTACCTAGAACTTTCCTTTAGTCGAGGGTACGTTTAACCTTATGAATAAAAACCATAGTATGTTACTAAATTATACTAGAACCATATTAATTTTTATGATATCATAAATGATTCATTTATTACTTTATACTACCCATTTAATAATAATTTCCATGTTAAATTAACATTTCGAGTAATAATTGCTTTCTTTATCGTACGTGTTTTAACTTGTTATTTTTTATTGTATCACTTAGATAATGATTTAAATACTTCTAGAATATAAAACATAGTTTATATATAATATATATTTAGAAAATAAATATGTATAATATACCTATATATAAAATTGAAAACACCGTTTATGGAGACGGTAGGTCGTACGTACGCATAAACGTTGTTTCCGTTTTCATATCGTATTAAACGGAACTAAGTGAATAAGATATATGTAAGTACATAAATATAAATATATACATATATATATATATATCTAGTATCATTATTATGTCATATATTACATACTTATTAATGATATATATTTTATAATCATCATTGAATGGTGAACGTGGAAATGAATCCCATCGCATCGTGGAGATGGTAATCCGTACGTACATACGAGTGGAAATGTCATTATATTGATGGTTAAATAGTATGTAATTGGATGGTATATCATATATAAATAATAATTAACATGTTATATTTATTATTTACATCATTTATACTCATTATTATACCCATCAAAATAATGAAGTGTTTGGATAACAAACTACACCACGATGTGGAGATGGTAAGCCGTACATACGTACTTATAGTGACATGTCATCAAAAAGATGGATAGAATAATTAATATGGTTGTAACATATTTATAATAACATCACAGTATATAGAAGATACTGTAGTTATTATTTTAGAATAGAAATAACAAAGAAAGGGGAAGTGGAAGAAGAAAGGAACTTGAAAGAGGTGATGAAATGCTTACCTCTTCTTTAGGTTCTTCCATTTGATTTGATCAAAATGTCTCATTGGGATGGATTTATGATCAATATAAGTAATCTAAGATCAATTTAGGGATGTTTTAAGGATATTTGGGCAGGGTTTGGCCAAGCCAAATGGCTTTGGGGAGTGATTTTGAGATAAGGGGAAGTTCCCTTTTATAAGAGGGGTGAGGGTCACTTTAGGAAATGTTTAAAGTATTAATTTTTTATACAGTAATATTCTATTTATAATGGTTCAAAATAAATTTATATAGATCCTTAGTTGGTCATGGGTCTAAATAATCTCAATCAATAGGTTTTAGAAAAGTTTAGGTTACCATTCTTACCTTATCTGTTAGATTTAACTCGTAGTTAAATAGTGTATCTTTTACCGTGTCTTCTTGAATTCTTACTCTATATGGTTAATAAAATTACTATAAACTTAAAATAGAACCACAAGTGGATCCTTAATAACATATATAAAATTATTTAAGACTTATTTCCAAACCGTACATTTTTTGGAATATTATATCAACCAATAATATAATATTTGTTTTAAAAACTCCTTAATGTCAATTTGTCACTATTTAATAATTTAGTTTTGTTAAAGTCTTAAAAACTTTATTAATTAAAAATAAATTAATTTAATCAATCATAAAATTTCATATTAACCAATAAAATTATTTTATGGCATAAAAACGTCCAGATTGTATTTATTTTGACATTTATAATACCATTTATTTGATTATTTCATTAATATGGAAAATACTACATCATCATTGTGTCATAAATAAATTTAATTATTCAATGTATTAAAATTATAAATAAAATACCATTATATAGGAAAACATTTTATATTTCTAATGAATATTTATATTCAAATATATAACATGTATAACCCTATGTAAAAATTGTTTTATTAAAAGATATATGCTTATGTCATTTTTGTATTTACTTTAACTTAATTAATATAAAGTGTCATTATCACTTAAAAGTTGCTCCATGGGGTCCTCAAATCGACCCAAAGATTCCCATGGTCAGAAATGTATCATCCAATAGGGTTAGAACATATTTTAGGGAAATTTAATATTATTATAACATTATGTTTTACCCTTATTTACCGAATTTACCCTTTAACCATGGTAAAAAAAATATTTTCCGAAGTAATTATTCAAAATTTATACAAATAAAAGTTACCTATTTACATAATTTGGACCTCCTAATTCAAAATATTGAATATATTTTTCTAAATTAAAATCACAAAAGGGTCATAAATTAATTTAAAATTAATTCCTCTTGTCAAAACAAAAAAGCGTGTTTTTAAAAAATAATAACTATCAAAAGATTGACACTTACTTATGTCCAGTTTAAATGTGAAATTACATCCAATGATCAAAATTGGATTAAATTGTAAAAATATAATCTATTTATACTTAAAAACCAGTCAATAGTATAATTTTTCACTATAAATTATTTTGATTAAAAAATTTGTTTTTAATTAAAATTTAGTATTTTTCACTATTCATCAAAAACTGAATTTTTTCAGAAAAATACCCAAAATTCACCCTAAGCTAATTTCGATATTCTGAACCCAAAAAATGAAGTTCATTTTGGAAGATAAAATTCATAAAATTTCAAAAATTGTGTATTACTATTCATAACGGCTAGTTTGATTGGTTGTGGTGTGTTAGAACTTAGTGTTGTGTGTAGTGCAAGTTATAGAATTACTTTGAAAAAAATAACATACTATGAAATCTGGTGGTGTTACAATATACCATAAAACCAAATATGGTTTTCAAGAAAAAAACTGTGTGTGGTATCATAATTGGGAGAAAATGAAATCTCAAAATGCTGATGATTCAAATGAGTGGACTGGATTGGAGAATTTGTTATATGACCAAATTCCATTTATTCTTCATCATGAAAAGAAAGGATTCTGAACCAATAAGACTTCTATATTATTACACATGATGATTCTATTAAAATTGATGATTTTATCAGGGTGAAATAATTGAATGATGTTGTCATGAATCCTATATATCGACATCGCGGTAAAATGAAAACGTAGTAATTTTTAATCCCATTTTTTCACGGGAAAAAAATGTATGTGATTTATAATACTTCCATCGATTACATTCCTACCTTCTTGAAGGACTGAATTCCAGATGATGCAGATATTCCCTCAAACTACTATATGGCATGGAAGTTTGTTGAGGAACTTAAACTTTCAAGAAACAAAATTCATGCTTTTCTAAAATATTTTAGTTTATTTTAGGAGGAAACTGCTGAAAAATGTTTATATAAAATGAGTAAAATCCCGCTAGAATCCAAAAGATGATGGAACACCATCCCATGTTCCACATAAAGTAATGTGGAGATTTACATTGATCCCTAGACTTCAGAATCCTTTTATGTCTGATGAAATATTAATAAAATGTGTTTTCATCATATCGAGAGAAAGAACACCAATGATGAGTGGGTTCACCTTGAAGATAGATTTTCATGGATAATATTTTATGCTTGATATCATGATTTTACATCTGACATGCATAATGTGAGGCAGGGTCTTTTAAGTGATGGTTTTAATCTAATTAAGTAGATGCTTACTTCGCACAACACATGACTTGTTTTTATACATATTTATAACCTTCCCCCATTGTTGTTTATAAAAAAACCTTTCACTTTCAGGAATATACTCATATCTGGACCTTCTGATCCAGGAAATGATATACAGGTATACATGAAACCTTTAATAAAAGAGTTGAATCTTATTTTCGATGTGGGTGTGCATACATATGATTCATGTTAGAAAGAAATATGTTAGATGTGTGTTGGGATTATTTGTATGATAAATGATTTTCCATCTTATGTAATGATTTTTGGATGGATCGCGAAGGGAAAACATTCATGTCTTGTTTGTATGAAGAATACATGATCCAGAAAACTGAAACATCATTGTAGTTTCAGTTTTAGGGGACATCGATGATTCATTCCAATGGACCATCCATATAGAAACAATCATTGAATATTTCAAAATACTATGGAGAACAATGATCCACCACAGTGTAATTATGGAACTGATGTTCTTAATGAATTGAAAGATTTTAGTATTTAATTCCGGAATGGTATGATAAAATATGGAAAGAGAAATAATGCTTCCATTGAAACCTGTAACAATTGGAAGAAAAGGATTATCTTCTTTGATTTTTCATATTGGTCAACCAATTTGTAAAGTCATTGCATAAAATTAATTCACAATGAAAAGACTATATATTAAATGTTTCTTTTTGATTATTATAATTGTTATGGTAAAGACAAAAGATTATTTATTATCTTGGTTTGACTTGGTGGATTGGTTCATTAGACCAGAATTTCATCTTGTGTGTATTAGTGAAAATGAATGGAATGTTCGTTGTGCTTATTATGTGATGACACCTACAGAAAAAAATGGAAGTACTAGAGACTATTAATATTCATAATGTCTATTTAATCAACATATCTAAATGGGTCAACATAATAGATTTGAAGCTAAAATCATTTAAGACTCATGATTATCACATCCTTCTACATGAGTTGATTCTAATATCAATCCATTATTTATTTCCAATAATGTAAGGGTTCATGTTATTTATTTGGGCCATTTTTTTACAGATCCTTCTTCTAATAACTTATCCAAGTCTTTCTTGAAAAAAATATTGTAAGATGCCCCATTAATTTTGTGTGAGTTAGAGAAAATATTTTCTCTGTTATTTTTCACATGCATTCTGCATATGACTATCCATATTCCAATTGAAATACTTCTCGAAGGACCGATTTATTTTGTTTGGATATATCTAACTGAAATAAATATGTAAACATAAAAATATTATGTTTGAAACAGGAATCATCTTGAAGGTTATATCATGAATGGTTACTTGGCTCAAGAATGAATGGATTTATACTATATGTATTTGTATGATCTTACTACAAGAATGAACATACCAATGATAAATGAAGAAGAACAGTATAAGAAAATTGAACCCAATTTTCCATCACTTCCTCAAAAAGAAGGAATTCATGGATCATATACATTGATGACATTAAGCCTTGAAGAGTGGGATATGGCACATCTCATAGTTTTATTCAACTTTGATTTTTTATATGACTACATCAGGTACATAAATTAGATATTTATATCTTAAATATCTATTAAACTACTCCTATTTTTATCTATAGGGAACATAAAGCAATGATAAATAGAAGGCATGGTTCTTTATCATTGATAAGAAGAGAGACTTTTCATAGAAAAGAGTTTTCTGCTTGGTTAAAATTAAAGGTAAAAATATTACTGTTCAAAATAATTAAATCAATATATAATTAATTTTAATATTCATTTATATTTCAGGTATTGAGTTTTTTTGCATACTCTGTCTCTGGGGAAATAAGAGCTTTGGCTTTTAGTCCTAAGACAGTGGTTCAGGACTTTAAATCAATTGTTATCAATTTGTACAAATTTATTATCATTGAAGGAAAAAAGAACATTAGAACACATCATGATGGTGTTATGGTTATTTCCACTACAGATTGTTATGCCAATTCATCAGATAGTATACTATGATTTAAAAATGTAAGTTATTATGGAGTTGTTGAAAAAATAATAATATTTTATTATTACTCTCATAGACGAGTCACGAAGATGAAATTCTAGTGGTTTGATTTGATGATGAGGCATGGCACATTTATTGATGATTGTGGATTTCAATTAATTGATATGACTCGCACTCTTGCTACCGATAGACCATATGTAATGACATCAATGGAGAAACAAGTTTTTTATCTCAAAGACAATCTTCGACCTGAATTTGGTGTCATTATTGAAGTAATTCCAAGACATATTTTTTATCATAGTGATTATGGAATTGACACCATCCCTACTACCATTGAAACCAATCCATTTATTACTTTTGATGACTCCAATAGCTCAATTGTCAGATTTTACTATGAACCTGAAGTTGTGGTGGTAAATATAAAGAATTATCCATACATGTTCTCAATTCTTTTGTTTTATCTCAACTTGGGTTGTTAAGGTTAGTACTATTCAAATTGAATTAATATTGATTACAAATATGTTGTATATGACATGACCTTAACATGATTTTTCAATGTTTATTGGTTGCAATTCTATTTGAATTGCATTTTTTTATTTGGAATTGAACTGTATTCAAACCTACAAAACCAAAATTTCAAACTTTGTGAACATTTCAATGCTTTATTAACCATGTATAAAATTATTATAACTCTATGAACTCACTTTAAAATTTCACTAGATAATGAATATGATGGTTTGTCTTCTTTTTCAAAACATTTATAGATACCTGCATCATCTTCCTAGGCTAAATAAATTAAATTTTTCCTTAATTTTGATATGTTCTTTACCCGTTATGAATTTCATAGATATATTATAAGTGTTCATATGTTTATATCATCATTTACAAGTATCTTAAGGGTTTAATCATTCATAATATATACCTTGATGAATTTTCTAGAGGCATAATTAAGTATGCTCTCTCTATTGGTTGTTGAGTGAAATAAATCAACGAAATCATTATTCCATGATTCTAATAGATTGGTGACACTTATTAAATAACCATCCTACTCAAAATTAAATTTCTTTATTATATATTTTATGATTTATTGAATTTATCATATATGCATTCAATCTCACCTAAAACAACAGATAGTTAAATTATCCATGAATCCCCCTATTCCCTCTCATATTGTTTTGGTTACACATTAGTTATCATTTTCTAATTACTTCTATATATGTTTTCAAATGTAGCAAATGCAACCCATTGAAGATAAGTGGCATAACAAGATGATGGAATACAATTGTCTCATTGTTGAGATTGGAGTTCTACCACTACTGCGTGTAGTGATTATTTTGTTTCAAATATAAATAATTAAAAAATATATAATGTCATGTGATGAATTTTTTTAAACATTTCTGCAGGATCCATCTATTAGGTGACAATTATTTGATGAATAGCCTAGTAGTGGTCCCAGTACTCAGGATGGTGGTAAGTGGGAGTGGTATGAGAGTTTGGCGATCTGGTCGGCATACCCGATTAGACCGTACCCCACCCACTAATATACCATCTATCCCACATTCTGATCTTGGTGTGTCGTTAGAGACACATGGGATATTTAGGCCTCCCATTTTTTCACCATCCATTACATATGAGTCTCTTCACCGGTCTTAACCATATCTGATGATGATTCCCACTCCCTATCCAACATTCACCTAGCCATCTATGCCATATTCTTTTACTTATACTTCCTTCTCTCTAAGCTTCCATATTCCATATTCTTCAATTCCTACTCCACCATTTTTTGTCCTTTAAAATCATGCACTGGGGCCCCCTCCACTTGTACATATTATTCCTTTAGTTTCGTCGAATCCAATAGTTCCCATTGATCATACTGTTGCAAGTATATTTATATAACCCTAAAAAAATTTATATCATTATTTATTTTCATTATAACATGTATTAATAAAATATTTGTTTTTATTTTATAATACATACATATACTGATAGGAGGAGGGGGTGGGGGCATACATGCATGCACGCAGTGTGGAACTGTCGTATGCAATTGATGGTGGACTACAATGAAGACACTCAAATTATTGAAAAAATGGGGCAGTAATGTCAGAGTTTTTTAGTGATTATTTCCAAATACTCTAACATCATTCCCGTCACCCACTCTCATGGAGAGAGTTTCAAATTAAGTAAAGGATAATTCTTGGGATCATATATGGGTAAAAAATCATTTATATTTAATGAAATATATTATTTTTTGTATTTATATGAATTAATATTTGGGTTTCATATTTAGTTTAATTTCCCTGATGGTGAGGTTCCCGGCCAGCACGTCTAAAGGATTTAGGTGAGCATTGGAGAGCCTATAAGCATGATTTATATATTTGATGGCATTCTTGTGTTGGAACAGAGTTAGAGGTGGTACCTATCGTGGATTATTTTCTGATATAACAGTATCGACATAGGATTACTCATTGGATGACTATCCATTTTAAGGTATTAATCACATTTGAGGTATTTAAATGAAAATGTCCATGTTTTTCAGTAATACTATATTTTCTATTATTGAATTTATTTAGGAATCATCTGGAAGAAATAAAAAAAATTGATGCTAAAAAATACATGCACACATTGGGATGTACTACGATGACAGGTCATGAGAGGAAGCAGTTATGATAGTTGTTTATAATTTTTCTTTACGACCTCCATTTTCTATTGTTTCCTCTATAATTTATTCGATCGCTAAAGTTTTCATATAATTTTATTTATGAAATTAATTATTGATAAACTATTTTTAATTATGTTTTTAAACATTCAATGTCAGTATAGACGAAATCATTGAATATTAAAGGATAGGTGCCTAAAGAAAAACTATTTTTCTCCAGTAGAAGGGAAAAATATAGAAGTGAGTTTAAAGAACTAACTCAGTTGAAGATTTTAAGTTTTACTTTGTCGATTTGAAATTTTAATATCTATTTTGTAACTTAATAATCTATTTATATTTTTAACAGACTTCTTTAGAGGCCTTTTATGCCTAGGAACCTTGCAATTTTGGGCCAAATGATCACTTACATAAGGTGTTGTGAGATTTGAACCCAGGAAGAGTATGATGTCAACCTGGGAAGATTATAGTCATGATGGGGTATTTTCCCTCTTCAGGTATGATTTGTAGTTCCACTGAGTTCCAGAAGGTTAAGGCATAGGCAAAACATGCTGTAAAAAGGGCCAAAGAGATAACAGAATTGTCTGATAGGGAAAAAACTACATTTATAAAACTGATTGAAGTTTTACATCCAACACTTCCTCTATAGTCCAGAACATCTTGTGATGATTATATTTCATTGATGTGTTTTATATATGGTGCACCAGGTGGTAGTTCTAATAGAGGTTGAGATAATTTTGTCCATGGCGATGACGATGGTGAGGAGGAGGCCGAGGCGGTGGAGGAGGGTGAGGAGGAGGTCATGGAAGAGGATGAGGCGGAGTAAGAGGGTGAGGATAAGGGCATTGAGGAGGGTGGAGATAATGATGGGGACAACGATTATGGCGGGGATGAAGATGATGATGGTGGTGGTGATAGTGATGGTGATGAGGAATATATTGATCCGTTACATTTTTCACTGATATTTTCATTTGACATTTGATGATTTCTTGTGAATAAATATATGTTTCATTTGCTAGGTCACATTATTTTTATTTATTTATCTATAGATAATAAAACATGGCATGATGATTTTATGTTACTGCATATATGTGACTGATTCACCCCTCCAATGGACACCCCCACCCCCTTGGATAGCCCCCCCCCCCCCAGACACCCCCAACCCCCCTAGACAGCCCCCCTAGACATCCCCTCTGGACACCCCCACCCCCTTGGACAACCCCCCTGGAAACCCCCACCCCCCATGGACACCCCCCACCACCCTAGACACCCCACTATAAGAACCCGACCTTATGACATTACTTAATATTTAATTTTAGAAAAGAACATACCTTATTACACATTGAGGATCTATTCAGTTTTAGAGTTTAAAGAATTATGATATCTCATATAAAGAATTAGTATATCTGGTATACATAACATACCACATTAAAACAATGAATATACTACTAAAAACTGTATCCATTTTTTTAAAAATATAAAAACATTAAAACTTAAAACATGATTTCTTTAACAATACTCCATATCAAACATCATGAATCACTTCTTTATCTTAACCATCCTTATATCCTATGAAATACATTTTAAAAACATGGGATTAGTATAAAACTCAAAACGGGGTATAAATAAAGAAATCGTTAGTCAAGTGATAACGTAAAAACCAATAAAACCCATAATCATAGAAAAAATATGCATAGAAACATCGTTTATATTCCTTGGGACATATTTACCATATCACACTTACAATCACCCTTACACGTGGAATAACCATTTGGTAAAATTACACCTCTCGAGTACCCAATGCATTGGAGAGCTATAATAGGGATCATCTGTCATATCTTAATCTATAATGGGATCAACCCAACATATCTTGAGATATAATGGGCTCAAACCAACATAAATAATTTCTAATGAACATATCTTGGTAATAAAGTATCTTGAAATCTGGATAAATCACTCCTTCCATACACATATAAAAAGAAAATCCCTTTGAAATTTATTAAAGATACTTTTAAATGGATTTTAAAAGGAATGGCCCTTAAAAATATAATCTTAGTGAGAATTAATAGAATGGAATGTACATGTTTATACACAATAAATTCACATAATACAACCAAATATAAAAAAATCCTCACACCAATAATATTAATACAACATAATGGACTAAGTAGAATGTTAATCCAAAGAATGGAAACTGGGTTAAGAATTCCCTTACCTCAGGTTATTCTTACTTAAATAGTGTTTAAACAACATTTATAAAGGTTAAAAGTGTGTTATTAATATATTAATGAAAAATATCAATGTTTATAACACCTTATATGATAATTTTACAACATCATTTGACACATTTATTAGTAATATTTTTCTATTTACATTGTTTCAGGTGTGTTCCTTACATGGTTTCCATGACCGGTTAATGATGGATATTCTTGTTGATTGGAATTGGAAGTCCAAAATTGTAATGGAATTGTATTTTAAATATTTCCAGAACCATAAATTATACCATTTATCTTTTTGAATTATGACATTATGATGATTCATAAGTTAAAACATTATTGATATTTTTTAGGTCATTTTAGCGATTCTTCGATCATTATGAACTCATTTTGTTTTATAAATTATTCAGATGTGTAAAAAATGATTCCATAACATTATATAATACATAATACATAAATTATAATATTTTTCAACCATAAAAATGGTTTCAAGACTAGTCTTTAAGGATGTAAAATAAATTTTAATCACTTTTCCCTTGATGTCGGTAAATCAACACATCACAGATTGTGTTTTAATTTCTTGAATAAGTGGAAGAGGAGAATAAATATAATGGTGAATATTCCTTAAAAATGATTAAATATAGAATATATAATATACTAGATCATTCTTTTTTTCTTGGATAAGGGGATATTATCAAATAATAAGAAAATAAAGTAACTCAAAAAAATAGTTGATAAATCCCTTATGAAAATTCAGTATCTGAACGGTGTCACTTAAAATTCATAAAATATTTCAATGGGAGAAAAGGTGTATCTCCTAATTATTATATAATATATATATTTATGGGGATATTTAATGACATATACCAACATAATACACTTTAAATTAAAAGATAATAACATAATAAGTGTGCTTGAAAAAGAGAGACATTTTGAAACGAAAATTATACAGCATAACGGCTAAGAAACATGGTTTTAGAAAACATTAAAAAGAGAGGGGATATAGGTCACCCATTTAGAAATGAATAATAAAGAAGTATAGAGATATAATAAAATGTAAATAATAACATGGAATGGAAACTGGAAAGTTATACCACATAAAAGAGAACTTGAATGGAAAAGAAGAAGTTGAGAATTCTCTTGCCTTGTAGAGTAACTCCTAAGACATGAAGGCTGGGACCTTGAGGGATTGAGGACAACTTGGGAGGACTAAAAGGGAGGTAAGTAGGCTAGATATTTTTTGAGGAGAAATTAGGAATTAATGTAATGAAGTAATGGTTTTTTATTTACTGAAAAATTTACAGAATATTTTATTAATTTCCAAGGGACACCTCATTAGTGGTATTTGAAAAACCATGGGTTTTCCCATGGTATTTGCCCAAGTTATTATTCACGTGGGATACATAAAATCTTATTTTACTATAAATAAGTTGAACTTAATTATTAAATCATTAATTATTTAATTAAACTTACAGAAAACTCATAACTGTATTTTTACTATTCACCGAAATTTCAACTGTTTCAGAAAAATCCCAAAAATTCACCCTAACCATTTTTCGATGTGTAGAATTCAAAAATGAGATCCATTTTTTGAAAATTAATTTCTATATATTATTAATTTAATTTTTAAATGAAATCATAATTTATTCAAAAATAATAGTTTTAAGTATATAACTCTTTTTTTAAAACCTCAAAAAATTAATCAACGTCTCATTATTGTATAACCTAATGAAATTAAAATAATAATACAATTTACTAATCATTAGGGTCATATTAATAATCATAATGGTAGGTTACTATTCATTAAAAAATTAAGTTGGTTCCATTAGTCTCCAAATAACTTATCAATCTTAATTTTAGATGACTGTTTTTTGAAATTCAAAACATAGAAGCTGAAAAATTATGTCTAAAGGATAGTTATAAATATATACTTGAAAACATTCATGCATTTAAATTTTATTTTTTTAAACCTTGGGTTGATACACCCACCCCCTTGTACATCCCCCCTTAACACCCCCACCCCCTCGACAGCCCCCCCCCCCACACCACACCCCCCCTGGACACCCCCCCCCCACCCCCTTGGACAACCCCCCCCCCCCCCCACGGACACCCCCCTTGGACAGCCCCCACCCCCTGGATAGCCCCCCCCCCTCCACCCCACCCACTTGGAAAATGAAATTTTTGATGTAATTTATCCATTTTCATATCAAATTACACCCCACCCACCTTGGACACCCCATCCCCTTGGATAACCCCCACCCCCGGGACAGCCTACCACCCCCTGGACACCTCCACCTCATGGACCCCCCCCCCCCACCCCCTGGACACCGCCACCCACTTGGACAGCCCCCACCCACCTGGACAGCCCCCAACCCCCTAGGACACCCCCACCCCCCTAGACACCCCCACCCACCTTGACACCCCCACCCCCTTGGACATCCCCCACCCACTGGACATCCCACCACCCACCCTAGACACACCCACCACTTGGATATCCCCCCACCCCCCACCCCCTCGGGACACACCCCACCCCCTTGGACTGCCCCCACCCCACTCCCTTGGATATCCCCCACCCCCAAGACACCCCCCCCACCCCACCCCACCCCCTTGGACAGGTTCCCACCCCCTGGACACCCCCACCCCCTTGAATAGCCACCCCCCACCCCCTGAAAAATGAAATTTTTGAAGTCATTTATCCATTTTCATATCTAATTACATGTGAAAAGTATTAGTCAATCTTCAATCACACTAATTTCATCTAAAATAACCCATTAATATGAGTTCAATTTTGAATTCCTATTATTTATTCCATATTCTGTATGCCATATTAGTCATATTTTGTATTCCATATTAGTTATATTTTATTTTGTATGCCATGTTAGTCGTTTATCCATATTTTGTATGCCATATTCTAAATTCAATTTTTTATTCCATATTATGTATGTGTTATACATAATTAAATTCTAAATTAAATACACTATACATAATTCAAAATTTTGTATGTAATTTAGAATTTTCTATGTAATTCATAATTCATTTTGTATGGGTTATACATTCATAATTTAGATTTCAGTACATAATTCATTCTGTATGTATTCAATTGGGAATTCAATTTTGAACTATGTATTTCATAGGTAATTGGGTTCTAAACTGAATTATTATTACAATAAAATTCTAAATTCTCTATTCAGTTCTGCATATACATGCTTTACAGGTGCATAGTGGATTGTAGTGGGGGAGGCAGGCTGGCCTGCTACTGCATTTGCAGTAAGGCTACACCAGCGGTTCTAAACCATTGGTATATGTTTGAAAAGTGACTTTATACCAACAATTTACATAAAACCATTGGTAAAACTATATACTAAAGGTTAGAAAACATTTTTTATAAATCATGTTATCATTCTTTACCAATAGTTTTATGTAAACAGTTGGTACCAGGTTATACCAATGATTTCATAACTATTTTAATAGATCTGAAATTCCTTAATTTACAACGGTTATCAATCATTGGTATAATGTTATACCAATGTTTAGTTGAAACTGTTGATATAAGTCATGTTTCCAGCAGTGCTTATTTTTTTATCAAAATTAATGGGAGGAATAAACTCAATTGGATAATGAATTTAGTGTTTGTTCACTACTACATGTATTCCCTTTAATAGTGAAAAAAATGGATTTTAATAGTGAAAAAAAGCATTGTTAGTCATTGTGATGATAAAGGGGGTCCCCTTTATCAGTACTACAAAAGCACTAATTAATTCCTATCTATATGAATTATGTTGTTAATATAAAAGCACACACAACAAAAACCAACAAAAACCTTTAATTTTAAACAATGCTAGATACATTTAATGTGACCCCGGGAATACAAAAATTTCCACCCTTGGTATATACAAAAAAACACTGGTATATACATTTCAAAAAAAAAGTTTTATATAATTACATATAAAATTATCCAAAAATTTTTTAAAAAAAATATTGTTTCATCTTTTGACGCCCGTGATCCCCTCTCAAAAATGTTCACCCATGGTATCAGTTGACAAAAAAAATCATCACAACTCGAGAAAAATATTCCGCCTATAAAAGAAAAGTAATATTATTTTAGTAATGCTATAAAGAAAGAAATTAAACAACAATATGAAATAATGCACTAATAAAATTACAATATTTAATAAAAAACACACATTCGAAGTTATACCAGTCACATCATGTGTTATATTGAGGTGGGGTTGGTTCCTACATAGTGCAAATGTGTTATGGATAATTTTCCTATCATATCAAAACAATACGAATGTGTTTTCTTAGTTTTGAGTATGTCACTTTTTCTTTTACTAAAATTAATTTCAATTTTATAAAATGTCACATTTGGAGTTATATCATTCACACCAAGCATCGGAATGAGGTGAATATGATTCCTGTATTTCAAAAATTATAGATGGATCATTTTACTAAAGTATTAAAACAATTCACATACATTTTCTTAGTTTTTAGTATTTCGGTTGTATTTTTTTACTAAAATGTCATTTCAAACTAGAAACACTCATTGTGAGTCATATCGGTCACATTGTTCATCAATTTAACATGATACTACTTCATACTCATCACAAATGACATGTAAATCATTTTCCTAAATTATAAATACAATTGGAGTGTGTTTTTTTGGTTTTTAGTGAGTGAAATGTATTGAACTAAAAAATCAATTTTAAACTAATAAAAGACAATTTTAGTCTTACTGGTAACATTGTGCATTAGATTCAAGTGTATTTGACTCTAACACATCCCAAATGAATCCAGGATAATTTTCCTAAAATATAAAAACAATCCAAATCCTTATTCTCAATTTTTAGTATGTCACTTATTATTTTACTTAAATTAATGTCAAATTTAAATAAAAACAGACACTTTGAGTTATACCAGACAAAACATGCATCGTATTGAAGTGTGTATGTTTCCAAAATGTACAAAATGAAATATAGATCATTATAAAAAAATATGAATGTTTTTTTTTTGGTTTTCAATATGTCACTATTCTTACTTAATTTAATGTCAATTTTTAATAAAAAGAGACACTTTGAGTTATACCAGCCACACCATGCGTTATATTGAGGTGAAGTTGATTCATACACATCAAAAATGAATTATAGATCATTTTCCTAAAGTATCAAAGCAATCTGAATGTTTTTTCTTGGTTTTCAGTATACCAGTTTTGTTTTTTTACTAAAATGTTAATTCCACCTAGAAACATTCATTCTAAGTCATACCAGTCACATCATGCATCAGTTTGACATGATAGTACTTCATAAACATCCCAAATTGTATTATGAGTAGTTTTCCTAAATTATCAGGACAATCGAATCAATGTTTTTTTAGTTTTTAGTGAGTGACACCTTTTGAACTAAAATGTTAATTTTAAATAGATAACAAAAACTTTTAGTCATAGTAGTCACCCCGTGCATCAGATTGAGGTTTGTTTGATTCCTACAGGTCAATTATGACACATGGGTCATTTTACTAAAGTATAAAAATAATCCAAATTTTTTTAATTAGTTTTCAGTATGTCACTTATTCTTTTTCTACTTAAATTAATGTCAATTTTAAATAAAAATGCAGACTTGGAGTTATACCATTCACATCAAGCATCATATTGATTTTTAGTTGACTTATATACATCAAAACTGACACCTGGATCATTTTCATAAATTATCAAAACAATAATAATGTGTTTTCTTGGTTTCCAGTACGTTACTTGTTGTTTTTACTTAAATTTATGTCAATTTTAAATAAAAAGAAACACTTTGAGTTATATCGGCCACACTATGCATTATATTGAGGTGCATCTAATTCCTACACATAAAAAATAACTTATATATCATTTTAATAGAGTATTAAAAAATATGAATATGTTTTCTGAGTTTCGAGTATGTTAGTTGTGTTTTTTTACTTAAATTCCATTTTAAACAAGAAACATGCATTATGAGTCATACTGGTTTCATCATGCATCATTTTTATTTGATAATACTTCATACACATCACAAATTACTTATGAATCATTTTCCTAAATTATCAAGACAATCAGAGTGTATTTTTTATGGTTTTCAATAAGTGGCGTGTTTTAAACTAAAATATAAATTTTAAACTGATAACAAACACTTTTAGTCATACCGATCACATTGTGCCTCGTATTGAGGTGTGTTTGATTCCTACATGTCAAAATAAATTCAAAGATCATTTTCCTAAAGTATCAAAAAAATTGGAATTCATTTTCTTTCTTTTTAGTATGTCACTTGTTCTTTTTGGCGAATTTAATGTCAATTTAATATAAAAATACACACTTAAAGCCAAACCAGTCACACCATTCATCAAATTTAGGTTTTATTTATTCTTAAACATAAAAAATGACTTATATATCATTTTCCTAAAGTATCAAAACTATCTTAATTTCTTTTATTAGTTTTGAGTATGTTATTAGTTATTATTACAAAAAGTATTGTCAATTTTAAATAAAAAGAGACACTTTGAGTGATATTAGTCACTTATTATTTTTCCTCAGTTTTGAGTAGGTAAGATGATGAAAAAAATTAATTAATTACATAATTAGTAGGAATTAAACTTTATACATTCATGACCCATTTCATTTTTTTCATTATCTATGTTGAAGCCTTAAAGTCCTATCTCTCACGAGCATGAGAATCATTGAAAAAATAGCCCCATCTCGAAAAAATGAATCCCCCAATATAAGATAACAATTATTATGAGAGTAATACTAAAAAATTTAATTAAACATAAATATGAAACAATCCACTACTTCTATGGAATACACATCATCATGCTATTTTTGTGCATTCTTCCATTAGGAATGTTGCCCATTTGTTTTTGAGCACATCTATATCATCTTATGAATATGAGTGTTTTTAGTAGTCATAGTAGTACTGGAAAAATATAAATACATAAAGGATTAATGAATATTTTAAATGAAATAGTAATTATATTAGAAAATACCTCTTCAGGGATTCTAGTTTTTTCATGGAATATGACCTCTCTCATAAATTTACAAACATAATAACCACAATAGTTTTTATTAGCTTGTTTGGACACTATAGAAACATTGAGGAGAATAATTAATTTGTTTTGATATGTTCTCGGATATTGAAATATTATTATATATACCCTGATACATTCCCAATTATAGAACTTTTCTTCTTTCTCGTGCTTATCCCCTGGCCTCATTTCTTGTTTTTCATGATATTGATGCTCCACCCTATCATAACAGAATCCTCATTAAAAGATTAAATAAATTATATAAATTTATTTTTAGTTCTAAAATGTTGGATTAGTGTTTTACTTATTGAAAAATTCCATCATGTTTGGATGGTTTTTTGGACATCCAAGCTTTGAATCCAAGAAATAAATCTTTGGAATATTCTAATGTACCACAATGAGCATCCAATGCTTCCTAAAAACAAAAAAAAATAATAAGTAATGAAATAAATGAAAATATATTTGATATGATTAAATTGTATAGTTCTACCCTGCATCATTGGTATTAAATAGAGTATGTCATCTAGAATTTTTCTTCCAAATGATTCGACCAGACTTGCCACTATTTCATTCTTTTTGTTGGTATCTATTTTTGGTTATTATAAAGAGGTGATGTGAGGACTAATGAGTCCAAAAATTCATGGGAAAACCCCTTTAATTTTTTTTCATATATATGCCTACCCAAAATATGAAATGTACTTAGTGATAATTAACACAGTATATCAAATTTTGGAAAATCAAATCATGAAAGCATACCTCATGTATATATTTAAAACTATGCCAACTAGCCAATCATAGTCGAGGATTTCAGTTACACTCAAAACACCAATGAATTCTTGATCTTACTCTCCATACATATTTTCTTCAAAATCAAATATGTGATTATGACCATCTTTTAACTTTACATCCACATGAACCATCAATGATAATAAATATGGATATATAATGAGGGGTAATGGTGATTTTAGTAGATCTTTTCAATCAGTTGGTCGATCCATTGGATGTTTTTATTTGGTCTTTCATTTCATCCCCATCCCTTTGTCCATATATAATAATATTCATCAATTCATACCTTTTTCCATTAATTTTTAACATTTTATCATGAAAAATAAATTGTAAATGAATACCTCCTTATTGGTATGACTTTTACAATATGTGAGAGTCATGAGATGAAAGTTTCTAATAGATTTCCCAACTATATGAATATCTTACCCATAAATTGGAATAGGTAGCTTAGTGTTGGGCTCCTGGGCTACACTAATCAACACTCTCACATTACCTGTTGGATGTGTTCTATTGTGTAGCATTTCATTTTGGATATTTGACATCGTAGATGTTCATACACAGCATGTAACGCCCCGACCCCAGCTGCCCAGAGTCGGTGCATTACTTCGTAACATTGGCATGATCACAAGAAAGATCAAATCTCGAAAGACCGATTGGTTTAGTAGCCTTGGAAACACTAGATATATTCATAAGTTTTACATTACATCATAAAATGAAAAACTACTACAACAACATAATGTCTCCATAATCCACACTACTATCCCCTCATAATATCCCTGCAGGTCATTCATAATTTACTTCTTCACATCCTGGGGAAAAATAAAACATAGAAAAGGGGTGAGCTCAAATGCCCAGTAAGGATAACAATATAGCGGAAACTTTCATAAATAAGAATAAACATTTAAGGCAATGCATTACTAAAACAAAAGCCTTTTAAAATTGAACTTCAACATGGTATGGCAAAAGTAAAATGAAATAATGCCATTTACTTATTCACATGGATATTCTACTAATCGAATAATCACATGCAAAAATCAATAACCACTTTCATAATGTTGGAATGCATAATGCCAGACTATCATAACCACATAGCCAAGGCCTCGTGCCAAGACTACAAATAAGATTTTGTCAAGGCCTTGTGCCAAGACACTAGTTTGTCTCATGAGACCTACCGATGCATCGAGGAGCTATAGCGGGCTCCACCCGTCACTTATTAAGTCCAATTCATTCCCATATGAAAAGGTTTAAACATAACATAAACATTCGTATTAAAACTAGCATACGAAATGTCAATAATTTCACCATAAACTATGAATGGTATAAAAATAGCACATCCACAGTCAAACATATCACAAAACCTTCAATACAATATAGAAGTTTTGTATCATAATAAATCAACTTCAAATAATCTTAAAATCCATCAAAGGATGTTGACATAGATGAAATCAAAATTCTTTTTAAAGAAGTATCTCCTTTTATTTTGAAATCATTTAAGATCCATATAAAATAAAACATTTTCTTTGAAAATATTCTTATAAGCTTGTATAGAAAACTTCGACGATTTTATAACGGCGGAAAATAACCGCACCCGCCGTATAAGTTAAAAAAAACATTCTTACCTCAATTCTGTCGAAAAGGTTAAAAAGCACCTTGTTTTGAAAACGACGGAAAGATTCCTTTATAAACCTCTTATAAAAAGTCAAACAAGGGTATAAATGACTTTAACCCATATTCTTGTAAATAGTAAAAATGTTTTGAAATACATTTTGAAGAAACATGGATGTGGATGATAACGAGATCCCAGTAGATTATTACGTATAAACAACCTCGGATAAAGAAGAGATTGTGAAATAACCCTTACCTTGTACTTTTCCTTGGTTGTGGTAGGTTAACCTCCTGTATAATGGTGAAATAATTGTTATTAAATTATACAAGAATCATATACATTAATATGATATCATATATGATCTTTTAATATTGATTTGATAATAATATCTTAGTATTATCGTTGTTTCGGGTGTTAACTTACTTGTTTTCTTTCATATGTTTTGTTACGTAAGACATGTTTGTAAAGGATAGGTTGTATATTATTAATATCCAGAATGATATCAAGTCCTTAAACATCATTTTTAAATCATAAAATGATAATTACGCTTTAATGGTTACGATGGAGAATGAATCTCATCGCGTTCGTGGAGACGGTAGTCCGTACGTACGCACGAGCGACAATATCATTCTTTTGATATTAAAATAATATATAAATGGATGGTATATCATATATACAGAATCATTAACATGTTATATTTATTATTTACATGAGTTACACATCATTAGTATACCCATCCAAATAATATTATATTGAATAACAATTACACCACGACGTGGAGACGGTAAGCCGTACGTACGCACGTATGGTGACATGTTATTCAAAGGGTGGATAGAATACTGAATATGGTTGTACCATACTTATAATAACATCACAGTATATCTGAGATACTGGAGTTATTATTTCAGAATGGTAAGAACAAAGGAAGAAGAAGTGGAAGAAGAAATGAACTTAGAAAAGGGTGGTGAAATCATTACCTCTTCTTCGGGTTCTTCCTTTTGATTTGATCAAAAGGGCTCCTTAGGTTGGCTTTCTGATCAAACTAAGACCTCTAGGTTGTAGTGAGGGATGTTGGGAGATTATTTGGGCAGATTTTGGCCGAACCAAAAGGCTTTGATGGTGTGAAGAAATGAGAAGGAGGAGTGCCCTTTTATAAGAGGGGTGAGGGGCACCTTTGGAAAAGCTAGAAATATTAATTTATAATAAATTCATATTCGGTTTCTAATGGCTCCAAAGTTGACTATTCAAAGGTTAAGGTGGGGATAGGTCGAAAACCACTCAACCAATAGAATTTAGACAGGTTTGGGTACTTATATTAACCTTATCTTTAAGTATTAACTCTATGTTAATTAGTTTCACTTTTACAATGTCTCTTTGTATTTTTATATAATATGGTTAATAAACTTACTATATACATCCAAGAGACCCCCAAGTGGTCCATTAATGATTAACCTATCATAATATAAGTCTCTTGGCCGAACCTTAGATTTTTAGGAATTTAATATCAATTAATAATATAATATTTGTTTTAAGAACTCTTTTATGTCAATTTTGGCACTATTCAATAGTTGATTTTTGTGAAACTCATAACAGATTGATTACTTCGAACAAAGTCCATTAAATCAATCCTAATATATCATATTAGCCTATAAAATTATTTTAATTCATTAAAAGTTTCATATTATATTTATTTGGGTATTTATAATATCAATTATTTTAATTTTTCACTATTATATTAATTACTGCATCATCATTGTGTCATAAATAAAATAACTTATTTAATGTCTAAAAATTATAAATAAAATATCATTATGTAGGAAATCTTTTTATCTTTCTAATGAATATTTATAAACGAAAATCCAACATGTATAACCCTATGTAAAAATTGTTGTTCTAAAAGATATATGCTTGTGTCATTTTTGTATTCATTTTGACTTAATTAAAATAAAGTGTCATTATCACTTACAAGTGGATCCATGGGGTCCCAAAATAGACCCAAAGATGCCCATGGTCGACCATGTATCAACCAATAGGGTTAAGACACGTTTTAGGGTAATTTAGTATTATTATAATATTATTTTTTTTAACCCTTATTTACCGGATTTACCCTTTAACCATGGTAAATAAAATATTTACCGCAGTAATTATTCAAAATGTGTAAAAATAAAAGTTACCTATTTACACAATTTGAACATCCTGATTCCAAATATGGAATCCATTTTCCTAAATTCAAAACACAAAAGTGGCAGAAATTAATTTAAAATTAATTCCCGCTGTCAAAACAAAAAGCGTGTTTTTAAGAGATAATAACTATCAAAAGATTGACACTTGTTTATGTTCGGTTTAATTGTAAAATTATGTCCAATGATAAACATTAAATTGAATGGTAAAAATATATTCTAAATATACTTTAAAACCACTCAAATTCATAATTTATCACTATTAATTATTTTGATTAAAAAAGTTGTTTTTAATTAAAATTTAGAAATTTTCACTATTCATCAAAATATGAAAGTTATCCGAAATGTACCAAAATTTCACCCTAGGATAATTTTGATATTCCGAATCCAAAAATGAAGTCCATTTTGAAATATAGAATATATATGATTTCAAAAAGTAGGTATTACTATTCACAACGGCTAGTTTAATTAGTTGTGGTGTGTGTTAGAACTCGAGGTTGCGTACAACACACGCTATCGCATTATTCGAAGGGAAACGTACCGTAGAAGCTTGGGGTGTTACATTCTCCCCTCCTTCAAATAATTGCGTCCTCGCAATTTCTAGGGTATTACTGCATAAAAAGACTCGGGTGGTTCTTCATCATAAGTTCCTCGGGTTCCCACGTTGCCTCTTCCATCTTATGATTCCTCCACAAAACTTTTACCAGACGCGTCGTCCGGTTTCTCAGCACTTGTTCTCTCGTATCAAGAATCCTGACGGGCTCTTCGCAATAAGACAGATCGGGTTCCAGTTCTAATTCCTCATAGGTGAGTACATGCGTTGGGTCAGGCATGTATTTTCTCAACAGAGATACGTGGAACACATCGTGAACTTTGGAGAGACTTGGCGGCATTGCCAATCGGTAAGCTACAGCCCCAATTCGTTCTAGAATTTCGAAAGGTCCGATGTACCTGGGACTCAATTTGCCTTTCTTACTAAAACGTATGACTCCCTTCCACGGAGATACCTTTAGGAAAACATGATCACCGACTTGAAATTCCAAATCCTTCCTTCGATTATCGGCATAGCTCTTCTGCCTACTTTGAGCTGCTTTGATGTGATTTTGGATTACCTTCACCTTTTCCACCGTTTCCTCCACCAGTTCTGGGCCTACAAGTTTTCTTTCACCAACGTCATCCCAACAGGTTGGTGTATGACATCTCTTTCCGTATAACGCTTCATATGGTGCCATTTGTATACTCGAATGGAAGCTATTGTTATAGGAAAATTCTACCAGAGGTAAATATTGATCCCACATACCCTGAAAATCAAGTGAGCAAGATCTCAACATGTCTTCTAAGGTCTGAATAGTCCGTTCTGATTGTCCGTCTGTCTGAGGGTGGTAAGCAGTGCTCAAATGAAGTTCAGTATCCAGGGATTTCTGAAGACTTTTCCAAAATCTTGAAGTAAAACGGGGATCACGATCAGAAACAATCGATAGGGGAACTCCATGAAGTCTCACGACTTCATTAATGTATAGTCTTGCTAGACGTTCCAGGGGTAGATCTTCTCTTATAGCAAGAAAATGTGCTGACTTGGTAAGACGATCAACAATAACCCATATTGCATCGTTCCTTCTAGGAGTCTTTGGTAGCCCCATGACAAAGTCCATCGTAATATTGTCCCATTTCCACTCCGGTATGGGAAGAGGTTGCATGACTCCTCCAGGCTGTTGCCTTCCAGCTTTCACTTGTTGACAAACCATACATCTTGATACAAAATCAGCAATCTCCCTCTTCATGTTGTCCCACCAAAAATGTTCCTTCAAATCTCTATACATTTTGGTGCTCCCAGGGTGTATAGAGAAATTGGAACTATGAGCATCATCCAGTAATTCCCTTTTCAGATCAGGTAAATCGGGAACACAAAGTCTCTTTCCAAATTTCAAAGTTCCATCTTTATACACAAAGTCTCTCAATCTCCCATCATTCACAGCTTTAATCTTCTTTTGGAATTCTTCATCATCAGTATGAGAACTCTTAATCCTTTCTAGTAAAGATGGTTTGGCAACCATTTGAAAAAGCATTGATGTTTCACCTTCCCTGGTTATTCCCATGTCCATCTTCACTAGCTCCATGAAAATTGGATCCCTTTCAATTCTCATATTGTTCAAAACTCCATGGTCTTTTCTACTCAAAGCATCTGCCACCTTGTTTGCCTTCCCCGGGTGGTAGTGTATCGTACAATCATAATCCTTGAGTAATTCAAGCCATCTCCTTTGCCTCATGTTGAGTTCTTTTTGTGAGAAAATATACTTCAAACTCTTGTGATCAGTATAAATCTCACATTTTTCACCATAGAGGTAGTGCCTCCATATTTTCAAAGCAAAGATCACTGCTGCTAACTCGAGATCATGAGTAGGATAGTTTTGTTCATGAATTTTCAACTGTCGTGATGCATAGGCAATAACTCTATCATTCTGCATAAGGACACATCCAAGTCCTTTCTTTGATGCATCACTATAAATAACGAACCCATCATTCCCCGATGGTAGAGTCAATATATGAGCATTGACTAATCTTCTCTTCAGTTCTTCGAAACATTCTTCACACTCTTTTGTCCAAACAAATTTAACCCCTTTACGTGTGAGCTTCGTTAATGGGTTAGCCAATCGGGCAAAATTCTGGACGAAACGTCGATAATAACCTGCCAAGCCAATAAAACTACGTACCTCAGTTATACTCGTAGGTGCTGGCCATTCTTGGATTGCCTTGGTCTTAGAAGGATCAACAGAGATTCCATCTTTAGAGACAATATGGCCAAGAAAAGAAATCTCCTGAAGCCAGAATTCACACTTGCTAAACTTTCCATATAATTCATGCCTCCTCAGAGTCTTCAAGATAATGCGCAAGTGATTTTCATGATCTTCGTAGGTTTTGGAGTATACCAAGATATCATCAATAAATACCACCACAAATTCATCGAGATACTCCTTGAAAACTCTATTCATCAGATCCATGAATACAGAGGGTGCATTAGTCAATCCAAACGGCATTACAGTAAACTCGTAATGCCCGTACCTGGTTCGAAATGCTGTCTTCGGAATGTCTTCCTTCTTTACACACAACTGATGGTATCCAGATCGAAGGTCAATCTTTGAAAAGTATTGAGCTCCATGTAGTTGGTCAAATAAATCATCAATACGAGGTAGGGGATACTTGTTCTTTATCGTTATAGCATTGATCTCCCTGTAATCGATACATAACCTCATAGATCCATCTTTCTTTTTAACAAAAAGAACAGGGGCTCCCCATGGAGAAACACTAGGGCGAATAAATCCCTTATTACTCAATTCCTCTAGTTGTTTCTTTAGTTCGAATAGCTCTACAGTGGCCATTCTATAAGGGGTCTTCGATATAGGCCTTGATCCAGGAATCAAATCAATAGAAAACTCAACTTCTCGTTCTGGAGGATGTCCAGGTAAATCTTCTGGAAATACATCTACAAATTCTTTCACAACAGGTACATCCTCTATTTGAACATTCCTTTCCTCACCGATAGTTACTTCATTCTCTTCCTCCCCAATAATTGAATTAAGTTGAGCTACTGGGGGTGGGTCTAAATAAGAATTAGGTGGTGATGATTCTGCTCTAAAAATAAGGTGCTCCTTATCATTATCATCATGAATCATAACCTCTTTCTTCTTACAATAAATCTTCGCATCATAGTCCGAAAGCCAGCCCATACCGAGGATTATATCAAACTCAATCATAGGTATGACGATGAAATCAGCAGATAAAGAAAATTTATGTGCTCTAATGGGGACTGATTCACAAAACTTTGTTGCAACGATACTTCCCTTAGGAGTTTTAACTGACAACTCCCTTATTAAATCAAATTGGAAATATCTAATTTTCTTAGCAAACTGGGAAGATATGAAACAATGCGATGATCCAGAATCAAATAATGCATTTGCTAAACTTGAGGAAACCATTAAATTACCTTCCACCACGTCTTTCGGAGTTTCTACCTCAGCAGTAGTGATAGCATAAGCCTGGCCTTGATCCCTTGGCCTTTTCTGAGGTAAGTTCTCCTGACGCTTAGGACATGCATTTGCATAATGCCCCATCTCCCTGCAATTGTAGCACTGAACATTGGTAGCTTCCTTCTTCCCCTTGCAATCATGAGCTTGGTGGCCTTTTTCACCACACTTGTAACAGACTCCCATTCCCTTCAGGCAAGCACCGGGGTGTTTCTTCCCGCACTTACCACAAGATGGATATTCAACCTTTCCCTTCTTCCCCTTATTTCCATTCCCAGATTGATCAGCAGGTCTCTTCTTCTCTTTCTTTGCTTTAAAGTCATAAGACTTAGAGAATTCCTTTTCGGTCTTGATAGCACATGAGACAATGTCTTCGTACGATGAAAAGGATTGTGAGACTAATGCTCGACGGAGAAATGGTTTTAACCCATCAAAGAAACGATCAATCTTACTTCTTGGGTTGCGAATATAATCACCAGCGTACCTCACTAACCTTGTAAAGTTAGCCTCATACTTTGTGACATTATCATCCTCCTTTTGTCTCAGACTCAGAAATTGCCTTTCCATATCTGCTCGATGGTCGCGAGGAAAGTATTTTTCTAAAAACAGATCTTTGAACTCCCTCCATTCCATGTTTGATACTTCATCATCTTCCTTCATGTTTTGAATCAATGACCACCATTGATCAGCATCTCCAGTGAGGCGGTAAACTTCCATGGTAACTTTTTCCCTTTCACTACTCCCCAAAGCCTGAAATATTTTCTCTAGGGAAAATATCCATTGCTCAGCTACTAAGGGATTTGTACTCCCATTGAACGTTGGTGGTTGTTGTCTCATGAATCGATCTAACATTGATCCTCCACGCTGCGGATCAGGGTGCTCCATACGGGTAAGGTTATTATTCATAACCTGAGTAAGTTGTCCCAGTACGGTGATTAGCTGATCAGCACCAGTTGCATCACCAGCCCCACTATAATTATCTTGAGCAGGAGGGCAATCCCTACATGGAGTGCGTGCATTGATACGGTTTCCATTTCTTCCACTAGGCGCCATTTCTAAACAATGGCATAAACTAGATCAGTTTATGAATCAAAATACATAATCCCATACTTATAAAACACTTAACATAAATTGAACTATTTATGGATATAATCCATAATCATAAAAATGTTTTTCTTTGAGGAAGTATATACTCATAAACCCTTCATAATGATTTGTAAAGATAATGAGAGTTATCCTAAGCATATCCCCCGGGAGTGTCGTAACCAAGAGTGCAGCAAGGCCCGTTGTCGTGCACCAGTTCCCGTTCGAGTCTAGCTCAAAGCGGTGTTTTCGGGTTTTACCCCTAGGTACATCTGTGCCAGAGCCGCCTCTACCTGCTCGTATCCAGACAGGGATGTATTGCTCGGAAAACTCACAAAATCTCTACAATACCAAAATTCTAGGAAGTTCTTCTATACTAATCCTCAAAGTTCATATTAGGTCTACGTGCTCTAATCAGAGTTTATCTAAATCTAGCTTCCAAGGTTTGTACTAAACCTCCCTCTGATACCAACTGTAACGCCCCGACCCCAGCTGCCCAGAGTCGGTGCATTACTTCGTAACATTGGCATGATCACAAGAAAGATCAAATCTCGAAAGACCGATTGGTTTAGTAGCCTTGGAAACACTAGATATATTCATAAGTTTTACATTACATCATAAAATGAAAAACTACTACAACAACATAATGTCTCCATAATCCACACTACTATCCCCTCATAATATCCCTGCACGTCATTCATAATTTACTTCTTCACATCCTGGGGAAAAATAAAACATAGAAAAGGGGTGAGCTCAAATGCCCAGTAAGGATAACAATATAGCGGAAACTTTCATAAATAAGAATAAACATTTAAGGCAATGCATTACTAAAACAAAAGCCTTTTAAAATTGAACTTCAACATGGTATGGAAAAAGTAAAATGAAATAATGCCATTTACTTATTCACATGGATATTCTACTAATCAAATAATCACATGCAAAAATCAATAACCACTTTCATAATGTTGGAATGCATAATGCCAGACTATCATAACCACATGGCCAAGGCCTCGTGCCAAGACTACAAATAAGATTTTGTCAAGGCCTTGTGCCAAGACACTAGTTTGTCTCATGAGACCTACCGATGCATCGAGGAGCTATAGCGGGCTCCACCCGTCACTTATTAAGTCCAATGCATTCCCATATGAAAAGGTTTAAACATAACATAAACATTCGTATTAAAACTAGCATACGAAATGTCAATAATTTCACCATAAACTATGAATGGTATAAAAATAGCACATCCATAGTCAAACATATCACAAAACATTCAATACAATATAGAAGTTTTGTATCATAATAAGTCAACTTCAAATAATCTTAAAATCCATCAAAGGATGTTGACATAGATGAAATCAAAATTCTTTTTAAAGAAGTATCTCCTTTTATTTTGAAATCATTTAAGATCCATATAAAATAAAACATTTTCTTTGAAAATATTCTTATAAGCTTGTATGGAAAACTTCGACGATTTTATAACGGCGGAAAATAACCGCACCCGCCGTATAAGTTAAAAAAAAACATTCTTACCTCAATTCTGTCGAAAAGGTTAAAAAGGACCTTGTTTTGAAAACGACGGAAAGATTCCTTTATAAACCTCTTATAAAAAGTCAAACAAGGGTATAAATGACTTTAACCCATATTCTTGTAAATAGTAAAAATGTTTTGAAATACATTTTGAAGAAACATGGATGTGGATGATAACGAGATCCCAGTATATTATTACGTATAAACAACCTCGGATAAAGAAGAGATTGTGAAATAACCCTTACCTTGTACTTTTCCTTGGTTGTGGTAGGTTAACCTCCTGTATAATGGTGAAATAATTGTTATTAAATTATACAAGAATCATATACATTAATATGATATCATATATGATCTTTTAATATTGATTTGATAATAATATCTTAGTATTATCGTTGTTTCGGGTGTTAACTTACTTGTTTTCTTTCATATGTTTTGTTACGTAAGACATGTTTGTAAAGGATAGGTTGTATATTATTAATATCCAGAATGATATCAAGTCCTTAAACATCATTTTTAAATCATAAAATGATAATTACGCTTTAATGGTTACGATGGAGAATGAATCTCATCGCGTTCGTGGAGACGGTAGTCCGTACGTACGCACGAGCGACAATATCATTCTTTTGATATTAAAATAATATATAAATGGATGGTATATCATATATACAGAATCATTAACATGTTATATTTATTATTTACATGAGTTACACATCATTATTATACCCATCCAAATAATATTATATTGAATAACAATTACACCACGACGTGGAGACGGTAAGCCGTACGTACGCACGTATGGTGACATGTTATTCAAAGGGTGGATAAAATACTGAATATGGTTGTACCATACTTATAATAACATCACAGTATATCTGAGATACTGGAGTTATTATTTCAGAATGGTAAGAACAAAGGAAGAAGAAGTGGAAGAAGAAATGAACTTAGAAAAGGGTGGTGAAATCATTACCTCTTCTTCGGGTTCTTCCTTTTGATTTGATCAAAAGGGCTCCTTAGGTTGGCTTTCTGATCAAAATAAGACCTCTAGGTTGTAGTGAGGGATGTTGGGAGATTATTTGGGCAGAGTTTGGCCGAACCAAAAGGCTTTGAAGGTGTGAAGAAATGAGAAGGAGGAGTGCCCTTTTATAAGAGGGGTGAGGGGCACCTTTGGAAAAGCTAGAAATATTAATTTATAATAAATTCATATTCGGTTTCTAATGGCTCCAAAGTTGACTATTCAAAGGTTAAGGTGGGGATAGGTCGAAAACCACTCAACAAATAGAATTTAGACAGGTTTGGGTACTTATATTAACCTTATCTTTAAGTATTAACTCTAAGTTAATTAGTTTCACTTTTACAATGTCTCTTTGTATTTTTATATAATATGGTTACTAAACTTACTATATACATCCAAGCGACCCCCAAGTGGTCCATTAATGATTAACCTATCATAATATAAGTCTCTTGGCCGAACCTTAGATTTTTAGGAATTTAATATCAATTAATAATATAATATTTGTTTTAAGAACTCTTTTATGTCAATTTTGACACTATTCAATAGTTGATTTTTGTGAAACTCATAACAGATTGATTACTTCGAAAAAAGTCCATTAAATCAATCCTAATATATCATATTAGCCTATAAAATTAGTTTAATTCATTAAAAGTTTCATATTATATTTATTTGGGTATTTATAATATCAATTATTTTAATTTTTCACTATTATATTAATTACTGCATCATCATTGTGTCATAAATAAAATAACTTATTTAATGTCTAAAAATTATAACTAAAATATGATTATGTAGGAAATCTTTTTATCTTTCTAATTAATATTTATAAACGAAAATCCAACATGTATAACCCTATGTAAAAATTGTTGTTCTAAAAGATATATGCTTGTGTCATTTTTGTATTCATTTTGACTTAATTAAAATAAAGTGTCATTATCACTTACAAGTGGATCCATGGGGTCCCAAAATAGACCCAAAGATGCCCATGGTCGACCATGTATCAACCAATAGGGTTAAGACACGTTTTAGGGTAATTTAGTATTATTATAATATTATTTTTTTTAACCCTTATTTACCGGATTTACCCTTTAACCATGGTAAATAAAATATTTACCGCAGTAATTATTCAAAATGTGTAAAAATAAAAGTTACCTATTTACACAATTTGAACATCCTTATTCCAAATATGGAATCCATTTTCCTAAATTCAAAACACAGAAGTGGCAGAAATTAATTGAAAATTAATTCTCGCTGTCAAAACAAAAAGCGTGTTTTTAAGAGATAATAACTATCAAAAGATTGACACTTGTTTATGTTCGGTTTAATTGTAAAATTATGTCCAATGATAAACATTAAATTGAATGGTAAAAATATATTCTAAATATACTTTAAAACCACTCAAATTCATAATTTATCACTATTAATTATTTTGA
This sequence comes from Viscum album, assembly GCA_963277665.1. Classification (NCBI taxonomy): domain Eukaryota; kingdom Viridiplantae; phylum Streptophyta; class Magnoliopsida; order Santalales; family Viscaceae; genus Viscum; species Viscum album. The sequence continues at coordinate 1,786,053,069 of OY728151.1, read as the reverse complement.
TTAAAAAATTTGTTTTTAATTAAAATTTAGAAATTTTCACTATTCATCAAAATATGAAAGTTATCCGAAATGTACCAAAATTTCACCCTAGGATAATTTTGATATTCCGAATCCAAAAATGAAGTCCATTTTGAAATATAGAATATATATGATTTCAAAAAGTAGGTATTACTATTCACAACGGCTAGTTTAATTAGTTGTGGTGTGTGTTAGAACTCGAGGTTGCGTACAACACACGCTATCGCATTATTCGAAGGGAAACGTACCGTAGAAGCTTGGGGTGTTACACAGCAATGGGTGGGTGTTGATAGATACAAATCACATTCATTATCAACCTAAAGAATATCATTAAATGAAATTTTTTAGTGCATTTCTGATTTAAATTTCATTGAAACATTTATTAGAACATTGATTACCATAGATAAGACGTCTCTTTTAGGGGAATGGGTCACCTCAAAGCTGGTGTGGGTGTGGAGGGATCTTCATGCGGTGTTTGTTCCTGAGTTGTTTCTTCTCTTTGCCTCCCCCCATAAAAGTTTTCATAATCTTTATCTTCTATTGGAATTGTTCTTCAAGGGTATCTATTATTTCTCTAATTTATTTCATTAATTCACTTTGATCCTCCTCCTATTTTTTCTCAAAATATGTTCAGGGTGTCACCCCAAAACCCACACCTCTAACATGACCATATTGTTTTGGTCGCTTCAAGGCTACCGATAGTATGTGTTAATTTGGTATAGGTGATGATAATTATTGTGACTAATTTAGATAGAAAATATATTAATATAAGTGATCATTTTTATATAATATCTATTTAAAGAAAAAAAAATTATTATGTAATAGTTACACATATTTCCCACACTTTTTGTGTGTTTTCATCTATTATTATCCTGTCATTATTTACATGTGCCTCCATTCATAGCACATGTCATGGGATAGGAGTGGATTTGGATTTGGAGTCATCAATATATATCTAAACAGAGGAATATAATTATGGTGATCTTTCAGGTCACATAAAATTATTATGGTAGATTTAAAATATATACCAATTTTTTTCAAGTAAAGCATACCCCATCCTTTCTTTACAGTAGTGGTACACTAGTTTTACTACTTGATCATTATTTCTAGTACTCAGTATCTATTTCATAAATAAAAAATTATCCTTAAAATTGATGATTACACATATCATCAAACAACGTATTACCAGCCAAAATATTCCTAAAAAGACACCTTCACAGGACAGCTAGTAAATTCATCCCACACTTCATGGATAATTACTTTTTCATAGATAAATGGGGTGGGGTTTTATATTCCCTTTAGAATTTTTAAAATGAATTCTATTTAGAATTGTTTTAAATCCTCTTGATTCCTTCAATAAATCCTTAATAAATATTTCTTCTGGGATTCATATACTATAAATACAATCTTCAATTGATGATGAAGAGTAATTCAATGTTTCATTATTTTGATTTTTAATAAAATAAAGAAATGATATCATAATGTTACCATAATCGTTTCCGACATTAGTATTTTAATCATGAGAACAACATGGTGCCATGAATATACATCAATCAGTATGCATTGTAAAGTGATTATTCCAATGTTACTACTAAACATGGCCTTATTGGGGTTAACATGTTGGCCACACGCATTATATATGACCTTGTATTGGATGCCTTTGACTTTCTACTTAATGATTTTTTGTAACACCGTCAAACAATAGTGCTCTTGTTTTTCATGACTCTTTGGTCCTTCATCACCTAAAATTTCCTCAGATTCAACATCATCAATTTGTTACTCTAATGATATTGCATCGCTATGTGCAGATGGTCATTGTACCTCTGCACTGGGAGCAACAACTTGTCAAGAAACCTTTTGTTCCTCAGGAATTGGAGCACCAGCATGTGGAGAAGGTCTTTGTTCCTCTACACTATGAGTTGGAGCAGGTTGAGAGACATGTTATGACTTTGGATTTGAAGCACCAGAACGTGTTGAAGGTAATTGTTCCTCTACACTAAGATTTGCAGCAGGTTGAAAGACCTATTGTTCCTTGGGATAGGGAGCACCAGCACATATGAAATTCATTATCTATATAATTTGTTTAACATTTAATTTAGAGTTCATAAATTCAGCATCAAATGGATAATAACATAAGGTAACATGATGTATATTATAAAAAAATATATTACCTGATTATTGAACTCTTTTTTTCAGGTTGATGGGATTTGACCCCACTATTTAATATCCAAATCCCTTCATTGTGGTCTCCTCTGACATACAAAACACCATATACATTGAGATCACTATGAAATTATCATGATTCTTCAATGCATGGGTCATCCTTAGTTTAATTTTCATCTGACCCTTTAGTGGTTTTGGTTGATAACAGAACAATTGACCACTTTCAGTTTGTCGGATCTAGAACATAAAGTACTTTTACTATCTATGATTCCATTATAAAGGGTTTGTCTTTATACCCTTCCTTATTGAAATAAACTTTCATGAATCCCAATTCATCTATTTTAATAGAAATAATTTTATCATCCCACTTTCATTGAAAATCACCCCTTGGAATTTTGTATAATCCAACTTTGATATTTTTTTAATGATGAAAAATTATAACATATTCACGTAAATTAGATTGCATTCTTTAATACCAAAAACATGCATCGCTTCAACCACAAGTGTAAATAGACTACTTTTTATGGTACTATCTTCATCATGCTAATTTTTATATAATGTATAACCATTAATTACATAACCATTTTAAGATAATACATACACAATTGGTCCTTTAGCTGTCCATTGTAGTAATTCTGAAATTGAATTTGTATTTTCATATGACTCCTTAAAAATTGGTTCCAAAACCATCCTATAAACTGTTTATTATGTATATTTGATATCCATATTTCATCCCTTTATGGATTTAAATGACTAAAGATTTTATTGTGGGTTTCAACATTTTGGTAAACCTCCAAATTGTTATACATAATTTAAAGGTGGACTTGCTCCCGATCTGTAATATTTATTCTTAAAAATATCTTCCAGAAATACCTTCACCCGCAAGCCACCCAGTGTGACGAGATTTTGGTAAACCAATGATTTACACACAAGAAAGGTATTCGGTATTGAATTCAATGGATTCCTCAAAAATATATTTATCTACAATACAACACTTTGGACAACATTGATTTTTGACATTCCCTTTCAAAATGATCATATTTTGTTTGATGGAGTACATCCATCTATAGTATACATGACCACATAGTTGAATCTCTCTCACTAAAGGAACCATCAAATGAACAATTATATCAATGAATGTTGGCAGGAACAATTTCTCAAATTCACGTAATATGATGCCAATTTATCTTTCAACAGTCATCAATTTAATAGGGTCTATAACATTGCTTCATACAGATTTGTATATGAAATAGAGCTTGGTTAATGTATGATGTCTATTCATGGGAAAATGAAATGTAAAGATATAAGAATTAGATCTTACATCAAAACATAGAATTCATGTGATCTCAAACCCTTTAACATTAAATCCTTAATTGACCCAGTGTTCTTGATATTCAATGAATGCCCCTATAGAAGAATTATATCATTCAAGAAGTTGAAAATTTGATATCTCTATTTCTTGGAAAGAGTGTAAGTAGCTAGAGGAAGAAAGTTTTTTTTCACCCTTCACTAGTACTAGCTCTTCTCATATTATCATGTCAACCATGTCTAACCTATCCTTAATTCCATCATTTTTTTTCAAGTACATTTTTCAATGTTCCAATGACACTATAACATACATTTTTTCAACATGCATAACATCGATAAAATTCCCGACGTACTGAAAATTCTAGTGTGGTAATTCAAAAAAATGATCTCTTTTTCCAATCAGAATTTGTAAGCTATTTCAAAAATGGTTTACCAAAACTAGTGTCTACATGTTTTAATTTATCAAACAATTGATCACCTGTTAGTGGATATAGTGTTGTATGTTCTTCTAAACTTCCATCGAATGATGTCATCTTAGATCGATACTTATGCCATTGGGGTAGAAATCTGTGATGTCTTAGAAACATGATTTTTAATGATTATTTCAACCAAATCGACAGTGTAACATGTTTTCAAATGGGACACCCTTTTGTTCCTTTAATTCTATATCCTAAAAAAATTTCCATAAGCAATAAAGTAATTTATTATCCCATACAACATAGCTCTCAATGTGAAATCCTCATTTCAGTAAGCATCAAACTAAATAACACATGAATATCACAATGATTTAAAATACTTGATCAAGGGATTAAAATAAACATCAACATCATTAATCCATTGTTTTGGTCCTAATATAAGCATATATAACCTGATGTATTTTAGTTTTATGCATAACCATGGTGGTAAGTTATCATTTACCAACATTTCCAGCCATGTACTATGAGTTATGCTTTAAAAACAAAATGGATTCACTCCATTTATAGATAACACAAGTTGAATGTTTCTCATATCATTTCCAAGTTCAGTATACTAATGATCAATTCTCTTCCCTTGAGGGGAGTCTTTTGGGTGACGTATTTTCCCATCTTTACTTCTTGTATCTGTGTGTCGTGTTAATTTCCCTACAGTATCCTCACTTCCATATAGGCACCTAAACCTTGGAATGATTGGAAAGTACCATACAAATTTTTTAGGAATAGATTCATCTTTCTTTTATTGAGAAGCTCCGCACTTTGGGAATTCTATAAGTGATTTCTGGTTCTTGAGAAACAATTTACAATCATTCAGAAATGCGTGTATTCTTTTTGAGATCATACCCATCCAGTATAACATTCATTTGGAATTATATATTTGGATTAGGAGCTCATTATATTTTGGGATCATTTCATTCAAGAGAGAAATTTGTTTCATAAAACTGGCATCACTCCATCCATTTACAAATTTCAAATTATACATCTTTAGTATGGCTGAAGATGCTATATATTTAGTGAAACAAGCATACAATGGCATCTTTGCACAAATATTTAGCTTCTAAAAAAAATTTGGGCAATCACAAAGTTTATCTATAACTGTCCTTGTCATTTCCTCAATACAATCTTCCTAATTATTTACATCTATAATATCATCCTCGATATGGTCTTCTTCATTTTTAACACTTTTAATCATACCATATGATCTTTAAAATGCAGTGTTATCCCAACCACTAGCTACATTCACTTTCCCCCCATGTTTATTCCAACATTTATAACTCTAATATATTTTATGATAGCAAAAGTGTTCATCCAACTCCTCCAAAAAAAATTTATTGAATAACAATAGTGTAAACATGAAAAAAGGGTTTGATAAGGGTCATATGCCTGATATTTTTAAAACTTGATGAACTCTTTCACTCCATCTTTATACTCTTTTTCCAGACAATCGAAATCTATCCATTATTTATTCTTATCCATCCTATTTGATTTAGGGATACTAATATTTAACAAATTAAATACACAAAACATTGATATAAAAATTAACCAAGGATAGAAAAAATTATATAATTTAAGTATTTTTTAATATTTATCACCAATATCCACTTTCTAAAACCATGGTCCTTCATTTGGGATCTTCTAGATAAATTAATATTTATCTCTTCCATCCATTCATTTATTGGTTCAAATAATATAATTACATCCTCCTAAATAAGAAAAATGGAAAAAATCCCATCACAATACATTTTCATATAGTAGTGATTATTTACATTACACTTCATGAACATTAATTATGCCATGAAAGCATTGAAATTCTAGTTACACTATCATGGTGCTTACTTAAGCCCACAAAAACTCCATTTGAGACTGGAACCAAACCTTCTATTATATTTATCATGAAACCTTCCAATTGATCTATGTAGATCTCTTACTCTAAATCCCCATGATGGAATATAATAATGACATTAATTTGTTCTAGAAATAAACCATCAATGGAAACCAAGTTGAGAACCATCTAAATTATTATATTCTTTACAGTTGGAGAGAAAATCTAACTAAAATCTAATCCTTCTAATTATTTAAATACATTTATAACTAGAGACATATTTCACTATTTCCTATGATCCACTATTTCACTTAAATGATAAGTCCAATTGTTCTATAGATCCCACTTTCCTTGTTCCAATTCTATTATCTGAAATGTATCAAAATAATAGATGGAATTAAATTATTATTTCATTTTGTACTCACACTACAATGAGGAAAATATTCCCCCTATATTGAATCCTAAAAAATAGAAATTACACATAACTTACCCACACATTACCCATTAGGTACACTTTTATATACTATGAAGACCATGTAATTTGGTGAACTAAATAGTGTGTGAGCTAACTAGTGTAGTATATATCTGGACCTATTTGTTCATTCATAGGGTTCTCAGGTATCCAAACAAGTGGAAGTGGGAAACAACAAGTCAATGATCCTCACATGAATAAATATAATATAATTATTAAATCACATGTCAAATATAACACCCTCACAAGAAATAGACAATTTTTACATCTAGTAATAAGCATCAGGTATTCCATATTAATAATTAATTGCATCCCTCTAAGGGAAAGGGCCTAAATAGAAATATCAAACAAGGGTCTCCCTAATTTAAACCATGGAGGTGATGTTCGATGAAAAGTAGGTTTAGGAGTTGAAATGGTTTTAAAAATTAATTCATCTTTTTTAGTATTGAGGTTATAATGGATATCCTATGGGTTGGATAGAGTTAGTGACATGCCCTTTACATGGGTTTATTGTTAATCTTCTTTTCTTACCTATATAATGTATTGGTTTTCTATATTATATAAAAATATAAACATAAAATATTATGAAAAAACTATATTTCAGAATACCTTTGAAAAACTATTTATAAAATCACATTGTAAATCCCATTAAAAAAACCAACCATTTACACATATTCCTCATTAAAATAACACACCCTTTTTAAAATAAACCAATCAATTCCAAGAACTCTTTCACAAAACCCCAATTACATTTTTAAAAGCATTCAAGGAAACTTCATGACCCAACAGTATTAATCATTTAAAATTAATGACATCACTCTATATTTTACAAAATTTAACATAAAAATTCACACATCCCTTGTAAAAATGAAATCAGCATTAAATATGCTTTCAAAACATTCACATACCTTTATGAAATCCAATAGGGTGAGTTGAAAAATAGTTGGCATGAAACCTAAGTCCATGCCACGTGTTTAAATCATTTTAGATCTATTTAAAACCAAAAAAGCATATACTGAACACATATAATTTATTAGGAAACATATCAAAACACTTGAATCATTTTAAAAGAGGCACTTAAGTATGTTCATAAACACATAAATCCCAAGAGAGACACTTTATAAAAGATACATGAATCACAAGTACCCAACATTTTATAAAATATAAAGCTATAAGAAAAAACAAAATAATTCTATTTTTAGGGAAAATAAAAAAAATCAAATAGTAATATCAAATAACACATAAAACATATGGAATTATTATTGGTGGGTCTTTCCATTGGACTATTATTCTTAGAGATCACTAAGTGTGAAATTTTTGAGAAGATATATCAATTTCATAGGAGTCTCCATCATCTGATATTCAACCTCCATCTATGTCATGTAAGATTGATGTATCTAAACTATATGACATATTGATTTAAGAATATCTTTATGGAATATCTATGTTCTCATTATAGTGGGAAACTGTTTTAACTTATTAATGTGAATGATATTCCAAGGAAATTAAAAAACTATTGTTTGAAAAAAAACACTATGTGATATAAATTTATATATATATATATATATCGGAATTCCATATCAATGTAGAGGTCATCAAGATGACATAGTGCAATCCTGGATTCTTGAAATACAATTATATTGGGTATCAATTTTTTTTGTAATTATGCATTGATCGAGTGATTATAAATCATGGATTATAGGAAAAATATTTAGTTTTCTTATTATTATTTCATTTATTGAGGATTTATGGGTGATATTTTGTAATAGATTCATGAATGCTATTGTGTTTGGTGATTCGGCTAACATTGCAATTTGTCTAAAACCATTTACTTGTTGGGTGCATGGTCCCAAACCCTCCTCATCCCCACATGGTTTCCCATTTAACCCCACATAGTCTATCCTCAATCATGTGGAAACCATGAAACACAACCATTATTAGTTAAAAAATAATTTAAAACCGCCTGAGAATCAAAGATTCACATGGTTCCTCCTAAAAAATCCACATCAAACCATTTCCCCATTATAGAAAATTTCAAAATTATTGAAACTAAACCTGAAGCCTATAATCCTTATCTGAACCCGTGATCTACCTCTTGGCCCCCATTCCTTATCTCAAAACAACAATTTAACAAATTCTAAATCTTGTATTGTCATTTTGAGTCTCAATTAAATTGTTGACTCATCCAGTAAATGAAAATTCAGCATCCTTAATAAATTTTTAGTTCCAGTGAACACAGATTCTTTCAACCTCCCACCATAATACTTATCATCCCCATGAATTATTAGTGGTCATAAATACACATCACCCAAACTAAGATGTTTAGTAGTTATAAAAACTGGCCTTTTCCATTTCTAAATGTTTGAAATGCATCCAAGGCACAACATCCAACTTAGGGAACTCAACCAGCCAAAACTCAAGACAATTCACATTAACAAAATTGAAATACCATGATGACACCTTCCTAGATCCATCTAAAAAACATTGATTTTTTTATTACTCGATCTCCATTCATAGTTATGTTTTTCCCCATAATAATAATCTACTTATCACTAACAACTTCCCATTATTAGTACCTACACCAGTTAAAAAGAATAAAACAACCTTGAACTCAGTCTCCTAAAATTCACCTAGCATTGTTTCCAACTACCCATGCCATAACAATTCTAAAAATTCCAATCACCATCAGAACCCATCCTCATCATAAAAAACCCACTGAAGTGGATGCATATCCACGATCCTTCCATGAACAAAGAACATTACATCTTTTCCTTGAAATCCCACTCTAACCCAAAACACACGTTTCATTCCAAAAAGGACACACTAAACATAGCTTGCAAACTTACACACCAACATTATGTGCTAACCCTAGTCAGACTATCCTTGGCTAACTCATCCCAAAAAACTCATCTCTAATTGTTAGTCTCTCATCATCTCACATGATCACAATTTCCTCACACCTATAGTAATTCTAAAACAACTAAAACATCCCCACTAGAGTCCCTACCTGAACCTCAGAAAGATTCCACCATCAGATCCTCTACTAAATCAAAACTATAGTTATAACCTACCACACCATTAATGAACCTATGAAACAATCACCATAATCCCAAAGCTAGCACATGGATTGATCATCCACCATAAATTATTTTCCAAGGGAATTAACTATATTATTTTGAGATGTACCTCAACGGACAGTTCCAAACACCTAAAACCCTTTTAGAATGAGGGTTTCACCTCTACAACCAACATGTAACTCCCCATAATATGAGTTCCATATCCATCACCTCGATCATAAAAATTCAAAACTTGTAGCCAATAAACCTTTAAATGCCAAAATATATCTATATATTAGGTTTGGGGATCCATCTATCAAATTATAATATATTTATTCCATGAAATCAGTTGTACCAAAAACTATCTATACATTAGGAATTAAAAATAATGTGGAAAATGGAATACCTGCGATAGAAGTAGGGTCCGACAGTAGCAGAGTCGGGTTAGGTGGTGGGGGTGGTGGCAGCAGAGGTCACGGAGGGATTTGCAGTGAAGGTGGGTTCACGATTGAGGATGGTGCACAACAGATGAGGGGTTCATCATGCATTAGTGGTGGGTTCGTTGTGGAAATGGGTTTGTGGTGGAGGTTGGGGAACGGTGTAGGTGGGTCTGTGGTGGAGGTGGGTCCATGACCGAGGTAGGTCCATGGTGGAGGCGGCCCGCGATAGATGAGGGTTCGTGGTGCAGGATGTTTTACAGTGGAGGAGGGGTCGTGGAGGAGGTGGGTTCGTGGAGGAGGAGGGTTCATGGCGGAGGAACGTTCATAGCGGAGGAGGGTTCGCGGCAGAGGAGGGGTTGGTGTGGTAGGGGCCAACTTCCACGATTTCTTGAGGTGTGCAAAGGAAGGAGGGGACTGTTAGGGTTCATTTATAAAACTGAGTGAATATTTTATCAATACTAGTTAAAAAACACTAATAAAGGTATGTTTTATCTGTTCTAAAATATAAATCGCTGATAAAACATGCATGTATCAACACTTTTTTAGCACTGATAAAGATAGGCCTTTATGAGTTCTAAAAAAATTGATAATAAAAGGCGTCATTATTGGCACTAAAAAAACACTGATAAAGATATAATGTGATTAATTTTTTTTGCATTATTATACATATTTATAAAATTATATAAATAATAAATATATATTTATTTATTTATAACTATAACTATAAATAAATAAATATTTTTTTATATTTATATATATATTTTAAATATAATTATATAATTATATATATTTAAAAATATTATAAATAAATATAAATTTATTTATAATTATAAAATTATAAGAAATATATTAATTATATATATATTTATAAAATTATTAATATGATAAATATATTTGTTATTATTTTATAATTATTTAAATTAATAAATGTATTTTTTTTTATTTATAGTTATAATTATAAATAAATATATTTATTTATTTAAATAATTATAAAATTATAAAAAAAAATATATTTATTATATGTATAATCTTATAAATATGTATACCAAAAGGGTCTAGGAGCCAGGTGAACCTGCTCCTACCGAAATTTCATGAAAATAAAAGACAAAGCATGATAATGAGATTGAATGGGGTCAAATAAAGGGAAATCCATCATCCAATATAGAAAACTACAAATAAGGAGAAGCATCATTCGTATAATCATGATTTGAAATATCATCAGCAGATTCCCATTCTAACTGTGAATTCCTCTAACTAAAGATTACATAATACTTTTCTCTAAGTTTGATCTGCTCTAGAGTAAGCTCCTTAGAAGAATACTTAGTATCTCTGCCACATCCTCAGCAATGGGTTTTTGGATGATGACCTCATTTCCATGTCTTAGGTTGTTTCCAAGCCCCTTTTGGTTTTTCCCTCTCTATAGGAGAACGGATCTTCATGAGAGGCTTATCATTAGGGAGAAAATGAGGAGATTCCCTATGTGAAATATTCTTCATTGTTGGTGAGGCGTCTATCTCCATATTTCTCTTACCTTTTTTGGATAAGGAATGTTCATGTTTCTCATCCATTTCACTCAGCAAAACCCTTTCAAAATCATGTTCACTATCAAGAATCATTTCATTGTCTGTAATCTTAGCCCACAATTTCTTCTTGCATGTGGTTTGCCTCTCGTTATCAACCCCAACTAATTTCTCATCTTCCATATGTGAATTATCCATTTTCATGGAAGAGGGGCCTTCAGATGAAACAACACAGGTTGAAGTCCATTTTTCTTACAAAGAATTGACCAAGCCCTGGGACTATCTTCAAACTAAGGTGACCCTACTTGGGGATGTACACTTTTCCACCACAACCAAACCATCACTTACCCCTACCAATATCATATGTTTCACTAACATCTCACTAATTCCCCATTGGATCCTTCACTGTACTAAAAGTTTCATCCGACTTGATTTTTCAATCATCCAACTAATGTAAAAACGCTTTTACATCTGGAACACTTCATTCCCCTGAAAAACATCCCTCTTCTATGCTCAATTGACATACAATCATAGAAAAAATCATTCATGTATTCATATTCATTTCCTAGATCAAACTTATAGTCTCCACCAACCAGATATATAGTATCAACTAAACTTGAAATGAGGCCAAGTTCAACCACCACATGAGCATAATGGACAAATTTTGCAATCTAAGTTCCTTTTTCCAACTTAATGGGAGTTCCAACTTCAGAACTAATATCCCAAAGAATTTATAGATACCAAAAAACTAGTTTAGGGATTTAATTAGAACCCATAACTGAAAAATTGTGTTCCTTACTTGATATGGATCAAACCAGGGGTTCCAATCCTGAAATCAGATAGCCACTGGGTTGAGATTCACAAACCCCCAACACCAGGCCCTTATCTTTAGATATTATGTAGGAAACTGGATATGAAAAGAACTAAACCAATGGAATCAATGTTCCATTCATAGAAACCCCACCAATGTGATATCTGCTTCTATAGAACTTTAATATTCTAGAGGTGGTCAGACACAAAAGGTGTGATTCAAGAAATTATGAAGTGTCTACACTCCTCCATCTGAGTGTCAAAAAATTTCATATCTACTTGAATTCATCAAAAGCAAGCACTAGTACATCACTCATAGAACCTCACATATTAGGAACCATCCCATATTGATTTATGTCTGCACCTCACACAACATCAAGCACCAGTGATGACTCACCCCATCGCACAACATCAGGCACTGACATTGACTCGCCACATAACGCAGCATCTGGCTTGCCGCATCACTCTGGCACTGGTGCATCATGACTCACCAGCGCATCTTGACTAGCAATAAGCACTGTCGCAACTTGGGTGACATTTGAACTTCACACGACATCAGGTGTTAGCACATCATGAACTCGCACAACACCAAGCACCAACGCAGCTCCAAGGAAAATAGGACTCGCTGATCACACGGGTGGCGACCGCGCATCGCTCAATCAATCAGATCACATTGGTTCAACACTCTCAGCAACTAATCACAAATTACCCAGGCCATCAGATTGTGCTCCCTTTTTAGGTACACCAAAAACCTGTGTGGGATTGAAGAAATCATCCAGATGCAACATCACAATGAATGAACCCTAGACGCCAAGGCTGTGGAGGGAGGAGCTCCTGATAACCCTAGCCACTATCCTTATAAAAATATATAATTAATATATTAATTATATATATTTATAAAATTATAAATAAAATAAATATATTTTTTATAGTTTTATAATTATTTAAATAAATAAATTTATTTATTTCAATATAGTTGTAATTAGATATGTATAATCGTATTTATAATTATTACTATAAATAAATTTATTTATTTATCTATTTATTTATTTAAATAATTATAAAATTATGACAAATATATTTATTATATTAATAATTTTTTAAATATATATAATTAATATTTGTCTTATAATTATATAATTATTTTAAAAAATCCGTATTTATTTATAATTATAATTATACATATTGGTATTTTTTAATCTGTATTTGTATCTGTTTATAAATTTATTTATTTAATCATATATATTTATATCAGTATAAAAAAAATATATTTTTTACAATTTTATAAAAAAAAATATATTTATAATTTTATAAATATATATAATTATAATATAAATTATAGGTTATATTTATTTAAAATATATCTATATTTACATACAATTATAATTATAACTGTTTGTCTTTATTTATAAATATTTGTATATAGGTATATATAATTAGTATAGTTATTATAATTTTATATTTATTTAAAAATATCTATATTTATTTAAAATTATAATTATAACTATTTGTATCTATTTATAATAATATTAATTTAATTATAAATATTTATAACTTAATAAGTATAATAAATATATTTATTATAATTTTATAATTATTTACATATATATATATATATATAATTATTTATAATTATAACTATAAATAAATATATTTATCATAATTTTATAATTATTAGTTATGCTTATAATTACAAATAATTATATTTAAAATGTATTTATATATAATTGAAATTGTATAATAATAAATATAATAAATATATTCATTATTTAAAAATATTTATTAAATTTTATTAGTACTTTTGAGAACATGATAGATTCATGGGTATACCATGAATGAATCATATACCTAGTAAAGTATAGATAATAAAAAACAAGTCATCACATATGGACAACATAAATAATAATAAGGCTGTAATGTATCTATGAACATTCATGATGAATGCATAACATATATGTACATCAATTATACTCATGCATCAATATATTTATTGACTAAATTCATTGGAAACATATATTTTTTTAAATATTTTTTTTATAATTATAATTATAAATATATATTAAAAATTTATTTATATATATATTTATAAATCTAATAAATCTAATAAATCTAATAAATATATTTATTATTTAAAAACTTATTGTAATCTTATAATTATTTAAATATATATTTATTTAATTATAATCTTATAAATACTTTTTTAAAAACATTATATATATATATATACATTTCAATTATTAAAAATATATATTAATTACAAACATGCATTTTTTATATAATGTAAACAAATAAAATTACTTTTGAATAAAAATATATTAAATTTATATAAATTATTAATATTTTTTTATGAAAACATTTTATCAGTGCTTATAAAGGCCCCCTTTAATAATGCTTTCTTCTTAGACCTGATAAAACTCAGTGCATCCCTTACCCGGATTTGTGGTAGTGACTACTAAAAAATATGGTTTTATCAATGCAAAAAAAGACTTTATCAACACTAAATGAGCACTAATAATCGAGTAACATTTTAAAGGGGCCCCTTTTATCAATTCAAAAAAAATATGATAAAGGCCCCATTTATCAGCACTAGAAGAAATGGAAGATAAAAGACCCCTTTTATCAAATCTTTTTTAAAAGCGCTAATAAATGTAAAAAAATAAAAAAAAAATTGTACATCGAAGGGTAGACCCACTCCCATTTAACATCGCTTCACCCCCGCTTTCAACAGAGCTAGGAAGCTCCACCAGCACGCACCCCCCCCCCCCCCTCTCTACCACCCCTTTAACAGCCCTAGGCGCACACCCACCGCCCTTTAATAGCACTAGCCCCCTTGTACCCACCCACACACCCATGTCTCTGCTTGGATTCGAACCCAAGACCTCTCCCTTACATGCCTACACCTTTACCACTAGTCCATCTTGTTTTGTTCTCAATTAAATGATATATATATATATATAGTTATATTTATTCATATATTAATATATATTTATATTAATATATATAGTTATATTATTATATATATTTATATTTATTTATTTATATATTTTCTTTTTCATATATTTTTTTGTATATTAATATATATTTATAATATTAGTTTTAAATACATTTATAAAATATGTTTTTTGTGTGTGTTTATAAATAAATTAATAAATAAATACATATATACAACATACATACACACAGATATATATATATATATATATAATGTGTATTTGTAAGTATAGTCATACATATTTATATATATTTACATATATTATATATTAATATGTATATACATATGTTGGAATATATCGATAATATTTATCGGTTTGTTAATATAGACACACACTAATACAAACACACACACACATAAAATATATAGATATATAAATATTCATATATCGTATTTCAAATAAAATGGATATTAATTTTTATATAGATAAGGCTTATATTGTCATGACTCGACCCAACGAGGCTCGAGCCGTGACTCCTCAAGCCCACCTCTATAGGCCAGGGGCTGGCGTCTAGTGCCGAGTTGGCTATCACACACAATGAGGTCTTTGCCTAAAGTACTTGTACACATGCACCCACATACACCTCCATGCAATAATATAGATATATATAAAAAAACTAAAAACTAAAATGCATGCATACATTTATCCCAAACCAGAGTACTATAGTAAAAAAAGGGAAAATATAGGGCCCACTAAAAGGAAAACTATAAAAATGTCCAACCTACTTTGAAGGAGGGGATCACTGCCAAACACCTGATGGTAAGCTCCTCGTTAAAGCTCCAGTGAAAACCCTAGTCAGTCTAGCTACTACAATCCACCTACTCCAGGCCCAACTGGGACTCTATCAAAGGACCTATGGTCTGCACATGACACAAGACATGTCCAGGCAAGGCCCATGTAGGGGTAACTATAAAGATACTCAGTAGGCACCCCAAAAACCCCAACCAAAAAAGGGAGTAACTAATAGGCATTAGTTAAATCATCCGAATCTGAGGGAACCCATACAAGAGTGAAGCTTCATCTCAATACCATCCTCAGAAATACCTGAATAGTCAGCTCGATGTCCATGGCATGTCAAAAAAATGACACATGCCATAGGGACTCCCAGAACACACCTAGATATACTCATCACCATCACCAAGTATCATGGTTCAAACCATAGACTGCCCATGGTGAGAAACATGAGGTTCTAATGCAACACTCAAATTGATCTCATGAGGTACTGACCTCATAGACAACATTAAGAGCCATTCCATCCATTATAGCTCACAAAAAGAAAGGAAAATAATTGAAAGCTTGAAGTTGATAAGCCAACCACACCATCCTAGATGGCACTCAACAGAGAGATACTACTCCGTCGATCAAACAAATGGATGACACAAAACGGTCGATCCTCATGATACCAATCTACAGGGGCAGTCTTGACGGATAGAATCACGGAAGAAGTCACTCAGTGACCCACACCTTACACGGGGTCAGAAGAACTATGGAGAGTCCCTCTCCTCCCCACTACCCCACAGTCGAGGGAGTAATTGCTCCTAAACAAACTTGTGAAACCTCTATCACTCCTGTCTAGAGGGGACTTCAACCAAGTACATCGATGGAGCACTAACTCCAAACTAGGAATCACATGTAACAAGTCGATGCGCCTTCTCCCCAATGCAACTCAAGAACAGGGCAACACTACTCTGTAGGAATAATCATGCGCCATGGTATGTCAGGGTATTACCAACCTGTGAAGCATGATCCCACGCCCTAACATGGTAGGGGAGAACCACTCCGTAAAATTTGATCCTACACCCATGGCAGGGGAGCACCACTGCTAGAGACATGTTCCCACACCCAAACACAGTAGGGGAGGAACACTATAAGTAAGGTGATCCTTCACCCATGGTCGGGGATCAGCACATAGAATCTATAGGACCCACACCCTGATATGGTAGGGGAGTACCGACTCTACCATACAACGAGTTTGGAGAGCCCGCACCTAGTCATGGAATGGAAGCAGACCAACTATAAAAACGCCACAGGGAACCCACACCATATTCCATCAGGGGAGTAAGAACCCCAGAGGAAACCACCCAATCTTAATGAACATGTTCCCATGACGTGGGGAGTCATGTCTCTACCAAAGCATAGAGTTAAGGAAAGCCCTTTCCCTGGTGCCACAGGGGAGTACCTAACCAAACATCTCTCTTCATGAACCACCTATCTCCAACATCGTCATAGCATCACTCTATAATATTCATGTTTGATTCATGTGACATCATGTCCTGTAATTCAAAAGAGAGGCCACCAGGACTTTCTACGTATAAAAACACATAGGATAGGCTATTTACTTGACACAATCATGAAACTGATGTAAATGATGAATTCCGTCACAACACACCTGAATGGGACATCTTGGGGCACATCCATCGATCCTGGAACACATCTGATGGATTTTATCTTTGTGATCCTCATAGAAAAACACATGGGATCGACTACTCATTCATCCAAAACAGACACCCGGTGAAAATGACACATTTCACTGCAAATGCCAAAGCATGGCCTCGTAGGGTCCACACCAAGATTTCATTTTAATCATTAAAAATCATTATTGAAAATTCCTACTTAAATTCAGGGTATCAATTCCACTGATGGGGCATCAAATGGACACCGAACACAGGAGATACGTATGATCCCAAGTTCACCAAATAATAATAAATATTTTGTTTATAAACGGATGTTTCATGCCAACAAGTAATGATACCACAACAAAAAAGAACTCAACGCATCCTTAAATGGTCCTCCTCAAAGAAAGGGTCACATTTCCATAGACATAATGTGAAACGGACTCCTGAATTGCAAGTTACGGGGATTTAAAAAAAACCACCCCAGCCCAAACCACCAGGACCGACCCAGACCGGCTAGTCCAGCTTACTCTACCTGCCCAAGGCCCAGACCACCGGCCCTACTAGCTTTCGGCCATGCCACCACCTAATATTCCCCATGCAGCCGCCCGTAACCCTGTTCCACCTCACTCACGTCAGCCTCTGTTGTGCCTCGTGTGCCACCCTCGCCAGAACCCACATGCCTCCTAACTTCCACGGACCACCAGGAACACTCCGGTGGTACAAAAAATAGATCTGAGACCTGTTCTAGAAACATCAGAATGTGATATAAAAATTTATGCCCTCTAAAAAAATATTTGACAATAAAATAGAACATAAATTAATCTTAAATAGGGGAGGAGGCTTAAAAGTGAAAATCTCTTACCTCGTGGCGGATCGCTGAAATTTCGAGTGAAAAATGACACTTGCGACATGTTGATGATCGATTTTCCAATGATCAGTGTCAAAAATTTCCTCTTACAGTACCTTGGTTCATAGAAGGAAGAGGAAGAGGTTGTGTCAGTTCCTCCTTCATGCACCAATAGGAAATAAGGGGAGGGTGATATTTTTTTTAACACCATGACCCGACACGCCTCCGACCCGACACTCAGCACTGACTAAAACTATGTCACTTATAGGGTAAACATGACATTATAGACTCAATCACTGTATCAAAAATCTGATATGACACTTCTATAAAAATATATTCGATTTGAAGTCCAAAATAAATAAATTTATTTATTTACAAAAACACCCTTTATAACATTTTCCACATAAGGCCTACACCCATGAAAGTTATACCCCACATAGGGTAAACGCCACACTCTGGACACAACTTTTCCCGCATATTTCGAATATGCGCTATCATTTTAGATATAACCCAACTATTCCATGTTCACAGTATAAAAATACTTTAATATTTTTTTAAAATTTATTCTGGGAACACCAGACCATGGAATCACACACCGTCTCAACGCCTAGCTCTGGAATTATATGAAAATCATTAAAAAGTCTGACCGGACTAAACCTAAGTCACTACATACTCCCCACATTATGTATATTTTTTCCCATGAAGAAAAATTATAGGAATAAGGAAACAGACCTGAACTCTTCACAAACTACCACACTAAAAAGCTCACCAAAGGTTCCTATTCTATAACAAACATAAACCAGGAAGAACCACAACACTATCAATGAAAGAGAGGGTTTAAAAACTTCATAGGTATCCTGACACCTTAGATAGCACTCTGAATCCCTCGATGAGATCTAACTGAGCACAATTCCACAATAACAAACACCCAGGGATACCCTCATCAGTCTATAACCACCCTAAACGAGCCCCAACAGGCCTCAACTAGCTCTGAATAGTCTGTTCCAACACCAAAACAATGGCAAGGAAAAGACCACCTCAGCACCACGTATCACCACGCGACTGGTTCCAACAGAAAACCTCATAAGGTTGACGTACTCCCCACCTTAAGTAAAATACCTCATGAACATGCCCAATGGATATCCCATAACATGAGACCTTAGAAAAAAACAGAAACAACTCAACTAAAACATCTTCTCCACCTAGAGAAAAAATAGGGTCTCCCAAGTGTACACACTAGGTCTTACAAGCCCTTACAAAACCACCACCAATGCACAGAACCAACCATGATCTCATAGGTCAATGGAACTCATCCATCGCACCATTGACACTATCCACTTTGAGCAGCACCGACTTGCCTGCATGGTTTTGGATTTCACCTCAAGGATGCGTATTATTGGGGTAATTGTCCATCTTTCCTATGAATTCTAAGACACAAAAAACCACACCACAACCTCCTTGAGCATCCTGTGTACAAGCTGACACCGAGAACGTGAGGGAACCAGTGAACAATAAAGGCCTACCAATACACTCAAACTGGGTATTATCGAGTCCTCTGCTACCAACACTCAACCAAGCCTTGTGTACACATGTCAAAGGGATTGAACCACCACACCTCGATACTATCCTCTTTGGGACGCACTGACTCGCTCACACGATTATCAGTGCATCACAAAAACACGTCTTGGTGGGGGAAGGATCCCTCTTCCAAGTGTAGTAAAATCTATATTGAACCAAAACACCAATAGAGCCATCCACACCTTGGTCTAACATGTTTCATCCACCTGAACCCTCGTTGGTTGGTCTACACGCTGCTCGATGGGTGGTGGCTCCACCAACTATGCAACTATAAGAGAACCTAACTTGTGACCAGGCCCCTTAAAGGATAACTCATTACTCATTGGGTCATACACCAAACCCATCTGTGGAACCATTGAAGTTTGTCATTGTGGAAATATCTTGAACAAATTCAAGATGCACCATGACCAAAGAGTATATCTAGGGATCTGACTCAAGAAGGACAAAAAAACCCAAAACCCAGTCCTATATGATGCATGTACCATTATTCCCCTGAAACTCGTGTCCTAATATGCCAAGTCTAAAGGCATCTTATTGGATTCTTGGTGTATGGATATGTTATCCACTCGTACCAACACTGGAGTCCCTAGCATGAAATCTAAACTTGAAACATCCTAACACTAATTCTATGCAACCCAAACCAAGATCACAGCTAGACCATCTTTGATCTAAGGTCCCAAAAGGTTGAAACTCCTCTAATACTACTATATCATGACCCAACCCAATGGGGCCTGAGCCTCAACTCCCAAATCCCATCTCTATCGTCCTGGCGCTGGCATCTAGCACTGAGTAGGATATCACACACAAGGAGGCCTCATCCTAAAGTACCTATACGCACACACTCAAATACACCTCCATACAACATTGTAGATATATATACCAAAACTGAAAACTAAGGTGCAGGATTATATCTATCCCAAACCAGAGTATAGTAGTACATAAAAGGAAAATAAATGGCCCACCAAAAAAAATACAAAAACATCCAACCTTATCTAAAGGATGGGATCGTTTCCAAATACTCACTAGTAAGCTCCTCATCCAAGATTTGGTAAAAACCCTAGTCAGTATGGATACTTTCCTCCACCTGCTTCAGTTCCCACTGGGACTTCATCAAAGGACAAGTGGACTGCACCAGACACAAGGCATGTGCGGGAAAAGCCCATGCAAAGGTGACTATAAATATACTCAGTAGGTTCCACAAAACACCAAAAAAGGGAGTAACTGATAGAAATAATTTAACTCGACCCATCCTGAGGGAACCCAAACAAGAGAGAAGATATATCTCCAGACCACCCTTGAAAATACCCAACTAGTCAGATCGAAGTCCCTAGCATGTCAATAAAAGGACACATACCACAGGGACTCTAAGAACACACCAATATATACTCATCACCATCACCAAGTCTCATAGTTCTGACCATAGATTGTCCAAATTGAACAACTCGAGGTTCCAACACAACACTTGCAATGTTCTCATGAGGTACCAACCTCACATATAGCATCAAGAGCCATGCCATACCTGATAGCTCGAAAAATTAAAGGTCAAGAATCGATAACTCAAAGTCAATAATCCAACCTCACTATCCCAGATGGACCTCAACAATGAGATGTCACTCCACCGATAAAATTAATAGACATCACAACCTATATGACCCTCGTGATACCTATCCATGAGGGCATGCTTTATGGACAGTGTCACAGATGAAGTCACTCAGTGAAACGTGCCCTGTGTAGGGTCGGAAGAACTGTAGAGAGTCCCGCTCGTTGTCAATAACCCATAGTAAATGTATAAATAACTCCAAAACCAACCTATGATACCTATTTCACTCCTATATATAGGGGTTCACACCCCAATACTTCGAGGGAGCTCTAACTCCTAACCAAGAATCATACGTAACAAGTCAATGGGCCAGCTCCCAACTGCAACTCAAGAGTGGGGGAGCACTACTCTGTAGACGTGAACCTTCACACAAGTAAATTAGGTTAGTACCACCCTGTGAAATGTGAACCCACACCTTAAAATGTTAGGGGAGCCTCACTCTATAAAATATGAGCCCACACCCATGGAAAAGGAGCACCACTACGAGAGACATGAGCCTGCACCCATAATAGGGGAGTACCACATTGAGGACCATGAGCCCGTACCCTAACATTGTAGGGGGAGCACCACTACAAGTAACTTGATCCCTCACCAATGGTAGGGAAGCACCAAATTGAGGCTAGAGGACCCGTACCTCCATATAGAAGGAGTGTACTCACACAACCATACAATGAGATTGGAGAGTTCGCACTCTGTCATGGTAGGGGAGAAATCCAACTGTACGAACATCATTGGAACCTACAACCTAGTCTATTAGGGGAGTAACAACCCTGTAGGAAACCACCCAAAGGTAAAAAACCCACACCCATGACATGGAAAGTCCTGTATCTACCTAATAAGAGAGTTAAGGGAAACCCACACCCTAGTTCCATAGGTGAGTACCTAACCCAACGTCTCTCTTCATAAAATTTTGATCTCCAACATCGGCCTAGAACCTCTCCATAAGAATCATTCTATATTCATGACACCTCGTGCTCTATAATCCCAAAGAGAGCCCACCATCACATTCTATGTGAAAAGAAATGCAAGATCGGATATTTACTTGTGACAATCAAGAAACTCGTGTAAAGGATGCATTCCACCACAACCCACCCGAAAGGGCCCTCATAGAGACCATGCATCGATCCTATAATATATTTTATGGATTTCACCTTTTCCATCTTCATAAAAAATAGCATGGGGTCAACTACTCATTCATCCAAAAAGGACACCAAGCGTAAAAGGAACATTTTGCCGAAAATGCCCAAACCAAGCCTCGTGGGGGTCATACCACAATTTTAGATTATGTACCCTAAATTGGTCTTGAAACATACACCTAAAATTAAGGGTTGTAATGCCTCTGACTACGTTTCAAATGGACATTGAACGAAGGAGACACATCTTATCCAAGGTTCTCCAAATAATAACAAATATATTATTATTTTTATAAACGAACGTTTCAGGCCATAGAGTCACAATCCAACAAAAAAAGTATTCAAAGGGTCCTCAAAAGGTCTTCCTTGAATCAAGGGTCATGTTTCCACATACAACACAAGAAACAAACCCCTGAATTGCAAGTTACAGGTTTTTTATAAAAACAACCCTTGCCCAAACCACCCAAACAAGCTCAAACTGGCCTGTCCATCTCGCTTTTATATCCAGCAGCCTAGACCACCAGCCCCAACAGCTTCCGGCTACTCCGCTGCTTGGCACGCTCCATGATGCCATGCTCATGTTGGCCTCTTCCACACCCGAATTCTTCCCTCATTGGAATGCGTGCACCGCCCAGCTTCTATAGACCACCGTGAAAACTTGGGTAGTCCAAAAACATATTTGAGACTAGTTCTAGAAACATAATAATAGGATCTAAACATACATGGCATCCAAAATATAATTCAAAATAAAAATGTAACAAAAAATATTAAATATGGGAATGGGATTAAAACTCAAAATCACCTACCTCGTGAAAGATTGCTGAACCATTGGGGGAAGAACGACACCTGTGACACATTGATGCTCAATATGCTGATGATCAGTGTCGGAAATAGCCTCATGCGACACCTTTGTTTGTTTAAGGAAGAAGAAGAGGGGACAGTGGCTCCTTCTGTGTGCACCGACAAGGTATAAAGGGAAGGGGGTGTTTTGTTTTAATTTAATTAAAACAAAATATCTACTTAACACCCTGGCCTAACACGCCTCTAACTCAACACCCAGATTCAACTAAAATTTTGTCACGCCTAAGGTAAACATGAAATTATGAAGTCAACCATGGTCTTAGAAATTTTATCTAAGACTCCATTGATAAGTTATTCGATCTGACGTCCAAAATTAATAAGTTTAATTTATTTATGGAAACGCCCTCAATAACTTATTCCACAAAAGGTTTGCACCCACAAAACTTATACCCAACCTAGGGTAACTTCCATACTCCGAATGCAATTGTGACCTCATATTTCTGATCTACCATTTGAGAGATAATATGATTCGGTTGTATGCATAGTATAAAAATTCTTAATATTTTTATAAAATTTATTCTGGAGACACTTGGCCACGTAATCGCACGTCATCTCAACCCCTAGATCTGGAATTATATGCAGAAATATTCCAAAGTTTATTAGGTAAAAACCTGAGTCTATATATATATTGAGAAATATATTTTATATGAAAATATGATTAATTATTTATTTATAAAATTAAATTTTTATTTGGGAAAATATAAAAAATATGTATATATTTTTATATATTTGGTTATAAATAATAGTAAATTCTAAAAAATGATAAAATCTTGAAGTCATAATATCAATATGAATGTAATATGTCGGATTAAATGTGGTCCCCACTGAAAAATGGAAAAAAGACCCCCTTAAATGTGGCTGAAATTCCATTGAATGTAAAAAAAATATAACTATCCTAACTGAAAACTTAGTTTTGGAGGATTTCTATACCTTTTCTAGCCTTAAAAATTTTGAAAAAGTATTCCCCAGTGTCATAAGTGCATTGATCTTGTAGTAGGATTTGATTTTATATATGGTAGAGCTCAAATGGACACCCGGATCAAAATTTATGGTATGTCGATGTTTGAGTAACATTTTCAACTTATTTTAGATCATTAATTTATTTCTTGATTTTTTTATCTTCAAATTGTTTTTAAATGATTATTACTAGATAATAATGAGAAAATTATTAATTAATTATATTTTTTAGATATTTTATAAACCATTTTCACTAAATATCATATATATTATGTGTAAATGTCTATTTATACATAAAAATTATTTAAAAAATATCTATTATATTTATATCAATATAAATAAATTTATATATTAATATATTATTTTAAATGATTTTTTTGAAATATTCCCTTTATTAGAACAAGTAAAAAAGAACTTATAAAGACCCACCTTTATCAGCAGTACTAAAAAGGTGTTGATAAAGGGGTCCCTTTAACAGGGATAGAAAAAGAACTGATAAAGGGATACCTTTATTAGTGCTAAAAAACACTGATAAAGGGGGACTTTTAACAACTCTTTTTTAGTGATATTAAAATAACATTTTATCAGTGATTTTTTAGTATTGTTAGAGTGTGTCATTGCGTACAACTTATTTTGTGGTAGTGAAAATGAAATATTAGCTTAAAGCTTTTTAAAGCTTATGAAGAATTATTAGTGTAAGTTATTTTTCATTCTTGAGTAGTGAAAATAATAGTGAGGAAGATTTTGATAACACCATGAAAAATATATTTCATGATGAATGTATAAGTTTTTAAAAATATATGAATTGCATCTACATATTATTATAGTGCTATGAAATGTGTTTTCACTGAACAATGTTTATTAGGTTGGAATATACAAATATACACAACAGGATGTGAATTGTGTCTTTTTAAAATATTTTATAATTTTTCCATTTGATGTCAACTGTAGATTATATGGATAATTAGTGTTAATCCTCTGTATGAAAGTATGAGCAGTGGATAAAATAGAAATATAGAACACGGTTGTTTATAGTGGTTCGGGGTGTAAAGCTCCCTTATTCCACTCCACCAATTACTCTCTCTGTGAGTTTGGTGAATTTAACTAGTTTAGTCCACATATCATAAGACCAATCCAAAACTGATTGCAGGAAGTTGACACCTTTACAAATAAGGCTAAAAACTGAGCCTTTTGGTTATTTAACAAAGAACCAAATAACCAAAAATTAGATCAAGAAGCTGATACTCCACCACAACGGATTTTATTAAATTTAAAGTCTTAATAAAAAGATATAGATTAAAAAAAGGGTTCGGATTGAACTTCACAGTCGTAACAGTAACTGATAGTCGATGGATCTTCTTCTTCAAAAAATATTTTCTTCAAGATAGAGTAGTTCTGAAGAAATCCAGTTTCAATTGATCTTAAAATAAATGTAACAATGATTAGCATCATCACACATACAGCGAATACGAGATTCAAAAAAATTATATCTCCAAAGTGTATCATTTTTGTAGATAACATAGTCTGATTTATTGTTGTAGTTGATCTATAAAAGATCTTCACAAGAATGTAGTTTCAATAGTAATATGCATCATGATATGTGTCACTTATTCTCTGAATCACATACACATACACATACACACACACACACAAACATGTATATATATATATATATTCAAAAAATACACTGATATAATAAGCCAAAGCAGATATCCTGCTTCACAATTCCAAATCCATGAAAATATCTTAATAAATCGTGAGAATTCAAATTCATAAAATAGCTCATAGTAGTCGTAACTTCCCTTAACAATATGATATAATTTATCCACTAAATATGATTCATTAAACGAATTATAACGATATTTGAATCAGTTGAAAATAAACTTTAAATTAGTCTGATATTCCCCAATGACTGTTGCGTAAAACTCTGATAAAATCGTAAATTTATATCTCTGATGTTTGAAAATTAAAACATATGGTTCCTTCATAAAAAGAAAAAAATACCAAATGTAGGGTTAAACTACATAGTGTTTATTCTCTGAATGTATGGTTAACAACTTAAGGTTGATCACAAAATTAATGTTCATGATCCATACCTTTTCTTCTCAAACTTAGGGTTCCATACTTATGTAGGGTTCTTTAACTATAAGGACTTGGCCTTATTACATGAAATAATCTTGAATTTAGTCAATAAATTACTTAATTTCACATTGAGGATATTTTCATGTTTTTATATTTAGAGAAAACGGACATAACACATTCATGAAATTACAAATTAATACTGATTTGATACCATAAAAATAGAACTTATTTATTTCAAAATATAAAACATTTCAAATAAAACATGATTTCATTAATTGTTATTCAAACATTTAACTTGGATTTCTTATTTGTCCTAAAAATCCTAATAACCTGTTAAAATCATTTAAAAATTTTGTATGAGCATAAAAAGCTCAGTAATGGATATTAAAAGAAGGAAAGAACACATTAGTCCATGAATACATGTAAAATATGAAATCATTTGCAAAAGACATAATTGTCACCCATATATACTTACTTTGTGAAACATGGTATTTCAACAAGATTCCCACAATAAATAATATAATAAATAGAACCTTAAAGTCACCTTGGGGCATAACTTATATAATCTTGTAACACTCTCAGCAACCTTATAATTTGTAACCCTCACGGCTACCTTACAATTTGTGTAACCATTGCAGTTACATTTGGAGTAACCATACAGACAAGATCCAACATACACATACCCAATGCGTTGGATGGAGATACAGTTCCCACCCTTAATCATAAACAATTCCCAATAACCATAACATAATCATACAATTCTAATAATTTCATAAAAATGTTATTTTTGAATTTTGTAAAACAGAATTTTAATGGGATTTTAAAAGAAAAGACCCTTAAAATATCATATAATTCATTTGAGACTTAATAGAGTGGATTTAATATGTATATAAACTGAAAATAAACATAATTAAATATAATATAAACCAAATCCATCACCCAAAAAAATTAAATACCATATAAATAATGAAGTAAAAGGTTAACCCAAAGAATGGAAATCTGGTTAAGAATTCCCTTACCTCGGGTTTGTCTTACTTAAAAAACATTTAAACCTCCTATATAATGGTCAAAAGAGTGATATTAATATATTAAAGAAACACATTCATGTTTATAAGACCTTATATTATCATTTAATAACATCATTTCACCCTTTAATTTTTAGTATTTTGTTCCTTCCATTGTTTTGGGTGCGTTCATTACTTTTTTTCCATGATCGGTTCATGATGGATATTCTTGTCAATTGGAAGTGAAACTGCAGAATTGAAATGGAATGGTATTTAAATATTTTTAAAACCATAAATTATACCATTTATCATTTTGAATTCTGACATGAGGATGATTCATGAGTGAAAACATTATTGATATTTGTTAGGGTTATTTTGGCGATTCTTTGATTGTAATGAACTCATTTTGTTTCCTAAATTAACAAAATGTATGAAAAATGATTACTAAACCTTATATAAGATATAATACATAAATTATAATATAGTTCAACCATCAAAATGGTTTCATGACCTATTAATAATAATGTAAATGAAATTTAAATCACATCATCCCCGATGTCGGTAAATCAACTAATCACAGACAGTGTTTTAATTTCTTGAATAAGTGGGAGAGGAGAAGAAGTATAATGGCGAATCTTACAAAAACATGATTAAATACATAATATGTAAGACATAGGATCATTAATTCCTATTGGATAATATGAGGTGAGGAAATAAGAAGAATATAAAAGAAAATGAAATGAAAATAAAGGAAACAAAAAAGGATGTTTACTTCTTTATCTCTTCTCCTTGAGATCCTTCGCAAGGCCTTTGGTTTTGGCCTTTTGGTGAGACCAGAAGATCTAGGAAATTGGGAAGAGTCTCGAGAGGATTATTGGGATAAAAATATTAAAGGATCAGTGCTTTATAGGTGTGAGAGGAAGAGGGGAATGAGGGTGGTATATATAGTAGAGGAGAGGCGGTATTTTTCATTATTTTAATCATTATTATAATATTTTAGCTCAAGAATATGAATTCTTTTAATTAATGTGACCCAAAATAGTAATAATGGAATTTTATTTCGAACAATGTGGTCTTACATCAGCCTTTAATCACCTATGATGAAATAAATCAAGTATTTAACATTTATCATATTTTATCATATTTTACTATTCATCAAAAATACTAAAATTTCAGAAAATTACAAAAAATTCACCCTAACCATTTCTTGATGTGTATAATTAAAAAATGGACTCAATTTTTTGAAAATAAATTGATAAATATTTTTAATTTAATATTTATATAAAATCTTAATTTATTCAAAAATAAAAATTTTAAAATTATAACTGCTTTTATATCACATTGAAAAATTAACTAAGATGTAATTATCTTAAATCCTTAAGAAAATAAAATAATAATACAAATTAAAATTAATTAGGGTCATATAAATATTCATATTACTATTCATAATGGTATGCTACAATTCACCAAAAATTAATTTGGTTCCATTAGACTCTAAATAACTTACTGAACAGAATTATAGATGACTGTTTTTCAAAATTCAAAACATAAAAGTGGAAAAATTATTTTTAAAGGCTAGTTATAAATATCTAAATAAAACAAAGTTACAAACATTTAAATTAATTTTTAAAAACTTGGGGTGTTACGTTATACCCACCTTCTGTAAATGTTGTCTTCACAATTTTATTTACTTATTAAACAAGTGAGGGTACCTTTCCCTCATTGAATTTTAAGACTCCCATGTTTCTTCTTCAACCATGTGGTTTCTCCAAAAAAACCTTTACCTAGTGGATTACCTTATTCCACAATACCTGTTCCCTTTGATCAAGAATCTCAACTAGTTTCTCTTCATAAGAAAGGTTCTCTTTCTACTGAACTACATCTAAGCTCAAAACATGAGTTGAATCTGGAACATACTTCCTCAATATCAAAACATGGAAAACATTGTGTACCAGAGACAAACTTGGAGGAAAAGCTACTCAATATTCAACTAGTCCAACTTTCTCTAGGATTTCAAAAGGAGTGACGAACTTTAGACTTATCTTTCCTTTCTTACCAAAACACATCACTCTTTTCTAAAGAGATATTTTAATGAAAACATGGTCACCAACCTCAAGAGAGAAGTCTTTCCTTCTGTTATCAGCATAACTTTTCTTTCTTACCTAATTTGTCCTCATGTGTTTTTGTATCGTCATATCTTTATCAACCACTTCATCTACTAATTCTGACCCCATCAACATTCTTTCATGGAATTCATCCCAAAACATTAGATTTCAAAACCACTTCTCATACAATTTCTTAAAAGGTTTCATCTGTATACTAGAATGAAATCTGTTATTATAAGAAAACTCAACTATAGAAATATTTTTATCCCAACTTCCCTGGTATTCCATTGAATAAGCTTGAATCATATCCTCCAAAGTCTGAATCATTCTTTATGAATTCCCATCTGATTGAGGATTAAAAGCTATAGTGAAATTTAATTCAATTCCCAACAACTTCTGAAGGCCCTTACAAAAGATAGAAGTGAACCTGAGATTCCAGTCAGATATAATAGAAAGAGAAAATCCATGTAACCTAACAGTCTCATTAATGTACAATCGAGAAAGATGATCCAATGAAATTGTATCTCAAATAAAAATGAAATGTCTATATTTTTTCAGCTGCTCAATAATAACCAAAATCACATTGCTACCTCAAGAAGTCTTAGGTAGTCCCACCATAAATTCCATGAATATATTTTCCCATTTCTACTCTAGAAATGGAAAATGTTGTAGCATCCCCTTCGTTAACTGCCTCTCTGCTTTAACCTTTCGACAAGTTAAAAATATCATAGTAAATTCTGCAATACCCTTTTCATTTCATCCCACCAGTAATACTCCTTATGGTCTCTATAAATCTCAGTACTTCCATGATGAACTAAAAACGGAGAACTATGATCTTCACACAATAATTATTTCATCATATGGGAATCATAAGGCACACACAACCATTTTAAAAATCAGAAAACACAATATTTAATAAGGTTAAATTCTGGAAACTTACCCATTCAAACTAATAATACCTTTTTTATAGCTCAAGGTCTTCTTTCTGTGCTTGATTAATTCTGTCTCAAAATAATGGCTGCACTAAAACCTGAAAAAATACAGGGGCATTTCCTGCACCAACAACTTTTAATACATGATTAATCAAATAATTAATCAAAGGATCAATGTCCAAATGTAAGATGGTTAATTATGCATGATATTTTTGACTCAAGCCACCTTCCACTTTGTTTTCTTTTCCCAGATGGAAATTGATCATGCCATCATAATACTTTATTAGTTAAAGTCATCTTCTCTGCCTCATGTTTAATTCCTTCTGAGTGAATATATACTTCATACTTTTATGGTTAGTATATATTTGACATTTGGCTCTATATAAATGATACCACCAAATTTTCAAAGCAAAAACCACAACTTCCAATTCCAAATCATATGTGGGATAATTTAACTCATGAGGTATTAGTTTTCCTGAAGCCTAAGAAATTACCTGATCATTATTTATCAAAAAAAAAGTCCCTTCAAGGAAGCATCACTATATATGATAAAATCACCATTTTGGGTAGGAAAGTCCAAAAATGGAGCATTCACTAACTCTTCTTTAGTTCCTGAAAACAAACATGAAAGTCTTATGTCCAAATAAATTTAACCCCTTTTCATGTTAACTTGGTTAGCGGGCTAGATAACCATGAAATGTTTTTAAAAAACCATCAGTAATAACCTTCTAATTCAATAAAACTATGAATCTATGTAACATTTGTGGGTCTTGACCATTCACTAAAAACTCTTGTTTTGGTAGGATCAACTATTATTCCATTATTATTTACAATGTTCCAAAGAAAAGAATTTTGTTACAACAAAAAATCACACTTTCTGAATATTCCATACAATTTATTTTCCTTTAAGGTTTGTAAAAAAACCCTTGGATGTTTTCCATGCTCCGCTTTATTTTTAGAAAATACCAGAATGTCATCAATAAACACAACCTCAAACTTATACAAGAACTCATAAAATATTCTATTTATAAGATTCATGAATACAGAAGGTTCAATAGTAAACCCAAACAATGTAAAAAATCATAATGCCCATATCTAATGTGAAAGGATGTTTTCAGGATGTCCTCCTCCTTCACCTTTAGTTGATAGTATTTGGATCTCAAGTCAATATTCTAAAATTACTGATCTCCCTAACTCTGATCAAACAAGTCATCGATGTTGAGGAAAATGATACTTGTTTTTAACAGTGATGTTATTCAAACCTCAATAATCAATGAAAAGTCTCATGGAACCATCTTTATTTTTTAACAAAAAAAATAGGATCACCCCATGGTGAAGTGCTAGGACGAATGAAGCCTTTATCAAGAAAATCTTGCAACATATTTTTCAATTTAAGAAGTTATATTTGAGCAATATGATATGGGGGTTTTGAAATTGTCATAGAATCTGGAACTAAGTCGATTGTGAATTCTACTTCCCGATCAGGTATGAAACTAGGAAACTTATCATTAAAAAACATCAAGGTATTCATTTACCACTGGCACATCATTAATCTTAACAGTTCCCTAATTTTAAACAATACAAGTAAGATTACTTTCATTTCCATCTTTCAACGGTTTCTTAGATTTTAGATATGTTATCAATTTTATGGGTTCATTATTGTATAAAAACTAAAACAATTTCTAAAAAACAACTTATTTTTCTCTACAATCAATCTTTTCATGATAAAAATAAAGTCAAACCATTCCCAGAATTAAATCAAACTATACTAAGGGAAAAACAACAAGGGTTGCAGGTAAAGTATTTCCACATAACACAATAGAAAGATTCATGTAATTCTCCTTTACTATTATATTTCCCATGGTGTTTGAACAATAAGTTAATGTATTAATTGTCGAGGTGACATTTCCAAATTACAATAAAATTTCATAGAAATAACGGAATTTTTAGACCCCACATCAAACAAAACATTAGAAAAATATGAGTAAACAAACAAAGTACCTGATATAACTTCATTGGATGGCCTGAAATCTACTGACATAGTCACAAAGTATCTCACAACACCTTTCTATTTATATTTTGGCTTCTTTGCATCATTTGGATCTCTCTTTGGGTAGACATTTTCATTATGACCCATCTCACCACATTTAAAACACTTAACGGTTTTTTTATCCGGATTAGTCTTAGGATCATTTTCATTTCAAACATGGTCTATATGTATAAAAATACCACAATGAAAACACT
The DNA here is from genome assembly GCA_963277665.1 of Viscum album. NCBI lineage: Eukaryota > Viridiplantae > Streptophyta > Magnoliopsida > Santalales > Viscaceae > Viscum > Viscum album. The sequence goes on along the minus strand of OY728151.1, from coordinate 1,786,020,255 downwards.
TCCCAGTTTTAGAAAGACATTCCCCAAGGTGATTCTTGCCACACTTTTCACAAAATAGAAACTGGATTTTCTTACCATCATATTTCTTTGGTTGATTCCTACCCATCACTTTCCATATGCACCTCTTATTCCCCTTATTTCAAAAATGCACATGACCATAAAACAAAACTCCATATCTACCCTCTCAGTACATCGTACAAGTTTCCCATAACTTTTGAGTTCACGGGAAGCCAACACACTTCGATACCTTGACTTCAATCCTGAGTAAAAGCGGTTGATTTTTCTATCAAGATCCAGAATACGATTTGGATAATAACATGCCTATCATGTGAATTTCGCTTCATACACAGCCACTGAATCTTCTTATTTTTTATTCAATTCATGTAATTTCTTCTCTATCCTAATTCAAACCATCTTAGGAAAATATTTTTCAAGGAAAATACTTTTAAATTCATCCCACTCTAATGAATCAATATCCTATCTAGCACTGATATTCCATACCATTTACCATCATTGATCAGCTTCACCTTCAAAATGATAAATGGGAAGACACACCTTTTGATTATCTGAACAACCCATTACCTCAAATACCTTTTCAATGGCTTTAATCCATCCTTCAGTCACTACTTGATAAGAAAATCCATTGAATGAAGAAGGGTGTTGTCTCATAAAATGTTCCATTATTGTCATGTTCTATTGTGGTACCTCTAGTTTTTCTCTTTCATGGATTCCACCACCATTTATTGTCTCTGTAATATGATCCATTACTTTCACAAACTGCTTGGTTACAATCCCTACCATTCTAGGCTGCAGATTCAGAAGGATGTTGTTCTGTCTCTGCCCCTCCTCCCCAGTTTCCCAGTTTCTTTTGCAGACAACCATTCTAAACAAACATATCTTAGTTGAGGAAACATGGTAATATTTAATTTCTATAATATTTCAAATTAATCATAGATTAAAAATAATTTATGGTATTCTATTAAAATCACCCTAACCCCTAATGTTATCTAACCCATCTTCTGATACCAACTATAATAACCCGGCCTTATTACATTACATAATCTTGAATTTAGTCAAGAAATAACTTAATTTCACATTGAGTATATTTTCAAGTTTAGATATTTAGAGAAAAGGGAAATAACACATTAATGACATTAAACATTAATACTGAGTGGATACAATAAAACAGTACTCATTTCTTCTAAAATATAAAACATTTATAATAAAACATGATTTCTTTGAAAGTTCTTAAATCATTTAACTTGGATTTTTTATTTGTATTACACATACTTATAACCTTTAAAAATCATTTAAAAACTTGGGATGAGCACAAAATCTTAGTAAGGGATATAAAAATAATTAAATAACACATTAGTCCATTAATACTTGTAACATATAAAATAATTTTCCAAAGACATACTCGTCACCCATATATACTTACTTTGTGAAACGTGATATTTCCACAATATTGCCAAAAAATTAATAACATAAATAGAAACATAATGGTATCTTAGGGAATTACTTAAATAATCTTTTAACCCTCTCAGCTGCCTTATAATTTGTAACACTCATGACTACCTTACAATTTGTGTAACCATCACAGTTACACTTGGAGTAACCATACGGTTGACCTCCAACTTACACATACCCAATTCATTGGAGGGATATATTGGTCCCACACTTAATCATAAACAATTCCCAGGAACCATAACATAATCATTAAATATGAATAATTTCATAAAAACCCTACTTTTAAATTTTTTAAAATGGGATTTTAAAATATTATTTTAAAAGAAAATCCCCATAAAAAATCATATAATTCAAGTGATACATAATAGAGTTGATGGAATATGTATATACATTGTAAATAAACATAATTAAAAATAATATAATCAAAACCCATCACACAAACAATTTAAATACCACATAAATAATGAAGTAAAAGGTTAACCTAAAGAATGGAAATCAGATTAAGAATTCTGTTACCTCAGGTTTAACTTACTTTAAACACATTTAAACATCTTGTATAATGGTTGAAAGATTGTTATTAATATCTTATAGAAACATATTAATGTTTATAATGCCATATATGATCATTTGATAACATCACTTCACCCTTTAATTATTAGTATTAGGTTCCTTCCATTGTTTTGGGTGCGTTCATTACATGTTTCCATGATCGGTTCATGATGGATATTCGTGTCGATTGGAAGTGAAACTCTAGAATTGGAATGGAATGGTATTTAAATATTTAAAGAACCATAAATTATACCATTTTTTCATTTTTAATTCTGACATGAGGATGATTCATGAGTTAAAACATTATTGATATTTGTTTAGGTTATTTTGGCAATTCATCAATCGTAAAGAACTCATTTGGTTTCATAAATTAATAACATGTATGAAAAATGATTCCAGAACCTTATATAAGATATAATACCAAAATTATAATATTTTTTAACCATTAAATTGGGTTCATGGCCAGTCTTGATGAATGTAAATGAAATTGAAATCACATTATCCGAGATGTCGGTAAATCGACAGATCATGGACAGTGTTTTAATTTCTTGAATAAGTGGGATAGAAGAAGAAGTATAACGGTGAGTCTTCCAAAACATGATTAAATACATAATTTGTAAGATAATAGATCATTAATTCCTATTGGATAAGGGGAGGTGAGTAAATAATAATAATATAAAATAAAATGAAAATAAAATAAATAAAACAGAGGAGGATGTTTACATCTTGATCTCTTCTCCTTGAGATCCTTCTTAAGGCCTTTGGTTTTGTCTTTTTGGGGATACCAGTAGCTCTAGTACTTAGGTAAGATTATTTTTAGGATTATTAGGCTGAACTTAGGTAAGTTTTAAGGCTTGAGAGGTGTGGGAAAAATAGGGGAATGATGGTGATATTTATAGTGGAGGAGAGTGGGTATTTTCATTATTTTAATCATTATTATAATATTTTTGCTTAGGATTATGAATATTCTTAATTAATGTGACCTAAAATAGTAATAATGGCATGTGAGTTAGAACCAAGTGGTCTTAAATCAGCCTTGAATCACTTATGATGCAGAAAATCAAGTATTTAGCATTTATCATATTTTATCATATTTTACTATTCATAAAAAAATTCTAGAATTTTAGAAAATTCCCAAAAATTAACCCTAACCATTTCTCGACTGGTAGAATTAAAAAATGAACTCCATTTTTTTAAAATAGTTTTATAAATACTATTAAATTAATATTTAAATAAAATCATAATTTATTCAAAAATAACAATATTAAAATTATAACTACTTTTATATCACATTGAATAATTAACCAAGATTCCATTATCTTAAATCCTTAAGAAAATAAAATAATAATACAATTTAATTTTCATTAGAGTCATATGACTATTCATATTACTATTCATAATAGTATGTTATTATTCACCAAAAATTATGTTAGTTCTATTAGACTCTAAATAACTTACTAAATAGAATTGTAGATGGCCGTTTTTTGGAATTCAAAACATAGAAGTGGAAAAATTATTTTTAAATGATAGTTATAAATATGTAATTAAAACAAAGATTCATGCATTTCAATTTATTTTTAAAAACATGGGGTGTTACATTATCCCCACCTTCTTGAAATTGCATCCTCGCAATTTTATTTACTTATTAAACAAGTGAGGGTACCTTTCCATCATAGAATTTTTAGACTCCCATTTTGATTCTTCAACATTGTGGTTTCTCCACAATACCTTTACCTTGTGGATTACCTTATTCCTCAATACATGTTCCCTTGGATCAAGAATTTGAACTGGTTTCTCTTCATAAGAAAGTTTCTCTTCCAAATGAACTACTTTTGGGTAGAAAACATGAGTTGAATCAGGCTCATAATTCCTCAACATCAAAACATGGTAAACATTGTGTAACTGAGAAAAAATTAGAGGCAAAGATACTCGATATGCAACTGGTCCAACTTTCTCCAGGATTTCAAAAGGACTGATGAACCGCTGACTTAGCTTTACATTCCTACAAAAACACATCACTCTTTTCCAAAGAGATATTTTAAGGAAAACATCACCACCTACCTCAAGAGAGAACTCTTTCCTTCTATTATCTGCATAACGTTTCTTCCTGTCTAGAGATTTCCTCATGTTTTTTTGGATTATATTCACTTTCTCAGCCACTTCCTCTACTAATTCTGGCCCCATTAACCTCCTTTCACTGCCTTCATCCCAAAATGTTGGATTATGACACTGCTTACCATATAATGCCTCAAAAGTTCCAATATGTATACTAGAATGAAAACTGTTATTATAAGAAAACTCAAATAAAGAAATATATTGATACCAACATCCTTGGTAGTCCATTGAACAAGATCGAAGCATATCCTCTAATTGCTGAATCGTTCGTTCTGACTTCCCATCTGATTGAGGATGAAAAGTTGTACTGAAATTTAATTTTGTGCACAATGACTTCTAAAGGCCCTTCCAAAAGTTAGAAGTGAACCTGATATCCTGTTCAGATACAATGGAAAGAGGAACTCCATGTAACCTAAAAATCTTTTTAAGGGATATTCGAAAAAGGTGGCCGAATGAATTTGTATCTCGAATAGAAATGAAATCTGTATATTTTTTCATCTGATCAATAATAACCCAAATAACGTTATTACCTTGAGAATTAAAAGGTAGTCCCACCATTACTTCCAGGGATATATTCTCCCATTTACACTCTGGCATTGCAAATGCTAAAGCATCCCCTTCTTTAATTTCTGCTCTATTTTAACATGTTAACAAGTGAAACATTTCATAGTAAATTCTGCAATATCCCTTTTCATTCTTTCTCACCAGTAATACTCATGAAGGTCTCTGTATATCTTATTACTTCCAGGATGAACTAGAAATGGAGAACTATGAGCTTAACAAAACAATTCTTTCTTTAACTAGGAATCACAAGGCATGCACAACCTTTTTCCAAATATTAAAACACAATATCTATCGAGGTTAAATTCTAAAAACATACCCATTTTAACAAATTATACCTTTTTCTGTAGCTCAAGGTCTTCCTTCTAAACATACTTATTTATATTTGATAACATTGACTGCACTAAAAACTGAAACAAAATAGAGGTATTTCTTTCACTAATAACTTTTAATCCAAAATTAATAAAATAAACAATCAAGGGATCATGTTCCAAACATAACATAGTTGATGATACGTGATGTTTTCGAATTAAGGAATATGAAATTTTGGTTTATTTTCTGGATGGTAATTGATCGTGAAATTATAATACTTTATTAGTTCAAGCCATCTTCTCTACCTCATATTTAATTTCTTCTGAGTTAATATATACTTCAGACTTTTATGGTTAGTATATATTTGATATTTCGGTCTGTATAAATGATTCCATCATATTTTTAAAGAAAAAACCATAGCATATAATTCCAAATCATGTGTGGGATAATTTAAATCATGATTTATTATTTTTCTTGAAGCATAAACAATTAATTTATCATTTTGGATAAAAAAATAATGAAGTCCCTTCAAATAAGCATCATTGTATATGAAAAACTCACCATTTTGGGAATTCAAAGCCAAAACTGGAGCATTTACCAATCTCTTCTTCTGTTCCTGAAAACAAATATCACATTCTACTATCCAAATAAATTTAACTCCTTTTCACGTTAACTTGGTTAGTGGACTAGATAATTGTGAAACGTTTTAACAAATTTCCGGTAATAATATGCTAATCCAATAAAACTACAAATATCTATAACATTTGTGGGTCTTGTCCATTCATCAACAAATTTTTTTTTTGGAAAGATCAACTATTATTCCATTCCTATTTACAATGTTCCCAAGAAGAGAAATTAGTTACAACCAAAAATTACACTTTCTAATTTTCTATACAGTTTCTTTTCCTTTATGGTTTGTAAAACAATCCTTACATGTGTTTCATGCTCCTCTTTTTAAATAAAATACCAGAATGTCATCAATAAATACAACCACAAAATTATCCAAGAACTCCTGAAATGTTCTGTTCATAAGATTCATGAATACATAAGTTAAATCAGTTAACCCAAACATCATAACAAAAAAATCATAATGCCTATATCTAGTATGAAAGATTGTTTTTGGGATTTCATCCTCCTCCACCTTCAGCTGATGGTATCTGGATCATAATTCAGTCTTGGAGAAGTATTGAGCTCCCTTGAGCTGATCAAACAAGTCATCGATGTGGGGAAAAGGATACTTGTTTTTAATAGTGATGTTATTCAAATCTCTATAATCAATGAAAAGTCTCATGGAACCATCCTTATTTTTAATGAACAAAATAGTAGAACCCCATGGTGAAGTGCTAGGATGAAGGAAGCCTTTATCAAGAAAATCCTACAACTGATTTTTTCAATTCAAGAAGTTCTATTTGAGTCATACGATATGGGTGTTTTGAAATTGGATTAGCATTAGACACTAAGTAAATTGTGAATTTCACTTCCCAATTAGGTATGACACCAGGTAACTCATTAGAAAAAAACATCAAGGTATTAATTTACCACTGGCACATCATTAATCTGAACAGTTCCCTTTTTTCAACAATATGTGAAAGATAACATTCATTTCCATCTTTCAACAGTTTCTCAGCTTCCTGATATGTTATCAATTGTATAGGTTCATTCTTACAAAAAAACTGAAATCCTTTATGAAAACAACTTCTTTTTCTCTACAATAAATATTTTCATGATAAAAAAGAAGGTCAATCCATTCCTAGAAGAACATCAAACTCTACCAAGGGAAAAACAAAAAGGTTTGTAGGAAATTATTTTCCACATAACAAAATATAAATATTCTTATAATTCCACTTTAATATGATATTTCCCCCTGGTGTTTTAACAATAAGTTCATATCTCAATTTTTAAGGTGAGATTTCCATCCAATCCAACATTACAATTTTTACCATAAAATTTTTCAGAAATAAAGGGATGTATAGACCTCATATCAAACAAAATTTTAGAAAAATCTTAGTAAACAAACAAATTACTTGATATAGCTTCATTGTATGGCCCGAAATCTGCTATCGTAGTCACAAAAGATCTCACTACACCTTTCTTCTTATAGTCTAGCTTCTTTGCATCATTTGGATCTCTCTTTGGGTAGAAATTTTCATAATGACCCATATCACCACATTTATAACACTTAACAGTTATCTCATCCGGATTGGTATTAGGATCATTTTCATTACAATATTGGGCTATATTTCCAAACTTACCACATTGAAAACACTTCCCAGTTTTGGTAAGACATTCCCTAGGGTACTTATTGCCACAATTTTCACAAAATAGATACTAGATTTTCTTACCATCAGATTTAATTGGTTGATTCTTACCCATCTATTTCCACCTATAACTATTCTTCCCCTAGTTTCCAAAATTCACTTCATCATAATAAAACTCTATCTCTACCCTCTCAGCACATTGGAAAAGTTTCTCATAACTTTTGAACTCACTGGAGGCCAATGCCCTTCGATACCTTGGATTTAATCCTGAGTAAAAGAGAATGATTTTTCTATCAAGATCCAAATTAAGATTTGGAGCATTCCTCGCAAGTCGGGTGAAGTTCTCTTTATACACAACCATTGAATCTTCTTCCATTTTCTTCAATTTATGGAATTTATTCTCTATACTAAGTCTCACAACCTTAGGAAAATATTTTTCTAGGAAATGACTTTTAAATTCATCCCACTCTAAGGAATAAATATCTTATCTATCCCTGATATTCCTTACCATTGACCACCACTGATCAACTTCACCTTCAAAATGATAAATAGAAAGACTTACATTTTTATTATCTGAATAACTCATTACATAAAATATATTTTCAAGGGATTTAATCCATCCTTCATCCACTACTGGGTCAGAAGATCCAATGAATGTAGGATGGTGTTGTCTCATAAAATGTTCCACTATTTTCATGTTCTGTTGTGGTACCTCTGGTTGTTACCTTGTATAGACACCACAAAAATTTATTGTTTATGTCAGCTGAGCTATTACTGTCACAAACGGCTCGGTTCCAATCCCTACCACTCCAGGTTGCAGATTTGGAAGGATGTTGTTCTGTCGGTGCCTATCCTCTTCAGCTTCCTTGTTTCTTCTGCAGACTACCATTCTGAACAAACATATCTTAGACGAAGAAACATGTTAATCTTTAAATTCTATAACATTTCAAATTAATCATAGAGTAAAAAATCATTTATGGTATTCTATTAAGATCACCATAACCCCAAAAGTTATCTAAACCACCCTCTGATACCAACTATAAGAACCTGGCCTTATTACATTACATACTCTCGAATTTAGTCAACAAATCACTTCCTTACACATTGAGGATCTTTTCAAGTTTAGATCATTATAAAAAAGATACATAACACATTCATGACATTACTCATTAATACCGAGTGGATACCACAAAAACAGAACTCATTTATTCAAAAATTTAAAACATTTCAAATAAAGAAAAATTTCTTTGATATTTCTTCAAAAATTTAACTCAGATTACATATTTTTCTTACACATCCTTATAACCTATAAAAATCATTTAAAAATTTGTTATGATCACAAAAATATTAGTAAGTGATATAAAAATAAGAAAAAACACAATAGTCCATCAATACTTGTAACTAATGAAATCATTTTCAAAAGAAATACTTGTCACCCATATATACATAATTTTTGAAACAAGATATTTCCACAAGATTCTCACAAAAAAGAAGAACATAAATATATCTTGGTTCATTACTTACAAAATATTGTGACCCTGTCAGCTACCTTATATTTTGTAACCCTCACTACTACCTTACAATTTGTGTAACCATCGCAGTTACACTTGGAGTAACCATATAGCCAACCTACAACTTACACATACCCAATGAATTGTAGGGAGATATAGGTACTACCCATAATCATAAATAATTACCAATAACCATAACAGAATCATACAATAAAAATAATTTCATAAAAACATTACTTTTGAATTTTGTAAAAAGGAATTTTGAAAGAGAATTTTAAAAGAAAATCAAAATAAAAATATGATATAATTCAAGTGAGTCTTAATAGAGTGGATTAAATTTGTATATAAATAGTAAATAAACATAATTTAACATAATATAAAAACCACATCACACAAACAATTTAAATACCACATAAATAATGAAGTAAAAGGTTAACCCAAAGAATGGAAATCAGGTTAAGAATTCCCATACCTCGGGTTTGTATTACTTAAAACTCATTTAAACCTTCTGTATAATGGTAAAAATAGTGTCATTAATATCTTATAGAAATATATTCATGTTTATAACAACTTATATGATCATTTCATGACATCATTTCCCCCTTTAATTATTAGTATTCTGTTCCTTCCATTGTTTTGGGTGCATTAATTACATGTTGTCCATGATCGGTTCATTATGGATATTCTTGTCTATTGGAAGTGAAACTATAAAATTGGAATGGAATAGAATTTAGATATTAATATAACCATAAATTATACTATTTATCATTTTGAATTATTATATGAGTATGATTCATGAGTTAAAACATTATTGATTTTTTTAGGTTATTTTGGAGATTCTTTGATTAGAAAGAACTCATTTTGTTTTATAAATTAATAACTTGTATAAATAATGATTAAAACCCTTAAATAAGTTATAATACCTAAATTATATTCAGTTTAATCCATAAAAATTGTTTCTTGACCTATCTTGAATAATTTAAATGAAACTGAAATCACATCATCCATGCTGTCGGTAAATCTACACATCACGGACAGTGTTTCAATTTCTTGAATAAGTGGGAGAGGAGAAGAAGTATAATGGTGAGAATTCAAAAAACCATGTTGAAATCCATAATATCTAATATAATGGATCATTAATGCCTCTTGTATAAGGTGAATTTAGGAAATAAGAAGAATAGAAAATAAAATGAATAGAAAAGAAAGAAAATCAAACAAGATGTTTACCTCTTGAACACTTTTCATTGAGATCCTTTGTAAGGCATTTGGCTTTAGTCTTTTTTTGAGACCAACAGATCTAGGACGTTGGTAAGATTCTTGGGAAGATTATTGGGTATAACTTAGGTATGGATCAAAGTTTGAGAGGTGTCGGAGGAAGAGGGGAATGAGGGTGGTATTTATAGTGTAGGAGAGGGGGTATTTTTAATTATTTTAATCATTATTATAATATTTTTTCACAATACTCTGAATACTCTTAAGTCACATGACCCAAAATAGTAATAGTGGTATGTGAGTTTGAACCAAGTGTTCTTATATCATCCTTGAATTACCTATGATGCAGTAAATCAAGTATTTATCATGTGTGGTATTTTATCGTATTTTTCTATTCGTCAAAAATTCAAGAATTTCAGAAAATTCCCAAAAATTCACACTATACATTTCTAGATGTGTATAATTTGAAAATTAAATCCATTTTTTGAAAATAATTTTATAAATATTATTAATTTAATATTTAAATAAAATCACAATTTATTCAAAAATAACAATTTTAAAACTATAACTGATTTTATATCACATTAAAAATTAACCAAGATGAAATTATCTTAAAACCATAAGATAATAAAATAATAATACAATTTATTATTCATTAGGGTTATATTACTATTTATATTATTGTTCATAAGGGTATGTTACTATTCACCAAAATTAAGTTGGTTCTATTAGACTTTAAATAACTTTCTAAATAGAATTGTAGATGACCATTTTTGAAAATTAAAAACATATAAGTGGAAAAACTATATTTAAAGGCTAGTTATATATATCTACTTAAAACAAAGTTTCATGCATTTCAATTTAGTTTTATAAACTCGAGGTGTTACATTAACTATACTTTTACTCATTATCAAAACGTAAGGTTCTATCCAAACATAAAGTTCTTTATCTATACGTTTCTCTCAACATAAGGTTGATTAACCATACATGCTGAACATTTAATATAAGGTTTAATAAAAATGTAGGGGTTGTTCCTTATGTTACTTTCTTCAATATAGGGTGTGAACAATGTTTCTAGAATACACTTAAGAGCATTATGAACACATTGACAAATATTCCACATGAATAATAACTTGAATGGAATTCCAAAATAAGAATTATAAAAAATATTAATTTTCTAAAAAACACTTAAAATAATATCATTAGTAAAACTAATAAGGGTTTTTATGAGAATAAAAATCAATAAGATTTATTGGGTATTGTTGACACAATACATGGCCAACAATCACCACCTTTTTTATGATCACAAAACCCATAAAATTAGTAATAGAATTTAGAATTTTGAAAAAATTTAAAATAAAATAATCTGAAAATCAATTTGATAGAATTATTTAATTGAAATGAAATATTGTGTTTATCCAAATATTTTCCCTTTTCTAAGATTAAAAAGAATGTATAGAAAAAGATTAAAACACTTTTAATTTTTCACAGATAAGTAAGTGAATGTTATAATAATCTATTTAAATAAATATGATTGGATTTTTGGATAGAGACGTAAATATAAAAAATATAAAAAATAAAGTACGGAAAATAAAAAATAAATTTTATTCATCAAAAATTGTAAATTTAAATTAGTCAGTGTGACTAGGAAATAGGTTATCCAACTGATATGGTTAGGGTAGATGTGGTTGGGTAGGATTTTGAGAAGCTTGAAACAACTCTTTCAACTCTTCCATCTGTACCTGAAACCTTTTCATCATACTATCACCTAATTGCATAATAAAAACTCCATAATCATTACTAATATGAAAATTTTCAACAAATTGGCTTTAAAAAAGTCAGTCAAACTCTCATATTTTTTCATAAACTGGTCCAATTTATTTATGAATTTGTTCAACAAAAATTTGAAACCTTGTTCATTCTAAGTCAACTAGTCAACTATAAATTTTTGATTGTCTAGTAGAACTGAAATAGGAGCACTATTACACTAAAGGTTTTGTAGATGATCATTCATGTCATCCATAACAGTTGTTATTTCTTGAAATATACGAACCAGATCTAGAGAGGTAGTAGAAGTAGAAGTAGATGTACTGTTCTGACTAACAATACTCTTGATTGAATCAAATTGACTCCCCCAATACAACTTTAAATCTTCAATGTCTGATTTAGAAACAACTTCAGACTTGATCTTTCCAACCTCATCGAACATTTCTCTCTTGAAAGCATCAAACACCTTTTTGGAAATATAATTTTCATTAAGATAATGTAACTTTTTTATTTCAACTTCCAGCTCTTACAAAATATTTAAATTTTCTTCCAGATATTTATTAACATAATCACAATCTATTCAACCAGATTAGTTAGGGAATCAGATGTACCTTCATATGGATGTCATAACTGATCAACTACCAAAATTTCTAAGGAACTTGATGTAAACTTATCCACATACTTCTCCACTATTTTTTAAACTAATTTTCACTTAAATAATATATATTATAAATAAATTATATTTTTTCAAAAATAGATTGATCTCTCTCACCCAAAATATCAGAAATAAAGTAAACAATATTCTCAACAATTTATGTATCCACATTTTCTTATATAATCATTTGTTTCTCTTATTTAATAGTTGGATCTTCCTCTTATACAAATAGAATAAAAACACTATAAAAATATTTAACTTGACTTTTAAACTATTGGTCTTCCTCAACAATAGGTTCCTCAAAATGAAATGACCTAGTAGCTTCACCTAAACCCAATACTGGTTCTTTAGAAAGAGAATATACTCTTTTCCTTGGTTTCATATCCAATTCCTCTAACACAATTTCTTCTTCATCTTACTCTTCAAAAAAATTCAATTCTCTTTTGGTTGATTGGGAAATTCCTTCACCTCTGGTATCTCTAATTCCTTCATTTACAATAGCACTTTTCTCCCCCTAAGAAAAAGATCCTAATTTTTTTTGGTCATCTGCACCAACTGGCATAAGTTTTCCTTTTACTATACTCTAGTAAAAACCATAATTCCTTAGAGTTCCCACAAGTAGTACATTAATATGATGACATTTTATTTGAGAATAAATTAATCGAATCATATATTTATTAATCAGAATTCAAGAAATTATCCTTCCATAAGGATAAAAAGTCATCCATGAAAGTGGTTGACAGTATTATTGAAGATATCTGAACATATAAATTTAAAATTTCATCTTTATCTCACTTAAAAATAGAAACATGATGTACTTTTCTGGATACATAATTTTCTCTATTTCAGCCATCCTTGGAGAAATTCCTAATTAAATAAATTTAACCAAAATTTTCTAGTCTGCTTGAGATATTTGAAAAAAATATTACTTATGTTTGTTGAAAAAAAAAAAGAAAATACCTAATGTCTTCAGACTTGTGATCCTTATCTCTAATACACCGTAGATCAAAGTGAAAGACTCCCTTAGGAGGACAGCTCAAAATTTTGGAAATTTCAGTGAAAGAAATGAAAAAATACTTATATTATATTCTTGCAAAAATAGTATCTTTAGAATCACTGAAACTAAATTGTACACTATTGTATAAAATTTTAGTTCTATCTTGTAGAGAAATATTGAGATTTCTTCATTGAACATAGACTCTAGACCTTGAAACACTAACACCTGCTTCAGGAGTAGATTATTCTGGTAGAGCCGTTCAAAATCTACCACTTTTCTTTGAAAAATCTTGGTTCTAGAAACTCATTGTTGCTTCGGATCGTTGGATTAACCTTCTTCACTTCGCATTGTTTTTATCAGTTTGGAGAAAAAAAAGTTCTAAGGTTCTCGATTTATAGAGTTTCAAAGGTAGAAGAAGGTATATAAAGGCTTCGTTATTCGAAAAGGGTTTGATAAATGAATTGGTAAAGTAAGTTGAAAGGTTTTTGATAGTACCTTGTTTCCCGTGTCATTATGTAAGATAATTATGATTTTTTTTGAAAGCACGTGGTGTGAATAAATTTAAGATAAAATAAATTAACTAAAATATATAGAAAAAAAGAAAAAAAAATTAAAACAGATTAGATTTAAATTAATCAAAAACTAAATTAACATAAATAAATTGGAATAAATAAAAAAAATAAAAAAAATTAAATAAAAAAGATAAAAAGATTAAAAATTATTTAAAAATTAAATAAAACTAACTCCACCTTAATAAGATCAAAACATATAGTGGGAAGTGGTTTATTGAATATATCATCTAGTTGATATTCAGCGTTGAAAAATTCTAAAAATATATCCTCTTTAAGAATATGATCTCTTAGAAAATGATAAATAATATCAATATTCTTAGTACTTTAATGACTTATTGGATTTTTTAGAATATTTAGAGTGTTCGTATTATCACATAAAATAGTATTACAATAAAATATTAGTACAAATTTCATTAAAGTGTTTTTCATCCACAATAATTATGCATAAAAACTACTTATAGATACATATTCTGCCTTGGGTGTTGATAGGGAAACAGAGTGTTGTTTCTTAGTTGATCATGATACTAAAGATTTTTCTAAAAAGTGAATTGTTCTTGAGGTATTTTTTCTATATAATCTACAAACGCCAAAATAAGCATCTGAATATGATATTAAATTAAAATCAGAATTTTTTAGATAGAGAAGATATTGAAAAAAATCCTTTTAAATATCTAAAAATCCTTTGAACAAAAATTAGAAGATAATATTTAATATTTTTTTGAAATCTAGCACATAAACATACATAAAACATAATATCAGGTCTGGTAATAGTAAGATATAATAAACTACCAATCATAGCTCTATATAACGTTTTTTCCACTGGTTTTCCAGCTTCATCCAAATCGTGGTTTATATTAGTACACATGGGAGTTGTATATGTCTTACTATTCTTAGGACCAAAATTTTTCAATAAATCAATAATATATTTACTTTTATTTAACCTATTTCTATAATCTTTTTGATAAATTTGAAGTCCTAAAAAGAAATTTAATTCTCAAATCATACTCATTTCAAATCCTTTTTGCATGAGTTTTGAAAAATCCTTATAAGGTTTTTCAATAGTTGAACCAAAAATAACATCATCTATATAGATTCAAACAAATAAATTTTTAGAACAAATGGTTTTCTTAAAAATATTTCGATTATCCAATCTAATAATAAATCCATTTTTTAAAATAAAAGAACTTAATATTTTATACCAAGCTCTAGGTGCTTATTTAAGTTCATAAAGAGATTTTGTAAGTTTAAAAATAGAATATGGATTTTGAGAATTTTCAAAACAAAGTGTTTGTTCAAAATAAACTACCTATATTAAATAACCATTTAAAAAGGAATATTTAACATTCATTTGATATAATTTAAATTTCGTATGGGATGCATAAGCTAAAAGGATTATAATTGCATCTAATCTAGCTACATGGGAAAAGGTTTCATCATAATCTATACCTTCTTCCTGATTATATCCTTTAGCTAATAATCTTTTTTTGTTTCTTGTTATCATCCCTTCATCATCTTGTTTATTTATAAAGACCTATTTAGTTCCAATAACTAGATAATTTGATAGTCTTTAAACTTATTACCAAACCTAGTTCCATTGGAATTGGTTTAGTTCTACTTTCATTGCTAACATCCAACTCTCATATTCTAAGGATTACTCAAAAATTTAGGTTGTATTTTGGATATAATGGTAGAGAATTCAACTAGGTTTCATGCATTTATTCTAATTCCTATTCTTATGTCTAGATCTCCTATAAGAATTTCTAAAAGATAATTCTTTAGGTTTCTAGACTACATAGGAAAAACACTTTTAGGTTCATCAGTATCACGTTCTTCTGAACTGGTCATAATTTTATTTATATTATTTTAAAAATAATTTTTTAGGTTTTCAAGTCTCATGTTCTCAAAAGAGTGAGTATGTTCATCAGTTTGATCTTTCTCTTAAATAGATGGGTCAGTTTCATCAAACATTACATGAATTAATTCTTCAACAATCCTTGACTTTTTAGTAAACACTTTATAGGATTTAGAGGTATCAGAATATCCTAAAAATATTCCTTTATCATCTTTTGGATCAAACTTACGAATATTATCCTTGGTGTTTAGGATATACACTTTGAATCCAAAAACATTAAAGTAATTTACCATAGGTTTTCTATTATTCCAAATTTAATAATACGTCTTTTTGAAAATAGTCCAAATTAAAATTCTATTCATGATATAATAGGCTTTTCTTGTATCTTCTACCGATAATGAGGTAGGAAGATTTTATTCATTCAGCATAGTCATAGCCATTTCTTTAATAGTTCTTTTCCTTCTTTTAACAATTCCATTTTGTTGACGTGTTCTTGGTGGAGAGAAGGTGTTTTTAATACATATATTTGAACAAAAGGAATTGAATTTATGATTTTTAAATTTTCCACCATGATCACTTCTTAATGAAATTATCTTAAAACCATTTTCATTTTGAGCAATTTTATAGAAACTTTCAAAAATAGTAAAAGCTTCACTTTTGAGTTTTAGAAAATAGACCCATGTAAATCTAGAATAATCATCATCTAAAAAATATACATATAACTTTCCATCCAAACATGATACTCTTTATGGTCCAAATAGGTCTAGGTTGATAAGTTCTAGAGGTTTTGATGTATCAATTTTGTCAATAGATTTTAAATAATATTTGTGTTGCTTGCCAATTTGGCATGCATCACAAAATCTATCACCATCAACTTTAAGACTAAGTAAATCAGATACTAAATAGTTCTTAGATAATTTATGTAAATAATAAATATTACAATGTCCAAGTGTCTTATGCCAGATCCATGACTCATTTATCTTAGAAGTTAAACAATTCACTCTCTGTTTACACAAGGAATTTAAATCCAACATATAAGCATTATATGTTCTTAGTGCTCTAAAATTAAGCAATTTATCTTTAAATATAGAGTAGGAATTTTATAAAAATAAAAATAATATCCATTATCACAGAGTTGAAACATACTTATCTGGTTGTGTTTCAGGCCTTATACATATAGTACTTTCTTGCTTGAGACAGTTTTTTGATCTCCAACAATTCCAAGTCCAATTATCTTTCATTTGGAATTATCACCAAAGGTGACATGACCTCTATCTATTTGAGTTAGAATGTTTAAGTTTGATTATTTTTCACTCATATGTATATAGAACCCACTGTTCACATACCATATAGATTTTCTTTTTTTTGTAACTTGTTTCCTGTAAAGGCAATTTAGGGAAAAGTTTTTTTTGGGTACCCATATCCTCTTAGGTCCAGCAGTGTTAACTAGCAGAGATCTAGGAATCCATATCGGCATTGTTTTTCCATAACTCATATCATTTTCTTTAGATAAACTTTTTGAAATAAAATATCTTTTAATTCCACTTATTTTAGGATTTACCAAATAACATATTTTTGTTATATGTCCTTTTGTTCCACAAAAATGACAAATAACAGTTTTTTATTTTGGAAAAAAATAATTCTTATATAGTTTATATTTTCCACCCTTACTTATTATACCAAATATTTCCTTTTTAATGAAATTTTTACGAAGAATTTAATTCTGAATATTTTGTCCTTTTTTAAATAAAAGAGTGACAATTTTATAAGTTTCTACTTCATCTTGTAATGCTTTAATCTTATTTTTATGATCAGTACAATTTGTGGTAGATGATCTATATTTTTTAATTAACTCCTAATGTTGTTTAAGTAAGTTATCTCTTTATACATTAACAAAAATTTTAATATTATATAAATATTTGTGCTTATTTAATAAAGAGTCGTATTTTTCTTCTAGAATTGTTCTGTAGGCATCCAATTTATTTTTTGAATAATTTGAATCGGAATTAGAATTTGAATTATATGAATAATAGGTTTGTAACTCATCTTCTTCAGCCATAAATTTCATATTTGATTTTAGATTTGATTCTTCTTTTTATAAATCATTTTTTTAGGAGCTATTGGAGTCTTTAGAAACACTCCAAGTAGCATGCATCGCTCTTTTCCCTTTTTGTTCATAATCCACATTTTTCTGATATTTCTTTTCTATCTTTCTCTTTTCTCCTTTTAGTTGAGGAAAATCAGGTCATATATGACCTAATTTCTTTAATTCATAGCATCTGACTTCTCTTGAGTCTTTCTCATACCTTTTGAAGGGTTTTCTAAATCCTATTTTCTTCTTATAAAACTTGCTAAATTTTATTTCTAATTGAGCTAGTTCTATTTCAGAATACGATGTATCTAAATTATTTTCTTCTCTAACTTATTTCTTTATTCTTCTTCTTTACTTATAATATGTTTCCTTTAGATCCTTATTATCCTTTTTCACTAAGACTTTATGATCTTCATCTTCGTCTTCCATTTCATCGTCATACATCATCAGTGTCCTAATTCATTCTCTCATTTTCATATTTTTTGTAGGAGATGATTTTTTAATTGTAGTTGATATCCCATTCCATTTAGTAGGTAGTGCTCTCAGTACATTCAAATATTGATATGTTTGTTTGATAAGATCACCTAAGGTTGTAATATTATTGATAATATCATTAAGCATTCCATTCAAATGAGTGATAATCTCTTAATTAATCATTATAAATGTGTATAATTTAATCTTTGTTGTTGAATACCCCATTTGTCTTACACTATCTTCTCCTTCATAGGAAACAACAATGGCATGGCACATTTCATAAGTAGTAGAAAATTGTGAGACATGATTTAATTTATCTGGTCCAAGACCATAGATAATAGAATTCATAGCTATAGAATTTGTTTCATACTCTAACTTTGTAGTATCAGTCCAAGTTTCAAGATTTTCAAAAATTATATAGGGAGTAATGATCATCGAGTAGACTTTAAATCCCAGATTCTTCAAATATATAATCATCTATTATTTTCATCATCCATAATTTTCACCATTGAAATAATGAGAATTAACCCTTGACATTACTTCCTTTTGATCAGTCATTTACATCTTTCTCAAATACCTTATACTTTTAGCTTGTTATATATTTGTTTAAAATCTATCCTATGATACCTATTATTAGGTCTAAATATAAAAATATACACAAGAGGGGGGTGAATTGTGTCTTTTCAAAATCATTCAAAATTCTACCTTTTGATGTTAACAGTAGATTATTCAGGTAAGAAATGTTTATCTTTTTTATGAAATTATGATCAATGGATAAAAAATATATAGAATATGGTTGTTCATTGTGGTTTGGTGAATAAATATCCCCTAGTCCAATCCACTAATTACTCTCTCTACAAGTTTGGAAAATTTCGCTAGTCAGGTCCTCGTATCATAATACCAATCCAAAACTGAGTGTATGTAGTTGAAACCTTTACAAATAAGGATAAAAACAGAACCTTATGGTTATTTAATAGAGAAACGAATAACCACTGCTTAGATCGAGAAGCTGATACTGTGCCACAGCTAAGTATGATCAATTAAAATGCTTAATAAAAAGATATTAATTAAAAAAGGGTTCCAAATGAACTTCATAGTTGTAATAGCAACTGACAGTATATGTATCTTCTTCTTCAGAAAATAGTTTTTTCAAGAAAGAGTAGTTCCGAAGTGATTTTGTTGCAATAGATATTAAAATAAATGTAGCAAAAAAATTCAGTTGCATAATTATAATAAATATGAGATTCAAATCATGTATATCTCCAAATTGTAGTGTTTTCTGAAGATAACAGATTCTCATCAATTTTATAGTAAATCTGTAAAAGATCTTCACAAGAATGCAGTTTCAATAGCAATATGTTTCACAATATCTGTCACTTATTATTTGAATCACACACACACACATATATATATATATATATTAAAAAAATACACTGATAGAATAAATAAAGTATAGATCATTATTTCCAATTCTAGATCCAAGAAAATCACCTGATAAATTGTAAGAAGTCAAATTCATAAGATATATCATAGTATTCGTAACTTCCCTTAAGAATATGAGATAATTTCTCCACTAAATATGATTCATTAAATAAATTATAATGAGCTTTTAATTAGTAGAAAATGATCTTTAAATAGGTCTGATATTTCCCAAAGACCATTGTAGGAAACTCTGATAAAATCATAAATTCAAATATCTGCTTTTTGAAAAGTAAAACATAAAATTCCTTCATAAAACAACAAAATTACAATGTAGGGTTCAACTACGTAGCGTTCATTCTTCAAATTTAGGGTTGATAATTTAAGGTTGATCAAAAAAGTATAGTTAATGATCTATACGTTTTCTTCTCAAATACAGGGTTCCATACTTATATTAGGTTCTTTAATCATACTTTTTATCTTTGTCAAAATGTAAGGTTCAATCCAAATGTAAGTTTCTTTATCCATACATTTATTTTAACATAGGGTTGATTAACCATATATGCTGAACTTTCAACATAAGGTTTAATAAAAATGTAGGGTTTTTTCCTTACGTTACTTTCTACGATGTGGGGTATTAAAAGTGTTTCCAAAATACGCTTAAGAGCGTTGAGAACACTTTTTCAAATATTCCATGTGAATAATAAACTTGAATATAATTTCAAATTAAGAATTATAAATAATATTCATTTCCTGAAATACACTTAAAATAATATCATAAGTAAATGAAGCAAGGTTATTTGTGAGCATCATAAACAATATGATTTGTTGACTATTGTTGAGGAAATACATTCCACACAGTGTTGAGAGGAGATAAGATTGTACTGAAGTATGAAGAAAAAATGCACAAGAATTCAAGACACCCTACTCAAATATCAAAGTATTATTGGGTTGAAGAATTAATTAAGAAAAAATTAAAACAATATTTTCTAATTAAATTTTATGTGTTGAGTTGTAAGTGATATCTTTCTACAAATATAGGAGGAAGACAACTTATAGTGACTTATAAAACTTACAGTTGATTATTATGATTATTCAGTGAGTTGAAGTAGATGTGATATATTCTAATTATTTAAAAAGATTATTGGTTTATATTATGATTATTGTTATTTCTTATATTTTGTGGTATTTAAATCCTTTTAGTTTTAGTGATAATGCGAAGAATCATCATATCATAGTAGCTCAAAGAGGAAGATCAGTTTTATGTTTTAGTGGTAGTATATAGTCAGTGTGATCTTTCTTGTTTTGTTGGTGTTGTGTTTTTGAACACAAGTGGGATTCCTATATAAAGAATTAAGTGTGGATTCCATTGTAAATTGGGGAGTGTATATTAAACTATCCCAAACCACTAAAATTGATTAGAATATTATTAGGGGATAATATATGTCTAAGACTTGACCTAAACACTAAAAGGACATTGTCAGAGACCTTTGGGTAGAAACTCATAAAAATATTGTCTTTTTCTTCACGTATAATCTTTCTTGTGAATATAAAAATCACATTCATCCTAATAGGTGTAGAGTTTAAAATGTAAAAGGGGTAAAAATTTAAAAGAAAAATAATTCAGTAAATTGTTTGTACACTGATTCACCACCCCCCACTCATTGCACCTACATATTCCACCAAGAATCCCACACTAGGTATTCAGGACACAATCTAAGCCTTTGGGACACTAGGCCTTTGAGTCATGTCATGGTCTCCAGGTCAATCGTCCATTGGTCCATAATATGTAATAAAATAGGTTTGGTGGGTGCTTTTCCTTCTTCATGGGGATGGATGAGTCTTGACACGGAATGGTGCCTAAATGTGTCTATTATTTTTCTTCTTATAATCAACTCTATCTAAATTAAATAAATTAATTAATTAAAGTAATAATGTTATAAAATTTATATATATTTAATGATGTTGTGACATAATATCACAAGAGTCTCCGTTATGATGCTCATTTATCCATGCTTGGGAAGGAAGTGGAATCGCTAAGGTTAGACCTTGAAAAATCCCAAGTAGAACTTCAGTAAGTACTACTTGTGTAAAGACCCTGACTTGAGTAGCCCAGACAGAGTGCCTTACTTAATTACATTTATACTAAGAAAAATCATTCACACATAAAAGGATAAAATAGTTTGGTATATTTGGTAAACCAGCTAAATACATAAGTTTTACATTACAAATTGAAAGGTAAAACAACATAGAAACTCCCTTGGAAACACCCATAAACTCCAATATTATCTTTGCAAGTCATTCGTAATATACATCGTCACATCCTGTGGAAAAAATCATAAGATATGGGTGGGATTAGATGCTCAGTATAGGTAATAAATACACTTGAATCTAATATAAACATAAATAATAAGGCAAGGTGAATAACTAAAAATACATTCCATTAAAACATAATTTTTATCATATTATGGTAGGAATAAAATCAGAATAAATAATTTTTTATAAATAATCACATGAGAATGAAACTTAACCATACATATTATACTTGTAAAATAATCACATGGATTATCAATCTCTAATATCATAATGATGAAATGAATAATTCTAGACATCTGATTCATACCATTGATTCCTTATCTAAGACTACTAAAAATAAATGGATAATACCTCATCCAAATCCATATTAGAAAATAAATGGGCAAGGAATCGGCTGAGTCACTATTTTTTTGTCTCATGAGACCTACTGATGCATCAAGGGGCTCTATCAGGCTCCGACCATCACTTAAAAAATGCAATTAATTCCTCATATGAATGGGGTGAAACATAAAAATGATATACATATGAATTTAAATTAACATTCCCCAATGAGTAAACATAATCACTAACCATTCTGGCTAATATGGTGAATGATATCAATATACCACATCTGCAATCAAACTAACCATAAACCATTTAATAAAATATTATAGATGATATTATAAAATTTCAACCCTAGTTAATCATAATATTAAATAGAGTTTTCTGAAATAGATAAAAATACTCCAATAAAATCATCGATGAATTCTTGGGAGAAATAACCTTTTAATTTGGGAAGAATAGTTCTTTTAGAAAAATCATTTGTATTTTTCATAAAATCATATTGTAAACATGTATATCACATAAAATGAGTAAAATGAAATTATTTTTGTGTTATAAATGTTGTAACACAAAATTGAAAACATGTAAAAAGTTTTTTTACAAAACATTAGAAATTGGCTGCTTCAGTGCGGTTTGAGGAAAAATATAAAAGCGCATTTAAAGCAGACAAAGTCTCAATTGTTTACATAGAACCGGAAAAGTTATAATATTTTTTTTCATTTTAAAAAAATTTTGATTTTATAAAAATATGGGTGTCTTAAAATATATTATGGAGTGAACAAGACCATGGGATAGAAATTTGGAAGTTCCTTTTAATCAGGCTTGCGTAACAGGAGGAATTAAAAAGGGAACACTGTAAAACATGTAATTCCACATAAAATAAATATAAAATGATATGGATACATGATTTCGGAACATATATATATATATTTTATAATAATTATGAAGAATTACATTGGGGTAAATAGAGAAAAAGTGTAACTCGAATGAAAAAAAGGCAGTTCGGGGAGAATCCCATGCCATATGTTTTAAAGTGTTTGGTACTTGTACTTAATGTCTTAGATAATGAAATTAGATTCATTAATAATTTAATTAATAACCTATTAAAAATTTATTTTATTTATTATAATTTTATTAAGTTTATTTTTCCCTTTTTTGATGAGCTAAAATATTCTATTTGGTCATCTAGGAGTGTTCGTTTCCTTGGTTTTCATGACTGGTTCACTTGTATACATGTACAAACGATAATGTAAAATGGAAATAGTTATAAAGAATTGAAATTATATGTTATTGATGAACTTATAGGTTATTTATTTTCCTAATATATCATTTTTTCTAGTTATGAAGATGATTCATTAGATAAAGAGATAATGATAACCATTTAAATTATTTTGGAGTTTTTTCCGATCATCACAAAATAGTTTTGTATTATGAATTAATATTATGTATATATACTAGTTCCAAAACATTAAATATATCTCATTTCAAATATTTATTTATTTTATAACCATAAAAAATTATGACCAGCCTTGAAGGACAAATTGAAAAATGAAAAATCATCACCAATGAAGGTGGTAAATCAACACCTCATGAGAAATGTTTTCATTTTTGGAATAAAAAGGGAAGGATAAGAGATTTGATGGTTGATATACCATTTAGAAAATAAAATTACATTATATATATATAATATACGAGAGTTTTCATTCGTGTTAAGATATGTGATGTTATTAAATAATAAGAAAAATAAAAGGAATTGAAATAAAATTAAAAGAGCGTAGGGGGATTTTACCGCCTGAATTCCTCTCTTTGAGAACCACCTTAAGGAACTATTAAATGGTCTTTTGGTGAGACCATAATGACTAAAAAATTGGGGAGAGGTTTGGGATATGGATTGGGTGGAAATTGAAAAAGCTTCAAGGATTTAGAGGTGTGAGGAGAATAGGTGGTGAGAGGTGGTATTTATTGTGGTGGAGAGGGGTGTTTTTTTTATTTTATTCATTTTTTTATTATTTTGTATCAAGATTATTAATAGTTTTAACCTTATCACTAAATGTTTTAAAATAACTAAGTATAGATTGATATTATTGGCTTACATCATCCATATATCATCTATGACTCAATAATTCATGTATTTATTAAATATTGTAACTTACCATATTTCACTATTCACTAAAAATCTACCTTTTTAGAAAAATTAAAAAAATTAAAACTAACTAATTTTTGAGGTGTATAATTAAAAAATAATACTATTTTAGGATAATAATATTCTAAATATGGTAAATTTAATTTTTTTAAAAATCTTCATTTACTCGACAAAATACAAATTTTAATATTATAACTATTTTTAGGATGCTTTGAAAAAATCATTAATGTCTCATAAAATTATATTATAATAATAAGAAAACAAAATATTAATTTATGAATCTATTTTATGGAAATAATTTTCTTTTAAATCGTTATATTAATTATAAAATTGCAAATAAACATCTTCGTTTCACAAAAATACCAACACCTAATTTATCATTTTTAAATCATTTATTTACTTATTACAGAATATAAATATTCCATATTTTCATTTATAAGATACCTAAATTTTATTTATACTTTCATAGGTTAATTTACTATTCTATTGGTCATATTATTATTCCTAATGGTCACATTACTATTCCAATGGTCATATTTAACAATATATTATGGTTTTAAACTCGGTGTTTCAATAAGCATATTCTGTCGAAGATGATAAATTTAAAACATACATACCATAAGATATTTGGATGTCACAATATCCCCTCCTATGAAAAAATATTTTTTCAATATTTCTAGAGTTTCACCACAAAAAAATATTATGTAGTTCTTCATCATAAATTCCTCTCATTCCCACATCACCTCTTCAATTTTATAATTTTTTCAAAGTACCTTTATTAGATGATTCATCTAATTCCTGGATACATGTTCTTAGGTGTCTAGAATCAAGATAGTCTCTTCATAGTAAGATAAATCAGGTTCCAATTATATTCCTTCAGGAGTGATTACATGTGTTGTGTCTAGCATGTACTTCTTTAATATAGAGATGTGGAACACATTTTTTACTTTAGAAGGGCTATGTGGCATCACCAAATGATAATCCATAACTCCAATTCTATCCAGGATTTCAAAAGTTCCAATGTACCTAGGGCTCAATTTCCCTTTATTTTAAAATCTTATAAGACCCTTCTATATAGATACCTTCAAGAAGACATGATCTCCCACTTGAAAATCCAAATCTTTCCTTTGGTTATCAGAATAGCTCACTTTTCTACTTTGTGCTTCTTTGATATGTGTTTCAATAGTCTTTAACTTTACCATTGTTTCCTCCCCATTATATGGGCCTACAAGATTCCTTTCTCCAACATCATCCCAACAAGTTTGTGTATAGAATCTATTTCCATTCAATACTTTATATGGTTCCATTTGAATACTTCAATAGAAACTATTGTTTTAGGAAAATGTTACGAAATATAAATAATGATCCCATATTCCTTTATAGTAAAGTTTGCATGATCTCAACATGTATTATAAAGTTTAGATCATCCTTTTTGATAGTACATCAGTTTTGGGGTGATAAGTAGTACTCAAATGAAGCTTAGTATCCAAATATTTTTGAATAATTTTACATAATTTCAATGTAAATCATGTATCGTGATTAGAAAAAATTGAAATATGTGCTCCATTAATTCATAAAACTTCATTAATATAGATTCATACAAGGCTCTCTAGTGAAAAATCCTCCTTTTTTGTGAGGAAATGTGCATATTTGGTTAGTCAGTCAACAATTATCCAAATTGCATCATTATTTCACAGATTTTTTGGTAATAAAGTGATAGAATACATAGTAATGTCTTCCCATTTCGATGTAGAAATATGCATAGGTTTTATGAATCCTCCATGATTTTTTCTTTTAGCCTCCACCTATTGACATATTAAACATTTTGATACATAATCATCAATTTTTGGCTTCAAATTATCCAACCAGAAATGTTCCTTCAAATCTCTATATATCTTAGTGATACTAAGGTGTAAAGAGAAATTCAGGCTATGGGAATCATCCAATAATTACCTTTTTAGCTTGGTTTTAGAGATAACACAATGTCTCTTCCCAAATTTCAGAATTCCATCCTCATACACAAAGTCTTCCAACTTCCCATCATTCATAACTTTAATCTTTCTTTGAAAATTCTCATCTTTAGACTAATAAATTTTAATCCTTTACAATAAATATAGTTGTGAAACCAATTGAAAGAGTAGCGATGTTTCAGCATTCTTGATAATAACCATATTCAACTTCACTAGGTCTATGAATATATAATCCATTTCAATTCTCATTTAGTTTATAACTCCATGATTATACATTCTCAATGCATCTATTACATTTTTTTCCTTCCTTGGGTGACAGTGTATTGAACAATCATAATCCTTGAGTAACTCAATCCATTGTATTTACCTCATGTTGAGTTATTTCTCTAAGAATATATATTTAAAATTCTTTTGATCTATATATATATCACATAATTCACTATAGAGATAGTATCTCTATATCTTCACCGAAAATATTATAGCTGCCTACTCAAGATCATGATTTGGATAGTTCTATTCAAGATTTCTTTTAATTTCTTTGATGTATAGGAAATAACCCTATCATTCTGTGTAAGGAAAAAAACAAGTCCCTTCATTGATACGGAATTTTAAATCACAAATCCACCATTTCTTGATGGTAGAGTAGAGATCAGAGCATTAACTAATATCCTCTTAAATTATTCAAAACATTCTTCACATTTCATTGTCTAAAATAACTTCCTTTACGAGTAGGATTGGTTAACAAGTTAGATAATCAAAAAAATTCGGAATGAAACATCGATAGTATCCTTAAAAACCAATAAAACTGCATACCTCAGTTATGTTAGTTGGTGTAGGTCATTTCTAATCTACCTTTTATTCACAGGATCAACTAAGATTACATCCTTAGTGAAAATATGGAAAAGAAAAGAAGTTGTTTGATGCCAGAATCCACACTCATTGAACTTACCTAATAACTCTTTTCTTCTAAGAGTCTCCAGAATAATAAAAAAGTAGTTCTCATGGTCCTCATAGATTTTGTAATATATCAAGATATCATTAATAAATACCACAAAAAAATCATGATATTCCTTGAACACTCTATTCATTAGATCCATAAAAAGGGTGAATTAGTTAGTTCAAATAGAATTATTGTAAAGTTGTAATATCCATACCTGGTTCAGAATGTTGTCTTTGGAATATCTTCCTTCCTAAAATTCAATTGATGATATCCAGATTGAAGGCCAGTCTTTGAAAAATATTGATCTCCTGAAAGTTAATCAAATAAATAATCAATGTGAGGAAGAGGATAATTTTTCTTTATTGTAATATAATTTATTACTCTATAGTTGATTCCCAGCCTCATGGATCTATCTTTATTATTAACAAAGATAATAGTGGATATCTATAGAGAACCATTAGGGAAAATAAATCCCTTATTACTCAAATCATCTTGTTGTTTTTTCATCTCCATTAATTTTATAATAGTCATATTATAAAGATTTTTGGATATTTTCCTTGAACCAATGATTAAATCAATAAAAAAATCAACTTCCCACTCTAGATTATGTCTAGTTAAATCCTCTATAAATATATCAAAGTATTCCTATACAATAGGTACATCCTCAATTTTGAATATTTCTTCCCTTTTCCATTTATATTGTTTTCTATTTTTCCCCAAGATTTTCATTTATAAGTGATACAAGAGGTGGATCCAGATATGACGTAGATGATGAAGTATCCCCTCTGAAGATGATAAATTACATACCTTCATCATGAATCATAATTTACTTATCGTTTTCATAATTTTTTTCATTATATTTCAAAATCTAGTCTATTTCAAAGATTATATAAAAATTAAACAAATGTATGAAGATAAAATCAGTAATTAGAGAACTTTTATGTGTCGTTATAGAAACTTATTATCACATTTTTGTGACAAAAATATTTCCACTATGAGTCTTTACTAAAACCCCCTTATTAAGTTGAATTGGAAATATCTAATTTTTAAATAAAACTAGGAAGATATAATGGAACGTGATAACACAGGATCAAATAAAGCTTTAGAAATTTTTTTTGAGATGATTAAAGTACCTACCACCACATCATTAGGAACTTCAACCTCATCTATTTTAATCATATAATATTGTCCCTTATCTCTTGCCCTCTTTTGATTCAACTTTCATTGATGCTTTAGACAGTCATTTTTATAGTGTCCCATCTCCCTAAAATTGTAGTTTTAAACATTGGTATCTTCTTTCATTCCATTGAAATTGTGAGTATGATGGAATTTCTTTCCACACTTTTAGAAAACACCTTTTCCTTTTAGGTAGGCCCTGGGTTGTTTCCTTTCACAAGTACAACATATAGGAAAATTCAATTTTTATTTTCCCCTTTTTCCATTCTTTCTTCCACCACCCTCTTTTTCTTTTGTTTTCCCTTAAAGTCATATAAATTAGGGAATTATTTCTCTTTCATGATAGCACATGATACTATATCTTCAAATGATGACAAATTTTAAGAGACCATTTCCCTTCAGAGAAATGGTTTTCACCCATTAAAAACTGATCAATCTTTCTCTTGGTATTACGTACCTGATCCATAGCATGATTTGATGACCTTTTAAAGTTGGATTCATATTTGGAAATGTTTTCATCCACTTTTTGTCTCAGACTCAGTAATTGTCTATCCAAATCATCACACTGTTACTGAGGGAAATATTTTTCCAAAAAAATTTACTTAAAACCCTTCCATTCCATATTCGCAATTTCTTCCTCCTCCTTTGTGTTTTGAATCAATGAACACCATTGAACATCCTATCTTAAGAGACAATAAACTTCCATGATAACCATATCCCTTTCATTAATTCTGAAAATGATAAATATCTTCTATAAGGAACTTATATATTACCCATCTACAAATGGATTTGTTGTCCCATTAGATGACTGAGGCTGTTTTCGAATAAAGTTGTCTAATATTATTACATTGCATTATAGATTGCTATACTCCATGAAAGTAAGGTTATTTCTCATAACATGAGTTAGTTGTCCTAGTATATTTTTAAGTTTCTTATCTCTAGTTTTAGCTCCCACTCTAACAACATTATCTTAAATAAGAGGGTAATCTCTACATGGAATATGTGCATTGATATGGTTTTCATTCCTTCCACTAGGTTCCACTTATAAAAAATTGCATACAATAAATTAGGTTATGAATCATAATGTATAATTTTCAACCTATAAAAACACTTAACATAAATTGAAAACTTATACATAGCTAATATTGTAAAAATAAAAATGGATTCCTTGAGGAAATATTTACTTTTAAATCTTTCATAATGGTTTTTAATGAAAATGTGAATTATCCTAATCATATCCCATGGGAGTGTCAACCCAGGTCCATGGTAAGGATCATTTTCATGTACCAAGTTATTATAAGTCCAGCCTTATACACCTTGTCGGAATTTTTATCCCTAGGTACATCTATTCCATAACTATAGAGACTCATAGTATCTAGAAAGGGATGTATTTTCTAGGAATAATCACATAATATCTACCATACCAAAATTATAGGATGTACTTATATGATTATCCTCAATTTATATATTAGGGTTATGTTCCCTAATCTATTTCCAATGTTTTTGTTAAAATTTCTCTGATATCAACTATAAATACCCTAACCCCAGTATCCTGGAGCTAGTGCCTGACTTAATTACATTGGTACTAAGAAAAATCCTTATCATCTCAAAGGGACAAATATTTTATTAGATTTTAAAAAAAATACATACATAAGTTTTTCATTACAAATTGTAACGTAAACAACATAGAAATCTCATTTCAAACGCCTTTAAACACATATATTATCCCTAAAAATCATTAATAATATATATATTTACATCCTGGGGAAAAATAAAACATAAGAAAGGGGTGATCTCAGATGATCAGTAAGTGTAAGAAATACAACAGAAGAAATAATAAACATAAAAATAAGGTGAGTTGAATAACTAAAACACATCCACTAAAATATAATCAGCATCATATTATGGAAAGAATAAAATATTATTAAATAATGTCTTATAAATAATTTCATGAAAATGAAACTTAACCATGTACATTCTACTAGTAAAATAATAACATGGATTATCAATGACTAATATCATAATTTTGTAATGCGTAGTTTTATACATCTAAATCATACAATAAAGACATTGTCCAAGGGTACTGAAAATAAATGGCTAAGTTCTTAGCCAAATCCATATCTGAAAATAAATGGGAAAGGCCTCAGCCAAGTATATATCTATTTTTTCAAATGATACCTAATGATACATCTAGGGGATATAGAGGGACCCACCCATCACTTACTAAGTACAATTAATTCCTTATATAAATGGGGTTAACCATAAATAGTATATACTTATGAAATTTAAATAACTTCCCCCAATCAGTAAACATAATCACTAACCATTCTAGGTAATATTGTGACTGGTATCAGTATAGCACATCCACAATCAACCTAACCACAAACCATTCAATAAAATATGGTAGATGATATCATAAAATATCAATCGAAATTAATCCTAATACTCAATAGAGGGTTCTAAAATATATGAAAATACTCTAATAAAATCATTGGTGAATTCTTGAGAGAAATACCCTTTTTAATTTAGAAAGAATATTTATTTTGGAATAATAATTTTTATTTCTCATAAATTCATACTTTAAAAATTTATATCCCATAAAAGGAGTATAAAGAAATTATATTTGAGTCATAAATTATGTCCAATTGAAGTGAAAACATGTAAAAAGTTTTTTTAAGAAACTTTAGAAATGGGACGCCTCAATGTGGTTTAAGGGAAAATATAAAAAAGACTTTACAGTGGAAAAAGGATTAATATAGTTTTTCATGATAAAAAGTGTTATTTTATAAAATTATTACAGTATTAAAACATATTATGTATTGTACATGAAAATGATTCATAAATTCAGAAGTTCTCTTTAATCATTATTGCTTACCGAAAGGAATTGAAAAGGGAACCTTGTAAAATAAGTATTTCCACATAAAATAAATATAAAATTTTCTAGATAAATGAGTTTGTAAAATATAAATATATATTATAATAATTATTAATAATTAAATTTGGGTAAATGTAGAGAAAACAAAACCCAAATGAAAAATTGAGGTTTGGGGAGAATTCATTACCATATGTCTAAAAGTGTTATGCACCAGTACTTAATGTCCTGGATAATGAAATTAGATTTATTAATAATTTAATTAATAAACTATTAAAATTTTATTTGATTTAGTATAATTTTTTAAAATTCATTTATTCCCTTTTTATAAGCTATAAGATTCAATTTTTTCAATTCAAAGTGTTTGTTTCCTTGGTTTTCATGATTGGTTTACTTGTATACATGTATGAAAGATCATGTAAAATGGAAATAGTTATCCAGAATTGAAATTATATATTATTAATGAAATTAAAATATATTTAATGATCTTATATGTCATTTTTTCATAAATTAGTTCGATTCATTAGATAAGGAATTAATGATAACCATTTTGATTATTTTTAAATTTTTTCGATCCTCACAAACTACTTTTGTCTTATGAATTAATATTATATATATACTGGTTATAGAATATTAAATAATTTTTATAAAATATATTAATGTTTTTTAACCATAAAAATGGTTTTATGACCAACCTTGATGACGAAATTGAAAAATGAAAACTTGGCGTCCATGAAGATGGTAAATCATCACCTCACGTGCGATGTTTTCATGTTTAAAATAAAAAGGGGAGGACAGGAGAATTAATGGGTGATAAACCATTAACATAATAAAATTCCAGTATATATATAATATACTATAGTTTTCATTAATTTTTTGATAGAGGAGGTGATTAAATGATAATAAATTAAATGGAATTGGAAAAAAAAATAAAAGAGTGAAAGGGGATTTTACCTCTTGAATTCCTCTCTTTGAGAACCTCCTTAATGAAATTTGAAATGGTATTTTGGTGAGAAAAGTAAGACCAGAAAGTGGGGGAGGGTTTTGGGAGAGGCTTGGGCATAAATTAGACAAGATTTTAGGCTTTTTAGGTGTGAGGAGAAGAGGTGGCGAAGGGTGGTATTTATACTGGAGGAGAGGGGTGTTTTTTTATTATTTT
Source organism: Viscum album (assembly GCA_963277665.1). Lineage (NCBI taxonomy): Eukaryota > Viridiplantae > Streptophyta > Magnoliopsida > Santalales > Viscaceae > Viscum > Viscum album. The sequence goes on along the minus strand of OY728151.1, from coordinate 1,785,987,542 downwards.
ATTCATTAGTTTATTATTTTGGCTCAATTCAATCATTAGTTTGAAATTTATCACTAACTACTTTATAATCATGAATTATAGTTAGATACTATGGGCATAAATTATCCACATATCATCTATGACTCAACAATTCATGTATTTATTAAATACCATAAATTATTGTATTTCACTATTCACAAAAAATAAACTTTTTTAGAAAAATCCCAAAACTTCACCCTAATTTTTTCGAATATGCAGAATTAAAAAATGAAATCCATTTTTTGAAAATAGTATTATAAATATTATAAATTTAATTTTTAAATAAAATCAACATTTATTCAAAAAATTCTGATTTTAATATTATAATAGTTTTCATGACACTTTGAAAAATTACTCAAGGTCTCATAAAATTATATTATAATCATAAGAAAACAAAATATTAATTTATGAATCTATTTTATGAAAATAATTTTCGTTTAAATTTTTATATTAATTATAATGTTGTAAATAGAAATATATGTTTCACAAAAAAAATCCAATAATTAAATTATCTTTTTTAAAATATTTATTTACCTATTTAATGATATAAATATACCATATTTTCATTTTTAAGATACCTAAATTTTATTTATACTTTTATAGGTGAAGTTACTATTCTATTGGTCATATTACTATTTCTAATGGTTATATTAATACTCAAACAATCATATTTAGTTGAATATTACAATTTTAAACTCAGTGTTGACTGAAGCATAAACTATCAAAGATGAAAAAATTTAAAAGAGACAAACTGTAAGATCTTGGGGTGTTACATTATCTCATCCTTCAAAACCTTCATAGTATTAATTTCCAGAATGTCACCTTAAAAAATATTTGGGTATTTCTACATTATAAATTCCTATGGTTCCCACATCACCATGTCAATTTTATGATTTTTTTAATTACGTTTACCAGTAGAGTCATATGATTCCTTAACACATGTTATTTATTGTCTAGAATCTAGATAGGCTCTTTATAATAGGATAAATTGGGATCTATTTCATTTCTTTCATAAGTGAGGACATTTTTTAGGTCTGGAATGTACTTTCTTAACAAAGATATGTGGACCACATTATGTACTTTAGAAAGGCTAGGTGGAATCACCAGATGATAAGACACAACTCCAATTCTCTCTATGATTTCAAAAGCTCCGTTGTACTAAGGGATCAATTTCCCTTTCATTCCAAATATTATAACACCCTTCAATGTAGTTACCTTTAATAAGACATGATCTCCCACTTGAAACTCAAAATCTTTCCTCTGGTTATCAGCATATCTCTTTTGACTACATTTTCTTTAATTTGATGTGTGTTTGAATAGTCTTTACCTTTGTCGTTATTTCGTCTACAAGCTCTAGGCCAACAATCTTCCTTTCCCCAACTTCATCCAAAAAAAATTGGTGTATGAAATATCTTTCCATACAATGCTTCATATGGTTCCATTTGATTACTTGAATGGGAACTATTATTGTAGGAAAACTCTATGAAAGGTAAATACTACTCCCATATGCCTTGAAAGTAAAGTGATCATGATATTATCAAGTATTATAAAACTTGGATCATCCTTTTAGACTACCCATCAATTTGAGGGTGATAAGTAATACTCTAATGAAGCTTAGTATCCCAATATTTCTAAATACTTTTCCATAATTTTGATGTAAATTTTGGATCACAATTAGATTCAATTTAAAGAGGTGCTTCATGAAGTATTAAAACCTTATTAGTATAGATTAATTCAAGGTTCTCCCATTGAAAATCCTCCCTTCTGGTGAAAAATGTAAAGATTTGGTAAGTCTGTCAATAATTACCCATATTGTATCACTCTTTCTTGGAGTTTTTGGTAATCCAGTGACTAAATCCATTGAAATTTCATCACATTTCCATGTAGTAATAGGAAGAGGTTGCGTGACTCATTTAAGATGTTTTCTTTCATCATTCACCTATTGACTGACCAAACAACATGATACATAATCAGTAATTTCCTACATCATATCATCCAACCAAAAATCTTCCTTCAAATATATATACATATTAGTCCTTATATGGTGTATATATAAATTATATGTATCATAATCAACAAATAATTCCACTTTTACCTCACGTATAGTGGTAAAACAAAGAAACTTCCCAAATTTTAGAATTCTATCTTCATACACGATGTCTTCCAACTTCCCATCATTCATAGATTTAATTTTACATTGACACTTATCATATTTAGACTAAGAAATTTTAAAGCATTCCAATAAATATGGTTTACAAACAAATTGAAAGAGTAATGATGTTTCACCTTTCTTGCTAATTCCCATATCCATATTCACAAGATCCATGAACACATGATCCCTTTTAATCCTCATTTTGTTTATAAATCCATGATCATTCATGCTCAATGTATCTTTTACTTTATTTTTCTTCCCTAGGTGATAGTGTGTTGAACAATAATAATCCTTGAGTATCTTAATAAATCTTATTTTCCACAAGTTGAGTTATTTTTGTTGGAAGATATATTTCAAACTCTTGTGATCTATATATATATATCACATTTTTTACCATAGAGATAGTGCTTACATATATTCAATGGAAATATTACACCTACTAACACAACATCATGAGTTGGATAGTTTTGTTCATGATATTTTAACTAAATTGATGCATAAGTAATAACTTTACCATTCTGTATAAGAAAACAATTAATTCAATTATTTTATGAATCACTATAAATCAAAAATTCGTCATTTCCTAATAGAAGATTTAAGATAAGAACATTCACTAATCACTTATTCAATTCTTCCAAGAATTACTCACATTCCTTTTTCCAAATAAATTTAACCCTTTTATGAGTAATCATAGTGAATAGGTTAGCTAATAGTGAAAAATTATTAATGAAACACTGATAGTATCATGTTAAACCAATGACACTATATACCATAGTTATGTTCATTGGTGTAGGTCTTTCATGAACTTCATTTTTCTTCATAGGATCAATTGAGATTCCATCATTATAGAATATATGTCCAAGAATATAAACTTATTGGGTATATAATTCACACTTACTAAAAATCCCATATAACTATTTTCTTATAAGTGTCTCCAGAATAATATTCAAGTGGTTATCATTGTCCTAATAGATTTTTTAATATATCAATATATCATCAATAAATACCATGAAACAATTTTCATGATATTCCTTGAACACTCTGTTCATTAGATCAATAAAATAGAGGGTTAATTAGTCATTTATAATGGAATTATTGTAAACTCATTATGTTTATACATGTTTTTAAATATTGTCTTTGTAATATCTTCCATCCTCACATGCAATTGATGATATCCAGATTTAAGTTCAATCTTCAAAAAATAATTAGCTCTATAAAGCTGATCAAATAAATCATCCATGTGAGGTAGATGATACTTGTTTTTTATTGTAATAGAATTTATTTCTCTATAGTTGATGCACATTCACATTAATACATATTTATTCTTGACAAAGATAATAGGATCTCCCCATAGAGAAACACTAGGGTGATTAAATACCTTATTACTTAACTCCACTAGTTGTTTCCTTAGCTGCACTAATTCTACAGTGTCCATTATATAAGGATTATTTTATATTGTCCTTACATCAAGAATTATATCAATATAAAACACAAATTCTTTCTCTAGAGGATATCTAGGAAAATCTTATAGAAATTCATCAATGTATTTCTATGAAATAGGTACGTCCTCAATTTGAATATTTCTTTCCCCATCTATATATGATTTTTTATCTTATTCCTTTAGAATTTAATTTTGAAGAGCTACTGGAGATGTATCTAGATATGAATCATATGATTAAGTCTCCCCTCTAAAGATGATAAATTCCAAACGTTTATCACGAATCATAATTTCCTTCTCTTTTTGATAAACATTTGTATTATATTTCAAAATCTAGTTGATACCAAGGATTATACCAAAATAAACCATAGGTATGATGATAAAATTGATAATTAGAGCATGTTTAGGTGTAATAATATGAACTAATCAACACATATTTTTTTTCAATAAGGTTTCCACTAGGAGTATTTACTAGAAACTCCCTTATTATGGTGAATTGAAAATATTTAATTTTTAAATAAAACTATTAATATATAAAGGAATACAAGGATCTGGAATCAAATAAATATTTAGCTTTATTTGAGGGGATGATTAAAGTACATTACAACACATCATTAGGAACATAAACCTTAGTTGTTGTGATTACATAAGTTTTTCCTTGATCCTATGGCCTCTTCTAAGGAAAGTTTCCTTGATTCTTGGTACAATAGTTTTCACAGTTTCCCATCTCCCTAAATTTTACCATTGAACATTGGTATCCTTTTTCTTTCCCTTACAATCATGAGCATGATTTCATTTCTCACACCACTTGCAGAAAACTAATTTTCCTTTAAATTAGGAACCAAGGTATTTCCTTATACAAGTATCACATGATGGAAAATTCTATTTTTTTATTCTTCCCTATATCCATTATTTTCTCCACCACCCTCCTCATCTCTTGTTTTCCCATAAAGTATTAATATTTAGAGAATTATTTCTCTGTCATGATACCACATGAGACTGTATCTTTATATGATGGGAATTTTTTAGAGACCAGTTCCCTTCAGAGAAATGTTTTTAAATGATGAATGAATCTATTAATATTACACTTTGTATTATTTATATAATACATAGCAGGCCTTGATAACCCTGTAAAGTTGGATTCATACGTGGAAATGTTTTCATCCTCTTTTTTGTCTTATAATCATGAATTTTCTATACATATCCACTCATTATTACTGAGGTAATTTTTTTCCAAGAAACTTTCCTTAAAATCCTTCAATTCTAAATTCAAAATTTCTTATTCCCCCTTTGTATTTTGATTCAATGACCACTATTTATCAGCATATCCTAAGAGATGATAAAATTCCATGATAACCTTCTCCATTTCATTACTTCTTAAAGTGAGAAATATTTTTTCTAAGGAACTTATCCATTGCTCAAATATAAATGGATTTGTAGTCCCATTGAATGTCAGAGGCTATTTTAACATAAAGTAGTATAAAAATGCTACACCGCTTTTTGGATTAGGCTTATCCATGTGAGTAAGGTTATTTCTTATAACCTAAGTTATTTTTTCGAACATAGTTTTAAGTTTCTCAACTCCAGTTGCATATCCTGGTCTAACATTATTATATTACATTATAAGGAAATACCTAAATGTAATACTTGCATTGATATGGTTTCCATTCCTTCCAGTAGGACCCATTTATAAATAATTATGTAAACTAAATTATCTTATGAATCAGAATTCATAATTTTAGAACTATAAAAACACTTAGCACAATTTAAAAATTTATGCATAGCTAATCTCATAATCATAAAATTTGTTTTTTTTTGGACATATTTAATTTTAAAAACATAATAATGGTTTGAAAATAAATTGTGAATTATCATTAGAATATCCCCAAAGAGTGTCAATCCAAGTGCGTATTAAGGACTACTTTTATGTACCAGGTTATAGTGAGTCAGACCCGACTTACCTTATTAGAGTTTTTACCCCTAGTTAAATTTTTTTATAACTACATCTAATTGTAGTATCCATACATGGATTTATTTTCAAGGAAGACTCACATAATATCTAAATTAATAAAATTCTAGTATTTCTATATATGATTATCTTAAAATTCTATCTTAGGGTCATGTTCCATAATCTAGTTTCCAAGGTTTCTATTAAACATTTTCTGATGCCAACTATAAAGACCCCAACTCCAACAGATTAGAGCTCGTGACGTACTTAATTACATTGGTACAATGAATAAGCATTCACATATCAAAGGACCAAATATTGTAGTAGCTTTAGAAAAATAGATACATATATAAGTTTCAAATTATAACATCAAAGGAAAAAAAACATATCAAATCCATTGGAAACACCCAAAATCTCCAAGATTATTCCTACAAGTCATTCATAATATACATCTTTGCATCCTAATAAAAAATCAAACATAATAAAGGGGTGAGTTCAGATGATGAGTAAGGTTATGAACTATAGCAGAAGAAAATATAAACTCAAAAAATAATTCAAGGTGAATAACTAAAAACACGTACCATTAAAACATAATCTTGAGAATATTATGGTAGGAATAAAATTTCAATAAATAAGTCCCTATAAATAATGATATGAGAATGAAACTTAAACATGGATACTCTACTTCTAGAATGATCACATGGATTATAAATTTCTAATATTGTAATGATGGAATGAAAAATGTTAGACATCTAAATCATACCATCAAGTCCTTGGACAAGACTTCTGAAAATATATTGTTTAGACCTCGTCCAAATCTATATCTGAAAATAAATGGGCAAGGCATCAGTCAAGTCCATATATATTAGTCTCATGAGACATACCGATGTATCGAGGGAATATATTGGGCCCCTACCATCACATACTAAGTCTGATACATTCCTCATATGAATGGGGTGAAATATAAATAGCATATACATAAGAAATGTAAATAACTTTTCCCGATCAGTAAACATAATCACTAACCATTATGAGTAATATGGTGAATGGTATCAAGATAGAACATCCAAAATAAAAATGGTCATAAACCATTTAATAAAATATGCTAGATGATATCATAAAATATCAGACTCTATTAATCATAAAATTCATTTGAGGGATCACAGATATATAAAAATACTATAATAAAATCATTGATGAATTATTGAGATAAATATCCTTTTTTTACTTTGGAAAGAATAGTTATTTTTTAAAAATAGTTTGTATTTTTCATAAAATAATATTGTAAACATGTATATCCCCAAAAATTAGGACAATGAAATAATTTTTGAGGAATAAATGATGTCTAACTGAAGTGTAAACATGTAAAAATATTTTTTAAGAAACTTTAGAAATTGGTCACTTCAGTGCGGTTTGAGGGAAAATAAAAAAAGAGTATTTAAAGCGGAAAAATGATTACTTGTATAAAAATAATAATAAAATAGCTAATATTGTTTTTCAAGATAAAAATAGTGATTTTAGAAAAATATTGGTGACTTAAAATAGATTATGGAGTGTACTTTAAAATGGGTAAGAAATTGAGAAGTTCCCTTTAATCGGGATTTCTTACCAGGAGGAATTGAACTGGGAACCTTGTAAAACATGTATTTACCCATAGAAGAAATATAAAATTATCCAAATAAAAGTATTTTGAATATATAAACAGTTTTTATAATAATTATGAAGAATTACATTTTGGTAAAAAGAGAGAAATTGTAACCTGAATTAAAATTGGAGGTTGAGGGAGAATTCCTTACCTTATGTATGAAAATGTTCTTCACTTGTACATAATATACTAGATAATGAAATTAATTTCTAATTTAATTCACAACCTTTTAAAAATTTGTTTCATTTATTATAATTTTATTAAGTTCTTTTATTTCTCTTTTTATGAGCTATAAGATTCAATTTCATCATTTAGCAGTGTTTGTTTCCATGGTTTTCATGATTGGTTCACTTGTATACCTATACGAAAGATCATTTAAAATGGAAATACTTATCCATAATTGAAATTATATGTTATTAATTAACATAAAGGACATTTAATGGTAAAATATATCATTTTTCCATATATGATTATTATTCATTAGATAAAGTATAAATAATAACCATTTAGATTATTTTGGCATTTTTTCGATCATTACAAACTAGTTTTGTCTTATGAATTAATATTATGTATATATAGTAGTTCCATAAAATTAAATAACTTGTATTAAATATATTAAAATATATTTTAACCATGATTTTATTTATGATAGTCCTTGAAGGTGGAATTGAAAAATGAAAACTCATCATCCATAAAGGTGGTAAATCGGCACCTCACAGACGATGTTTTCATTTTTAGAATAAAAGGAGGAGGAGAAGAGAATTGATGGTTGATATACCATTAACATAATAACATTACAGTATATATATAATATAAAATATTTATCATGCATGTTTGGATAGAGGACGTATGTAAAGGATAAGAAAAGAAAAGGAATTGAAAGAAAATTAAAAGAGTGAAAGGGGATTTTACCTCGTGAATTCTCCTCTTTAATAACCTCCTTTAGGAAATTTTAAATGGTATTTTGGTGATACCAAAAACAAAATAACATGGGGGATAGGTTTAGTATAGTTATTGGGTAGAAATTGGACAAGTTTCAAGGCTTTGGAGGTGTTGGAGAATAGGTGGTGAGGTGTGGTATTTATTGTGGAGGAGGGGGTGTTTTTTATTATTTTATTCATTAGTTTATTATTTTAGCTCAAGATTATCAATAGTTTGAACATTATAATTAAATATATTATAATAATTAATTATATTTCAAGATTATGGTCTTACATCATCCATACATCATCTATCACTCAATAATTCATGTATTAATTAAATACCATAAATTAGCATATTTCATTACTCACTAAAAAATCAACTTTTTAAGAAAAATACCAAAGATTCACCCAAACCAATATATGATGTTTAGATTTCAAAAATAAACTACATTTTTTGAATATAATATTATAAATATTCCATGTTTAATTTTTAAATAAAATCAACATCTATTCAAAAAAATACCGATTTTAATATTATTACTGTTTTTATGACACATTGAAAAATTCATCAAGGTGTAATAAAATTATATTATAATCATAAGAAAAAAAATATTAATTTATGAATATATTTTATGAAAAAAAATCTTTTAAATAATTATATTAATTATAAAATTGTAAATAATAATTTATGTTTTAAAAAAATACAAACACATAATTTATCATATTTAAATCATTTATTTACATATTTCATGATATAAATATACCATATTTTCATTTATAAGATACATAAGTTTTATTTATAATTTAATGGGTGAATTTACTATTATATTGGTCATATTACAATTCTTAATGGTCACATTACTTATCCAACAGTCATATTTAATGGTATATTACGGTTTTAAACTTGATATTGCATGAAACATAAACAATCGAGGATGATAAATTTTAAAAGATACATACTATAATATCTTTTGGTGTTACAACTTAATCCTAATATTATATAGGTAAATGTCAATCTTATAGAAACTTATGAGTTCTATGCTTTTGAAATCGCTACCCAAGACTACAGTAATTTCTTATCTTACCCTTGGAGCTTATATGGAGGGATAAAGAAGGTTTATAAGTAGGATTTAAGATGAATCATAATGTAATTATTAATAAAAATAATTATATTTTAAAAATATTTATTACTTGTATAATTATGTGGAGCAATTTTAAATTTTTATTAATGATATTACTTTTAATGGATATTTTTAATAATAAAGACTAAATTCAAGAAATTAATAATAAAATAAATGAATAAAATCAGAGAAATAATTATGTTATTATAAGTAGTTAAAATTTTATTATTCATGTTCACATAAATATTTTTTATTTAAAAACATTTTTTATTTTATATTATATGTTTTTATTTAAAAAGTTAATTAATTATATTTTGAAAATGAAATTTAATGAAATTTATTATTTTTAGGTGTTATGAATTTTTATTATAAATTTAAGTCATATCAATTTTATAAATTTAACATAATAAAATTTATTTACTACTTTTAATTGGAATTTTTAAATTATCTACTATGGTCATTTTTTTCAAAGAAATAAATTTCAATAGTAAAACAAGAGTTACTATGGTAAAGAATAAAATGGTATAAGTGGAAAAATGTTATATAAAGTGATAATATATCATTATACCTGATCACTAATTATGTGAATTATATAATTATAACTCATATTCAAATTTTTTACGCTTTAGATCTCCTTGTACTTTTAAAATTACTTTCTTAGACACTAAGGAATGGGGATTTGTAAATATTCAACTTGAAATCACCTATAAAAGTGCCCCTTATCCACCCACTCCAAATCCCACATAAAATTCATTTTACTCTCAAATATCTTAAAATTTTCACTATATAATAATCATATATCATATTTAGAAACTTCTGGTTATAATAATTAGTCCCAAATACTTTATTTCAAAAGAGACCCTTAATGAAATACTTGACCCTACAACATGAGTATTACCTTTTTATTTAGTCATTGTATTAATCTTCTTCATCTTAAAAATATTTAATCATATTTAATACATTAATAATAAGTAAGTAATATCATTATATTTCTATAAAATTGATATTAAAATAATATAATAACATATTTCAACTCATTTATTTGTTATAACAGGTTCTAGTTTGATTAGGCTTAACCACTTATATGAATGATGCAATAAAATTTCAATCATGAATGAATAATAAAACATATATAATAGTAATATATAGTATTAATTATTAATTTAATATATCTTTAAAATTCTATAATTTCAAAATAAAAAATATATTTATTAATCAAACTGATTTTTTTTATTGATTCAATATTCACAGAAGGTAAAATTTATAACTATTATTTGTGAACTATACCTAAACTTTGATGAAATAAACATGAAAAAACAGAAATAATTATGGAATTATTATTATTATATATCCTTTAATATTCTATATATGATGAAATCTTGAACAAGGAATGATAAATTACCCACTACCAAACAAATATGGAAAAAAATGGAACAATTGAAACCATATGATTAATTTTAGCAATGAATGTTTAATAAATGGTTAATATAAAAATATAAATGAATAGAAATAAAAAAAAATAGAAATTATGATTTAATATAGATTAATAATAATATTAAATTTATTATATATGGATTTATAATGTATTCATGGAATTGAAAATCTAAGGTATGGGGTTTTCTTTTTATCTCTTCTAATGTTTGGGAGACTCTATATAAAATCATTATTTTAATGATTTTCAAGAAATTTCCATGTAAAATATCTTATTTATTATCATATTATTATTTATAATGATTTAAAGTTTTATATATTTTTATCTAAAATAATATTAGGGCTAATTCATACCATCTGACACTCCTAATGTAGTATTCTTAATCTTTTCACTCATGATTTAGATTCCTTATCCATTTAATGCCATCCTCAATAAATTTTATAAATCCATTATTTTTAATGTTCAAAATGATATCTATTTTAGATATATATATATATTTTTTTTAATTCACTATCCTTTTTTATATTATTTTCATTTCCCTATTTAAGAAATTGTTATGTAATTTCTTTGTATTTTTTTCAATTTTTAATCTTACTCTCTAATATTTATCTTATTTTTCAATATTAGTTTATCATATTAATTTTGATATATATATTAATACCGTTATTTATTATTTTAAAATTTATTTTTATCTCCTTTTAATACATTATCTATTATTTTTTTTAGAATATAAAAAATTTGATAGTGTTTTCCTTAACTCAATCTCCTTACATTTTAGTATATTCACTCCTATTTTAATATAATCTTCTATGATTGATATATTATACAAATTTTATATATCATATTATAATTTATTTTTATTTTCATTAAAATTTTAATTTCTTTTCAAAGTTTTATTTTTATTTGATTTCTTACATCATACAGACAGGATATTATAAAGTATAATTTTCACCCTATTTTTTAGGTATTCCACTTCTATATCCATATTATTTCTTACCAAAAATATTAATTTAAATTATTTTAGATAATAAACAAGCCAAATCTTTGGTACCTTTCACATTTATCTTCATTTCCATTTAGAATTTTCTATTTTATCCTATTTTTCATATTTTATTACATCCAAAGTATTTTAAATTGATTAAAATGAATTTCCTTCAACTTCTATAGAATTTTATATCTTTCTCTTGATATTTATTCCTATTTAATTTAAATTATTTTCAATAATATATTATTGGTAATTTTATTAGTAAAATTTATTTTCTGAATTCTTCTTTTATCCTTTTGAAAATGATTTTGAAGGTAAAATTTACCATTATTTTTATAACTATGCCAAAAAAATTAAATAAAAACGATTTTATAGGTTTCTTTAATTTTAAAAATTGTTTGAAAAGAAGATTATTTATCTATTATTATTTAATATCATTCATGTATCACCATAAAAATTATCTTATTCTATGTTTATTTTCATAGATTGAAATTTAAGTATCATCTAATCCACTTCTTCACTGTTTCTTATGTAATACCCAATAAAAATGTTTATAACAAAGACTATTTAAATGGGTTGATCAATATATAATTTATATTTTAATTAGTTTGGAACATATATTTATGGTTTATCCTTATTTAATAACTGATACATATATTATATATCCCACTAATACATTGGGTAGATTTTTATATTTCAGGATAATATGATCAAACATGGGTGATTAGACCATTAATCTATGTTATGGGACAGGGGTGGTTATATTGGTCCATTATTATATCCGATATAGTGTTGTGAATAAGAATTTTTATCCAAAAATTTCATTTTATCATGGATTTTTTTCTCATAAACACCCTGATATGTTTTAAAAATGAATTTTCTTTAATTGAATTTTAGGTTTTAGATTTATTGAAATACTCATTTTATTTCCTCTGAAATTCTAGAATTGACTGGGTTGAAGTTTTATAAGTGTTTTTTATGTTTCAAAGTGGTATGGAATCATTTTTCTGACATATATGTTTTTTTAGAACTTCGTGTTTTTGAATCTAACTTTTTATAAGGAATGACACTTTTGTACTATGTGTTTATGTTAAAAAGTATGATTAAAAAACAAACTTTTAATAAGAATCCTTCATTCAAGTATCTAATGGTTGGTTGGTTAGGCCAACATTTTTAATCAATGGTAAATTATGAACCATACTTTTTAAGATTCCATACACATAAAAATACCTAATTTAAGGAAGACGTCAGTATAATTTGAATTTAAAATATTTATAAAGATTTCAACAATGGTCTCAATAGAATAAATATCTCTTTAAAAACTATTAAAAATTTAATTATAAGGATTTAAAATAATGAATTAAATTGTTCTTATTTATATGGTAAGTTATAATTTTCATTGGTAATTTGAATTAAAATTTCAAATGCATTGATCATTTTGAATAATGCGATTTATCTACTCATATTTCCAAATCTTCTTGACTAAAATTAATCATATGTTATTATTTATTCTTAATGGATTTATTATGTGATATGTTGTGGTATTGAAAAAATATTTTTGATTTTGAAGTGTTTATATATAGTCAATTATAATGATCTTCTTTTTTAGGAATCTTGACTTTTAAATCTCATACTCTATTATTCATTAGAGTTATCTTTTTAGAGAGGAGAAATTTTTTTATACAGTAAAAATGTGGCGATAACTTGTTAATTATAGGAAGTCATTCATCCAAGATTTTAGGAATAAACCTTGGATATATATGTGTTATAATTTTTTGTTTCTATGTAATCTTATCTATATGAAACCATTTTTCAAATGTTTGATGACTATACATTGGAGAAAAAATATGGTATAGGTCTTTATTATTATAAAATACTATCTATATATATGTTATATGTTTTTATTATTATAAAATACTATTTATATAATTTTTTTTCTCAAATATTTTTGAACTACACTTTGGATACATACATGTTATAGGCTACAAATGTGATTCTTTCCTAATTTTTTGAAAGGTAATTATTTTTTTATGTAATTATTTTAAGATTAATTGCAACCAGGATCACTTCATAGTTATAATTACATGAAAATTGTATTATACGGAGAAGAATATCTAATATCTATCAATTGCTTCTACAACTATAAGATGAACTTATTTTTCAAAAATCATCCAATGTTATCATTTTTAATCATTGAATACTCATACTCAGTCTTGATGGAGTGCTATCTTCTAGTACTAAGTTGTGGTTTTGGAGGTACCTTATAAAACAACCTTACTTTTGTAAGGTTTAAACTACCTTCACAAAGCTGTAGATGTCCCTAGTAAAAGGTCTTGTTTAGTGAAAATTATCAATATTGTGGAGAGAGCATTGGTGGATTGGAGTATGAGATCTTTGTTCCCAAAACCACTAAAATGTTTTTGTTATTCTTATTTTTTTTATTCTACTTAATCTATTTGAATAGAATAATACAACATCATGTCACAAAATGGGATTAATTTTAATTTGTCTATATTTTTTTAAAATTACACATTTGACCCCCCCCCCCCTGTGACTTTTTTTATTTTTAGACCACAATTGGTATCGAAAGTGTTCTCTTCTAAATATTTCTATTAATCTCTTGGAAGATTGAGTTAAAGGTCTATTCAAATCAATGATGTTTATAGATGGTATCAAAAAAGGAATTTCAATGATCCTAATTCCATATTGTAATTGAGAAAACAATAGTTATTGGAAATATCGAATGATCATATATTTGAAAAACCTCATATTCAAAATTTATATAAAGATTTTCAAATATTAAAAAATCCCTACAGATGTATAAAAATGGGATGTAAATAAGGAAAAAGGAATATGATATAAATTCAAAATATATGGATGATATTGTTTGGGGACTTGGTCCTGATTAGTTTAATCATCTTTCTTAGTGTGATATTTCCTATGAAATGTGGAAAGAAAAATCTTATTAAGGGACTGAAAATGTTAGGAAATAATGATAAAAAACTGATATGATAATGTTTTATAATTTTAAGATATATTAAATAGTAATTATTAATTAGATGAATAGAAGATTGACTTAAATAGTTAATGGTGTTTCTTCTCTGTGAAACCCAATTCAAGAACTATATTAGGCCTTAAAAGTACTTATATTTTTACCATAAAAATGAAATGGAATCTCTTCCACTATGATATAATATACATATGATAAAATATTAATAATTATGGAATTTATTGGTACACTAATGTTGAATGAAGATAAAATGAATGTTAAAAATGAAGATTATATAATGATCACTAGGTACAATAATTATATCAAAGTTATTATTATTAAAGGAATAAATAAGATTAAAAAACATTATATTCTCAAATGATTCTAGTTATTCTAACTATGGATAATAAATAGCTCACTTATCCATAAGATTAAATAAGTTCTATAAGAATAAAATAGGATTTAAGAAGTCTTATAATGATTACAAAAAGAATGTTTGTGAACAAAAATTTGTATGGTGTCATGAATGAAAAAATATGAGGCATATCGAACCTTATTTCCTACAATTTTAAAAGGGTAATATAAAAATAGAAATTAAATAAAATAAGTAACAAGTAAAATCTGATTTTGGGAATAAAGAAAATATGGGTATGAAGGTTAAGTTGAGTGTCTCTGAAGACTCCATCATCTTTTCAAGTTATAACTCAAAAAATGATCCATCAACTCTAAAATAAGACATATGATTTATTAATAAGGAATATGAGGTATGATCCTATTATTCTTTAGCTTCTAATTCTGAAGGATGCTCAAATTTTAAATTAGAATCAAATTTCTTTATGATTGAGGAGAAATATTATTCCCTTTTAAAGAATCATAAATCCCATAAGAATATTTATAATTTTTTTCTTAGTTAAAAAGTGGTCATGTTAAAATTACACCTTGATTTGAAATAAAAATTCAGTGAATCAAGTTTAGGTTTCACTCTGTATAAAATTAGAATTAAATAGTTAAAAGAAAAATTATAATAATATAAAAATTTATAGGGTATTTACTGAGGGAGAAGAATCCTTAAATTAGATCCTTGGGAATTATTTTTTCAAAAAATAATAAATTGGCATAGGAAGTAATGGTGGAAAACTTAAACTGCAAAAAATATACTTTGTTCCTATCTTAAATAACTACATCTTATCAAGGATTAATTTTTTTCTATGGAATTGAAGGTCATTATTCCAATAATTTTTTCATGAAAAATCCTCAGATTAGTGATTTAAATAATTCCTTTATTTCTAGAAATTTATCAGAAGTTAATTTTGTGAAAAATAAACAAGTCTGGTTTCTCATATCTTTATAGGATGACACTACTAGATCCAATATCATTTTGGTACCAGAACAGGATTTTATTTTATATTTTTTCAAGAAAAAAATCATAGGGATAGAGTTTAATATGGTATAAGGATAGTGGCTTTTCAAGACACATGAATATAAACTTTTCAAAATTTCATTAATTATCAAATGAAGATAGAGTTTTCTTTAGATTCAGAGATAATGGTAAATGAAATATTATTGGAGTTTGATCAGTTGGAGATCCAAAAAAAATCCTAATCAACAAATTTATCTATTTTTAGTTGATAACGAATAACCTGGTAATAATTTATCAACTTTTTGATGATGTATTTTCAAGAGATTTTTCTAACAATGTTTTCTCTATTTCTAAAGATAAACTAATTTATTTTGGAGAACCTAAAACTAAAAAAGTTTATAGTTTAGACCTCAGTACCTTATATAAACAGAAATTTAATTATTTAACTATTGAATTAAATAAACCATGGATATGTAATAAGAGGATTAGGAATTTTAATATATTTTCTCATTCTAAGTTATCTAAGAAACATTAGTTTTAGATTTATCCAGTGTTATGTTTGATGAGAATAGACTTTGGGATGCATGCCAAATTAGCAAGCAACATAAGCCCTATTTTAAATCTATTAACATGGGTGATACATCCAATCCTTTGGAACTTATCCATATGGATTTGTTTGTGCCCTCAATAGTAACAATCTTGTACGGTAGATTTTATGTTTTTTAGTTGATTATTATTCTAGATTTACCTGGGTTTATTTTCTAAAGTTTATATTTGAAAAATTTTTTGTTTTTAAGAGTTTTTATAAAAATATTGAAAATGAAAAAATATTGAAAAATAAATTCATTAATAAGTGATCATGTATGGGAGTTTGAGAATCAAGAGTTTAATTATTTTTCTCAATATTTTGTATTAAAAATAATTTCTCTACTTTAAGAACACCTCAAAAAATGGAATTAGGGAAAGGATAAATAGTACCATTATTGAAACGTAAAGAACTGTGTTTAATGAATATAGTATTCCTACATATTTTTTGGTATATTTTTCAATACATATTTCCATATCATGGATATATTTTTGATCAAGATTTCTTTAAAAATAAGCCCTGAGTTATGGAATAACATAAAACCTAAATTTGGATATGTTAAAGTATCTAGATGTAAGGTTTATATATTTAATACTAAGGAAAACCATAGTATGTTTGATTCAAATGAGGATGAAGGAATCATTATTATATATTCTGTTACTTATAAATCTTTTAGAGTGTTTCATAAAAATTAAAGTATAGTTGAAGAATCTGTTCATGTGAATATCGATGAAAGTGATCCATTTGATCACAACAAAATTCCAAAGGATAGTGCCACTAATTATTTGAATAAATTTATTAATGACTCTTCTAAATATTTTTTTTGAAAATAAATTAAAATATGATAATATTAAATCTATATTTAAAATAATATGAAATTTTGGAACCTTAATGTTTCTCACCTAGACAGCCAAAAATCTTAAATGTTCATCATTTATATAACCCTTTTCTTTATATTACATTAATTCATGATTTGTTACATAAATTTACACATATAAAACAACCTGAAAGATCATTAATTCTAGTGTCTTTGAGAATTAGGTACATTACACAACATCATGAACATGGGATACAACAACATTATTGGAAAACTTCTTAACATGCTTATAAAATTCCATATATTTTAAAATACACGGGATAATCTGGGGACATACATAAGAAAGGGTTTAGATATAAAGTTCATTAAGAGAATAAACATATAATAATGTGATACTTATTATAAAATAGGCACATAAAGGAGGAATAAAAGAGTAGTAATCATAAACATGAACTATGAGACATGATATATTGTGATAATAATAACATGTAAAATGTTACAACAACTTAAAACATTGAATCACAAACATCGGTCAAGGATAACATCCAAGACACCATGATGTAGAAAGTGTCATAAAGGAATCAGGTTCACTTCTTATACCAAAATTATATCTCATGAGGCTAAACTTTACCTAATTAATTAGAGGGCTATATAATTTTTAGCGCACCTGTCACGTTCAATTTATTCTCATGCTTATGTGTTCCCCATAGATCATGAAACACTGAATCATTTATCATCAAATTTTATTACATGAACATGGAGTGTGGAATAAATACATGTAATTACAAAGTAAAATATTTTTATGTGTATAGAGTTTAACACCCTTGAAAAAAAATGGTCATGGTATTCACTAGACAATTGTTTTAGCATGGAAAATTGTGCTGAGATTTCGGCAGCATGAGGACATCACATAAAAATTCATAAAATGGGTTGATGATAGTAAAAGGAGTATATCATAATTTTTACATAAAATAGGTAGTAATAGGGAAATTTTAATACATATCCCAATATAATTAATTTTAAATAGAAGTTATAAGATAATAAAGAAACTTGAATAAAAAAGAGAAGGTGAGGATCCCTTACTAAAATTCAGCATGGTAACGAGTGTACATAATGGTTCATGGGAGGGATTAATGAGAGTGAAAGAAGTATCTCATTATTTATACATAAAAATGAAATTATGGGGATTTTAGTAAAACAAACCCAAACAACCACAAATTGAAACTAAATATCATAATATAAAAGGGGTGCTTGAATGGAAATAAGAAAAGAGAAATCCCTTACTTGAGTGTGTGACTCAAAATGCATGGGAGGGGATTATTGAGAGATTAGGGCACCTTGGGAGGACTATAGAGAGTTTAAGTCAGAATATGGACATGATATATGTATTTTTAGTGAAGAAAAATGGGATCTCGTGTGGATTTAAATAGGAAATGAGGGTGTTTTATTTATTATTTTGTTCTTGGACTCTACATAATAAAATAACAAAAACTATTAAACATAAAATGGTTTCATACAATGGTTTCTTCCAAATGGGATTAATTAACATTATTTTATAAGTCCATGGTCCAAAATTAATAAATTAATTCTCTTTCTTTTGTGTAGCCGAGTCACACTATTAAAGAAATGATTTTAAAACCTTAAAATATATTATTGGTTTTAGAGGATTAATAAAGGCTTTATAAAATTAATCAAATAAACATAAAATAAGATTATTTTAAATTAAACAAAAATTTTTTGATCATGTATTCTATTTATATTATTTATTACATCGCTTTTTTCTGATTATGAAATCATAACACCTGAGGTATACTTATATGGTATTTAATTTTTACTTGAAAATTCGATTGTCTTAGAAAGTTATGGAAAATCACTATAGGTGAATTTAATTTTTATAATTTAAATTATATAATTAATTTTATATAAATATTTTTCTAAATATTTTAATTTTAACCTTTAAAATAAAATCTCTATTTATTAAGAAATAATGGGTTTTTTACAATAATAGTTTTCAAATTCTTATAAAAATTGCATTTGACTTCAGAAAAATTGTATAATAATTTATATTTAATATAAATTATATAATAATATTTTATTAAAATATTATTTATTTTAAAAATCCTTTAATTAATTAAAATATATTTCTTCATTGAATAAAAATATTACCAAAAAATACTATTTGTGTTTTCTCGTATGAAAATAAAAATCATGTATAAAGTTACAATAATAGGATGAAAATATATTCTTCATTCTATGAAAAAATATCATATAATCATAATACGAGGTTATTGATAATTATACCTTTAATACAACTATAAATTCCCTAAGATTAAGGTTCACTATGGTGATACTTTCATGGGATGGTTTAACATACATGGTTTTGGATGTGATCTCAACGAGCTTAAACTTCTCTTGTAAATGGTTTTTCTCATGCTTATGTTTTTGGATCTCCATTTTGGATTGGTCAGGGGAAAATCCAATTGATGCTATCTCCCTAGGAATCTCTGGTAAATGGTATTTATTGGGAATGGTCCTACTGGTTGTGTTCATCACTTCCTTTGTCTCTATCAACTAGATTTGTTAAAACCCTATATTATACTAACAATGTGATCACTGTTCAATTGATATATTATCGATGGTAATGATAATTAATGGTTATTTAAATATTATAGTATATAATAAAACTGAAGGATTTCTTGTGCTTTCTATAACCAAATTACATAATAATACATTTAACTAAAATATCAAGGGAATTTTTGTTTATAATAGTTCGGGTCATTACAATTTTCCCCCCTCAAGAAATTTTTCACTCCAAATTTTATTTTCCCACAATAAAGAAGTTGTGGATAACTCTATTTCATCACTTCCTATGGTTCCCATGAAATTTCTTATAACTTCAGGTTTCTCTACAACACTTTTACAAGGTGTATTGTCTTACTTCGTAGAATTGTTTCTCTAGGATCTAAAATCTTCACCAGATGCACTTTATAGGAAAGGTCATTCTCCAATGGTACCACCTGTAGATTTAGTACATGGGAGGGGTCTAGTATATAATTTTTCGATAGGTATTCATGGAATATATCCTATAATTGAGATAGTTTAGGTGGAGGTGAAATTCCATAGGCCACCACTCTGACGCGATCAATGTTCTCAAAGGGGCCAATGTATCTTGGACGAAGATTTTACTTCTTCCAAAATCTCATAACATTATTCCTTGGAGATATAAAAAGGAATACCATGCCTCCAACATCTAAATCTGGGTCTTTTTTATGATTTTCATCATATATCTTTTGTCAACTCTGAGCAGCCTTGATGTATTACTAAATGATCTTAACCTTTTCCATTATTTACCCAACCATTTTAGGACTTAGCAGTTTTTGTTCTCCAACTTCATCCCAACATCTAGGTTTTTGGAACCTCTACCAATAAAGGTATTCATAGTGATTCATTTTGAGGCTTAATTAGACTTTTTTTTTTAATGAAAACTTGACCAATGTAAGGTATTGGTCCCATCCTCTTTTGAATTACATAGAGCATGCTCACAACTTATCTTACAGTGTTTGAATAGTCTGCTCATATTGGACATTAGTTTGAGGATGATATTCCATATTAAAGTTCATCTTAGTGTTTAGGTCATTTTGGATACTTTTCGAGAACATATAGGTGAATCTCAGATCACATTTTAAAATAATCAATAGTTGTGCTCCATGTTTCCTTACCACTTCACAGATGTATATTCATGAAATTTGATCCAATGAGAAGTCCTCTCAAATTATGATAAAGTGAGTTATCTTTTTAGAATGATCCAAATATATCATTGTTTACCCTATATGTATTCGGAAGTCTGGTGACAAATTTAATGGTGATGTTTTCCCATTTCTATGTAGGTATGTTTAATAGTTTCATCATCCATTTGGATTTTTCCCTCCCAAATTCAGTTGTTGACATATGATACATCTTTATGTATACTCTGTGATCTCCTTATCTGTATTATCCACCCAAGATTTCCCTTGGAGATCTTTATACATCTTTGTTCTTCCTAGGTAGATAGAAAAGGTTGAGCTATGTGAATCATCCAAAATCTCTTTCTTTAACTCAGTATTTGATGGTACACATAGTTTTAACACAAATATCACAATTTCTTCTTCATTAAAATTAAAATTTGAGGATTTCCCTTTCCTTATAGTTTCCAATTTCTTCTGAATTACCACATCATTTCATTGATCATCCTTTAACCCCTCCAAAAGAGATGGTTTAGAATTCATTTATAAAATAATTTATGATATTCCTTCCTATATAATTCTCATGTCTATCCTTTCTAATTCTAATAAGATGGAATCCCTCTCAATTCTCATCAATGATATAATTTTCAGATCCTTAGGTAATCTTCCACTTTATTTTCATTCCTAGGATGGTAGTGGATTATGTAATCATAGTCCTTGATTATATCTAACCATATTCATTGGTAAATATTTATCTCTTTCTACATGAATATATACCTGAGGCTTTTTTGATCCGTATATATTTAACACTTTACCCCAAAGAGATAATTATACTATATTTCTGAACATAAGATCACTACATACAAATAAAAGTTATGTTTTGGGTATTTCTATTCATGAACATTCAAATTCCTTGAAGTATATTCTATCACTTCATCATTATTCATTAACACATAGGTCAATCCCTTCTTTGAAGCATCACTGAATACTATAAAAATTTCTCCACTTGTGGGTAGTGTGAGAACAGCGGTAGTGATAAGCCTAATTTTCAACTCCTTGAATCTCTCTTCACATTAATCATTCTAATAAAACTTGACTCCCTTTCGAGTTATCCTTTTTATAGGGTTTGACAATAACAACAAGTTTCTCACAAATCGGAGATATTACCTATCTAATACAAGGAAACTACAAATATTTTTCATAGATGTTGTCCTCATCCATCCTTAAATTACTTATGTTTTTAAGGGTCCATAGATATCCCACTGATTGTGATTATATTCCCTAAGAATGATACTTCATTCATCCAGAACTCAATTTTTTTATTTGGAATAAAGCTTCTGTTTTCACAAGATCTTTAGCACAGTACTCAGATTCTCCTAATGATACTCCTTGGTTTTTGAGAATATTAGAATATCATCTATAAAGTCTACAAATTTTTTTTGATTTAATCTCTGAATACTCTATTCATTAAGTGCATTAATATTACTAGATAATTAGTGAGTCCAAAAGGCATTATGATAAACTCATAGTGTCGGTACCTTGTACAAAAAAGTGGTCCTACACATAGCTTCCTTTTCTACCCTTACTTGATAATATCCTGACTGATGGTCGACCATGGAGAAGTATTGTGCTCCATGTAGATGATCAAACAAGTCATAAATTAGTGGTAAATGATACTTATTCTTTACCAATATTTTTTTTAGCTCATGATATTCAATGAAAATGTGCATTGTACCATCCTTCTTCTTGATGAAGAGGACTGGTGCTCCCCATAGTGAATCACTTGGGAATATGAACCATTTATCTAGATTACCCTGTAATTGTTTTTTTATTTCCTCAAGTTACACAATATCCATACAATATGGTGTCTTGGATAATGGTAATTCCCCAGGTATAATCTCAATTGAACATTCAACCTCTTAGTTAGGAGGTAGACCAGATAATTCCTTAGGAAACACATTTGTGTATTCCCTCACAATAGGCATGACATTGAAGATGGTTCTTTCCATAGAAATGGTCATTTAAGATAGATATTCTTACTGGTAGGGAAATAATATCCTTTCTTTATATGTTTGTGATAAAGAAGACTCATCCCCCTCCTTGAACTTGTTTATAATCAGGGGACGATTCACAATATAGAGATTGCTTTCCTTCTCAGAACAATTTATGTTGGATCTATGTAGTGAAATCAAATCCATGCCCATAATTGGATCAAATTCCACTAAAGTAAGTATGACAAGGTTCTATGGAAATTTTATCCCACAAATTTTTTCAGGTGATGAGTTATTTAATTAAGATGTAATAATTTCCCCATTTTTCATTTTCACTAATAGCTCTACTTTCATTCTTCTAGGTGGTGTTTGAATAGTTCCACTAAACTTTCATGATATGAAGGGATGTGTAGAACTATAATAAAAAAGTATGTTTTATATTATTTAAGGAACAACTAGAATTATTATCCCCACTTCATTTTTGGGATTCACCTTAGTGGTTGTGATAGAAAAATCTTACCATGTATGCCTTGGAGGTTGTTAGTTATCTAGAAAAACTCTTGGCTTAGGGTATTTATTTTCAAAGTTCCCAAATTCATTATAGATGAAGTAATGAACAATTAATTGAGGGATTAATAGAGCATTCCTTTACTCTATTTCATTAGTGGGTTTCTCATATCAGTAACCATTAGCTAGGTTCCCTTCCATCCCACACTTAAAGCATTTCCACATTCCCCATAGGAAATTTTCAGGGTTCTTCTTTCTGCACCTTTGAAAAAGGAGATGTTGAAATATCTTGGCACTGCGATATTTATCTATCAGGTCTCTAGAATTAAACTTCACTTTATGCTTATTATACTCATGATTCCCTTGAGATTATATGTTCTCTATTTTGACTTTGAGGGTACATTGGGAAATTTCCTCATAGCAATCAAAGTCATTAATTGGTAGGTCTTTTCATAGTCTAGGTTTTATCCCACCAAAGAAGTGGTCAAACTTGCATTTAAGGGTAATGAAAAATCCGGAGGAATATCATGAAAGTCTTGTGATGTCTTCCCCATACTCCCTAATAGATTCGTATATTTTTTATTGAGTTCAAGAAAGTCCCTTTCCATTTTAATATGGAGAGGACAAGGGAAATATTTATCAAAAAACATTTTTTGGAATTCCTTCCACCCTAATGCTTCCATCTCTTCCTCTAGATTTGTATTCTTGATCAATGACCACCAGAGATCAAATTTTCCCACTAAGTGATAAATATACAGTATAACCTTCTCTTACTAAAAACATTTAAGGATAGAGAAGATTTTCTAAATGGACTTGATCCATTATTCCATGATTAACGGATCAGATGACCCATTGAAAGTTAGAGGTATTTGAAACATAAAGGAATAAATTGAAATTTTTTCTTTATTAAGGTTATTTGGGTGATCCTCGTGATCTATTTTTATATTCATAACTTGAGTTATCTGAGAGAGTATCATTATAAAGTTTTTGATTCCTACTCCCATTGAGTTGGGCATCTCATTGGGGTAGTCATCACATCTCCCGTTACATTAATTGTTTAACCAATTCCTCTTATTTCTAGATATTTGATAAATAAAAGGATAATTATATATAGTTATTTTTAAACTATTAAAAACTTAAAGGTGGGACCCAATTACATTAAAGGGATAACTTATAAATTACATGAATTTTCTTAACTTATTAATTTCTAAGATTCAATCTATATTATCCATGATCTATTTTCTATCGTATAATATTATAGGATTCCCCCCCCACACACACACTCAATAATGGTTCACAATGAGCTTATGAAATTACAAAATCATATCCCTTTGGAGTTTCAAACTAGTTGTGTAGTAAGGCCCGTTTTCATGTACAAGTCTATATTGATTCAGGCCCGACACACCTTATCGACGTTGTTACCCGTAGGTATATCGGTTACAGAACCACATCCACAAGTATTATCTAGACTTATATGTATTTTATTTATAAACCAATTAATCTATACTTTCCAAAATCTAGGAATTCTTTCTTATTTTTAGTCTTATCCCAAAGTCTTTCACTATATTTTTCTAATTAAATCCGAAAAATAACTAAATTATTCCTCTAATACCAACTATAAAAACCCTACTCTTTATTTCATATCAATTCATGATTTATTATACAAAAGTACACATAATAAAACCCAAAATATTTAGAAGTATTTTGTTTTTGTGAATTAGGTAAATAAAACCAAATCTTGAACATGGGATACAACAACATTATGAAAAACTTCCTTAACATGCTTCTAAAATTTCCGGACTTTTAAAAATTTATGGGATAACCTGGGGACATACATAACAAAGGGGTGAGATATAAATCCCACTAAGGGAATAAAAATGGAATAAGGTGATATATTTTAGACACTAGGAATATTAATGCGGCATAAAAGAATAGTAATTATAAACATTAACAATGAGATAAGATATAGAGTGATATTCATAACATGGGAAATGTGGCAAAAACTTAAAACATTGCATCATAAACATAGGTCAAGGATAACTGCCAAGACATCACAATATAAAAATTACCATAAAGGAATCAAGTTCACTGCCTATAATAAAAATACATATCATGAGACTAAACATTACCCAATGCATTTGATCACTATGTAATTCCATTTTCACCCATCACATTCATTTTATTCTCATTCTTAAGTGTGCCACATAGATCATAAAAATGGAATCATTTTTCATAAAATTTTATTCAAATAACAGGGAGTGTGGAATAAATAATTTTAATTCCCAAGTAAAAGAGGTATAATTGAATAAATTTTAACACCCTTGATAATAAATGGGTATTTTATTCACTATACAATTGTTTTGGCATGGAAAATCATGGTGGGATTTCGGGAGCATAATGGCATCACTTAAAAATTCATAAAATGGGTTGATGAGAGAAAAATGGGTATCTCATCATTTTCACATAAAATAGGTAGTAATAGAGACATGTAAAGACATATCCCAAAAAAATTAATTTGAAATATAAGGCATAATAAAACAATGAAACCTGAACAAAAAATAGAAGGTGATGATCCCTTACTAAATTTCAGCATGGAAACAGATGTAATTAATGGTTAATGGGAGAGGTTAATGATATATAAAGGGGTATATAAATATTTAGACATAAAATTGAAATTAATGGGTTTTTAGTTACATTTACCCAAAAAACCACAAATTGAAATTAAGAATCACAACATAAAAGAGGTGCTTGAATGAAAATGAGAAGAGAGAAATCCCTTACTTGAGTGTGCAACTCCAAATGCTTGGGAGGGGATTTTTGAGAGCTTGAGGTATCCTTGGGAGAACTCTAGAGAGTGAAGGGAAGATTATGGACGTTCTATATAGAGTTTTAGTGAATGTAAATGGGATCTTGGGTTGGTTTATATAGGAAATTAGGGGGATTTATTTATTATTTAGATTTTTGACTCTACAGAATAAAATAACCAAAACCAAAAATCATCCAACGGTTTTTTAAAAAAATTTATGAATAATGGGAGTGTTTATAATTATTTTATAACTTCAATGACCTATATTAATAAAATAATTCTCTCTCTTATGTGGAGGTGAGTTACACTCTTATAGAAAATATTTTAAAACCTGAAAATACATTAATTGTTTTGAAGGATTCATAAAGGCTTTATAAAATTATTAAAAAATATAAAATCACGTTATTTTAATGTTAAAACATATATTTGGTACTGTATCCCATTTATAGTATTTATTACTTCCCTTTTGGTGTCATTATGAAGTCATAATACACAAGGTATATTTATACAGTATTTAATTTTTACCCGAAAATTCAACTCTCCCAAAAAATTATGAAAAATTTATTATAGGATAATTTAGATGTTATGATTTTGAAAATAATATTAATTTTATCTAAATAATTTTCAAAATATGTAATTTTTTCTTTTAAAAAAATTTACATTTATTAAGAAATTCTGGGTTTTTTACAATAACTCTTTTAAAAGCCTTATAAAAATTACATTTTAATTCATAAAAATTATATGATCATTTATATTTAATAAACATTATTTAATAATAAAATTTTATTAAAATATTACTTATTTCAAAAATCCATAAATTCATCAAAATAAATTCCTTTAGTGAATTTAAATATTACCTAAAAATACTTTTTTTATTTTATTGTATCAAAATAAACAAAAATTATAAAGTAACCATAATGGGATGAAAATATATTCATAATTATATAAAAAATAATTTACATACTTATAATTCTACTTTCTTTATACATGTCTCTTTTATACACCCACAAACTCTCTAATAGTAAGGTATGCCATAGTGATACTTTCATGGGGTGGTTCAGCATACATCGTTTGGGTCATAATCTCAATGAGCTTGAACTTCTCCCATAAATAGATTTTATCATGCTTAAGTTATTGGATATAATTTTGGGACTACTCAAGGGAAAATTACATTAATGATATCTCCCTTATAAGATCTAGTAAATGGGCTTCACATGGTGTGATACTGTTGGTTGAGGCCAACCCTTTGTTTGTGTCAATTAGAATTTTTGAAACCCTATTTTTATAATAACCATGTGGTCACTATTAAAAGGTTATATTATCAATGGTAATGATAGTTAATGGTCATTTAAATATTATAGGATATAATAAAAAAAGGAGTTTATGTGTTTTCTATAACTATTTTACATACTATGACATTAATTAAAATCTCAAGGGATATTTTATTTATAATAGTTCGGGTCATTAGACATTAGATACTATCATAAAAGACCTAAATTAAGGAGTTATAACTAGAAGTATTATAGGAAACCTAGATGAGTTCTCTACCTTTCTATCCTAGTTTGAACCGAAGACTATATAAGAAGCCTTAGAAGATGAAAGTTGGATGATAGTTAGTTAGGAATAATTAAACCAATTTAAGAAAAAAAAGTTTTGGAATTGGTTGATATTCCCTAAAACTCTCCATTGATAGGAACTAAATGGGTTTTTAGAAATAAGAATGATGATAAAGTTATAATCACTAATAATAGGACTAGAATAGTTACTAAAGGATGCAAATAGAAGGAACGAATGGATTATGAAGAAACATTTTCCCAGATTTCTGGACTAGAAGCCATTAAAGATAGGTTTTCTATGGATCCCATGTGTATTTTAAATTATATCAGATGAATGTAAAATATTATTTTATAAATTTTTATTTAATAGAGGATTTCTATGTTGAGAAATATCTTGTATTTGAAAATATTTATCTACAAAATTATATTTTTAATACTACTGAAGATATTTATGGAATAAAATAAGCACCTAGGGATTGGTATGAAATATTAAGTTCTTTTATTTTGAAAAATAAATTTTCAGTGGGATTAAAATATCATATAATTTTTAAGAAAAATTTTCTTTTAGATTTTCTATTAGTTTAAATCTGTATATATGGTCTTATTTTTAGATCAAAAATAAAAAAAAATTAATGATTTTTAAAAACATATGTAAATAGATTTTGAAGGGATAACTGAATTTCTTTCTAGGTTTTCAAATTTATCAAAATTATTTTAGAAATGATTTAAATAAAATAAAATATATTATTTATTTGTTGATAAATGTTTGTCTTGATAATGGTAATTCATATGAAACTACTATGTGTACCAATATAAAACCATATTTGGATGAAGCTGGAAAACCAATTCCCAACAAGTTATATAGAGGTATTATTGGTAGTTTATTATATATTACTACTACAAAACTATAAATTAAGTTTTTTATTTTTCTTTCTATAAGATTTAAGTCCAACCCAAAATAATATCATCTCATAGTTCTTGAAATAATTTTTAGGAATTTAAATGTAACTATTTTTCTATATTTAATGTATCCAAAAACTTATGATTTTTAATTTAATTTTATATTAAAATAATGAATTTATAGGGTGTATATAAGATAGAAAAAGAAACTCACGTACTTGTATTTTTCAATGAAAGTCCCTAGTTTCATGGTCTTGTAAAAAAATCATTTTTATAAATTATCAATAGCTGAGTGAGAATATATATTTGTTAGTAGTTATTGTGTGCAAGTATTGTGGATGAAATACACACTTCTGGAATTTAGACTTAAAATTAATCATATTCCTATTTTATGTGATAACACTAGTGCTATTAATATTTTGAAAAATCAAGTGAGTCACTCTAGGACTAAGAATATTTATATAAGGCATTATTTTATAAGATAATATGTCCAAAATGGGGATATTTCTTTAGAATTTTTAAATATTGAGTATCAACTTGCAAATATTCTCATTAAACCACATCCAACTGTTGGTTTTTATTTTATTAAAGGGGATTTAGGTTTATTTAATTTTATTTAAAGCTCATAAATAACTTTTTTAATATCTATATTACTTAGAATTTTTTATTATAGAATTTTTTTTTCAATTTTATTTGTGATTTCTACATATTTATTTAAACTTATTAGTTCAAATTTTAATTTGAATAATTTATTTTACATAAAATTTTATTTTCAATTTAAAAATAATATAAAATTATTACACTATAAGTTTTGGCTCAATAAACCGAAATACTTATTGGAAACCATTACAGTAAAATCCTTCTCTCTATCATTAATTCATACTCCCTTTTGATATTCATAGCTCTCAACCTCTCTTAAATCCTAATATTAAAACTTTAAATATTTCAGTTATCATCATAGAAAAAACTAAGAGAACTGATGAATTAGGACTGTATATCTCGAAGAGGCAGAGTCCTTCATGTTTAGAAAGAAACGTTCTTTAAGGAAAAGTAATATATTTGGAATGTTTGTTTTAGATGAATATATTATGATTTTTTTGATCATTAAGTGTCTAGAGTACCTGTTTAATGTTGAAAATTCAAAGTATATCATTGAAAGAGAAGTAAAATATTTCTATAAAAATACCCAGTTCAGTTTCAGATCTACATAATATATCATGTATTAAATGGTAAAATATAAATAATTATCTATTTATATGGTCAAAATTGCTCAGATATTCAAATTCCCCCTTGAAGGTAAGATTCATTTCTATTTGAGGTCAATTAGTGAAAGTTCTTATAAGTCATATTACATAATGTATTTTTATGTTGGGGACCTCCCAAATCATAGATATGTTCATGAAGGATCAAGAGGTATATCAAATGGTTTTGATAAAGGTATTTTAAACTCCAGTAGTTCCTAGGATATAGGATCTCAATAAAATCATTTTTCTAGATATGTATGCAATGTTATTTAGTTTGAGTGATATCAAATTAAACATCAGTATGTTCATGTTGAGATACATGAATCACTATTTCCAAATATATGTGAGGAACTTTCTATCCTAATGGATAACTTGTTTCTCTTATTTTATACAAGAAAGGATTGATCCGTGATATATATACTGGACTGAAATTTCACCATAGTAATATACTCTCTATTAGGATACTCGAACATTTTCGATTTCTATATCACATAAAAATGAAATACTATACCTATTGGATATGAGGATGAAGAACCATAAAAGGAACGTGATTTCAGAGAACAGAAATGTTTTAATTCAGCTAGTTTTATAAGAATAAGTGCTAAAGAATATCGAGAATCCAAATTTGAAGGAGCTGGAGGTTTGGAAGATACTTTTGTTAACACAACTAACTTTTCAAAAAATACAGGTAGAAGATAAATAGTGGATGAGAATATTCATTCTAGGATAGGGGGAGTTCTTTAATTACATTGGACATATGTAGAGCCTTCTTGAGAAATGAATAATGAACAAACCATATTTCTATTAAGAACGTTGGAATTTTAGTGTATTTTGGGATGGTAAAGGTGATAGGGATAATGGGAGTACCTCCCTACTTTCTCCATTTGACTTATAGTTTCATCTCATTCTGGATTTGGGTTTCTGGCTTTGTGGAAAACTTTCTAGGGTAGAGATGATTCAGGTTTTGGATGGTGATGGAAGTGTCCTAATAGCGGAAAGTTGTGGTGTTTATTCCCTATCGATGGTAATGGTCTCCAAGAATTTAGGTACTATATTCTTCTTATACCTCTATGGTTGTTCTTCACTCGATGGTGGATCTGAAGGTAGGTTTCAGTGGTCATGGTGATGGTCAGATCTTGATTTCAAGGCCTTAGTCCAATCCATACTCATCTTTTTCTCTAAGATTCAACCACACTTCTCCCAATCAGTCCTACCATGTTTTTTCCAATGTGTCTTGTGTTATTTAGCTAAAGTAGTCGATGACATTCCATGAGGCAAATATCATGGTACCTTTATTATTATCCTTGGGATCCTATTGGAATTGTTATTCATGTTTTTTTAATTTTTCTTTAAATGGTGATGTTCTTGTTTTATATGTCACGTGAAGTACATTTATGGAATTCCTAGGATAGTGGTGGTGATGTGGCTGATGGTGACAAGACAAAGAGGATGATGATGAGATATTTACATCAATAGTGATCGCAATGTGTATAGTTAGGTTCAGGGTGTGCGACATGATGTGTTTAATCGACCAAGGTGATAATGACGGTGTTTTTTTTGACTTTTGGATTTTAAAAATTGTATTTCAAAGGTTTTTCTCAATGGTCAATGATTTTTTGGGGGGATGATTCCAATGAGGAATTGATGATGGTGAAGGGTTGGTTTTTTTATCCTATTTTTTTAATATTTTCTTTGTTATTTATGTCCAAAACAAAATTTATTTGAAGTTTAAATGTTTCTGTATTTGAATTATGAAGTGTCTGGTTACCTGATAAACCATAAAGTGGATTTTAGAAAATTAAAAAATGATATTTGGAGGAGGGAATAATAATTTGGGAAGGTAGTTGTCCTTATAGTTTAAGATTTGAATCAAATAATTCTTGTTTATATTGAAGAAATATTTGATAAATTATTTGAAGATTATTATTAGTAGGTTTCCCTATTTAAGGATCAAGTTGTTATGGAGGTTCATTCTAATGAGAATGTTAGTGCCCATTTATCTAAATAACTAATCTAATTGAGAATCAAAAAGACTATTATTGAGTCTATGGGAAGGACTACTAAGGTATAAGTTGGTAATGAAATTTATGTTCTTGGTGAATACCTTCTTCATCTTGTAAATATTTTTTATTGTAGTCACTTAATTAGTTAAAGTTGGTGAGCCTTATATTAAGCCTAATTAGACATTATCAAATCTTTTTGTTGATTGTTTTGAAGAAATGACTCAATAATTTTATATGGAAATGATTTATAATTTTAATGATATGAAATATGAAGTTATGAGATTAAATATAGAACATAATAATTCTCAAAATACTATTGAATATTTGAAAATATCATTTGTTCCCAAAATAGAATTCGAATCTCTTGAGGCTTATATTCAAAATTAGAAAGAAATTTCAATTTAAAGAAGGGTTTTTTTATGCATTTAAGATATAAATGGTTGATAAATTTGGGAATATCATAAGGTAATGTATTTCAAAATATTACATTGGAGATACGAAGAATTTTTTTGGAAGTCTGTTTGAGTCAATCAGAACTATTTCAAGCCAAGCTATAGATTCTTAAATGACTGGACAAGGAGATTTGATAAGAATATTGAATACTCTTACTATTGTTTTTTATTTTAAGAATGATATAATTTAAAATATATAGTGTGATATTATTCCACTACACACTATGTTAGAAAATGAACAAGATCTTTTTGTAAAGTTAACATCTACAGAGCCTGGTATTAAAAGTTTGTTCAATCATTTGGGTGATGTTGTGGACAAGTACGTCTAATTAGTGGACTAAGTTCAAACTTTTCTAAAAGTAGATCTAGTAGAAGTTATCAATATATTCTATAAATTAGTTCTATTGATGAAATAATGGGATGCCCTTATGAATATAAATTTTGAGTTATTGATAGAGGAATTAAAAGTAGTGCCTCAGATGATCATAGATTCTTTGAATACTAAATCCTCATTCTTAGAAAGGCCTAAAGTAGAACCATATTCGCATCCAGACACTTATCCATTAAAACCCATAATCCATAAATTATTTTTAATATAATATTATTAATATAAAAAACTCATTTTTTATATTGTGTTATCTATTATCTTTTTATTTACAATTTCATTTAATTTTATAACTAGAGACTTTTATTTTGCTAAATAATTTTATTTTTCAGTAAACATAAAATTTATTAACAGTTTAGTGGCATGTTTAATGTGTTTAAATCTATCTATATACTTTATTTTTATATGAAAAAAGGTGGAGAAATTTGGATAAACACAAAAAAAAATTAAAAATATCTATTAAACATTATTATTATAAATTTTATTATATTATTTATTTATGTTTACAGTACTAAAAAATGTGGATAAAAGAAATATTATTCAATTTGTTTTAATAAATATCTATTTTTTATTGATTAATTAAAACTTATATTTATATGATTATATTTCTATGCTTCTTTATCATCAAAACAGGGGATATTTTTTGTTATACGAATGTTGATCCAACAGTTTCATTTTCTCATTGATTTTGATACTCACAAACACCGTTAAATTTTTTAGTAATGAAGTTTCATTAAGTTAATTTGAGGTTTTATTTTTATTAAAATTTTCAATTTATTTCCACTAAAATTCTAGAAGTAGTTAGGTATAAATTTTTCTAAGTATTCTAGATGTTTCAAAGTAGTCTGGAATCATTGTTTTGGCCCCTAATTTTTTTTGATAATGTTAGGTTTGTGAACCTAACTTTTGATAAGGAATGTTACTTTCATACCCTTCATTTATGTTAAAAATTAGTATTGGAAACCAAAAATTTGAGAGAAATCCTATATTTGAGTATCTAATGTATGGTTGGTTAACCTAATGTTTGGAATCGATGGTTCATTATGAACCATGTATTTGAAGATTCCATAGATAGTGAAATCCCAACCTTTGAAGTAGTTTTCAGTGGAATTTGAATTGGGATATTTTATAACATTTCAGTAATAGTTTTACTAGAATAAATATCTCATTAATATTTATTTAATGACTTAGTCAAATAATGTTAAAAAACAAATTAAATCATTCTAATTTCTAAGGTATGTTACAATTTCTAGTGGTGATTTAAATTTAATTTTCAAACATGCTGAAAAATTTTAATATCATGATTTGTCTAGATATATTTCTGGATCTATTTGACCAATATCAGAATCATGTTCTTATTTATTCTCAATATATTTATTTTTTTATATTATGTGATATTAAAAAAGGGTGTGATATTTAAAATTGTTGATATAGAGTCAATTAGAACAATCAATATTTTCAAGAAGCTTGCTTATAAAATCTACAACTCTCTTTTTCGTTGGACTTATCTTTTTATAGAGGAGAAAATTTTTGATTCACTAAAGTTCCTGTGATATCTTGTTAGTTATCTGAAGTAATTTTTCAAATATTTTAGGACTATAATTTGGAGATATGAATGTTATAAGATAGTGATTTTTTAAAATCTTATCTATTTGAATCAATTATTCAATGATTTTTGGATTACAATTTGGATACATACATGCCATAAGATGATGCTACTACTTAACACTCATATCTATATGAAGGTGTTTTTCAAAGCTTTTAGGTTTATACTTTGTAGACATACTTATTATAGGATGATACTATGAGTTCATCATACTGCTGGGAAAGGTTATTATTTTGTTGTTGTAATTATTTAAAGATCATCAACAATGAGGATCGCTTTTAAAATGTAATAACGTGAACATTTTATTCCCTGATGAATATGATCCATCACTTTTTATTTATTTTTGTGATAGTGAGTTGTACCTTTTTTTCAAAAAACGACCAATATTATTCTTTTGAAGTGTTGACTAATCATACTTAGTCATGGTGGAGTGTTATCTTGTCATACTATGTTGTGGATATCAAGGTTCCTTATAAAATAATCTAACATGTTATAAGGTGACAACTGACTTCACTCAGGGTTATACTTCCCAATGGGGGATTAATTTTAATTTATCCATGTATTTTTAAAGGGACACAATTCACCCCCCCTGCTTGTGTCATTGTATCTTTCTTGCCAACATATAGGTGTTTACACTTATCTTATATGATTTGAATATCATTGTGGTTAACCTTGACTTATATTATTATTTTTCATTATTATGTTTGTTCCACATTCCTATGTCAGGTATCGATGGATCATGATTATAGTGTTAGGGTTTCACATTCCAGTGTCATGGTATATGTGATGCTTTCGTGATGAACGTTTTGTTATTAATTATTACTATAAATTGATAATTTACTATGTTACCAAGACTTATGTTAAATTATTATGATTCCATGATATTATTTTACTAATAATTTTATTTCTTCTATGGTGATATTCCTCTCAGGTCTATGATCTAATGGTAAGTACTCTATTTCCTAATTGATATGATTTTCCCCTTATAAAGTGTATAATATCACCCTTTTACTAAGTATCCATTTTTTCAAGATAATGAAGTATATTATTATTTATGATGTCTCTATAAATGAAACATGTATAAAAATTATTTTGAAGGAAATGTACAAGGTAAATTTAAATAAGTTAGTTCTGTAGATAATGCCCAAAAGAAACTAAACCTTTAGTTTCAAAGAGGTTGTTTTATTTTTGATATGTGATGTATAATTATGTGAAATGATTTAAAATTTATTAATTTCATATTGGATTTATTTCATTCAGTATAAAAACATATGTATATAACCATATCTATTAGTGTGGTTCTGGGGGAATCATAATCTCTTCATCCTCAGAAGATATTTTTGTCCTATTTTAGATTTTAAATTATCTCTAAATATTAATGATAAAATTATATTTAGCCTTTTTATAATATTTTAGTATTGATGTAAGTATCACCCTTTGTTTGAGGTATTCCACCACTAGAATTGTTTTCTTTTATTCTTTGAGTGTTTTATTATTTAACAAGAAGTGTTAAGAATGAATCTAGTTTCTGGAAAATCCCACAAGATAAATTCATGGTGTGTAACTTTTACATGATGTGAATGTTTTGGGGAAATATGTCATAAATAAATCACATATCATGAAAACCATTCACTTCATATAGTGTTTTCACATTTTTTATTCGAATCAATTCATGTAATCATTATTTATAGAAAATAAAAACCAAGGCGACATGAATTTTGATGTAAGTGGTCTTGCGATAAATACACAACGTGAATGTGATTTACACATCAAATAAATCTCAAGACCAGCAATTTTTAGATATTTATAGTGTCTATTTCATTATAAAAATCCCTATTATTATCCATATTGAGTCCCATGGTTTCCTTAGGTGATTTCCTTTTATTTTTTGTGTTTAAACACTAGTGAAATCGAATCTTTTAGTAGTGGTTTGTGGAATCAATGGTTAGAGTTTTGTTTTTCCTTATCATGTTGTGTATCCTTTTTTTGGATATATTGGTTCCTTAGATTAGTGTTGTTATACATGGACATGTGGGTTTGAATTTTTTTATGAGATATTAGTGGATTTTGGTAAAGGAATTAGAGTAAAAGTGTTAATTTGTGGAATCATCTTGGAAAATTTTCACTAATCATATTGAGGTAGTTGGATTCTCTCCTACTCTAACATTCTATAAATTGTTGGATTTAGTTTTTCTTAATCATATAGATGTTCTATGGGAAATATTTTTGCTGAAATTATTTGAAAACCCTTGTTGATGTGATTTCAAAAGGGTGTGTTTTGAAAGATGTGATTTTTAAAATAAATGTTTTCTTGGAAATGTTTTCATAAAGGTGTGATGTGTGTTCATATTTATGTGGGATGTGAAATGGTCATAATTACCACCATAAAATCATAATAATTTAGGATAGGTAATGGCTGAAATTACTACCATAAAACAATGATAATTTGTGATAATAATGTTTGGAAGTACCAGCGCCAAGTTGGACACCAAGTGACTTCTTGGTAACATGATGAATCCCCACTCCTAAGTATAGGGATGTCCATGGTTGCATGAATTTTTTGTGTGGGGGTGTAAAATGTTATATTTATTCAAATGGAAAATAAATGTTTTTAAATTCTTTATCTTGATGTTTTATTTTATGAATTATCTTTATATCTTGACATGATTTTTTTATCTACTTGTCTCCTATTTTATTAAATTTGTTAACCTATTCTTTTCCTAGTGACTTGTGATGGGATGTTTGTAGGGACAATTAGTGTTATACTCACCCATGATTGGGTACTTGTGTGCATTTTCAAATTTCATCTACCGAGATACAGGGAAGGATTATTTTTTGTACTTCTATAGTGGTGTTCCTTGACATTATGATTTGGTTACTAAAGTTGGAGCTTAGGAGTGTATATATCTTGGTCTAGGATGGTACCACTTTGGTAAAAGTTTCCTTCTACTTGGATTCTTATCCTTGAAATTTTATTTATTTTTTTATTATATGAGGTTATTCTGTATTGTTATTGTATTGTTTTATGTAGGTTATTCCCATGCATCAGTTTTTATATCTGGAATATTGTTTATTTCTTGATCGGTTATATGTTATTCAAGGAAAATTTTCTCCCAATGTCCTACAATTCACTTTGAATTTATTTATAGACATTGGTATCTTGAGGATTTATCCTAAGTCCAGTAGAACTTTTCCTATTCCCAAACCAATGAGGAATGGTGGGGTGTTAAAAATGGTACCAGTTTTCTCAGTCATGTGGTTATATTTGATATTAATTTTGTACAGTCTTTGAGTTTGGTTGGTATCAAGGAGATATGACTGTTGGAACTTGAAATGTATTGTATAGAAATACATATCTAAACATTTTATACTGAAAATCAAGAAACCATGATGGTTTTTGTAAAAAAGTATTATAACACACATCTATGAGTCTTTATATCTCATTATTAGGGGTTTATCCAATGAGTGTTTTATATCATGCATTACGGTAATCCTCCACACTAAGACTACATTGTATATCTTCTATTCAATCTTTTTTGGAAAAAATGAATAAAATGGTTTGTATTTGAAATTGTGGTTTCACTAGTTATTTATTATATTAGTGATAATTATTTATGATGTTTTGAAATTTATTCAATCTTTCAATTCATAGAGATAAATAGTATAAATGGTGTATTATTCTACTTATAAAAAATGGCACTAGGAATACTCTTTAGAAACCAGTAGGATGAAGCTGCAAAAAATGTGGTTGCACATGAACCAAAGGTTAATTATAAGCTTTTATAGAGTATTGTCCAAGCATTTTAGGCAATTAAACGAGGAAATTGAAATGATGAACTGAGTAAAATGGATAAATTGGTATAGTTTAAGAAGAAGAATACACGGGTTTTTCAAGGGTATTCTGAACCTGAAAAAGAAGAAGTGTTCTAAAACAAAAAAATATATTATATTATATTTTCATGGAAAACTGCTAGAGCAGAAGATTACTTTGGAAATCTATATATTGGAAGATATTTCAGGCCAATGGTGGGATTGATTATCCAAGATAAAGCTGACCATGGACTTATGTGGGAGGACTTTAATGAATTGTTCAATAAACAATTCTATCCCCACACATTCAAAATAGAAAGAACCATATATTTATTCAACTTAAATCAAGAAAATCTATCTATAATAGAATATGTAGAAAATTTTATAAACTTGGTTCATTTTTATCCAAAGGTAGTTTTCAGTGCTTTCTTGAAGGAATGCATCTTTGAGTCAGGATTACGACAAGAGATTTAATCTAAGATAGTCATTCTCTTTATTATTGACTATATAGATGTGGTAAATAAGGAAATAGTAGTTAAAAGAGATATTATTGTGAATTATGTGGTAGGTAGTCTGTTTTTTCTCATGGGTGCAGGTTTCAACTCAACTGGTGGAAATAAGAGAAGAGTTGATGTCTATTCACATGGAGGTACCGCACACTAGACTCAAACTACATAATCAGTTAATTTTATTCCAAGATAGGACATCAAACCTAGTTTTTTAACTCATAGGAGGAAAGAGTTTATTGAACCACCAAGAAATTTCCACCACTTCAGAATGAAATGCCATATCAAGAAGTATTTTCATTATAACATCTTGACCCGACAAACCATTAAACTTTTTGTCAGACCATTCACCACATGGCCTCAATCACCCCTCCCTGTATTCCATAGGATTCCAACTACTAGTGAGGTACAAATAGTGTTACGGTGGGGAGACTATACCCTCATGATTATATTCACACAGTGGAATATCTAGTATAAAACAAAGGAAAATAGTGGAGGTAGTAATAAAAAATGGAAAAGTAGTAAAAGATATATACAAATAAATAAATAAAGGTAAATGATCAATGCTAATACATATAATAATGCATACATGTCTAGATGATGCTACGATGCACAAGAATGGGGTACAATAGGAAGTATGAAAAAAATAAAAAAAAGGATCCTAGTGGATAATTCCATGAGCATCTTGAGTACTAGCTCAGTCTGATGCTTCCTAGCTCCCAGGTATGCAGTATAATAGAAGAAATAAATCCATTGACCTGAAAACATAAAGATCAGCTCTGGTACCCCAGTTCAATGGTGTCCAAGTAGGGGGTAAGATATAATCCTACTAGGTCTCCACCAATGGTGTCTAGATCAATCTAGTTCATGCACTATAAAATGAATATTGTTCCAACATAGGTGAATATAAGGTGATAAAAAAATGAATAAATGGAACTTCAGTTCAGGTTCCTAATTGTATACTCAACTGATTCTACCTAATTTGGCCAAATT
Organism: Viscum album; assembly: GCA_963277665.1. Taxonomy (NCBI): domain Eukaryota; kingdom Viridiplantae; phylum Streptophyta; class Magnoliopsida; order Santalales; family Viscaceae; genus Viscum; species Viscum album. Next base: position 1,785,947,647 of record OY728151.1, on the reverse strand, counting down.
CGGATGTCTGGACTAAGGGAACCTATAGAAGTAACAAGGTATATATAGGGAATTATATATGAATAAATAAAAGTGGGTCACCCCAAGATTACATTTTTTCTTACTGTTCATTCCCCTTGGACATCATTCAAGAATTCTTATGTTGTAATCATAACAATGGAAATTATAAGGAACCATAATTAAACCAAACAAAGTATTCATCAAATCTAGTAATGGAAACCTAAGCCCAACCTAGAAAATCAATAATAGAATCCCAAGGGTTTCTATAGGTGACTCTAATCTAACGAATACCATAGTTTCTGTACAAGGAGACCCGTAATAGTATCTATTATATCACTCTAGGGATGTTAAACTATGAGTCTGTACCAGGTATCTCATATAGGGGACCAAGTATCACTTGAGTCATAACGTATCCATCCTTCCAATGAGTCCATACATGATTTCTCCCCTGTGGAAATGGTTTCACCCAAGAGTATGAAGAATCCACCCAGAGAGACTGTACAAGGAAATACAAGTATCTCTTTTAGCACATCATGTATTACCAAACCAAGAACGGTGATTCCATCCAAATTGTTCTTAAGTCGGGACATGTGTTATCTCCTAGCCCACAATAAGCAAAGGTATAGAAACCAAGATCATAAATTAATATGGTATATTATATATAACCAGATAATTAAGCTATCCAATTATCTATAATTCAATCAAAATAACCATGGAACGGTGCATTAAGAACAAGGCACTAAGAAAAAACCTTAAATATATAACACATGGAATAGGAACAAGTAATAAATGTGGGATATAAATCATAAGCATAACTAAAATGGTATGAGTCACAAGAGTAAATCATATAGAATTGCATTAGTGTTGTCCAATAAATTTAATAAAATTAATTTCATTCAAATAATTAAACCATGGAATGAAGGATACGCATTAAGTTCAAGAGACTAACTCATGAAAAACAAAACTTATTAATTAAATTCATTAATGTAAAGAATTTATTAAGGTGAAACACACCCAAAATGTTGTTCAAATAAATCAACGGTCAAGGGAATTATGTCTCAAAGGAGGAAGCACACCCACCAAGGTAGGTAAATTTAAGGTGATCACCCATGGAGGTGATTCTATTCTCACAATGGTCGTACTATGTAATATCCCAGATTTTTAATTTATTATTTTTAAATTTTATATAGATTAAATTTGAAACTAGGCACTGAGACGGTATGCAATTCTGAGGCTTGGTGTTCCCATAATAAAATTTCGAAATATATTAAAATATTAAATATAAAACTTGTGTAGTTTTCCTTAAAAATATGAATAAATTCCTAATGGGTGCCTAAACTAGAAACCTGAGGGCACTGTTATGGTTAGAGTAGTGGTTTTACACAAGGTGTAGATTAAAATCTTCTTGAAAGGTTCGGCTACCAGAAGTAGTTTCAATCATTTTTAATGAATAAAATAAATTGAGGGTTTATTTTATTTTCTTTGTTTCATCAATTAAGTGACACAGCGATGCTTCTTATTTTAATTAGGCCTTTATACATGGATCCAATGTTAGGCTCATAACCCTATAATTCCCTTGAGGTTCTGGAGAGAAACCCAATAGAATTCTCTCAATGGCAACGACAGAGACTTGGATCAGAGATCTTTCTTGATAGATCTTTCTAGTGGAAATTGATCTTCAATAGTGAATGATCTAATTCCCCTGTAGGATGCATTATTTTGGATTTATTTCCTTGTTCTTAGATTCAACAACAAAAGTGGACCAGCCAACGAACGGTTGATCCATCATTCGGTCATTCCTTATAGGATGGGTTAGAATCTATGGTATTTAAGGGGTTTTATTATTGAAAATTGATTTTTATTTTTTTATCATTCTTTTAGGAATGAATCGAGGTAGGAATGAACAATGATCGAGGATCATTCCTAGAATTTTGTTCCTTGTGTTTTTTCTCCCCCATTTTCTATGTGTGTTCTTCATTATTTAGTGTTTTTATGAATGAATGATCATTATGACTTCATTTATTTGTAAAATAATCCAAAATTGAAGATCCAACCTCAGGATGACCTAATGGAGGTGCGACAGTGATGGAGATGGAAGAAACGAAGCAATTTGGGAGAAACCATTATTCAATCGATTTGCGTTAAGATGAATTTAAATGTTTTTTCGAGCTTATTGAAGGTCCAAAAAGCTTCAAATTCACTATTAGGGTGATTAAATGACAATATATATAGAGTTTATAGGTGAAAATATCACCATAATGAGATTTGTATCATCATCCAAAGTGTGCGTAGGAAGAACCAGACTTTCCAGAAAACCCCGATGAACATGACGTTTAACCTGGTACTACACGGTGTGTGGCCCCCACTGAGTGTCGGTTAGGGTTTTAGGAGACAGTTAAAGATTACATGGAATGTTCCCCTATTACATGGAATGCAATCCCTTACCAAATACTAGGATTTTATCTCGAGAGAAATAGAGACAGGGGGTGGGGTATACGGGTTTCCCACACGGCATGTACCCCGCCACATGACTTGTCTTGGACCAAGTACACAAACTACCATATGTACTAGTGCATGGGTAGAGACACACAGGTTAACACCTTGTACTGGAACATAGTTATAGTACATGGGTGGACCCCAAATGGAAGGATGTGGCGTTTGACTTATTCTACAAACTGTGTACCCATCTACTACATGATACAGTTGGGAATGACACTGGTCATTGTACACGAGCAGTACCGAGGGTCAAGGGACATAGTGTGTGACCCTACTGCACACCATGTATACCTTTATAAATGGATTTAATCAAATGTACACCATATATTAGAAATTGTTTTATGTTTTGTACCCTTGATCATCTCCTTAAAGGATTTTGTGTATCGTTTCCTACTCATAGGATTATGATCCCTTCAGCAGGACTTCCTGGATAGAGTTATTGAAATCCCCTGAGAGGCCTAGAGTAGATCCTTTATTCATTCATCGTTCTCTAGGTATATTCTTTGGTATTGAAATGACCAAATTCATCGGGTTTTTATCCTCTACTTAACAGGTTAATCAAAATGGAGTTGTTGGTATCACCCCTTGGCCCTGGTTGTAAACCTCATCTATGTTATCATATCTTTCACTTCATATATATCATTGTATCTCTCTCATGATGGTTCCCAATTAATAGTACTTCTTGAATGAAAATCATCATTTTTATCATAATCAGGTGTGTTTTCTTCCAGATGAGTGCTCTGTCGAATTGTCAAGCTGAATCACTGGTGTTGGAAAGCGGTAGTTGTGACTTACCTCTAGACCGCATGTCTTGGATTAACTATATATAGATATTCATGTTATATGTGTTGTAGAAATATATTTTCTAGATCTAACATTACTTTTATTATTTTATTACATTTTGGTTTTGGGTGTCCTACTGAGTATTGTTATACTCACCCATGCACGGGATTTGCCCACACTGGTCATGTTGTGTGTAGATGAATGACCTTTTTATAGAGTCCTAGGTGGACCAAAACCAGATGGTGACTTTAGATATCAGGTGGGTCGAGGTGTTCCTACAACTACAGATAGAAGTCATGATACCTCTTCTTATATATTGGACTCATGGTTACAAACTTCTTTTTAGTGGGCTTATATTCTAGCCCAATTTACTTTACTTCACTTTACTTTCCTGTCACACTCTGGTTGCGATAATGTGGTATGCATGAATTTAGTTCTTAGTGGTTATTACATTTTAGAATTTTGTGGTCTTTGAGATGTGTGTGTGTATACATGTATATAGGAAATGCCTCACATATTAGTGATATTCCTACTCAATGCTTTTCACCACCCCCTGGCCTATTGGAGGTGGGATTGGGGAGTTGTGACTTGGGCCCCACTAGGATGGGTCGTGATAGAGTGGTATCAGAGATGGTCGGTTCTACCTTAGGACCAAGAGTATATGAGATTGTTTTGGGGAAATAATAGTAAGGGGTTTGAGTTCGAATTTCAGGCTAGGGACTCCAGTTTTGGAGTGGTGGCTGACGTATCCATACACCAGGACTCTGATAACCTATTTTTCAAGTTGGTACATGAGAATATTGGTTGCATGGAAAATAATGTCACATGAATCATATATGAATGGGATTTGGTTCCATTTCCTTCTTGATTTATCTCTCTAAATATAATAATTAACCATGGTACATCTATTTTTCTTACAAGATTCCTCAGAGACGCATACCAGTTAGGATTCGGAAGCTCGGTCACAAGGATGACCCCCTTAGTGATGAGTCTTCGATACAAAAACTAGTTCCCAAGATGTTACCATCATGTGGTGAAGTAGATATACCACCACCTGTGAAGCAGTATGTGGTACCCATAGTACCAGTATAAGAGGAGTGTAGGCTGAGCGCACTTCATGAGTTTCAAATATAGAGACCCCTCAGGTTTCAAGGTGAGCCTGACCCTCAGGAGGCTGAGGACTATATTGAGGTGGTAACATTATTTTTCCATCTAATACAAACACCGGTGGATCATATTGTGGTCCTAGTAGAAATCCTTTTACAGGGTTCGATAGGGTGATGGTGGAGTTTGGCTATCCATACTCGCACTGAGATAACTCTTTCATGTACAGAGTTTGAGCATCTCATTAGAGAGTAGTTCTCACTAGTTATACTGAGAGATGTGTGTATATAGGATATTATTTAGCTTCAATATCATAGCATGAAATTTTTTTATTATTCATCGAGGTTCTCCAAACATTCTAGGTACTTGATGGATAAGGTTAAAGATCAGTACCTCAGGGATCAGACCATCAAGAAAGGTCTATATAGAGACATCCAATCCAATGTTATCTATTGCACCCTCATTTTGAGAAATATAGACTTTGGTTATGCTTTTTTATGTGTTAAAAGTTCTTGGGATGGGTTCTAAAGAGGTTGGGAGAGTTTCAAAGAGTTTTGAATGAGTTTGGAGGCTTTTCTAAGGGCACACAGTTAGGGAAAACCGTGTTGGTTCTCTAGGAAACTATACAGGGGGAGACAGTGGGATTTTCACATCCTGTTCATGGTTTTTCAAATAATTTGAGGCAACTATGAGGACCCCTTATCTTGATGAAGTGGCATGCACATGGTTAGCGCACGGTTTTCCAAACTGTGCGGGATAACCATGTGTCCACTTAAAGATAGAGTTTTTAAGTTTGGGCTCCATCAATCATTCTCATTTTCACTCCAAATCTTCTCCCACTCAAGCATCACTGGGGATTTTTGGTTCTTAGGGGTATTATGGGGCCTTCCAATCATTTTTTGAAGTGATTCAAATAGTTTTCAAGTAGGTTTGAATGTGTTCTCTCCTAGGTAAGTCTGTTCTCTTGGTTTCTCTTTGGTTCCCTCTAGATCTACTCTTCACCCTTTCTTGGTTTTCTATATCTACATCTGTCTCATGTAGATCTACGTCTGTGGCTACCTTGGGTGTTGATTTTAAGGATTGTGGATGTTAGGTAAGGGTATCTATAATGGTTTCAGTGGTGCATTTGCTAGATTTGGGGTGTATTTGTGTGTGGGTTGATTTTGTCAAAACCAGAAAGGTAGGTGGATTCTCTCTCGACTCCACTTGGTTAGAACCAGTATTTTTTGTTACAATTAAATTTTTTTCTTGAAATTAATTGTGATAATGATGAGTGACTCTTGGTGTAAATCCATGTGGTAATGATTTGGGGGATTTTGGGGAAAATGAGTTATTGTTGCAAAAAGGGGCTTTGTTGGGTGACTTTAAAATGTTGATTTTAAAATCATTTGTGGATGATTATAAAATATTTGGTGAAAGATGGTTTTTAATAAAGATGTTTTTTATGGAAATTTGGATGGGCATGGAAATCTAGTTAAATGGTGTTTTCAATAAATAGGTAATTTATTAAAGTGAATTGGCATGTGTTGGAAATGGTTTGGTGCTTATTGTGTGGCCTTGGTGCTTTGTGCTTATTGGTTGATTGAGCGTTACTGATTCTATTGGTTGTATGGAATTGGACGGGAAGTATCACTATAAAAGGTGATGAATAGTGTTTGGAAGAACCACCGTTATGGAAGTGGGAAAGAAGTGTCACTATAAAAGGTGATGGATAGTGGTCGGAAAACCACCATTATGGTTAGTTGTCGGGAAGTAACACTATTTGAGAATGGGGTTAATGGGATGGGTGTAAGTCCCACTATATTGGTTTCTTGTTCTGTGTTACTTTGCAAAGATGGAATTTTTGTGCTAATGTGTGATGGGGATAAGGCATGTGGCATGGTTGTGGATTTCCTTTGTTTTTCATGGCTTGGTAAGGGTTTTTTTGGCTTGTTGCAAGTTGTTTCACTACTGAATGTTTTATATAAACTATTTTTATAAATGTTCTAACAGTTTTATCCTAGTGGAGTGTGTAGGGAAGTCATTTTTGGTAAAACCTACAGAGTATTAGTACTCACCGATTTCTTTATAACTTGGGTGTTTTTGCAGATGTTGTATTCTGGAACACAGGTAAAGGTAAAACATCTCATGCCTAGTGGTCCGTAGTGATTCTTGGGAGATGTGGTGGTTCTTGGAGCATGGAGCTTGGTGTGGAGATGTGGAGTGTGTCTTGGATTATTTTTGGTCTCTTGTTTAGTCTTCTTCATGGTACTCCGATATTGTGTTTGATTGTTTTGGTTATTGGGTTTTATTTTGGAATATCTGAGTAGACTTTTGGTAATGTATGGGTTTTGTTGTTTTATCGACAAGAATCATGTAGTTTGTTGATTGTCGCTTTTTTGGTTGGTTAGTTTTATCTTAAGGTAAAATTATTCCCCAATTTATTCTAGAATCCCTTGTCATTTATTACCAGCCTTTGGTGCCTTGGGAACATCACTTAAGGCCAAGTAGCATTTCTCCACCCTCTCAAGCAAATTAGATGGGGTGGGATGTTAAAAGTGGTATCAATTTGTTATGTCCCTGGCTTTCAAGTGAGAGTAGTTGTTCGATCCATGTTGTTGATCATTAGTCTTGGGGTTGAAATTCGTTCTTGGTATATTCCTTGATTTGAGATAGTAGCAAGGAATTGGATTATTGGAACGTGGGGTTTATAGCATAAAAGGAAGTAACTATCCCTTTTATTCTGAACTTCAAGTTACCAAGGATTTGAGTACATAAGTGTTTGGAGACACTTATTGGAATTGGATATCTCATTGTCATGGGTGTATCCAATGAGATGATCATGACATGCAAGGTATAAATGACTTCCCACTAAGATGCATATTTCATTTGGGTATAATGATTTATGGTGTGGTATAAATGTGTGTATTTTGGAAAATTATGAATTGGGTTTCAAAACAGAAGGGTTTGACCATGAAAATTCTTGGTATTTTGAAAATGGGTTGATTTTAAAAACATGGGGGATTTTTACAAAATGGTGCAATGTGGGAAATTTGAAATTGTGCTAAGCTTGGTTGTGATAGTTTCTATGTAATTAACATTGAAATTATAACCCCTATGTTTCTAGGGGCTGAGACTTATGGTTATTCTTATGTTGATAGAGATGGAACTGGGTAGGCATCGTAGAGAACAATCAGAGGAAGCTACTGGAAATGTGGTTGCACCTTAGCCCCAGGTGAACCAGTAGTTGGACCAAAGCATCATTTAGGCTATTAAAATAGTGCAGTAAGGACTACAACTATATACACCTATTATGATATCTATCATGGTCAGAAATCCAAGTATTGTAAGTACAATTTTCCTCACAAAAGGAGGTGTGAACTCTAACACGGTGATATAGAGAAATATGGAAACATTTTCTCATCAACATAAAGCACATCAGAATCAGAACACAAGATTGTTAAAACTTCCTCTGAGACCCAAAAGTAATCCAGGATCTTTTTAGTGTGGTTGTTCGAGCCACATCAAGTCGGATTGTAAGGAACAACCTCTATAATGTCATAACTGTAAGAATATGTGGAATCTTTGATGATATTGTTGTAATTCTTTGAGGTCGAGTGTTCGTGACACTCCTCATAAAGGTAAGTGTCAACTGGATAATAAAGAGCAGAGTGTGGAAAGCACGCATCTACTTGGAGCAGAGCAAGTTGTGGTGGATGATCAGTCAGGACCATCCAGAGTGCAAGGTACATTTCTTTTAATTTCTACATTGATGCAAGATTTGTTTGACACATGTTATTTCTATTCTTTTCTTTCTTTTCGCATCGTTGATCTATTGGGTTTACATGTGGAAATGATTCCTTCTATTTTGAACCTACAAACTCTTCTGGGTCAAAGAGTGTGTCGAGCCTTCCTCTATCGGGCATGTTGTTTAGTTCTAGATTGTGTTGAATTGATGTGGGATTTATTAGTGCTTGAGATGGATGCTTATGACATAATCCTGGGAACATATTTGTTGGAAATTTTTAAGGCCCACATTGATTGCTATGCGTGAACGGTTAGTTTTGTGATGGAGGATGGCATTACAAATCTCCTTAGATGGGAGAAGAGTGAAAATCTAGGTGAAATAGGTTTTTTGGAACCAACCATTGGCATGATCTTGTATCATTTAGAGGCCTTGTCATTGGCATCAGTGAAAGGTTTTGAGAAAATTGTTCTTCTAGTATTTTTGGGTTAGTTTATGGATGTATTTCTCGATGAATTCTCAGGGTTTCCACCTATGAGAGAAGTGTAGTTTATGATTGATATCCACCTGGGGACCAGACCTATCTCAATTTATTCTTACCAAATGGCACCAAAATAATTGCATGAATTAAATTTGTAGTTGGGACAGTTAGAAAACAAAGGGTTCATCCAGACTAGCACGTCTCCATGGGAATCATCGGTTGTTTATTAAAAAAGTGTATGTAACCTTGGGATATGTGTTGATTATCATATACTTAATGAGGTTATGATAAAGAAATGATATCCACTTCCACACATTGATTATTTGTTTAACCAGTTGAGGAAATATCAGTGGTTCTCCAATATTGACTTGAGGTTAGGCTATCACCAATTATGGGTGAGGAATGAGGATATCCTGAAAACAGCTTTCAGAAGTAAATATAGCCATTATGAGTTTTTGGTTATGCCCTTTGGTCTAACGAATTGCCCAGTGGTGTTCATGGAATTGATGAATCAAATATTTTAGAGATATTTGGATTCTTTTGTGGTTGTATTTTTGGATGATATACAGGTGTATTATAGGACAAGGGTATAGCATGAGTAACACTTGGCGATCGTGTTGGGGATCTTGAGGGATCCTCAGTTGTATGAAAAATAGTCAAAGTGTAACTTTGGAATACAGGAGGTTTATTTCCTTATCTAGGTTATTTTGAGAGGGGTGTTTCAGTTGATTCAGAAAAGAAAAAGTCTGTTATCTTTTGGAAACCACCAAAGAACTTTTTCGAGATATGAATATTCCTTGGTCTAACTGGGTATTATCAATATTTTGTTCATGATTTCTCACAATTGGCTTCGCCAATTCAGCTTTGACAAGTAATAATATCCCATTTCAATGGGATGAGTAGTGTCGGAAATTCTTTTAAGAGTTAATGGGCCACCTTACATCAGCACCAATCTTGGTTTTTCCAAAACCAGGAAAAGGGTGTGTGGTGTATTCTGATGCATCGGGATAAGGGTTGGGGTGTTCTCTCATGCAGGGGGATCATGTGGTTGTGTATGGATCATGGAATTTGAGATTTTATGAGAAGAACTACCCAACACATGATTTGGAGTTTGTACCAGTGGTTTATGCTTTAAAAATGTGACGTTATTATCTCCTCGGTGAGAAATTTATAGTGTTTACTGACCATAAGAGTTTAAAGAATATTTTCTCACAGAGATATTTGAACATGAGGAAAAGGATGTGGATGGAATATCTCCAGATGTTTGATTTAGAATTAATGTACACACCATGTAAGGGAAATTCGGTGGCAGATGCATGAAGTAGGAAATAATATTCTCAAGTGGTGAAACGGGCCTCGGATCAGTGGCAGTTAATGTCGGTCAAAGATGACATGCGGTTGGAATGTGAGGAATGGGGTGAAAGAGTGGTATTCTTTCTAGTTTCATTGGTTCTTGACTTGGATGGTTTTCTTATGGAGGGACAGACATCTGATTCTGAATGTATGGAGATGAGGTCAAAACTCAATAGTGGGGAGACTACTGAGAACTAGGAATTGGATGGGAATTCAGTATTGTGTTTTCAGAATCGGATGATGGTACCGGTGGCTTGTTGAGAGGAACTTATTAGGGATTATCATCATTCCAATTGGGTTTTCCATCCTAGAATTCAGAAAATGTATAAGGTATTGAAAGCATAGTTTCGGTGGGCTGGTATGAAAATGGTTTTGGCCGAGTTTTTCTCGAGATGCTTGACTTGTCAGCAAGTCAAGGCATAACATCAGCGGACAACAAACATGTTGCAGTCTTTACCTATCCCAGTGTGGAAATGGGAGCAGATAAAAATGGATTTTATAATGATTCTCCCAAGAATGCTCTAAAATCACGGTGTCATATGGGTGATTTTGAATTGGCTAACAAAGTCAGCCCATTTCATCCTGATTCGTGAATCTCATACGATGGAGGATCTATCTAAAATCTATATCCAGAAGGTGGTAAATAGGAATGGTGTTCCAGTTTCAATTGTATCATATAGATATTTGAGATTCACATCTTGTTTCTAAACATCCTTGTATAAATACCATGGGATGTAGTTGATGATGATTGTGGCGTATAATCCTCAAACGGATGGAAAATATGAGAGGACGATACAAACCTTGGAGGATATGTTATGGGCTTGTGTGATGGAATTTTCTATTTCATGGGAGGCATAATTACCATTGGTGGAGTTCTCCTACAATAACAATTATAATTCTTCAATACATATGGCTTCATTTGAGGCTTTGTATGGGCATCTGTGTCGTTCTCCACTATATTGGGTGGAAACGGGCGAGACTATGATGATCGGACTGAGCCTTGTCCAAGAGACTATAAAAAGATCAAATTGATCAGAAAGAGGATGGAGATAACTCAAATTTTTCAGAAATCGTATTTGGACCATCATTTAAGACCTTTTTCATTCAAGGTGGGTGATCATGTGTTTTTGAGAATATCTCAAAGGTTGGGACATCGTCGATTTAGGAAGCAGGGTAAGTTATCTCTAAGGTATATTGGTACTTTTGAGATACTTGATAAGATTGAAGAGGTGTATTATTGTTTATATTTTCCACCATAGTTTAGTTTGTTGAACAATGTGTTTCACATGTCGCTGTTGAAAAAGTATCAGTCGGATTGTGACCATGTGATTTGTTGGGATAATGTTGAGCTAGATCCAGATGCTTTGTTGTTGCACGTTCCAGTGAAGATTATGGATAGGCAATAGAAATTATTGCCTGTTAAAATCATCGGGTTAGTTTGGGATTTGTGGCAGCATAGTCACATTCAAGAGGAGACTTGGGAATAAGAGAAAGTGATGGTCGAGCAATGGCCCGAGCTCTTTCGGTAAAGCAATGGTTCTTTACATTCTGAGGATAGAAAGTACAATAGTGGGGAGAATTTAGCACCCCCAATTTGAGGTATTTAGCCTTTTTTATGCTTTTTTATGTGTTTGAAGTTCTTGGTATGAGTTTAGAAGAGGTTGGGAGATTTTTTTTAACAGTTTTGAATAAGTTTGGAGGCTTTTCTAAGGGTGTACGGTTTGAGCACGGTTAGGGAAAACCATGTTGGTTCTCCCAGAAACCGTAGAGGGGGAGACAGTGGGCTTTACATGGCCTACGCATAGTTCTTCAAACCGTGTGAGAAAACCCTAAACACCCCATCTCATGAGGAATTGGTGTGCACAAGGTTAGTGCATGGATTGAAAAACTGTGTGGGATAACCATGCGACCACATAAAGATAGGGTTTTTAAGTTCAGTCTCCCCTGGGATTGTTTCTTTTCATTCCAAATCTTCTCCCACTCGAGCCTCACTCATTATTTATAGTTCTTAGGGGTTTGAGGGGCCCCTACACTCATTTTGGAATCGATTCAAGGAGTTTTCAAGTTGGTTTCTCCCAAGTAAGTCTTTTATCATGGTTTCTCTTTGGTTCCCTCCAGATCTACTCTTCTCCCTTTCTTATTTTAGATCTACATCTGTTGCATGTAGATATGGGGTTTTGGTTTCCTTGGGTGTTGATTTTAAGGCTTTTGGATGTTAGGGAAGAGTATATAGAATGGTTTCAGTGGTGTATTCTACAGATTTGGGGTGCGGTTGCATGTGGGTTGATTTCACCGGAACCCTAAAGGTAGGTGGATTCACTATCGACTCCACATAGTTATAAATAATAGTTTTGGTTACAATTAAATTGTTTTCCTTAAAATTTATTATGGCAATGATGTGAGTGTAATTTTGGAAATCCATTTTTTGATGATTTGGGGGATTTTGGGGAAAATGAATTATTGTTGCAAAAAGGGACTTTGTTGTGCGATTTTAAAATGTTGATTTTAAAATCATTAGTGGCTGATTATAAAAATGTTTTTTGAAATATGGTTTTCAATAAAGATGTTGTTTATGGGAATGTGGTTGGGCATGGAAAGTTAGTTAAAGGGTGTTTTCAATAAATGGGTGATTTATTGAATGTTGATTTTAAAATCATTAGTGGCTAATTATAAAAATGTTTTGTGAAAGACGGATTTCAATAAAGATATTGTTTATGGAAATGTGGTTGGGAATGGAAAGTTATTTAAAGGGTGTTTTCAATAAATGGGTGATTTATTGAAGTGAATTGGCATGTGTTGGAAATGTTTGTGTGCTTATTGTGCAGCCTTGGTGCTTTGTGCATATTGGTTGATTGAGTGTTATGGCTTGTGTTGGTTGTATGGAAGTGGGAGGGAAGTCTCACTATAAAAGGTGATGGATTGTCATGACCCATCCCCCAGAGCCCGTGCTGTGACTACCCCAAACCCACCTTCCATAGGCCAGGGGCTAGCAACTAGAACCGGAAAGGCATATCCATAAAACCGGGAAGGCATTGCCTTTATAACCTGTAAACTTACACAACCAAGCACACAGTAAGATACGAGCACAAAGTAAACTATATAGTAAAAAGAGAGTGTACAGTAAGTAAAGGGCCCAGAATACAAGCCAAACTAAAAAGTACCAGTAAAACTGAAAAATAGCTCATGTGAACACCCACCAAGGATCCTACTTTAAGGGTAGGTATAACTCTCGAATGGTCGTCTCTATGGTACGCCTCATCTAAGGTCCACCACTAGGAATCCCCCAATCCTGGTACCCTCGTCCTCAGTCAATGTTGTCTGTCATCTTCCTGAGACACAATAAGGTGCGGGCGTAGCCCGTGAAGGGGTGAGTATAACAATACTCATTTGGGACCTCAATACCCCTTAAGGTCTCTCCAAATCCACAAAGGATAAGCCACAATTCATGGAAACAACATTCAACCCTACTTAGGTATATACCCATACATATACATAAGTTATGAAGTACACCTATCTCATTCATGAGGAAACACAAGGCCCAAATCCTTATCCAAAAACTCAACTATTCCATAAAAGAAATAATACCACAAAGGTAACACCACAAAGGTAAGTACCAAAAAGGTAACACCACAGAGAAGAATACCACAAAGGTATCACCACACAGAAGTGTACCACAAAGGTAACACCACACAGAAGAATACCACAAAGGTAATGTCTCAGATCACACCATGAATAACTTAAGTATGGAAGTATATATGATTAGCTGTATTTATATATCATGTTAATTCATCAAGAAGCTCTTTTGTTGACCCACACAGGATCAAATATGACCCACACATGATCTGAAGATGACCCACACAGGATCTAGAGATGACCCACACAGGATCGGTATGTGCTGACCCACACAGGATCGCTGAGTGCTGGCCCACACAGGATCTGAAGATGACCCACACAGGATCGGAAGATGACCCACATAGGATTATTATGCGCAGAACCACATAGGATCACTGAGTGCTGACCCACAGAGGATCTAAAGAAAACCCACACCGGATTTGAAAATTCTTCATGAGAAGCTAGCCACAGGGTTCCCACACTAAGAATGCTTGATTCAGGAGGTTCTGATCCTCAAGACAATGGTCAATACTTCAATTTACATGAAGTCCCATGAATAATTATCTAAAAGTTATATCATGTAAAAAGGTAACTAATGCGACAGATGGCGCATCAATCGGACGCCCAGTCTGTAAGTTATTATCATTTCTGTTCCGAGGGCCCGTTTGGATTTGGTTTCGATCCAACCCAGAATTACTAAAACGTTATCCAAAACTCAAGTGGATTATACCAAAAGTACATCTCGTTCTATGTATTCTGGTTCCATAGACAGTTTGTCAAACGGACGCCCGGTTCTCAAGATATGGCCACAAAGGTGTATTTAGGTCCAGATGGGCCAGGGTTCGGTCTGACCCGGTCGGACCGACCCGACCCAACCCATATTGGGACAACCTGACCTGGTTCAGGTCAACCTGACCCAGTCCGAGTTCAGCCTGGTTGACCTGGGCCGTAGCGGGCCCGGCCCGCTATGCCATGGTCCGGCCCGGCCCGCAAAGGGGACAGCCTAGCCCAGCATACTGGGTGCGTCCTGCTGTGTAGCCCGAAGTCGGGGTGGCTCCCTTGTGGTGGGGTCTGCCCTAGCTTCCACCCGGGAGGGGAGGCCCCCCCCCCCCCAAGTCACATGAACGATCCAATAGAAAATTCAGTTTTGGAAAGTGAGACCAACCAGAGCGGGTCCTTCTCAGTGCATCACGGCCGGCCGGATCCCCGACCAGTCCTCCTCCTAGTGACGCGATGGCGCCACTATCCTCCATGGTCATCCAGGTGTCATCCGCTCTCTGGGTGCACCGCATTCTCAAGTCATGACCTCCTGGGTGTCGGCCGCCCTCTGGTGTGCCGCCTTCTCGAACCGTGGTTGGCTGGGTGTCGGCCTCCCAATGGTACGCCGTCGCAACTCGACAATCACAGCCTCCTCCTCTACCAATGGAACTGACGCGTGCCTCCCATCTACCATGCATTATTGCAGCTTTGTTTCAAGCCCAAAAATATGACATCCTCATATTCACGATCTTCGGGTCGAGATCTCTGCATCCATATGTCGTTCTCAACGAGACATTGTGTTTTTAGCACGCTTAATTATTTGGTGTCGAAGAACGCACAATGAACGCACGAAGAATGAAAGGAAATGGTCACGGTATAAGTGTAGAATGATGTCCATGTTTGTTTGGTCATCATCATTGTGAAACTAGAATATGAAGAATTGACAAATATATTTAATCATACATCAAATTAAAACCCCTACCTCGATCTTCCATTGGAGGTGTCATGAGGAGGAAGATAATGATGGTGACTTCGGTGTTCGCTACTCCTGCAAGATGCTTCCGATATGGGCTCAAGCATCATCCACATCGGAGGTCCGTTCTTTGTTGGAGGATATCCTTTTGATTTCTCCAAAGATCTCCCCTTGTCCAACCATCTCAACCAAAAGGGTGAGGATCCAACTTTAGTGGTGTTAGGATTATGGATTCAATTAAAGTTGGCACATTAATTAAATTAAATTTGGAACATTAACTAGGGGAATTCCAAGGGTTAACTCACATTAAAAGATGTGGTTTCAAGATTGGGTGGTCCCCACCACAAAAAAAATGTGAGGTTTTAAAATAAAATAAAAGTTTTTGTTCTGTTTTATTTTTATTCTTTTAACTCTCCCACAAAAATACGGAAAACTAACATCCACACTCAACCTACTACAATCAATGTGAAATTATCATTAAGTGAATATCAGTGCTGTGAGTTCAATGATGCCCTCAGATGTTAATTCCAAGCACTCGTTCAAAATTTACAAAATTTCGCTCTGGCGTTTACTGAACATACCCAAAAAAAAGTTCAGAAATTCATTCCGGGCACACCGGGCCTCGGAATCACATGCTGTCAATTTTAGCAGACTAGTAATATTTCTATATAATTAGAATAAAATAACATGGAAAATTATGGGTCTTTACATTTTCCCCACCTCAGGGATTTGTGTCCCCAAAATCCATAAAACAAAAGTGGGGGTACTGAGCACGAATTTGAGGCTCCTCCTCCCATGTGCTCTCCTAGAGGTTCTCGTGCTTCCAACATACATGCACCAGAGGTATAAATCGCCCACGAAGGAATCTCTCATGTCGATCCTCAATCTCCACTAGAACCTCCAAAAATGTCACCCCATCGTTGATGTCTAGATCTCCCCAGTCAATGATGTGTGAAGGATCATGTACATATCTCCTTAGCTGGGATGCGTGGAAAACTTCATGAACCCTGTGAAACTGAGGTGGAAGAGCCAAGTGGTATGCCACCTCACCAACTCTCCTGAGGACCTAAAAGGGTCCGATGAACCTCAAAGAAAAATTGTCGCCCCAGCCCAATCTCTACAAACCTTGTCGAGGTGAGACCCTTAGAAAGACATGGTCACCATCCTCGAACTCTAGAGGTCTCTGTCTTCTATCAGCATAAGACTTCTTCCTACTTTGTGCATTCTTCATCCTCTCCTGGATGATCTACACCTTCTCTATGATAGCCTGAACCATCTCTAGTCCCATGAGTGATGACTCCCATGGGTCAGTCCAGCACAGAGTTGATCTACAAATTCTGTCATACAACTCCTTGAATGGTGCCATACTAATGGTGGAGTGATAGCTGTTGTTGTACGTGAATTCCACCAAAGGAAATTGATCCTCCCAGCTGCGGCCAAAATCACGGACGCAAGAACGTAGAATGTTTTCGAGGGATTGAATGGTTCGATCTGTCTGTCCATCCATCCGAGGATGAAAGGTGGTGCTCAATCGAAGCTGAGTCTTGAACGCCTCCTACAACCCCTTCCATAGCCGAGAAGTAAAACATGCATCACGATCGGAGACAATTGTAGATGGCACCCCATGAATCCGCACAATCTTCTGCACATAGAGGAATCCCAAGCCCTCTACTGATCCCTACTCTCTGATAGGTAGGAGGCGGGCTGACTTGGTCAGTCGGTTAACGATCACGCAGATGGAATCAAGCACCTTGGACATGCATGGAAGTCCAGTCACGAAGTCCATGGATATTCTGTACCACTTCCACTCTAGCACCTCTAGTGGATGAACTAAGCCTGTTGGAACCTAATACTCTGCCTTCACTTGTTGACAAGTGAGGCACCATGAGACAAACTCCGCCACTTCTTTCTTCATTCTCATCCACTAGTACTGACGCCAAAGATCCTAGTACATCTTCGCCACTCCTGGATGTACCGTTATAGGGGATGTATGGAAATCCCTCAACACTTCCTCTCGTAGCACCACCAGTACCATAGTATGTCCTATGAAGAGGATAACATGATCTCCACCTTCAAAAAAATCTATTAGGTGCATGTCCTATGGATATCTTAGCACGTCGAGCCTTGCAGTCAGTGCCCCCAAGCTACGCCTCCCTGACTCATTGATGGAGTTGGTGAGTGATTGTTAGATACTGAAGATAATATATTCCATCTCGATCCATGTAGGATATCCGTAAGGTGGCTAGATAATTCATCGCCTCACTCAGCAACTATATACCAGATCTCCTGCTGAGTTCATCTACTACTACGTTCCCCTTCCTAGGAGTATAGACTATATCAAAGTCAAAGTCCTAGAGGTACTCAAGCCAACACCATTGTCTCAGGTTCAGGTCCTTCTGAGAGAATATAGACCCAAGACTCGTGTGATTAGAGTACACTATAAAACGTTTTCCCATCAAGTAATGTCACCACATATTCAAGGAGAAGACCATTGCTACTAACTACAGGTCATGGGTAGCATATTTTTACTCATGCTGCCTCAGCTGTCAAGAACCATACATGATCACTGCTTTCTCCTGCATCAAGACACATCCAATCCTGGTCCCTGATGTGTCATAGTAGACTACGTAACCAACGCCCTCCTATGGTAGCCTCAAGTTGGGGGCACACATCAGTCTGTACCTCAGCTCCTAGAAAATCCTCTGGTATCTTTCCGACCAATCAAAGGGTTGCCCCTTCTTTGAAAATGCTGATAAGGGTGCCTACACTCTGTAAAATTCTGGCACAAACCTCCAGTAGTATCTAGAAAACCTAGGAAACTTTACACCTCCATCACACTCTAGGGTGGCTCCCAAGCTATCACAACCTCAATCTGGATTGGATCCACCACAACTCCAGCCTCTGATGACGTGTCCCGGAAAGTGAACCTCTTGAATCCAGAACTGGAAATTAAAGAGATTACCATAAATATGGTGCTCTCGGAGTGTTTCCATAACTTTATATAGATGATAGGAACTCTCCTCCTCTATAGTTGAGTATATCAATATGTATTCAATGAAGACTACCATAAAGCGATCAAGGTATGGCTGGAAGATCCTATTCATTATTCTTATAAACACTACTAGGGCATTGGTCATGCCAAATGGCATAACCAACTCATTGGGGCCATACCGACATCTGAAGGCCATCTTCTACACATCCTTGTCTCGTACCCTGATCTGAGGTATATCTTCAAAAACCATTGTGCCCCCTTCAACTGATCAAAGATATCGTTAATCCTCTAGAGTGGGTACTTGTTCAACACGGTCACTTGGTTCAGGTACCGATAGTACACACAGAGTCTCAAACTCCCATATTCCTTCTTGGAGAACAAAATTGGGCCTGCCCAAGGAGAAACATTGGGCTTAATGAACCCCTTTCCCTACAAGTCCTCTAGATGTACCCGCGGCTCTCGAAGCTCTACGAAATCCATCTGATATACTGGTGTAGATTTAGGTGTCTTCCCGGGGTGAAAGTCAATGTAAATGTGCACCTCTCTACGAGGAGGTATACCTAGAACATCATCAAGGAAAACATCAGCATACTAGTCCTCTACTATTGGATAACTTGGACACTCAACATAAACTACTCCAAGGGTAAGTCTAGCCAACTGATGTGTGATCGGATGTACCCTCCTCCAGGTAAGTCCATCCTATGCTGCAAAGGTTCCCTTCTCACTGATGAAGGAACACTTGGTCCCATCCTCATGGACACACCACACTTTTCACCTAATACAGTCAATTTGAGCATGGACTATGCATAACTAGTCCATATCGAAGATGACGTTGTAAGGCCTCGATGCCGCTACTAGAAGATACCATTCAAAGCTCTCGCCTCCTAGAGTAAGCTCACACTACCGACACCAGTGTGTAATCATCGAATCCTCTCTCGTAAGAGTCTCTAGCCATAAGGATCGAGCGAATGGATCCACTGGTATCTCTGAGCTCCGAACGAGGTCCATGGAAATAAAAAAGTGACTAACACATGTGTCTATAAGTACCGAAGCTAAGATGGATTAGACATAGATCGTACCCTGAATCATCATTGGAGAACCATGTTCATAGGCCTTAGTAATATGGAGCTCATATCGTCCCTATCCACCCGCTCTTTGTAGCCTAGGTGGACCACCTGGAGGTGGTGGCGGTAGAACCTCGAATCGCCGCCCACCGCCTGCTGCATGACTAGCTTTTTTTCCATGTCTGCCTCCTGCCTATGGAACACCTCGATCGAATATTCACCTCTTCCCGGGTGGTCCTTCGACCATATATTGGTCATCCATATGGTGGTTTTGGCAGTCGTGATGCATGTGACCCTGCCCGCCACACAAGTAACACTACCAGATCCTCGCATATACTGCTCTATCTTGAGAGCCATGCACGACCAACCGTATATCCTGCAGTTGTCCACCTGTAGGTCTGGTCCTCTTGGACCTATGTGTAATATGTCTGCTTCCAGCTATATATTACTCTACTACATGACATCCGGTGGTGGGTCTCGCTGTCAAGGACTTCTCAACTAGGAAACTCCCCAATAAGAGTTCTTTCCCTAACACCTGGCATGCGTTGGGATGCTGAGAGAAATCATCAAATCTCTAATCTCTCGTATGATCCCATGCTCTAAGGTTCATGCCCTGAAGAATGGTTCCTACACCATGGAAGTGGGGTAGTGTGAGAGTTTGGTGAACCTCGCTGAATATTGAGCCACTGTCATGTTGCCCTACTGCAAGTGGATATGCTCTTGTATACGCACAGAGCGTAGGGTCGTTGGGATGAACTATGCCCTTAAAAGGCTCTTGAAGTCTTCCCAGATGAGAGTGACCTTGTCATGAACCTAAAGTATAATGCTCCTATATCAGTCCACTACTACTTGAAGATGACTAGCGATACGAATCACCATGAGATCAGCTGGTGTCTCTACCAGTCGAAAGACACTAACCACGACCTTCAGCTAGCCCTCAACTACCTGTGGATCCATCTCGCCCCAGAACCTTAGGGGCCTCTTTCACTAAAACTCGTGTAACATGCTCAAGCTTCATGCACCCTCTGCTACTGGTTCTAGTGGTATCAGCTTCCCAACGGGTATTCGTGCTGCTGGTACATCACCAGATGTTATAACTGCCGAATGGGGGCCCTACACCAGAGCCTCATCGCTCGGTGGGCTGTCATCATGTACTCTACCTGGAACCCTGGATGGAAATCTGCGTGGAGGTATCCTGAAAGAAATTGGTGCACCATGGTCAATAAGTTATACCTGGTGATCTAACTCAAGAGATCACAAAGAAAACTTTTCCAAAAACACACACGCAATTAGTGTTTTCGTGTACTAAGTCGGAAATCGGATGTTAGGGTCCTGGTGTATGGATACGTCTGCCGCCACACCAACACTGGATTCCCCAAACTGAAAACCACACTCATCACACTTAACACTATTACCACATAGAAAAGATCAGAGTCCAAGTTCTTCGGTAGAATCTAACTCCTCTGATACCAATTTTTCATGACCCATTCATAGAGGCTTGTGCTGTGACTACCCAAAGCCTACCTTCTATTGGCCAGGGGCTGGTGACTAGCACTAGAAAGTAATATCCCTAAAATCGGGAAGGCATTGCCTTTATAACCTATAAAATTACAAAACCAAGCACACAACAAGATATGAGAACAAAGTAAATTGTATAATTAAAAGAGAGTGTACTGTAAGTAAAGGGGACGGAATACAAGACCATCTAAAATGTACAAGTAAAACTGAAAAACAGTTTATGTGAACACCCACCAAGAATCCTACATGAAGGGTATATACATATCTCGAATGGTTGTCTCTGTGTTATGCCTCATCTAAGGTCCACCTCTGGGAAGCCTCAAATCCTGGTACCCTCATCCTCTATCAACGTTGTCTGTTGTCTGCACAAAACACAATTAGGTGCGGGTGTATCCCATGCAGGGGTGAGTATAACAATACTTAGTAGGGACCCCGAGACCCAATAAGGTCTCTCAAAATCCACCAAGGATAAACCAAAAAGCATGGAAACAATAATCAACCCTACTTAGGTATATTCCCATACATGTACCTAAGTTATCATGTACACCCATCTCATTCATGAGAAACACAAGCCCAAAATTCTTAGCCAAAAGCTCAAATGTTCCATGAAGGAAAGAATACCACGAAGGTAACACCAAAATGGTATGTTCAAAAAAGGTAACGCCGCACAGAAGAATACCAGAAAGGTATCACCACACAGAAGTGTACCACAAAGGTAACGCCACACGGAAGAATAGCACAAAGGTAACGACTGAGATCACACCAGGTATAACTTAACAATGGTAGTATAAATGATTAACTATATTTATAGATCATCTTACTTAATCTAGACACTCTACTGTTGACCCAGACAGGATCTAAGATGACCCACATAGGATCTGATGATGACCCACACATGATATGGAGATGACCCACACATGATCACTGTGTGCTGACCCACACAGAATCGCTGAGCGCTGACCCACACAAGATCTGAATTTGACCCACATAGGATCTGAATATGACCCACAGAGGATCAGTATATGCTGACCCACATAGGAACGTTGGGCACTGACCCACATAGGATCTGAAGATGACCCACACAGGATCTAAATATTCTTCACATACATCTAGTTACTGGGTTCTCTCACTAAGCATTCTTGATTCCGGGAGGTTCCACTCCTCAATCCAATGTTCAACACTTCAACTACCACGAAGTCCCATTGAGAAGTATCCAAAAGGTCCATCATGTAAAAAGGGACGTAACGCAACAGGAGGCGCGTTTATCAGACGCCCGGTCTATAAGTTATTAGCGTTTTCGTTTCGAGGGCCCGGTTGGATTCAGGTTTGATCCAACCTGTCCATACTCCAACTTTATCCAAAACTCAAGTGGATTATACCAAAAGGACCATCTCGATCCAAGGATTATGGTTCCGTAGATGGTTCGTCAAACGGAAGCCTAGTTCTCAAGATATGGCCACAAAGGCGTATCTGGGTTTAGATGGGCCCGGTTCGACCCAACCAGGTATGTGTCAACCTGACCTAGTCTGGGTTCGACCTGGTTGTTCTGGGTTGTGGCGGGTATGGCCCGACCCACCAAGGGGATGGCCTGGACCATCCCACTGGGTCCGGCCCGGTAGCATGACCCACTGGGTGGCCCGCGGTGCAGCCTGCGACCGGGGTGGCCCCCCTTGTGGTGGGGTCTGACCTAGCCTCCACCTAGGATGGAAGGTGCACCCTAGGTCACCCAAATGGTCCAACGAACCATTCATTTTTAGAAAGCGGGACCCGCAGGAGTCGGTCCTACTCGGTGCTTCACGGCCGTCTGGATCCCCGGCCGGTCCTCCTCTCAGCGGTGCGACGCCGCCACTGTCTTCCGTGGCTGGTCGGGTGTCGGCCGCTCTCATGGTGTGCCGCCTACTCAAGTTGCGGTTGGCCGAGTGTCGGCTGCCCTTTGGTGCGCCACCACGGCTCGACAGCCGTGACCTCATCCTCTACCGGTGGCGTGGACACACACTTCTCTTCTTCCACACATCATTGCGGCTTCATTTCAAGGCCGAAAAATATGATGTCTACATATCCTCAAGTCGAGATCTATGCATCAATATGTCACACTCTATGAGGCATTTTGTTTTTAGCATGCTTAATTATTTGGCATCATAGAACGCACAATGAACATGTGAAGAACCAAAGGAAAGGGTCAAGGTATAAGTGCGGAACGATGGTCATTTTGGTTTGGTCATCATCATTGTGAAATCTGTATATGAAGAATCAAAAAATAGATTTAATCATAATACAAATTAAAACCCCTACCTCGATCGTCCATTGGAGGTGTCGTGAGGAGGAAGATGATGTTGGTGACATCAGTGTCCATCACTCCTGCAAGACGTTTCTGATTCATGCTCAAGTATTGTCCACATAGGAGGTTCTTTCTTTATTGGCGGATATCCTTCTGAGTTCTCCAAATCTCTCCCCTTTGACAACCTTCTCAACCAAAAGGATGAGGATCCAACTTTATTTGTGTTAGGAATATTAATTCAATTAAAATTTTCACATTAATTAAATTAAAGTTGGCACATTAACTAGAGGAATTTCAAGGGTTAACTCACATTAAAATTAGAGGTTTCAAGCTTGGGAGGTCCCCACCACTAATATAAAATTGGATGTTTCAAAATAAAATAAAATTTTTTGTTTTATTTTATTTGTATTCTTTTAACTCTCCCCCAAAAATTCAGAAAACTAACTTCCATCCTCAACCTACTGCAGTTGAGGTGAAAGTATCCTTAAGAGAATATCGGCACTGTGAGTTCAATAGTGCCCTTGGTATTCAATTCCGAGCACCGGTTCAAAAGTTACAAAACACTGCTTGCGCATTTACCGAATGTACCTAAAAAAATTTCATAAATTTATTCTGGGCACACCAGGCCTCAGAATCACACTCTGTCAATTTTAATGGACTCATAATATTTTCATATAATTAAAAAATACATGGAAAATTCGGGGTCTTTACATGGATAGTGGTCAGAAGAACCACCATTATGGAAGTGGGAGGGATGTCTCACTATAAAAGGTGATGGATAGTCGTTGGAAGAACCACCATTATGGGTAGTGGTTGGGAAGTACCGCTAGTTGAGAATGGGGTGAATGGGATGGGCAGAAGTACCACCATAATAGTTTCTGGTTGTGTGTGGCTTTGCAAAGATGGAATTTTTGTGCGAATTTATGATGGGGATTTGTCTTGTGGCATGGTTGTGGCCTTCCTTTGTTTTCCATGGATTCTTAAGGGTATGTTTGGCATGTTTCAAGTTGTTTCACTACTGAATTTTTTATATAAACTATTTTTATAAATGTGAAAATAGTTTTATCTTAGTGGCATGTGTAAGGAAGTCATTTTTGGGAAAACATACTAAGTATTATTACTCACCCCCTACATTGGAACATAGATGATTTTGTAGATGTTGTATTCCAGAACACAAGTAATGGTAAAACATATCATGACTAGTGGTTTGTAGTGATGCTTGGGAGATATGGTGGTGATTTGTGCATGGAGCTCGGTTTGGATCTATGGAGTGTGTCTTGCTTTATTTTGGGTCTCTAGTTTAGTCTTCTATATCGTACTCTGATATTGTGCTTGGTTGTTTTGGTTCTTGGGTTCTTTTGTGTAATTATTGAGTTGTTTTTTGGGGATGTATGGGTTTGGTTGTTTTATCGACATGCATCATGTAGTTTGTTGATAGTGGACTGTTTGGTTGGTTGGTTTTATGATAAGCTCAAATCATTCCCCAATTTATTCTCGAAGCCCTCGACATTTATTTACAGCCTTTTGCACCTTGGGAATGTATCTTAAGGACTAGTAGCATTCCTCTACCCTTTCAAGCCAATGAGATGGGGCGGGATGTTACATTATCCCTATATATATTCTGATGTATGTTGGGGTGCTTGAATGAGATTTGGTGGTCGAAATTTTCTTGGATAGCAGATATAGCTGGTGATAGTTAGTAGTGGACAAGAAGGTGTAGAGACCTCGAAAACACAGAGCTGACATCAGTCTCAAGGATTCAGATGTGGGAGACATTACATGAGTAGGTCCCATGATATATGATTTGTAGTTCAGGGCTCACAGGTTGGGTCCAGTAATCCTAGGGAGAGGTGGTAATATTTAGGTAATGGAAGGTGACATCTCACTCGAGATTTTCCAACCCACCATACTTCTGATAGGGATACATAGGATAGAGCACTAAATTATAAACAGTGGCCAGAGAAGGAAGATTTATAGGGTGGTGGTTGAGGAAAAGGAGCTGGGAGAGAAGTAGGAGGTGGTCGATGTTTCAACATGTTACCACCACCACCCCCATGTGGTCCACTCCAAGCTTAAGGAGATAGAGTATAGGGTAGGTACAACTTCATTTGGTCAAGGAAAATGACCTAGGGGCTCTAAGAAATGATTCGAGGTAAGATCTGTGTCTTTTCTAATTTACAATTAGTACTGATAGACATAGGTTCTAGTCATTACTTTCTCACCACATATCTTGTTCAAGACTTAGAGATTTTGGTTGAACCATTAACTCGACCCTTACTCTTTGAGACACCTACTAGAGAATACTCAATGATCATACATTTGTGCTGGCAGTGTGACATGACCCTTGGAGGTGAGAGTTTCTATTGGAACCTCTTGGTGGAAGCATTGAGTCCTTACGACATCATTCTTAGTATAGTTTGGTTTTTCACAGTCCATACCCAGATTGACTATTTTAGGTGAATATTTCCGTGTGTTTAAAGCGATGGAATGCGTTTTTCCTTTGTTGGTGAAAAGGAAACCCAAGTATCGCAAGATGGAATCATGCATTGGATAGTACAGTCGATTAGTCATCAGTTGTCTAGCATGACCCTTGGTGGAGTGGACGTTATGAATTACCAGTTTCCCATAGTGGTGGTAGAGTTTGATTATGTCTTCCCCGGATATATTCTAGTATTACCTCCCCATATAGAGATAGACTTATATATTTATTTACACATTGGGACGACACCAATATTTGTAATGGTGTATCAGATGGCTCCTACAGAGCTTCATGAGCTAAGGGTGTAGTTAGAGGACTTGTATAAGAAGGTATTCGTGAGACACATTGATTCACCCTAGGCGGCCCTAGTCTCTTTTTCCAAAAAGGAAGATGAGAACTTGAGGTTGTGTGTGTGTAATTACAACACTTGAATCAGGTGACCATGAAGAAAAATTATCCACTACTGAGGATCGATGAACTTTTTGATCAGTAGGTAGGGGCACGATGGTTCTTGAAGGTTGACCTTAGATCTGGCTATCACCAATTGTGAGTAGGGGATAAGGATATACAAAATATGGATTTTAGATGTCTTTATATTTACTATGAGTACTTGGTTATCAGCTTTGGCATGAATATATCTCCATCAGTTTTCATGGGACTCATGAACCAGATCTTTTATCCTTTCTTAGACCAGTTTTTGGTAGTCTTTATTGATGATATACTTGTGTAAACATTTTTTGAGGTAGAGCATGAGAGACACTTAAGGATGTTTCTAGACATACTCCGAGAGAACCATATTTAGGGGAAAATCTCATTGTTCCAGTTCTGGATTCAAGTGGTCCACTTTCTGGGACATGGTATCTTAGCAGATGGAGTGGTTGTGGACCCAGCCAAGGTTGAGGTGGTGTTAGCATGAGATCCACCTAGGAGTGTGATAGAGGTGCAGAGATTCCTTCGGATAGTAGTATATTATCGAAGATTCATACAATATTTCTCTAGGATATCAACACCTATGATATATTTATATTGAAAGGGGAAGCCTTTCGTGTGGAAATAGAAGATCCATTAGTCTTTTCAACTATTGAGGTAGATTTTGAAAAGTGCTCCGATATTGAGATTGTCGGAGGAGGGTGTCAAGTATGTAGTGTTCTACGATTCATTAGTAATCAAGCTTGGTTGTGTCTTGATTTAAATACAAGTGTTGATTTCCTATGGTTCTCTCTAGTTGAGACCACATGAGAAGGACTATGCGACCCATGATCTTGAGTTAGCAGTGGTAGTCTTCACATTGAAGATGTGGAAACACTACCTGATGGGAGAACAGTTTATCATCTACTCTGATCATAATATTATCATGTATATCTTCTCTCAGAGGGATCTAAACTTGTGATAGAGTAAATTTCTAGAGTTCCTCTTGGACTATGACTTTGAAATTTTCTATAATCCTAAGAAGGGGAATGTGGTGGATGATTCTCTCAGTAGAAGATCTAGTTCTTTATTACTGAACAAGGAATCAGAGTAGTTGGCCTCATTATAGTTATCCTTAGTGGATGAAGATAAATTAGTTTTACTCTAGTCTATGGTTTTTACCCCTAAACTCTTAAAGGGTGTCAGGGAGTCACAACTTGGGGATACCGACTATGAGAATCTATATGCTCAGATATCCATAGGGCATGTTCCTGATGGATATTCAAAATGTAGGGAGCATATCATACTTTTCAAGGGATTCATAGTAGTACCAGTAGTGTTTCAGGAGGAGGTTATGAGGGACTTTCATATGTCCCCTTTGGTGGTACACCCAGGTGTGGATAAAATTTTCCAGGGCCTCTGGAATCAGTTTTGGTGGCCAGGAATGAATAAAGGAGTGGTAGATTTTGTTCCTCGGTACCTTACTTGTTATCAAGTAAAGGTTGAGAACCAGGTTCTAGTGGGTTTAGCTCAACCCCTTGAGGTTCTAGAAAAGAATTGGGATGGGATATCGATGGAATTAATGATAGGTTTACCACCTACGTCGAGGGGACACCATATCATCTTGGTGATCATTGACCCACTCACTATAATAGACCAATTCCTAGCTATCTAATAATAGAGTTTATTAGATATCATGGGACACATATACATTCAGGATATAGTTAAAATCCCTAGAGTTTAATTGACTATTGTTTCAGATCATGATGCTCATGTTACATCCCATTTATGAGAGAGATTAAGGAGGCGTTTTGAACCCAGTTACTCTTGATCACAACATTTCACCCGCAGATGGGAAGCTAGACAGAGTGGACCATTCAAGTTCTAGAGGATATGTTATTAGTATACATGTTGGACTTCATTCGTAGTTGGGAGGATCATCTACCACTAGTGGAGTTCACATACAACAACATATATCCTTACACCATTGGTATGGAACCATTCAAGGATTTGTACCGGAGACCCTACAAGTCACCACTATGCTAGACTAACCCAGGAGAGTCAGAACTTATGGGACCAGAGTTGGTGTGAGTTATTATAGAGAAGGTACAGATCATCTAGGAGTGAATGTAGAATGTCCAGAGCTGTCAGAAGTCTTATACTAATAGGCAGCAGAGGTGGTTGGAATTCAAGTAAGGAGACCATGTATTCCTATGGGTTTTAATTTGATAAGGATTATAGAGACTTGGTGGGGGGGTAAAAATTATCTCTAAGGTTTATCGATCCATTTAAGATATTGCATAGATTTAGTGAGGTGTCATACCACATAGCACTACATTCTTAGTGGGAATGGGTACATGATTTCTTCCACATGCCCCATATGAGGAGGTATATGCATGAATCATCACATTTCATAGACTAGGGTGAGTTGGACATCAAATACGGAGTGAATTTTTATGAGTAACTAGTAGAGATTAGGGATTAACATGAGAGGATCCTTTATGGGTGAGTGATTCCTTCAGTGAATGTATGGTGGTATCACATAAATCTCCAAGAGAACACTTGGGAGCAGGAGGCTCAGATACATGCTCGGTACTCACATATATTTTAGTAACATTTTTTTTGGATTTTCACGGGCATAAATCCCCAATATAGGGAGAATTTAATGTCTCGGATTTTCTATTTATTATTTTTAAATATTATATGGATTTAATTTATGACCAGGTGCTAAGATGATGTGAAATTCCAAGGCCTGGTGTGCCCAGAATAAATGTTCAAAATATATTAAAATATTAAATAGAAAAAACATAAAATTTTTCCTAAAAATTAGAATAACTTATCAATGGGTTCTAGATCATAAATATGTTGGAATCCTTGTGTTCATAGTAGTGTATTTTCCTTAGGAATGACTTAACATCACTCGGTGTAGGTCGGTAGTGAAAACTAGTTTTTGGAATTTTTAATGAATAAAATAAAGTAAAGATTTATTTTATTTTTTATGTTCCATCTATATAGTGATGCAATGACACTTATTCTTTTAATTAAGAAATTAGATAGGGATCTGGGGTTAGTCTCACAACCTTATAATTCCCTAGAGTCTCTGAAGAGAACCCCTAGAGAATTCTCTTGGTGGCTATGGTAGAGACTTGGTAGATCTCACCAATGGTAATTGATCTTCAACAGAGAATGATCCAATTCCCATGTTGGATGTGTTATTTTGGATTTATTTCCTTTTTCTTATATTCAACGATGAACACAGACCAACCATGAACAGGTTGATCTATAGTTTGATCATTCCTTGAAAGATGGATTATGCTCTATAGGATTTATAGGGTTTGATTATTGAGAATTTATTTTGATTTTTTGATTGTTATTATAATAATTGATCAAGGCCAGAATGAACAATGGTCAAGGTTCATTCCATGGATTTTGTTCCTTGTATTATCCCTCCCCCATTTTATATGTGTGTTCTTCATACTTTAGTGAGTTTATGAAAGAACAATCATTGAATCTTTTTTTCTTAGTGAAATAATATAAAATAGAAGATCTGACCTTAGGATGACCTAACAGATGTGTGATGGTGACAGCGGCAAATGAATCAAAATGATTCGAGAGAAACCGTTCTTCGATCGGTTTATGTTAGGGTGAATTTAAATGATTTTCCAAGAAAATTGAAGGCCCAAAGCACCTAGATTTGGTGTTAGGGTGATGAAATATCCTTTTATTTTGATTTTGGAGGTGAACATATCACTAAAATGAGATCCAGATCATCAGTCGAAGTGTGTGGAGGAAGAACCATACTTTATGGAAAAACTCGATGAACAATGTGTGTAGCCCGGGGTTACACGGTGTGTGGCCCCCACTAAGTAATGGCTAGGGTTTCTAGATATATTTAAATATCACATGGTGTGTGACCCTATCACATGGAATCTTGTCCCTTCCCAAAGATGTTGTGTGTATCTCAAAAGATACATGGTCACGGGGTGGAGAACACGGGTTGCCTACAGGGCATGTGCCCCACCACAGAACTTGTCCTGGACCAAGTACATAGACTACCTCATGTACTGATACATGGGAAGAGACACATAGATTGAAACTGTGTACCAGAACATGGTCGGACTACATGAGTGGAGCCCTAATGTAAGGACATAGCATGTGACTTCATCTATATGTCATGTACCCATCTTCAACACGACACAGTTTGGAATGACATAGGTTGTTATACACGAGAAATACTCAGGGTCAAGGGACATGGTGTGTAACCCTACTACAAGCTATATATAACTTTCTACATGGATTGAATCACTTTTACACTATATATTGGACAAGTTTCATTAGGTTTTGTACCCCTGATTGTTTCCCTGAAGGTTGGTCTTTATCGTTTCCTACTCATAGGAGTATGATCCCTTCAGCAGGACTTCCTAGATAGAATTTTTGGTATCCCCCAAGATTCCCAAAGTATATTATCTATTAATTCTTCATTACCTAGGTAGAGTCTTTGGTATTTATGTGACCAACTTCATCAGACATTGATCCTCTACTTAGCATGTTAATCTAGATAAGGATTTTGGTGTGACCCCATGGCTTTGGATATGATCCTAATTTTCGGTATTGTATCTTTCACTTCATATCTATCAGCATATCTCTCTCATGATGGTTCATGAAAAATTGTACATCTCATATGGACATCATCATTTCTATTATACTTAGGATTTTTTTCTTCTAGATGAGTGATTTTTGGAATCTTTAAGCTTAATCCCTAGTGTTGGTATGCGGTGGTTGTGACTTTCCACCAGAAGTCATTTCATGGATTGAGTATATCTGGATATTCATATTATATGTGTTGTAGAAATATACTATATAGAGTTGTCTGTACTTTACTTTGTGTATTGCTTTGTTGTTTCAGGGAGTCCTATAGAGTATTGTTATACTCACCCCAGCACGGGATTTTCCCGCACATGTCATGTCTTGTGTAGATGAGTGAACTTTTTATGAAGTCCTAGGAAGACCTAGACTAGACAGTGCCTTATGTGATCAGGTAGTTCTAGGTGTTCCTACAACTACCGACAACATTCCCAGTACATCCTCTTACAAGTTGGACTTGTGGTTACAAACATCTTTTTGGTGGGATTTTATTCTGGCCTAGTTTACTTTACTATACTTTAATTCCCTATCATACTGTGGTTGGGATATAGTGGTATTCATGCATTTGGTTATTAGCGGTTTTTATATTTCATCATTTTTTGGGATTGGGGATGTGTGTGTGTGTGTACATGTACATAAGCAATGCCTCACATGTTAGTGATATGCCTACTCAGTGCTAGTCACTAACCCCTGGCCTATTGGAGGCGGACTTGGGGAGTCATGACATGGGACCCATTGGGATGGTTCATGACATACTTGACATGATAATGGGTTCTAATTAATTAATTTGACAAAAATATGCATCATCGGAAGAGTCTAGCATGAAGTGCAATCATGCACCATAGAAAATTAAATGAAACTTCAAGAAGGAAGCTAGACCACCTACCTTATACCAAGGAAAAACCACACATCCAATATCAAGAATTTATTTGGTCTGGTTCAATATAAATCTAAGAAACAGATGAATTCCATATAAATAGGGAGAATTAGCTCGCACAAAGATAACTCAGATGAGGAGAAGGGAAACTATGAAATGATCTTGAGGAATGAAGATCTTACTGAGATGGATCCATAGAGACCGATGGAGATTGAATACGACATTGGATGATGGAGATCATTCTATACATAGAAGAGGAGAGAGGATGATCTCAAAAGAGAAAATGAGGATCCGCATGCCTTTGGAAAAGGGAGGATGAAATAAAGTGGTTTAGAAATTATATTCATTAAGGGTGAATTCATAAATTCACCAAACAGATAGGGGTTCATGGTTTGTCTACATTGTTTGACAAATCATGTGCCAAATGTGTGCTATGGTACAACCCAGGAACCCCCTCACACAGGACCAGCCACATGGTTTGGTTAAACATGCATAGCCTATGAAAAAACCCACTGTCAAAAACATGGATCAACTCACACATTTGTGCAGCTTATTCTGAATGGTTAGATCAAACTATTGGTTTCGGCCATAGTCTAAGTATGCACAGGTGGGAAATATATTAAAATTTATTTTAATAATCATTTCCCAAAACCAAGAGTAAGGATATTTTACATCAAATTTATAATTAATTTACTTAATATTTGAAGAAATAATGACTTGGTCTTAGGAACATTCTTCATAGGTGAATTTTTATCATATAAAAATACCCTTTTGGATTACCTTCATTGCACTGTGATGATATAAGGATATAATCCCTCTAGTGATGATCCACACATGCTCTTATAATCTCTGATCAACACCACTCGATCTTCGAGTGCTAAAATAGCAAGTTGAATGTATTTCATTGTTAGTTATTGATCACTAACTCTTTGGTCTTGAATAAACCACTCTTTCTATTCTCGTTTATGACAGGGACAGAGGAGGAGTTGAGATAGAATTTTTGGTTCACAACAATTATCTATTCTCAATTTTTGGATGCTCTACCCTGTAAACAAAGCTGTCTATTTATGAAGTTCCCAGTCCGGATCCAAGTATCACTGAGAGGGGGAGGGGGTGAATCAGTGATATATTTTTCTTTTTTACATCTCCTTCGAATTGAAACAACCTTCACCTCCTGTTAAATATTTTCTTCTCTGCTGAACACACACAACCACATGAACATAATATTTACAAGGTTCACTAC
The DNA here is from genome assembly GCA_963277665.1 of Viscum album. NCBI lineage: Eukaryota > Viridiplantae > Streptophyta > Magnoliopsida > Santalales > Viscaceae > Viscum > Viscum album. The sequence goes on along the minus strand of OY728151.1, from coordinate 1,785,914,859 downwards.
TCAACAAGAGTAGCTACGTCCTTGGTATGGTATGGAAATAATCTAGTACCACAAAATCCACTAGAAAACAATATTTTGATGTGGAATACAATGAGTAGGATATACCCTTACACTCGCGTATCACTTGAAAAACAATATGCAAGCGTGTGTGCACCCTCTTAATATAAATAGGGAATTACAGTATTTCAGTGCTTCTTCACAATTGAAAAGTTGTAATCTGTGAAGTACAAATATTCACTTTCATGCCCAGAAGCTGGGAAGAACTCCCATACGCATAACTGCATATGTTAAAAGACACCAAATTTTTTCCACAGCCTTTAGGATATCTTGCACGCAATTTAAATGCCTTGCGCGTAAAAATTCCATTTTGGCGCGAAAAACTTTTTTGGGCAACTTCCCTTTTTTGGCACAACTTTTTCTCTTTTCACGCAACTGTCCTCTTTTCACGAAAACTCCTTTCTTTTCACGCAACTCACTTAGCATATAATTTTACACGCACTAGATCTCGGGATTTATTTTAAGTTTCGAGCATTAACAAATGAGAAGGGTTCACCTCATATTTATAGGCATTTTTTACCCAACGTGAAAACCACTAATCCGTGCGTAAAACATTCTTCATGCATGTAAAAAAAATTTCATGCAACTTCACATTTCGACCAATTCTCCAATATTTCGTGCACCTCATGACTTTTCTAATTTTTGATCTTCTGATCTCGAAACACCTTTTTCATGAAAAACTTCATTCCTCTATTTCATGCACCATGCCAATATTTCGTTCAATATTTATTTTTCGCACATCCCGATGATATTTCACGCATCGCTTTCTTTTTCGTGCATCTAGCTGATATTTCACGCCTCCTGAAAATATTTTTCACATCCCACATATATTTCTCACAGCCTTTTTATATTGTGTGCATCCCACTGATTTTTGCGCAGCCCACTACTATTTCGCGCACCACTTTATTTTTTCGCGCAACTTGCCTAAATTTCCACACACTCCATGCCTTTGTCATTTTTCGATGTTCTGCCCTTGAATCATGCCTTTAATGAAAAAATCTAAACAATCTTCATTCTTTTGTGCAACATCCATTTCCAAAAACACATCTTCATCTCCCGATTTTCAAGCCCTAAAATTTGGCAAATACTGGAAAATGGCGCCACCTTAAACTGTGCTTTTGTGCCGCCTCCAGATTGTCCATTGCTTTGTCATTTCTTTCTTCACTGCTTCTCATAACCATTCATCATCTTTTATCATGAATTCCGCTATCGTGATATATATCCTTTGATAGACCAGATCTGGCATCATCAGAATTATAATGGAATGTACTGAAACTTCCCTATCTTCAAGCAGCATCATTCCTTCCAATCAAAACTGTATATGACTGGCATCTTCTTTTCTCCCCCTTTCCATTATAAGGCTTTAATCACAAGTTCTCTTGACTTATGATATTTTTGAAATACATATCAACAAAGCATCGTCTGATTTTAAGTCCTTTTCAAAGTGAATTGATTTATAATCTTTGACAACAAAAGACAACACTCTACAAATGCTAACTCTTCAAAATTCTTTCTCCGTCCAACTTGGTCCCAAAAATTTATATAGTTTTGATTTAAGTTAAAATATTATTTAATTACATACCATCCATTAAATAACATTTATTACCTTTAATAAACCCCATACCATATAATAATAATTATATTATTATTATTATTGTGGTTCTCCAACTTGCACAATAACAAATATTATGTAATGGTGTTGTTAATTAATATTTTTCAATGGAATTGATCTGTGTCCATTAGAACTCCTCTAGATTTTTTTGAAAAACCAAATTAATATTTTATTCATAAATAAATATTTGATTCGCAATCTAGCGAATAAATATTTATCAAAATATTCCTAAAAACAAATATTTTATTCACATGCTTATGAATAAATATTTATTAAATTTATACGATCAATATAACTTGAATAAAATTATCCCTCATACTTGAGAATAATATTTATTCCACTAATTAAACTAAAATATAATTTAGTCGATATCAAAGACAACACTTATTGTGTGACCCTCTAGGATTATTTATCATTGGCATTAGGCGGGCTTTCCTAAAGTATAGGATTACTATCTAGAAATTAGTTAAGGAAACCAAGACAAATAAATTAATGTTACAACATTGAAAACCATATATGAATTCTCACTGTGTAATATAATCCCATTTTCATAATATATCATCGAGCAGGTTGCACATTCATTTCACAAACCTATATGCTTGATATGTCTTTCTTTGAATATCTGAAATAAACACATCATTACCCCGTGGATATGGAATTTAATGTCATGGTTCTATTATAATAAATTTTTTAATATATTAGATTCCATAAATATTGAAGGGAAAAATACTTCCTTCACTTATTCATCAATGACATGTCACTCATGATGCACCCAATGTATCCAACATCACCATGAATTTTTATCATCATGGTTTTCAAAATACATCTAAGTACATGAGTTGTAACATGAATTAGTAATAATATTAAAGTATAAGGACCATCACACATGATTATAGATAGGAATATCCAATGACACCAAAACATTCAAAATTCCTACTAGCGGGTTTTTTCTCATAATCTCCTATCTTGGAGATTATCAAGTGCAACTTCCTGAGAGGAATCCTCGTCTACTTAAGAGTAGACACACCTAATATTATATGTACTATGTGTCCCATCATAGTATGTTATCCAACCGTAAAACAGTATTTTATAAAATCATCATAGAACATCAAGGTTCTCATCATAGTGGGGAACTTCTATGACCATATCAATGTGACATATACTCTAGGATATTATTATATTAGAGACATCCAGAACAATAAAAAATATGTAATAATAATTTTTTTTAAATATTAAATACATCAAATATACATGTAATAAATGTACAAAAAGTTTCTCCTATGAAACAAACTCCAACACAAGCCATGAGGCACCTCCTAATCCATCGGACTAGGCCACACAGTTTCTTCTAAGGGCCTGATAGTTTCAAACAACTCGTGTGCCCTGCCTACATCTTATTTAAAGCGGTATTTTAGAGATTGGTTCTCCTAAAACATGATGGAACAGCCATGGAACCCCTCAGGACTTAAACCAAGTGTAAAAAAATAGATTTAAGTGTTCAAACTCTCGTAATTCTATTCAGAATCTCATTTTACAAAATGCACCATCCACCAAATGAAAAAATTCAACTTCCATTGGAATTTTATCTGGTCCAAAAATGAAAAATTCTAAAATCTCCCCACATTAAAACCATTTATCCCTAATAATCATTGGGGAAATAGAGAGAACCTCACTCAACCTACTTGGGTTGTGAAGTATTGTTCAAATAGTCATTTGTTGTTTCCAAAACACCCAACACATCTCCAAGTTTCACCTCTAGATATGGTTTATAATCCATAAGAACTCAAGTTTATTCTTATTTTTCTTTTCCAAACTTAAACACTAATATGATGCCTAACCAAATCCATCTTAGCCAAGACACGATCACATCATCATATCCTTCACCACTATGTTCAATCATTTGTAAGGGAAAAACAAATTCATAGTATTCTACTTATGGAACTACTAATTTAAGCATTCCCTTTAGCACTCCAACAATGCACTCAACATGATTCTCAACTTAAACAATTGGTCGACTCCTAATCAACCCAATAGGCTTGGTTGAGCCAACATTTCCTGAAAATTATTTTCCAATACTCACCGCACATACCTCATCCAAAAATGTATCATTAAACGGTTCCTCACCAACCATATATGATAACAGAGAGGGATAACTGGTCAAAATTTCTTTGGTCGACTACCCTAAAAAAGTTGGCTTAGATGGATAGTACATTTTAGAAGCTATATTTGATGAATTTAGATGGAGGCACCTCAAAATTTTCTCTGAGAATTCTCATCAAATCCTATAACTATCTATAATGATTCCTCAAGCCAAAACTTTCATTTAAGTTGTTGTACCTTGGAACAACCATGGGAATATACCCGATCCAACACACTTGGATTGATACCCATTTAAAATATCTCATCTGATCCTGACTATGGTTTGGTGTGGTCTCGGAATCATTGGCATTACTCCAAAGAGATCATCCAATAAAAATCTTAAATATAATTTACAAGGGAAATGTCAGTACAAGGTCGAATGTCTGTATCTCAAGAACACTTAACTTTCCAAAGAAGCATCCTCCTGGTGATCAAGTCAAAGAAAAATGGTTAGTTTCCATGAGTCTGACCATGGTGTTCCTGCTTGGGAACAAAGGTATCACTCAATACTAACCATGCCTCTAAGGAAAAACATTCTTTCATAGTATACTCTGATAGAGACCACTGAAAATTCCCAATAGCTTGTAAAATTTTAGAAGGGTGTAAAATCGATACTCTCTCAATTTACCTCGGATGATTTTAAGATAGGGGACATCATTTTCATTTTGTCGAGAGTACACTAAGATGATTTGAAGATTTACCCAAAAGGGGATCTAAGAAACTTACACTACATCAAATGAAGTTCCCAATATAGTTTCCACCCAACCATACACAATCAATAAAATAGGGTACAGTCAAACCAATAATGGTTGAATTATTCAAGAAAAATCATGAATTCACCTTACAACACATCAACATCCCAAACCAATCACCTCATACTATGAAAAGATAAGGATAATAGAACCACCATGGATTGACTTCCTTAGAAAATATCAACTACTCCTACCAACGCATTGTTATTAACAAACCATGATGATTTTACTATCTAAGGAATATTGTGATCATTCAATCTCATCCACTAAATTCTGTCCATGGCCAATGGTTTTTTTCAAAGGTTACACACAGAGCCACCCATTCATCATTGTGCTACCTCGAAGGCACCATCATGGTTTGAAACTCACTATCCCCAAGGTTATTCAGAAACAACACTGAAAAACTCCAAATTTTCCTCTTGTTTATTCTCATTGTACTTATAAGGACATGTTTAACCAGAATTTAAGAAGTTATCCCGGCCTTAGGAGTGTCCTTAATATTTGATTTATAAAGTACAATATCTCATCCCATGGAACGCTCCTTCCACAACTAATAGTGGGTCCTAGAGGTAGACAACAATATTTTCGCAAGTGTTAAACTGAAGGATAGAAGGAAACCATCTACTTAAAAGCACACTAAATCAATTTTATGATTATAAATACACATGGAACTCCTTAAGAGCTACCCCCAAATGTGATGTATAAGTAGGCATAAATGCCAAAACAAACTGATCAGCATTTCAAGACACTTGATCCTCTTTATAGAGTCACCCCAATCATTGGGATGAGTTTTATTTACCATAGAATCTGGGTAACTCTACCATTGAAGTGACCTATGGTTCATGTGTAATAGATCAAGAATAAAAATATTCTCATTGAACTCAATAGATCATTTCACCATTTAAATGACTCGATGTCTATAATGTGTAACAACACATACTACCCCGAGTGAAATGGAACATCCTTGATAGTTACTGCAGGCTTATCATCCCTACACATTCAATAATTAATGGTCCAAAAAAATAAATTTCAAGGATAATCACAATATCATCTAACTATAAAGAGGTTGATGACCTCCTGAGTCATCCAACATTGATAAGGAAGAATAGGAGGGTCACACAGCCTACTAAGTGGCGGAGAATTCCCTAGGAATGTCTACCCACTAAAACTGAGAACTACACAATTATCATTCCTTTAACAAGGATCAACTTATCGAATGACCACCTATCAAGACAAGGGTGTCACTTTTAAAATCTAAGAGTCCTATGAGAGACAAACATAAATCGAATAGTACAAAACAAGAGAAACTATTCATAAGTAACTAGAAAGGACTATGATGAAATGATGATGCTACCTAAAACAGGATATCCCCTTATCGAAGCACAAATCATTGACCCAAAAATGAGGTCACACTTACAAAAGGTCTCTAGGAATAATGGACTTTTACTTTGATTCAGCTAAAAGAGAAGAGGCTTATGGATAACGCTCAATCTTTATTCTTAGGTAGGCTCAAGAAACACCGAGACTACCCTTACACAGGGGTAAAAACTAAAGACACGTCTAAAGGTTCCATTTCATTTCACTACCATTATTTAATCATTTTAAAGGCTCAATTTAATGTCATGTACTATCTTGGAAAAAAATTTACACAAGGAAATTCATTTATAAAAATACACAAGGTAATATAGGTAATTTACATTAAACTTAATTTTATAATCATTTATTTTACTGAAATCTTATCATAATCAAATCATTTCATCACATAAAACCCATTTTAAAATCCATTCATTTATTTATAATATTTTATAAATGTCTTAGTTAAAGAAAATTTCAATTTAAATATATAGAGGAAAACAACATTTAGGTTGTAATTGGAATTTTAATTAACCAAGGCCTTATAAAAATATAGCTCAAATCAGGTTAAAAGGTCATTTGTTAATTAAAGAGGTCTAGTAAAAAAGTATTCCACCGTACATTTACATTAAAATCCATGTAGGTGGTCATGAAAACTTTAAATTTCCCTCAACACATATCATAATCATGCCCCCATGGGTTTATGTACTATGGCATACCAAAAGAAAGGTGACATATGAGGGTCCCATCAAGCCATCATAGGTCCAACTAAAACAACCCAAACAATTAGGAATTTAGATATTAAAAACACCATTAGTGGGTTAATTCCATAAGAAACATTCCCCAACTAACCTACTTGGGTCTATTTGTGCATTTAAGAATTTATCTACATGGTTCATTATACCCGATTGAAAGAGGTTCAAGACTTAATAAGGAAAAAATAATAATTTAGGGGTCAAAAGATTTTATATTTATTCCACAATATTTAAGTATCTGGTTTGTAATACATGGTTCAGTTATATGGGTTGTGAATTATCAATTCATAAATCTCTCATACACTTTATAAATTGTAGGTTTGTCCCATCTAACGATAACCATTTTATCTAGGATTAAAATAAATTCAATGGTCTTAACATTTATGCAATATAATTTAAGTATATAAAGAGAATATACAATGGTTCGACTATATGGGTACCCTTTTTCCAATTCATAAAGCACCCATACACTTTATAAATTATAAATTCTCTCTCATTCAAATGAAACAAATAAATATTTCATCCCATGGAACCGATGGTTCATGGATAAAATTTTTCATCATTAGTTTGTCTATTAGGATATCATCATTAATCTATGTGGGGAAAAATATTTTAGGTTTGATTTTTTCACCATAATAAACAATTATATGTTTTAAAATATAGAAATAGTAATTATAAACATAAAAATTTCATATATATTCACATGTTAAGGAAACAAGTATAAAAATTAACCACAGAAGGCTACCACATAACTCGGGAAATAGAGCCAACATGCAATTCATAATACTAAAATCATGGAAGCATGTAATACCACTCAAGTAATGAAGATTAATTAATCTATTAAAAATGTATACTCAAGCATGCATTTAAATTACTAAGAATGTAAAAGCTAATAATGTTACCAAAATTATCTAGAATGGAATATAACAGGTATGTAATTAACACAAAAGCCACACCAACAAATTTCGAATAGCCTAAAAATGAAATCTGTATGGCATGGAATATGCATGGAATGTGAATTCCTATGTGCCTATAATGATGCCCATAATGATACTTACATTGCCTACTGTGCTAAGGGGAAAATGACATAAATCTCATAAATCAATAAGTAGTGAAAAATTCTTCAATAACTTATGGTGAAATCATAATCAACTGTAATAATGAGAAACATGAGCAATAATCGCATCCCCAACTACTTGGACTTTTCCATGTACATTGGTTGATCACTCCCATGAATTATTATTTACCAAGTGTCGACACATTCTAAGACTCTTGTCTACCAGCCTAAAGTAGTAATACAAAGGAAAAATCCAATAATACAACTTTGTAATGTCCTAACCCAATTGATCATTAAACCGATAGTTAGACCAGTTGTAACATGGCCTCAAGCGCATCTCCCCATACACCTGAGGCTACCAACTACTAGTGAGGGTAAAATGGTGGTATGGTGGAGATACTATACCCTCATGTTTAGAGTCTCACAGTGGTATATCAGGTGTAAATCAAAGTAAAATACCATAAGTAAAATTAATAAATGGAAAAGAAATGGAAGATAAATACAATGATTGTATAAAGATAAATGGCGAATCCCAATATGTTTAATAATTCCTACATTTCCATATGATGCTATAAGATACAAGAAAGAGGTACAATAGGTAGTATAATAGAATAAAAAGAAAAGTATTCCAAAGACTAACTCTATGATAATCCTGAGTACAAGCTTAGTCATATTCTCCCTAGATACGAAGTATATAGAACAACACGACCAATAAATCTATGTGCCTACAAACATGATGTTCTTCTCGAGTACCCTAGTGCAATGGAAGCCTGAATTGGGTGTAAGATATAATCTCAGTAGGCCACCACCAATGGTGTCTAGATCAATCCAGTTCAAGCACTAAAAAATGAACAGTGTGACAACATAGGTGAATACAAGGTGATAAACAAATTAATAAATGAAACATTAATTCAGGATCCTAATTGGAAACCCTACTGATTCTACTTGTTTAAGCTTAAACTAGATGTCTAGAACAAGGTGACCTATAGAAGTAAGAAGGTATATTAAAGTCATCATTTATAAGGAAACAAAATTAGGTTTACCCAATATTGTGTTTTGTCTTGGTGTTCAAACCCCTAGGACATCATTCAAGCATTCTCCGTAATCATAACAATGATAATAATAAGGAACCATATGTAAACCAAAAAAAGAATCTGTAAAATCTATTAATGGAAACCTATACCTTTCCTAGGTGATCCATAATTAAATCCCAATGGTGTATACAAGAACCTCTGATATAAAAAATACCACAAAGTCCATCCAAGGTGTCCCTTAATAGTATCCCTCATATCACTCTTATCGTGGTAAACTCTAAGTCCATACCAGGTATCTCATATAGGGGACTAAGTATCACCTAAGGCATGGAATAACCTTCTTTCCAATAAGTTCATCCATGGTTTTTCCCCTAGTGATCTGGTGTCACCCAAGAGTATAAATAATATAGCACGAGAGCTCATATAAGGAAAACCAAGTATTGCTCTAGGCACATCAAGTAGTACCAACACAAGCATGGAGATTCCATATAGGGAATCCTTAAGTTGGGACCCATGTTATCTCTTGGATCACAGGTAGTCAAGGCATAGTAAACAAGATCATACATCAATAAGGCATATCATATATAACCATATACACATGCTATCCAATTCTCTTTAATTAAAGGAAAATAACCATGTAACAATGCATTATTCAGAATTAACTAAGAAATAAGCCTTAAATATAAAACACATGGTATAGACATAATCAATAAATGTGAGAAATGATTCATAAGAAAAAATAAAATGGTAAAATACATCATCATAAAGCATAAGGCATTACATTAGTTTTTTTATCTAATTTAATCAAATTCATTTCATTCAAATAGTTCATCCATGGCATGAAGCATAAGCATTAAGTTCAAAGGCCCAACTTAGGGCCAACAATACATATTAATTCAATTAATTAATTTAAGAAATGTATTAAGATGAAACACATCATCAAGGGTGTTCAAATAAATCAAGGCTCAATTGAATTAGGTATCAAAGGAGGAAGTACACCCATCAGAGTGGCTAAATTCAATTATATCACTCAAGGTGGTGGTTCACCACTCATAAGGGTCGTACCAAACATGATAAAGGATTATAATTAATTTATTTGATAGAAAGAGGCATCTTTGGAAGTGTCTGATGCACGATACAAAGAAAAACCATAGAAAAGGAAATGAAATTTGGAGAAAGAACCTAGACTACCTTATACGAAGGACATCCCACACATCCAATATCGGGGCTTGATTGTTTCCGATTTGAGAGAAATTTAAGAAATGGGAAAACACCATGAAAATAGGGTGAATTATATCACACAAAGATAGAACATATGAGGAGAAGGTAAACTATGAAATGAGCTAGAGGAATAAATATCTTACCTATAGGTATCCATAGAGACTTATGGAGCTTGAATCCAACATTTGACGAGGGAGATCCTTCCATACCTAGAAGAGGATAGGGGAGGAACTCAAAAGAGAAAAAGAAGAGACTTGTGTGGATATAAAAGGGAGGAGGAAATAAAGGGGTTTAGAAATTATGTTAATTAAAGGAGAAGTTGTAAATTTACCCAACAGACAGGGGCACACAGTTTTTACACATGGTTGGAAAAATCATGTGCCAATTGTGCACTATGGCACTACCCAAGAACCACTTTTCACAGGTTTGGCCACCTGACTTGGATAATTGTGTGAAACCTGTAAAAAAACCCATTATCAAAAACCTTAAACAACCCACATGACCATATGAATTCTTCTACATGGTTAGACCAAACTATGTGGCACCTCTCACTCCACTCAACTAGGCTATACATCTTCTTCTATGGGTTTAATGGTTTCAAAAAAACTATACGCCCTACCCGTATCTTCCTTAATGAGTGATTTCATACCCTGGAACTCCAAAAAATTTATGGAACACCCAGGGGCCCCTTAATCCTTAAACCAAATCTTAAAACAATACATTTAAGTATTCCAACTCTTGTAATTCCATTCTGAATCTCAGTTTACAAAATGGACTATCCACCAAATGAAAAAAATCAAATTAGTTTATAATTTCATGTAGTCCGAAAACACAGGATGCAACATTCATGAAATTATAAGATCAGTAGGTGTAATAGGCTTGACATTGCCTCAACCTTCATAAGCTTGGACAGAACAATCCCATCAGACTTGTTCACATCCATAGACAGAAATAAACTTGGATTTTCTTAGGAACATTTCAGTGGGTCAGTCAACACCTTAGAAGGGAAGCAAAAGTTATCATATGGAATATTAGTGATAGATTTATGGATCATATGAACATATTTTTATTCAGAAATTGGGTCCCTATATGGTGTGAGTTATCATCCCTCTAAACTCCACTTTATGCATGTATTGTTTGATACTGGTGCATCACATTATTTCCTTTCTAATTTTTTGGTTAAGAAATTTGGATTCCACATGGAAAATGATGAATCATGTCATGAAAATGAATACACCCATTATATAGTGGGGGTGAGAAGGATATAAATACCTAGAATTTAATTTTTTTAGATTTTGTTAAGTATTTTTAAAGAAATTAATTTAATATTTTTGGATATTTTTCATTTCATGCATTACTAAATATAGTTTCTTTATATATTAAAGCACTACGTTTGGATTTTTTTCACTACACCAAAGAATTATATTAGTTTTAGGTACATTAAAAACTTTATTTGGAATGTGTTACACATAATACCAAGTTACTTTCATATCTTTTCTAACATGCATTGCCATGTTTTTACCGAACTACAATATACTATTAGTATTATTATAGTTACCAACTAGTTGTTAGAATAGAAATTACTAATATGATTAACTAAATTGTGAAAATATAATTCACACATGTATATAAAATCAATCATTTGGTTATAAATTTTTCTAATTAAATTTAAGATCTATTTGAAAGTAAAGAAATTCATTTTCTAAGAAAACTATATTTCTATATACAAATATAATTTTTTCTCAATAAATTAAAAAAACCACTTTTTATTAATTATTTCTATAAAATTTATATATAATGTATTCAGTCAATATTTTTTATACTTATCCAATATATTTGATACGTATAATATAAGAATAAATCCAATTTTATGAATAAAAAGATATACTCTCCTAAAAATTAATTTTACCACCATTTAATGGAAAACCCATTTTAAATAAAAATTTTAGAACTTTTCTTGATTTCATATTTCAAAATAAAATTAATATTTTAAAAGTTAAAAAAAATAATTTTAGGGTGGATTTTTGGTATTTTCTTGTGAAGTTTCATTTTTCGATTAACAGTGAAAAATACGGGATTTTAATTCAAAACTACTTTTTCATTGAATTTATTTATAAGGATAAATTATATTTTTAATTAGTTTTAAAGATTAAATAGATAAATTTTACATCAATTAATCCAATTTATTTCATTTTAATCAATTTAACATTGAAATAAGGTATAAAAACTTACCAACCTTTTGAACATTTTTACGTAAGAAACCCTGCTTTGTCGTCCCATCTGCAAGATTAAATTTGAATTAATTTCTACCACTTATGTGATTGAAATTTGGAAAAATAGATTATATATTTTTAATAATCATAATATATAATTTAAAATTATTTAAAATTATTTTTTGAAAAAAATATTAGTGAAAGTAATTAAAATTATTTATAATTATTAAGAGGAAAATTAGCAAAACAAGGGACTAAACCATACACCTAAGGGCCAAAATGACCTAGAAAATTGTCAAAAAGAAATAATTTTTTCCATATTTATACTTCATCATCAATTTCATAAAACGTTTTCCATTATTTTATCCACTTTTCATAGTAAAAACATTGTTGTAATTCCATTTTCAAAAATTTACAAGAATGACACTCCTCCACCACTATAAAAAGGTACTCACCCCTCCCACTTATTAACACATACAAAACAATTTGGATCCCAAAAAAACTTTAAAATAATATACCAACATCCCTCCTGTAATTATATAATCCTTACATTGGTCATAATGGTATCTAAGTAAATCTTTTGGATAAAACCAAAAGAAGTTACGAGTGAAAAAGGTAACCTTCTTCAATGATAACTTAATTTTTATTTATTTCTTGAATCCTTCAATTATACTTATTACAAGATAATATAATAACACAAGTATAAAAAATATACTGAGATTTTTTTATTCTAATTTTTATATGTTAACTTACACACACTTCCATATAATGGGTAACAAACCTACGTTTTTTGTGTACAGTGAACTACAGTCACACGAAATGATGTTGTTCGTTTTTTATTTACCACCTATAATGGTTGGTAATTATAGTGTAAAATTTATTTTAATATGTTATATATGATAGTTATGATTTAATTATTCTTCATAAATTATTATATAACACATACATTCATTTTTTTCATTTTTTTAAGTACGATAATTTGGTTTGGGGAAGTTTAGACTACTACCACCTCAAAGCAATGTGATTCATTCACACCTTACATGGAATGTATTGAGGATGAATTTAGTGAATGGGTATGATATATAAATAATAATTATTATTATTTTATTATAATACATATATATATAGATTATTTACTTTATTTATTTTAATACGATAATAAAACAGAATCAGTGTTCATGTGTATATATGGTTTACGTCTCCATGAACTGTGCCTTCCATTTCATACTTATATCTTATGTATATTATTATAAATACATATATACTGAATATATATGATAATTTTACCATATTTTCCATTGTTTAAATAATAACATCATGATATATGTTATAGGATCAATAATAATAAGTCAAAACATATTTTAGAAATAAAGAGAATATTACCCAAAACGTAACATTAACAAAGAGTTATTAATAAACGGTTAATTTAAATTCATAACCTAATAATATATTTTATTATATATAATAATATTTTTGTTTGATATATGTTTAATGAACTTATATTTATTATATAGGAGGTTTGATCATGTAAAAATAATGTCAAGACTTAAGGTAAGGGAATTTCATCTCACTTTTTATTTCTGTGAGATAAATGCCTTATTAACCACCCATTTAATGTTTTTGGTGTGTATAATGATCGTGGATGTATTCTATGATTATTATAAGCAAATTTATGGGTCTTAAAATATCCATTTAATGATATTTCATTCATTTGGTTTATGTTTCATAAGTTACGAAATCAGTAAATTAATTTTATCTCAATATGCCTTCTTTGAGACACATGTCATGTTATGTACCAATATTTTTATATGAGGTGTATATAATTACTTTTGAATTTTTATATAATGGATCTAATTATTTTAATGATATTTTAATCTTAATTTAATGTTATTATTCTCATTTTATTATGCTTTAAAGTTACCGAAGCGGTAAAGGTTTATAGCTTCAATCTCAACATTTATAGAGATTATTTATGATTATGCTTCTATTGATAAAATATTTTGATCCATATCTCAAGTAATAAAATTAATTTTATTAACCAATATATATGAATTTTATATCCAAATATTGGTACCATTTTTTCACTCTTTGTTACTTAAGATAATTAAGAAGTTGATTTTATGAAAATCTGACATTATGTATCCTTTCAGTCAGAAATCAATGTTCTTTCAAATCAGGTTTTATAAAAAAATTTAAAAAGAGGTTTAATATTATCCTATGTTGTTTAAAGGACATTTTTACCCACGTATTACCTTTCTAAAAAATGGTTTTAAAAGGAATATTGTTGTTTTTTTCTATTAAGACACTTTTCTAAACTTTTAAGAAACAAAAGGAATGTTCGGCATGTACGAACTTAACCATCTCCATGACCTTAATTTCCATGATGCATTCTTTTTAGTTTTACAGGGTTATTTTTTTAAAGAAATTTTTTTCCTAATATTATGGAAATTTGTTTATTTTAAAATGGTTTTTAAATAAAAATGGTTTTCCAAAAAAATACTTTTAGAAATTATTTTAAATTATTTTTAAAAGATTCCTTTATATGTTTTCTAAAGGTTTCTTTCAAAGAAAAGGATTTAGATAATTTCAAATATTATTTTATAATTTTTCAATGTATGTTAAAAAATGTTTTAAAATTTTTTTCAATCTTCTTTTTATGTTTTAAAGGTTATTTTTAAGTAAAATGGTCTTCAAAATGTTCTATGTTTTAGAAAGAATTTTTTCAAAGAGTAAAGGATATTTTCCTCAAGAAATGTTTTAAATAATTTTTTTTCATGATTCCTTTTTATTTTTTTCAAAATTTTTTAAAGGAAAATGATTATAAAAATGTTATATGTTTTAAAAATATATTTTTAAAGAAAAATTATGTTCTAAGTTATCTTTAAAAATCCTTCTCCATCTTAGATGACATCCTTGGTTATAGTTTATGATTTAATAGGGATGTGATCCAAGGATACCATTCATATTATTTATCTGAATGGTTTATGTTTTGATGGATTGATATTTATGAAACTTGTTTCTCTTCAACAGGTTATACCATGATAAGTTATTATGAAACCTGTTTCTATTCAATGGGTTATACCATGATAAATTCTTAAGAAAACCTCTCCCTTTCATGGATTATTCTAGGATGAAATGATTATGAAACCAATATATTTTCAATCTTTTATAATATGATTAAATGTTTATAATACCCATTTTCTTTCATGGGTTATGATATGATGTTTATGAAACCCATCTCGTTTTATGGGTCATGATATGATGCAAGTTTTATTATCTTGTGGCATATGTATGTATGATTTTATTATTTGAATGGTTGGACCAACATCCCCTTATAATGCATTAGGTAAATATTTATATCTCATGATATAATTATGGGATTCAAGTCAATAGTATTGATCCACTATTGAATATGGAGAAACCCAATCCACTATGGGAATATGTGGAAACCCAGTCCACTTTGGAAAGATAGGGAAACTTGATCCACTATCAGAAGACGGGGAACCTGATCCCTTTCGAGTAAAGGACTCTAAATGGGGATAGTAGTGTGTCATTACCAATAGGTGTTGTCCCCATAAAGTGTTTTTATAAGTTTTATCAATGCATCGTGACTTATAGGGAATGATATTACATGTTTATGTATATTACACAATTCCATGTCTTATTCCAATGTTATGATTTCATGGCCTAGGATCTTGTTTCCCTTATGATTCATGTATTATGAAATACTAATCTTTATTCCATAATTCATGTTTATGATATTTGATATGAATTATATGGTCTTATAATGATATGATCACATTATTATACCTTCATTCTCATGTTTATGCATATATATATATCTCTCTTTCTTACCTTTACCGAGCATCTTAGCTCACCCCTTTTATTATTTCATTCCCCAGGTTAGAAATATATTTTTCATATATGATATTTATAATAGGGGTGATAGTTTTAGAGAACCTATTAGGAGATAATATAGCTCACTCATGTACCATTTTTTACATTTCCATTTTAAAAAATGAACTAAATTAATATAGTCTTTGGGCCTATATTCTGTAATGTATAAAGTATTCCTAAAAAATGATGACATTTATATGTACATTAAGCTTGGGTTTTTATATTTGGTACCAAAGTAAATGTTTAGTCAAAATTTTGAAATTAAGATGAGAAACTTTTAGTGAGATACCTAGGGATATATCCATGGATGTGTCTGAGGATGTGTCTAATGATAATTTTAAGGATGAATAAATGTATAAGAAACTATCCTGGAATTTTGGTAAAGGATATAGAGAGTGGTTTCCTAGAATTTAATCCCTAAATCGATACTACAAGTGGATGTGGCTCTGGCACAAATATACCTTGGGGTAAAAACATCGAAAATTTGTGTCAATCCTGAATCAAGCTTAACCTAGTACACGACAACAAGCCTTATTGTAAACCTGGTTTGGCACTCCCATGGGGTATTCTTTATTAATTCCCAAACTCTTTACAAACATTCATAAAGGATTTAAATATAATATTAATATGAATAACATAGGATAAACCTTATATTTCATATATTAAAGAAGTCATATCCCTGATTTAGACATCCTGTAATTGATTTTTTTTAGGATTATATGGTTCCTCACTCTGATAATTTTTTCTTACTCAATGGTTTCTAGTTGTATTTAATGGTGGGAACTAGAAGGAATTGGGTTCACATTCAATGTGATGGAAAATTTGCTGATGAGAAGTAAAATTGGTTGGTCACTGGAGTGAAGGATGTTTTGATCATTCCTAGTTATTTTTCATGGAAAATGATTAATAATGTGTACCTTAACAAACTCTAAAACTCACTAAAGAATAGAAAGAGTTCAATGAGTGTTTGGTTAATGGATACTATAGAGGAAATGATATTTGGTTTCCTTTTTGTCAATAATATTTAAATAATCACTTAAGTAAATGTCTTAGATGAACAATAATATGGTTTGACTATGGAAGATAAGGATAAAAATCAAGTAGTAGTATGGTAAATTTGAAGAGTTTGGTCAATGAAATTAATGGGAATATTGGCCTTCCTAATACATCCTCAGAGTTTAAATTAATTATGTGTTGAATGAACTGTCATTATAAAAATAAATGTAACAAGTTGAAAGATCAAGAAGATAATTATCTAGGTGGTACGAGTAATGGTTATATTATTGATGATGATGAGACTATAGATGAAATGTGAAAGGAAATAGTTATTAAGTAATAGGATGAGGTAGCCTTCTTATTTCTTATTGATTAAGTGGAATAATTTAAGTTTTGTGTATTTGAATTGAAGAATTATGTTATATGAATGGTGAAATATACAAGGATTGTTTAGTTTATGTTTTTTCTCTTAGGATTTACATGTTTAGGTTGAATATTTCTGATGGACTATAAATGTGATTTAATGTAAGGGTGGAATTTTTACTAAGGGGAGATAACCCTTAATATGTTCTTTATATTATGATATATTTTTTTGGATAAATATATTTTGTATATGAATAAGTGAATTGGATAGTACAGATTGCCTTGAAACTAATTAAGGACTTTTTGACAAGTGGTTATACTATCATTCATGAAGTTTACAAAATTTTTGGATTTAAGGAATATATCCAATATACATTGGAATAAGGAAACGTCCACGTTTTTAATAAGTAATTTAGGTAATTCATGTAATTACCATGTTTCAAGGGAATGCATGATAAAGGTATTTTAATGTTTGGTATGTGACAACTAAGAGATACTTTATGATATATGTGGGATCAATTCTAAGATGTTTTTTAGAAATTTAATGACCTTATTTCTAGAGTTTTGGACTTTCATCTTCCAAAAGGGTTATAAGGTTAACCATTTATGGAATGGTTAACGTTAAAATTTGGATAATATTTTATATATTAAAGCATTATCTCAGCATATGAGGATTTATGCATATTGGATAACTTGTGTTATCCGTTTTTCAAGATAAAAACAAGTGGAATGGCCTACCATTCTATTCATGGATCTCATGATCTGTTAATTCTTTAAGAATGAAAAAATCACCTTCATTTCTTAGAATGAGAGATGAAGTGGAAGTTTATCAAGGCATAAAAAAGTGTATGATTGTCCTAAAATTATGTAAGTACATATTTTAATGAAAATTATTAATCATAGGGAAACAATAAATAAATAAAATGTTGTCTTAATACCTTTTTTTAATCGTTGTCCTTTTAAATCATCATAGATATATGAATTTGAGGACCTTATGTTTTCATTGATTATTCACTTGTTTTTGATTGATGACCTAAAACACTCCTTATAAATATTTAATCTTTTACACTAAGAATATATTTCCACTTCCAACCTATGTTCTTTTATGTGGAAACCTAGTTACGTGTTATATTGGGTAACCATTATGTTTCTCAATTTCTTTTTTTGAAGGAAGTTTTAGTATTAATTTTTATGATGTAGATTTCTATGAATGGGACTTTAAAATATTAAACATTTGATAACCCAAAATAATTTGAAGGGTGAAATTCATTTTAGGGAAACTATAATATAACACCCTGATATTTTTTGAAATATATTTTTTTCCAAATAATTTAGTCTTTTTGATATTTTTCATTTCATGTAAGACTAAATAATGTTTTTTTATATATTAAAGAAATACGTTTGTCTTGTGTGCACTAAAATAAAGGTTTATATTATCTTGTGGTTTAGACAAAACTATGTTTCTCCTGTGTTACACACAATTTCCAGTTCCTTCCATAGCTTTTGTAACACACAAGGCCGAGTTTTTACCAAACGATGATATACTAATAATAATATTATTAAAATATTATTATAGCTACCATCTAGACATTGGAATGTATATTATGAATATTATTTATTAAATTTTGAAAATATTATATACACATGTATATAAAAGTAATCCTTTTCTTATCAATTAGTAGAAGTAAATGTAAGAACTATTCAAAAATAAAGAAATTACTTTTCTCAGAAAAATATTTTTCTATGAACAAACAAACTTTTATCTAATTAAATTAAACAAAACACTTTTGATTTGTTTTTTTAATAAAATTTACATATAATATATTAAATCAATATTTTTTATACTTATCCAATAGATTTTATATTTATAAGATAATAATAAATCCAATTTTATGAATAAAAATATATATTCTTCTAAAAAGTAATTTTACCATATTTTAATAGAGAACCCATTTTAAATATAATTTTTTTAAATTTCATTGATAATTTATTTCAAAATAAACTTCATATTTGAAATAATAACATAGAAATCACCTTAGGGTAAATTCTTGGTATTTTTCTGTAAAGTGTCATTTTTTGATGAATAGTGAAAAATATTGGATTTTAATTCAAAATTTCTTTTTCATATAATTTATTTATATGGTTAAATTATATTTTTAATTAGTTTTAAAATTAAATTATATAAATTTTACATCAATTAATCTAATTTAGTTCATTTTAATCAATTTAACTCTGAAATTAGATATAAAAAACTTACCAATCTTTTGAACATTTTTACTTTAAAAACCCGCTTTATCATCTCGTCTGAGGGATTAAATTTGAATTAATTTCATCCAATTATATGATTTTATATTTTAAAAATGGATTAAATATTTTTAATCATCATAATATATAGATTTAAAATAATTTTAACTTAGTTTTTTACAAAAACTATTAGTGAAATTAATTAAAATTTATTACAATGATTAAGAGGAAAATCAGGTTTACAATGGACTAAACCTTCCAATTAAGGGTCAAAATGGCCTATAAAAATCTCCAAAATCCATTATAAGAAAATAGTTAGATCATATAATTCATTTAATATAATATTTTCCTTTATATAATCAACTTTTAAAAAGAAAAACGTGGGTGTAATTCCCTTTTCAAAAATTTATAAGAATACCACTCCTTCTCTACTATAAAAAGTTTCCCATCCAACCCATTTATTTACACCTATAAATCCCTTTTTATTGATTAAAATATTATTAAATTGTCTCACAAAAACCCTCCCCTTATCCTAGAATCATAACTTTGGGCATATAGGGATCCAAGGAATTCCTTTGGTGAAAACCAAAAGGAGTTACCCAAGAATGAGGTAATGTTCTTCAACGATCACTTTTGTTTTATTTATTTCTCCACTCCTTCAATAATTATTGTTAAATGATAATATAATAACACAAGTATCAAAAATATAATGATATTTTTTATTATGAGGGTTCAAACTTCACTTACACACACTTATATTTTATGGGTAACAAACCCACCTTTCTTGTGTGCGGTGAACTACCACCTCACAAAATGAGGTTGTTTTTTTTATTTACCACCTCTCATGGTTGGTAATTATAATTAAAATTGTACCTTTATATTCTATATATGATATTTGGTATGTATTTATTCTTATATAATTATTATATAACATAAAACTTCATGATTTCCATTTTATTTAAGTATGATAATTTTGTTTGGGGAAGTGTGGATTACCGCCTCTTCAAAGCGATGTAATTCGTTCACACCCTATATGGAATGTATTAAGTATGAATTTAGTGAATATTTATGATATATAAGAAATAATAATTCTAAATTAATTATAATATATATATATATATTTCATTTACTTTCTTTATTTCAATATGAAATAAAACGAAAATAGCGTTCAGGTGTATGTGCGGCCTACCGTCTCCATGAATGGTGTATTACATTTCATACTTATATATTATATAGATTATTTTAAATACATATATAATGAATATATATTATATTTATAAAATTTTTTAGATTCTTTAAATAATTAAATCATGTTCAAATTAATATTATCATGAATAAAAAGTCAAAACATATATGGAAAATAAAGCTGATATTACCCGAAACGTAACATTAACATGGATTTTTTAATAAACAGGAAATATAAATTCATAAACAAATAATATATGGTATTATATATAGTAATATGGTTATTTATTAGTTTTATAATAAACTTATATTTATTATACAATAGTTTTTAACATTTACAAATAAATTCAAGACTTAATGTAAGGGAATCTCATCTCACTTTTTATTTTCATGAGATACATGCCCTATTCACCACTAATTTAATTTTTTTGGTGTTTTACTTCCCATATATGTATTAAATTATTATTATAGATAAATTTATGGATATTTTAATATTAATTTTATGATATTTCTTTTATGGGGGTTATTTTTTAAAAGTTACCAAATCAGTAAGGTAATTATGTCATAATTTTTCTTATTTGAGACACATGCGTTGTTATGCACCTATATTTTTTTATAAGGTGTATATAATACCTTTTAAAATGTTATATAATGAATATAATTATTTTCTTGATAGGTTAATCTTCATGTAATGTTATTATTTCCAATTTTATTATGATCTAAAGTTACCAAAGTGGTAAAGGTTTATAGCTTCAATAACATCATTTATTGATATTATTTATGATTATGTTTCCATTGACTAAATATTATGATCCATATCTCAATAAATATCATGAATTTTATTAACCTCTATAAATGCATGATATATCAAATTAATGGCACCATTTTTCCACTCTTTGGTACTTAAGATAATTAATTTTTTTTTGTTGAAAATTTGACTTTATTTCTCCTTCTGGTCGGAAATCTGTGTTCTTTCAAAATTGTGATTTATAAAAATGTTTTCAAAAAAGTTTTATTATTATCCTATTATATTTAAAGTAAATTTATACCCATGTATTACTTTTTTAAATAAAATTTTTTAAAAGTAAACTTTTTTATTATTTTTTGATTGATTCACTTTTCGAAAAAAATTTGGTATAAAAGGAATGTTCGACACGTATGGACTTACCCACTATCATGGACATAATTTCCTTGATACATTCCTTGTAATTTTACATGTTTTTTTTAAATAAAATTTTTTCCCTAATATTCTATATTTTTTATTTTAAAATGTTTTTCCATGAAAAAGTTCTTTCAAAAAAATGTATTATGTTTAAAAAGTGTTTTAAATGATTTTCAATGCTTCATGTGTATGTTTTCAAATAGTTGATTTAAAACAAAAGAATTTCAATGATTTCAAAAATTATTTTATAATTTTCTAAAGTATTTGAAAAAAATGTTTTCAAAATTTTTTCAAGCATCTTTATAAGTTTCCATGGTTTTTTCAATCAAAAAGGTCTTCAAAATGTTTTATGTTTTAAAAATAATTTTTTCAAAGAATAAAGGATATTTTCCTTAGGAAATGTTTTAAACATATTTCTTCATTATTAATTTATATTTTTTCAATTTTTTTTCAAGGAAAAGTGTTTTAAAAATGTTATATATTTTAAAAAAATCATTGGAAAATAAAATTTATGTTCCAAGTAATCTTTCAAAATCCTTCTCCATCTAAGATGACATCATTGGTTAGAGTTTATGATATAATAGGAATGTGATCCAAGTACACCATTAATATTATTTCTATGAATGGTATATGTTTTGATGGATTTATGTTTATGAAACCCGTTTCTCTTCAACGGGTTATACCATGATAAATTCTTATGAAACTAGTTTCTCTTCAATGGTTATACCTTGGTAAATTTTTATGAAACCAACTTCATTCCATGAGTTATTATAGAATTAAATGTTTATAAATACTATATATTTTCCATATTTTATGATATTATTAATTTTTTATGATACCCATTTAACTTCATGGGTTC
This sequence comes from Viscum album, assembly GCA_963277665.1. NCBI lineage: Eukaryota > Viridiplantae > Streptophyta > Magnoliopsida > Santalales > Viscaceae > Viscum > Viscum album. The sequence goes on along the minus strand of OY728151.1, from coordinate 1,785,891,960 downwards.
TGATATGATGTTTATGAAACCCATATCTTTTTATGGGTCATGATATTATGCAACTTTTATTATCTTGTGGCATATGTTTGTGTGATTTTATTATATGATGGGTGGGACCTATATCTACCTCCAATGGACTAGGTAAATATTTTAATCTCATTATATAATGATAGGATTCAAGTAGATGATCTTGATCCACTATGTAATATAGGGAAACCTAATCCACTGTGGGAAGATGGGGAAACCCGATCCACTATGGGGATATGGGGAAACCCGATCCACTCTAGGAAGATGGGGAAACTAGATCCCTTACAAGGTATGGAATATGTCTAGGTGTGGTGGTGTGTCCCTCCTAGTAGGTTTAGTCCCCATGATGTGGCCTTATAAATTCTATCAATTTATCCTAACTTGTAGGGAATGATATTACATGTTTATGTATATTACACAATTCCATGTCTTATTCCAATGTTATTATTTCATGGATTATGATCTTGTTTCCCTTTTTATTAATGTCTTATGAAATAAAAATTTTAATGCCTTAATTAATTTTTTTGATCTTTTATATGTAGGGTATGATCATATAAGGTCATGATCACATTCTCATGCCCTTATTCTAATGTTTATGCTTACATATCTCCCTTGTTTACACTTACTAATCATCTGAGCTCACCCCTTTTATTGTTTCCTTCTCCATGTTATTAAGATATATTTATTGTATGATATATCTAAGATGGGTTCCAGTATTGGAGATATTAGTGGGAGATAATATAGCTCACTCATGTACTAGTGTTTACTTTTCCATGTTTACAAAGGCACTAAACTAATACGGTCTTTAGAGATATTTTGTGTAATTTATTTAGTATTCCACAAAAATGATGAAATGTAAATGTATGTTAATCTGCAGTTGTTATATAGAATTTTCCATTTTCATTGATGAAATGAATTTTATTTTGGATTTTACTATCCTAGTGATGGACTTATTTGATTAGATCATTGGTATGGACTGGATGGCAGGGTTTAAATCCCATATAGAATAATATACTCAACATGTGATGTTTAAATATTTAATAGATCTATTCATGTATTAAAATAATATTGGGATATTAATTTAGGTATATTGGAACCTATAGTGATAATATATGGAGAAATATCAATCCAATTAGCAAAAATGACCATTGTAGTTGCAAATAAAAAATGGAATGTGAATCTTCTTCTTATAGTGGATTGATACCCAGATGTTTTTCCAAACAATTTATTTGGGTTAACACTCAAGCATGAAATAGAATTTATTATCGAACTGCACCCAGGAAAAAGTTTTATTTATTTGTAATATTAAAAAATTGATCCAGAAGAGTTTAGATAGCTAAAGGCTCGGCTTAAATAGTTGGAAAGTAAAGGATTTATTACACTTAGTACATCACCTTAGGTTGCACTGGTTTTTTTAATAATGAATTTAGATGGTATTATATAGTTATGTGTTTATTATCATAAATTGAATCAATCGATGATTAAAAATATATATCCCCTTCAATAGATTTATGACCAGTTTGACTAATCGAAGGGAGAAAAATAGTTCTCTAAAATTGATCTACATTCAAGATATCATCAACATAGAGTCAGAAGAGAATTAAATCTAAAAAGGGAATTTATAAGTTTCTATAGCCATTATGAATATTTCATCATGCTATTTGGTCAAACAAATTCACTAGAATTTTTCATACCATTAATGAATCATATCTTCCATAGGTTCCTCGATTCTATTTTCATGGTTTTTTCTGATGAGATTATGGTTTATTATGGAAGAATTAATGGCCATGAATATCACTTGAAAATTGTACTAAGTATGTTGTGAGAACATCATTTGTATGCTATGTTTTCTAAGTAAAACTTATTTATAGAATAAGTTTGTTTCCTCAATCATGTTATTTATAAATTGAGAATATCCATTCACCCTGAAAAGATGGAATAAATAGTCTCTTGGTAGAAACCAAATAATATTTTTGTGGTACATAGTTTCCTAGAATTTGAATGTTATTATCACTACTTTGTTTGGGATTTTTCTAGGCTTTTTTCTCCCATGAATATTCTGAAATGTAAAGTTGTTCCATTCCTATGGAATGATAAGTGTAAGAAAATTATTTTTGAAACTTAATATTAATCTCACCTTCGAAATCATACTAATCTTTTTATAACTAGGTAAGAGTTATGTGGTGTATTATGATGTGTCTGGATCTGGTCTTGGTTGTGTTCTCATTCAGGAAGACCATGTTGTGGCCAACAGTTCATGGAAATTAAGATTTAATTAGAAGAAATATCTTATGCATGACTTGTAGTTAGATACAATGGTATGTGCCTTAAAAACTTGGTGGAATTACCTATTTGGGGAAAATTTCATAGTTTTCACTGACTATAAGAGTTTGAAATACATGTTTTTTTCAGTGATACTTGAACATGAGTCAATGAACATGGATATAGTACCACCAGATGTTCAATTTCAACTTGACATAAACTCTTGGAAAATGTAATTTTGATTCATATTCATTTAGTTGGAAATTATTTAGCAAAGTGTTTTGAGAATCCAATGAATAATGGAATTTGATGAGAATTATTAGTAATATGCATATAGATTGTGCTGCATAGGATGAATACATTGTTTTCATTCTGGTAAGTCTTGTTCTAGACTTGGTAAATTTAGTAAAATGATCTCAAATATCATATTTTGACTGCATTACTAATAGGTCAAACATAAATGGTGGGGAGACTCTAGATAATTTTACAATGGATGATAACTCTTTGTTACATTTTCCAAAATAGGTATTAGTTCCTTAGTCTTGTAATGAACATATTCCTTCAGCATATCACTATTCAAAATATTCTATTAATCCGTGTGTTAAAAAATGTACAAGTAAATAAAATCACATTTTTGGTGGGTAGGAATGAAATATGGGATCATAAAGTATGTGATGAAATGATTAACTTTTCAACATGTAAATCTAGAGCATCAAAGGATAGAATTTATGTTGCAGTCTATACCAAGACCAATATGGAAGTGGTAGTATATTGTTATGGATTATTGCAAAATCCTATAGATAATGTTATAAAACATGGTGTTATTTGGGTAGTAGTGGATTAAATTAATAAGTCAGAACACTTTATCCTTATTAGAGAATAAAACTTAGTAGGGGACTTAGAAAATTTATATATCTATGAAGTGTTCAGGTTACATAGAGTTACATCTTTTCCTTTATCTGATAGAGACCCCTGCTTCACTTCTCAATTTAGGGAATCATTACAACAGGCTCTTGGAAGTAAAAAATCTTTGATCATAACATATCATCCATAGATGGATGGATAGTTAGAACACACTATTCATAAATTAGAAGATATTATTAGATCATGTGTTATGGACTTTGGTGGTTCATGGGAGTATCATATTTTTTTGGTTGAATTCTCTTATAAAAATAGTTATTTGGAAACAATTCATATGCCAATATTTGAGGCTTTGTATGGTTTCACTTATTGTTCTACTTTATGTTGGGTAGAAATAGGAGAACCATATTCTATTAGACTGAGATTTTTGTATGATACTATAGATAATATACAAATTATTCAAAAAATGGCAATCACACAAAGTAGAAATAATTAATATGCAGATAATCATCACCAACTTTTACCTTTTGATGTCAGAAACCATGTTTTCTTGAAATTATCTTCAATAATTGGTCATCGGTGCTTGGGGGAATATGGAAAGTTAGTACCATAGAATTTGGGACCATTTGAGGTTATAGAACAGTTTGAAACTATTGTGTACTATTTATAGTCACTATCGAGATTCAACATTATTCATAACATCTTCCATGTTTCTCAACTAAATAAGTATCACCCGGATCCTAAACATGTGATTAGATGGGATCATATTACTTTTGATCCAGATGTGTTTTTTATCCCTATACTATTACAAGTTATAGAAAGTAAGTAAAAGACCATTCTAGGGAGATATTTTTCCTTAGTATGAGTGTTATGTCAATATAGGCAGGTTCAATAGGAAACATGGGAACAAGAATGGTTTATGTGGGGGTAATGTCATAGTTTATTCTAACTTCCTGAGGATGTAAATCCCAATCATGGGGAGAATATTGTACCACCAATTTTAGGTAATCCATCATTGGATTTGTTTTATTTTATGATTTTACTCTTGATTTATTTAATTGAATGTGTTAAGAATGAATCTGGATGCTGGAAAATATTTCAGGAAAAATTCACATCATGTAACTTATACACAATGTGTACTTTTTTAGGAAAAATTCCATGAATAAATTCCTTAGTGTGAAAACCATTCATTTATTATAGTATGATCACATCATGTAATTGACAAAAGTCATATAATTAGTTTTCCTAGAAGATAAAAAAATGTGAAGTGGCTTTTGGTGTAAGTGGTCTCACGATAAATACATGACATGAAAGTGATTTACACATCATGTAAATCTCAGACCAAGTGATTTTTATATAATACCATTATGTAATTCCTTCCAAAAATCCATATTATTCTCCCTATTGACTACCAATGTTTCTATAGGTTATTTTTATTGATTTTTTATGTCTGAACACTGGTGACATTGAATCTTTGAGTGGTTTTTGGAATCGAAGGTTAGAGTTTTTTTCTTCATTCTCATTTTGGATCTCTTTGTGTTGGATTGATTGATACCATAGATCAGTGTTTGTATACCTAGATCTGTGGGTTCATATTTTTGTTGATGATATATTCTTGTATTTTGGTAAATTAATGGGAGGAAAAGGTTTAATCTATATAATTAGCTTGAATCCTTTTATGCTAATCATATCGAGGTAGGTGGATTATCTCTAAATATACCATTCTGTAAATTTTTGGCTTAATTTTTTCTAAATCATATTTATTTTTTATTGGAAATATTTTTGTTGAATATATTAGAAAAAAAAATTCATGTGATTTCAAAAGGGTGGGTTTTGAAAGATCAGATTTTATTAAATAAACTTTTTCTCAGAAGTCTTGGCATCATGGTGTGGTGTGTGTTCATATTTATGTGGTATGGGTAATGGTCATATGTTCTAATATAAAATAATGATAATTTAGGATGGATCATTCTCAGAAGTACTACCATTAAGTTAGTCACCATGTGATGGCGTGGTGATAGGATTATTCGCCACTTGCGAGTATAGGGAGGTCCATGGCTGCATGCATTGTGTGTGTGGGGGTGAGAAATGTGATGGTTGTTCCAATGGAAAATAAATGGGTTTAATGGATGTATATTGACTTTTAATTATATGAATTATATTTATAGATTTACATGATTTCTTGATCTACTTGTACCGTATTTTATTAAATGTGATAACCTATTCTTTTCCTAGTGGTGTGTGATGGGAAGCCTTTGGGTATATCCTACCGATTGATATACTCACTCCCAAATTGGGAACTTTTGTGTGTTTTCAGATTTTATCTACCAAGATATATGGATGTTCCATATTTTTTACTTATCTTGTGGTGGACTTTGACTTTATGGTTTCATTACTAAATTTGTATCTTGGGAGTGTCTTTAAATTTTTCTAGTATAGTGCCACTTTGGTGTCGATGTCTTTATACTTGGAGTCTTATCCTTTCACTTTTATTTTTTTAAGTTTTACTCTGATGTTATTCAATATTGGTATTATATTGGTTTATGTGGGTTCTTATCCGGAATCATTTATTCTACCTTGGATATTTTTTATTTCTGGATAGGTTGTGTTTTCTTATGGGAAAATCATCCCCCAATGTCCTCTAATGCCCTTAGCATTTATTGTCATCCTTTGGTGTCCTGTGGATTTAACCTAAGGCCAGTATAACTTTTCCTATTATCAAGCCAATGAGTAGGGTCAAGGTGCTATAATGGACCTCTTTATTATTATTATGAATAATAAAATATTTTTTATACTAAAGTTTTTTAGTATTCTTGTAGATTTGGGTTGTGATATGTTTTTCTATCCTTCAAAGTATTTTATTAATGAATCACTTTGGATATGAATGATGACTATGCAATTATATCTATAGTAATTTATTAAAAATTTTATGGTTACCTATAATTAGTTATAGATTGTACATAGGTAAATTCCTCTTTATTTTACTAATATTGATCTATATTTTTTCATTTTTAGAGGGATCTCAAACTTTTAAGATTATTTTTATCTTCCTTATTATAGATTGTTCAATTAATAATCTTGTTATATTGGTTTTATAGAGTTTTTTTCTATAATAATTGATCTTATTCACTTATCATTTATATTTCAATTTCTTGAAAAAAAATTAGATTTCATGTTATATTCTAGTTTTCTCTATAAATTTCATTATAGATATTTGAACATGAAAAAAGGGTATTCAGGTTGTAAGGGGGTTTTTTATATTTAATTCTTGATTAAGTTTCCAATTTTAATTTTTTATTATATTTTAAAAACTTGTTAATTTCTATTTTTGGAGGGTATTATGGTTTTAATGTAATAAAAACATGGTTTGATCGGTGAACATAATTTTTTCCTCAGTGATTTTATTTATTGGGATAGATATATTTCAGTATATTGCTTTAAAAATGGTGGATCATTTTTCAAAATGTTTATTGACCCCATTTATGATGAATTGAAAATTAAGACTATTTTAAGGGTTGGGATATTTAATCTGTTTAATTTATGGGTTTTAGGATTCTATTTCTTAAGTATGTTTTGTGTTATTTGGAATAAGAAACTTTATGAAGAAGTGAATTCTTATCATTTTGGGGGGTTAATTATGAGAGTCACATCATGGAATGAATATATAATGAGTTGATTATTGTTAGTATAGAAATATCATGTGATTAGGTTTAAGATGATATGCTTATGAATATTTTTATTTTGTGGTATGATTTACATTTATTTATTTCATTTAAACTGATTTTTCATACTTTCACATTGATATAGGGTGAATAATGTTCATTTTTTTATTTTTTTATTTTTGGAAATATAATACCCCATTCTCTTCAGAGTGAGTATAGAAATTTTCTATACATTGGAATAAATTTACAAGTTAAATGAGAAAAGAAAATTTCTATATTTTTAAAATTTTTAAATAGATGTTACTATTTAAATATTACCAAAAAGATACAACAATCTAGGATTCCTAATACATATCACAACATCAGAAACCCCATTAAATTTAAATTTTAATAAATAATGTATAATCACACATTTAGGATACTAAGAAAGTATATCATTATATTAATTTATTTAAAATACATAATTATCAATTATTCTTCTGAATTTTTATATCATAAATTATCAAGAATGAAAAAAATAGAATAATAAGGAATATCATAACCTTAAACTAGTATCTATTTTAAAATTATAATTATAATAAACATTTATTATTCAACCAATTTATTATTTTTTCATTTAAAAAATCAAAAAAATTAAGGCAACTGTGGATTTTATATATCCTAGATGTAGTGTTGTCTTAGAATCAGCATATAAATTACCATATTTTTACATTCTTTAAAAGGTTTCATATTTTATTTCATAAATAATAACCTATATTTCATAAAATAATTATATATATTCATATTCATTATAAAATTAGGAATTTTATTTCATTTTAATCGGATATATTTTTAACAACCAAACCCAATATGATTATGCCACTAATGAGAAATGATGCACAATCTCAATGATACTCCTTGGTCACCAAAGTCCAGGAACATGCACCAAGGGTCAAGATTATCACTTGGGGAGAAATTTATAGTCTAATTTACCATAATAATAAAATAAATCATAATCATATTAAGAATCATTCATAGTTTTAACTAGTATCAAACATCATTGATACATATCTAAAATAAAATCTAACAATTCCCAACATGTCATATAATATAAAATTGTAAAATACATAATACGAGTACATGTATCTCAATAAAAAATAATATAGTTAATATTTTCATTATTATTAATATGTTTTTTAATGACTTAGTCCCTCATAATTATTCAATTTGAGTATATTTGCATCATTAATGTGTTTTTGGTGTATTTTGGGATTAAATGTGAAAATGGGGTAATTCTATAAAATTGATAGTTTTTGGGATCTTCAATTTTTCAGGCATAAATTTTACATTATTAATCCAATAGAAGTGAATAAATTTTTTAGGATTCATATTCTCATGGGGTTCAATTTTTTCTTCTGTACCAAGACCCAATTCGAAACCCAATGGTACAGAAAAATCAATCAAATAGAGAAATCAGTCTGGCAGGCAGAATGGACACCACTACATTAAATCTGAAATATCTCATTCAACTAACCTTCAAATGAGGTTATTCCAGCTTTTTTCAATATATAACATTCAAGGGATGTTTCACATTAAATTTCATAATATAATAATCTCATCAATTCACTTTTTGGGTGCATCCAAGTGGAGTGGGTGAAACAGTGTTTGGTGTCTAGAAGAAGTTAAACTCACTAATCAAGGAATATATTCCTTTCCACCTGTCCAAAGGCTTTTATAGTCTGATTATCGACAAAAAACATAATTTCTAACATCTTATAAGAAGGAATATTTTCATTTTTCATACTTCTAGTGGAAATAAAATAGGAAAACTTCAGGAGGACGGATTCTGGAGGATCAAAATTTTTGTTCTAGCTTTTCTTTATTTTGTTCTTATTAGCTTTGTAATGTCTTCTTCTTCCCCCTTCAACTTAGTTACCCTTACCATGGTAGTGTATATATTCTAAGTGATTAGGGAGGGTTAGCTTTCCCTTTTTAAATTCTTGATTTCTTTCACTTAATATTTTAATATCCTATTTTCTCTTTTGTGAATTTCTTATAATAGTTTTTATTATCATGTATGATTGTATCTGATTTTACATTATATTGTTTATATATATTTGTTCAATTATCAGTATCTCTATAACTAGGTTCTGGTTTATATATGATGTAATGGACCAGGACATAGTGGTGAAGTACTTGGTGATCACTAGTACGTGTGTGAGGAGTTGTGAATGTTCTTGATTGATTGGGATAAACAAGAACCGATTGGGAATTGCCTAAGATAATTGGGGGTATTATCTACAACTCTATTACAAATTTTAAGGAGAGTATATAAATATGATGTTTTATTAAGGTTTATTCTCACATTATTATTTTACCAAGGGAGTGGGAAGATACGATTGTGGATTATCACTCTTAATAACTTAGCAAAAGAGAATTGGGTAAAGTGAACTGTGATAGAATTAAAATTTGAAAATTGACCCCAACCTAATCACCAATTAATACCACTAATTTAAAACACAACATTTTTAAATTTGTTTTAGAAACTTTCACTTAATTAATTTAATGTATTTAGCTTCTTTCTTGTATTTGTAAAATCAAACAATTTCAAGAAAAACAACACTTCTTCCTATTATTTTATGTGACAAACACTGTTGTTAAGCACTCCTCTCTGGAAAAAACCTAGGTAACCCACTATAATAAATTTTAACTTAGGTTATATTTTTTTCCACACCCCATGATAGGAATGTGTCAAAACTAGGCTCTGTTTCCGGGGAGGTAGCGCCAATATTTCTTTTCTTTTATTTCCTTTATTTTTTCATCTTTTCTATTCAAAATTGCATGACTTGAACCTCAAAAACTGAAACTTTACCTATATATCTTGAAATTGAAAGAACCTTGTTTAATATACTTAGAAACATTAATTTTCAATATAAATTTGAAGAAATTCCCCTTGCAGACTCAAGTGAAACTTCAAGTGTTCACTTTGATCCTATCATCATGGATGAAAATCAAAACCCAACTCTTAGAGACATATGTGCACCACAATTCCTTAATAAAAAAATAAACATGCCATTCTAGAGTTACAAAATGATTTTTAAATTAATCTTAACATGATACATTTACTTCCAAATTTTCAAGGTTTGGCAGGTGAAGATCCAAACAAACATATTAAAGAGTTAACACATGTTTTCTTAACTTTCAGACCCCGTGGAGTTGCAGAGTATCCAGTAAAGTGGAAGGAATTTGTATTTTCATTGGATGGAGTTGAAAAATAATGGTGGTATAGCCCATAACCAGGAGACATGAATGACTGGAATGACCTGGTAAGATATTTTATGCAAATATTCTTCCCCAACTCTAGAAGCACAACCATTCAGAAGAAAATCTACGTCATACGACAATATTCTAGAGAAACCCTCTATGAGTACTAAGAGAGATTTAAGAAGCTATGTTCCAGTTTTCTGCGTCAAGCAATTGAGGAAAATAATTTTTTCTTCTTCTATAAAGGACTACTAGATAATGACATAAACCTTCTTTATGCATCATCTAAAGGTGCATTGATTGAAAAGTCGCAAGAAGAAGCCAAGGTCTTGATTGAGAAGATTTCCCATAACTCACAGCAGTTTGGGACCAGAGGTATTCATGAGGTAATAACTTCTCATCCATAACCCTTACTATAAAAAAGGATTCAATAGATAACTAGTATAGTGAGGAATATGGCCTTGAAGCAAGTTAGTGACCAACAAGTGTCAGCTAAGGTATATGGTTTATGCTCATCACCTGATTATTTCACTGACCAATGTTCTGAAATAAAGGTAATGGAAACATGTGTGGAATCCTTTCATCCAAGTTTGTTCCAACAAAATAAAGGATGGAGAGATTGTAACCAAGTTCAATATGGGTTTGGAAATCAGCTGAATAAAGGTAGACCCCGTACCAAAACCATTTTCAAAACCAACCACCATTCCAAAATCAATTCCAGAACCCACCACCATTTCAACAAAAGTAGTCTTATAACCAACCTTCATACAAAAAATCACCCACTTTACATAGAACCTATGAACAACTATCCACATGTTCACAACCTTCAATTCAAAACCAACATAAAAAATATGAGTTTGAGGGGTTTAAGGACACCGTTAATGATTTTTCAAACAATTTTGAAAGTCTCATGTACTTTCGGACCAAAAATATAGGTAAACTCTCTTCGCAAATAATCCCAATACCAAAAGATAATGTTAGTATGATAACCAAAAGAAGTGGAAAAGAACTCTCACCACTATCCACCGGTGAACCTAAAATAAGAATACCTACTCTGGGAGAAAATGAAGTTGGAAATGATGAAAATTCTATAAAAATTCATCCAGAAGAAGATAAGAAAGAGGAGGAGGAGAAGTATAGGCCAAGGAAGAAGAAACAAGAAACACCATTTCAAAGGAAACAAAGGTAGAAAAAAGATATAACCCCACCATTTCCATCAAGGATGACTATATCAAAGAGGTTTCAAGAAGAAGCAATGCAAAAATAAATTCTAGACGCCATCCAGAAAGTGGAAATCAACATACCTCTTCTTTAAGCACTCAAAAAAATCTAAAGTATGATAATTTTTTTAAGGATATTTTCACTAAGAATAAGATACTTCAAGTGATTGAGAGGATCAATTTGGAAAGAGGTTTCTCAACCCTTATCACACCACAATTGCCAACAAAATGTCAAGATCCATAGACTTTTTCTATTCTATACACCATTGGTTCATTAAATATCTCTAATGATTTGTGCGATTTAGGTGCATAAAATAATGTACTTCCTAACTCATTATATACTTCTTTGTATATGGGAGACAAGAAGCCCATAAGAGTGGTGGTCCATCTTGTTAACAAATCCACAGTTTTCCTAGCAGGATTTCTGGAGGACGTTCTGGTAAAATTCAAAGATATTTTATTCCCTGATGACTTCTATGTGTTGAATATAGAAGATGATAGGATCCCATCATAATCACTCATCATTATCGGGATAACTTTCTTTAATACGGCCAAAACCATCATCAATTTCCATGAAGGGACACTTACCATGGATTTTAGAGACTACATTGTCCACTTCAATATTTTTGAATCCATGAGGAACCCATTAGATGATCATTCAATCTTCGCACTCTCCCATGAAGATGGTGTATAACCAATTGAAGAATCAGGTATGTTTCATGAATTCTTACCATTAAGAGGGAATTTTTCCTTTTAAAATATCACTTAATATACAGATTCCCAAAGAATTAGAGATTTTTATTTCTTTTGGGAAGAAGAGGTAAAATATGTTTTCTTTAATAAATTTTTAAATGGTGATGAAGATGATATAATTTCTTATGTGAAGGATGTCAAACCTTTGGAAGTGGGGAACCCCAATTTAGTTTCTTCCCTTGAGCATCCTTCTGATCTAGAATTAAAAACACTCCCCACTGATTTAAAATATGTCTACCTTATGCAGGGAGAGAAATTACGAGTAATAATTGCTAATAATCTATCTAAAACTCAAGAAAAAACATTTATTGAGCTTTTGATATAGAATTTCTAGGGAATAGGGTGGATCTTAGGTGATATCCCAAGAATAAACCCAAAAATTTTCTTACATAGAATTTTTCTTGAGGGAGATTCAAAACCTGTCAGACAACCCCAAAGGAGGATAAACCCCACCTTGATAAAGGTTATGAAAAAAGAGATTTAGAAGATGTTAGAAGCTGGTATCATCTATCCCATATCATATTCACAATGGGTCAGCCTCATTCATGTAGTCCCAAAGAAAACTAGCCTAACCATTGTATGGAATAAAAAGAATGAATTAATCCCTTTGAGAATTTAGAATATCTGTAGAGTGTGTATAGATTTTAGTAAGTTGAATTAGGTTACTCGAAAAGATCATTTCTCTATACCTTTAACTGACTAGATGTTAGATATATTAGCAGGGAGAACTCATTATCTTTTTGGATGGATTTTCAGGTTATTTTCAGGTACCCATGGCTCCTGAGGATCAAGAGAAGACTACATTTACTTGTCCTTTTGACACTTTTTCATACAAAAGAGTTCCATTTTTATTGTGTAATTATTCAATTATATTTCATAGGTGTATGTTAAGTATATTTTCTGATCACATTGAAGATTTCTTGGATGTTTTTTTGGATGATTTCACAGTTTTTGGAAATTCTTTTGACCATTGTTTGAAAAATATAGAAAAAGTTTTGAAAAATTGCATTAAAAAGAAACTTGTTTTCAATTTTGAAAAGTTTCATTTTATGGTTGAGAGAGGAATTGTCTTTGGCCATGTCATTTCAAAAAAATTCATTGAAGTTGATAAATCAAAAATTGAAGTGATAAACTCATTGCCTTACCCAACTTGTGTGAAACATGTTAGATCATTTTTAGTACATGTAGAATTCTATAACAGGTTTATCAAATATTTTAGTAATATTTCTCTCCCTCTATATAGATTACTTTTGAAAGATTTTGATTTCAATTTCAATGGTTCAAGTAGGTAATCCTTTGAAGAGATTAAAAGGAGATTGATTACACCACTAGAAATACAGCCACCCAATTGGGAAGAACCATTCGAGCTACTTTGTGATGCTTCAAATCAATAATTTGGAGCAGTCCTTTATTAGAGAATTGAGGGTAGGAAAAAATTCATTTAATATGACTAAAAAACATAGATGTAGCCCAATTCAACTACACAACAATAGAAAAATAGTTTTTAGTAGTTGTTTTTTCTTTAGAAAAATTTAGATCATATCTGCTTGGAACTAAAGTCATTGTGTTTTCTCATCATGCAGCTCTTAGGTACTTGATGAGGAAGGATTAAGAAAAACCAAGTCTTGTGAGATTGATGTTTTTAATACATTATTTCAACATAGAAATAAAATATAATAAGGGAAATGAGAACCAAGTGCCTGATCACTTTAGTATACTTCCCAATACTGCTAAAGTTTAAATTCCATATACTGAACCAAAAATGATCAGCTTCCAAGAGAGAAAAGTATACTTTATTAAAGGAGAAGTACCTTGGTATGATGATATGTTCAATTATCTGGTAATATCTTTGGTCCCATATCATTTAAATTCTCACCAAATTCACAAATTGAAAGGGTAATCTAGATATTACATTTGGGATGATCTATTTCTATGGAATATTAGCAATGACCAAATGATAATAAGATGTTTGCCTAAAAATATAATTGATTCTATCTTTAAGCTTTGTCACACGTTAGATTTTTTAGGCCACTTTGGACCAAAAAGGACACCAAGGAAGGTTTTAGAATTTGAAATTTATTAGCCAACGCTTTTCAAAGATTCTCATGAATTTTGCAAACAATGTGAAAAATGCTAGTTTACAAGAAATTTCTCAAAGAGACTAGAGATGACCCCAAATCCACTTAAATTTTGTGAATTTTTTGAAGTTTAGTAGATATATTCTATGGGCCCTTTCCCAATTTCATTTGGAAATTCTTATATTCTACTTGTTGTTGATTATGTTTCCAAATGGGTGGAAGAAAAAACCACCAGGACTGACGATGAAAAATTTGTTTGTGATTTTGTCAGAGCTAAAATATTTTATAGGTTTGGAATTAATAGGGCCATCATTAGTGATCAAGGGACTCACTTTTTAAATATGAGAATGAATTATTTTTTTAAAAATTATGGGGTGCATCATAAAACATCAACTCTCTATCATCCACAGACTAATGGGAAAGCTGAAGTGTCCAATCGGGAAATCAAAGGAATTTTGGAAAAGACTATTAATCCAAATAGGAAGGATTGGAGACAAATGTTGGAATACTAATTATTGGATTACAAGATATCCTACAAAATCCCAATTGGAATGATTCCATATAGGCTGATTTATGGAAAAAGTTGTCACCTACCTATGGAATTAGAACAAAATGCATAATTGGTTGTGAGGAAGATGAATCTGGATCTTGAAAGTGTTGGGAAAGAGAGAATATTATAGTTACAGGAGCTATAAGAAATTAGAAGGGGAGAATTTAAAAATTCTAGGATTTACGTAGAGAGAACCAGAGTGCCTCATGACAAACTGATCCAACCAAAAGACTTCCATACTGGAGATAAAGTGTTGTTATTCAATTCAACACTCAAGCTGATTCCAGGTAAATTTAGTTCCAGATGAGAAGGTCCATTTATAGCTACTCATATTTATACTTTTGGTGTTTTTTAGATTGTGAAGGATGGATAGAAGGATTCATTCACTATCAATGGGTATAGGCTGAAGAAATTCCTTAGGACTATGCCATCCGAGCCAATGGAGGAGATCACACTCTTCCTAACTGTTTATCAGTAAACTCTATCTAGTCGTACCTCTCCATTACATTTTCCAGATTTTTTATTCAATTTCAAAGATTCTTATATGTTAAATATATTTGAATGAATTTTGGACACTGCATCATTTTAGTGTGGGGGAGGGAACCTTTTTAGTTTAGGATTTTTATTTATTGTTTTCTTTCTTGTTTTTTTTAAAACAAATGTGTGTGATTCAAATTTTGTGTGTTTATTTTTAAATATTAGTGTTTTTTAGAAACTTTTTGAGTTGAAATGATTATCTTTGACATTTTTGAAACCCATTTCCATGGGAGAAATAATGTATTCCATGAAACTGAGCATAAATGAATACTAAAAATGACTTTGTTTCAAGTTCAATTATTTGGGACTTTCATGAAAAGTACTCTGATTTTTTAATCTCATACCACATATCACTGTATTTATATTTTAAATCACATTCCTGTGAGGCTTCTGAACCTATTCTTTTCATATTATTTACATTCACCACACTTTTTGAGAGAACCAAACAATGCTTGATTTAACCAGAATTTGATTTATTCCTATCAAAACATGAGTGTTTGAGGTATATGTGTTTTAAATTATTGAGACATTTATTTGGTTTTAAAGTCCCCTTTTTAAAAAAAATCCTTTTTATAATGGACTTAATTGAACATTTAATCCTTTTATCCTTTAGAAACCATGAACAACCTATTAGGATAGCCACATTACAAGACAATTTTCCCTCCAACCTTATCTTGAAGTAAAATTGCATGATCTAGTTGAACTTAAGTGTGGGGTAAGATTTCTTGTATTATGATACCTTATTTGGGGATACTTTGGGTGAAAATAAAATGTTGAAGAGAAGTTATTTCATCTGAAAAAAAAATCATTTTGCTGAAAGATGTTCCTTTTTGGATCTTTCATGATGAGATAAGTTGTGTCTTTCTGGAGCCTCTAATTGAGAACGAAAGTTGTGCCTTTTCTAGAGCTTTCAAGAAAAATCATATTTGAGAAGATTGTAATTTTTTATACTAAAATAAAAAATGGTGTGGAATTTTCTTCAATATTTCATGATGATGGAGCTAATTTTTTACTAAGTTTATTGGGGAGGAGACCATACTTGTGTGAAAATTATAGTAATGAAATTTTTCTTCAAAAAGATCCAAGACCTCTTTATTCAGCCTCATAATTTTCACATCTAAATCTTACCAATAAAAATACATAGAAAAACCCTGTAAATTCCTCATGATAAACACATGTCTTTGACTAACATAATGTGGAGATGTAAGAATTTATCAAGCATATGGTGACCCTTGTATGAGTTTGGATAACAAAGACATTGCTGAAAATTTAACATAAGTGAGTTGGGAGAAAATTCTTATGAGGTAGGTGTTTTTTTGTGAATAGGAGTAGAAATTAAGAGGAAATATATTGGATGGTATGAATTTAGAAATTTAAATAATTTTTTTATGTGGCGTGATATATTTTGTTTCTTGGTGTGGAATCGGTGTATCTCATGGGCATGTGTTTTGAATTTTCTTTGATTTTATTTTGATTCTAACTTGTCTTGGAGTACAAGTAATAAGTGTGGGGGGAATGATAGAGTTAATATTTTCATTATTATTAATATGTTTTTCAATGACTTAATTCCTAAAAATTATTAAATTTGTGTATATTTGCATCATTTATGTGTTTTGGGTGTATTTTGGGCTTAAATGTGAAAATGGGGTAATTCTGTAAAATTGACAGTTTTTTGGGATCTTTGATGTTTCAGGAATAACTTTTACATTATTGATCCAATTAAAGTGAATATTTTTTTAGGCTTCATATTCTTGTGGGATTCGATATTTTATTCAGGACCCAGACCCAATTATAAACCCAATGGTATAGAAAAATCAATCAAATGGAGAAATCAGTCTGACTGGTAGAATGGACCCCACTAGATTAAATCTTAAATATCTCATTCAAATGACTTTCAAATGAGGTGATTCCTAATGTTGTAGACATATAACATTCAAGGTATGGTTTAAATTAAATTTTATAAAATAATAATTTTATCAAGTCATATTTTGGGCACGTCCAAGTGGTGTGGGCAAAACAGATTTTGGCAGCCAGAAGAAGTTAAACTGACTAATCAAGGCATATCATTCTTTCCACCTATCCAAAGGATTTGATATTTTTAGTATCGACTGAAAACCCAATTTTAAACATCTTATAAGGAGGGATATTCACTTTTTCGGACGTCTTGTGGGCATAAAATAGGAAAACTTCTGGAGGAAAGATTCTAGAGGATCATTAAAAATCTTGTTATACTTTATTTCCTTCTTCTTGGAATTGTAATGACTTCTTCTTCCCCCTTCAACTCAATTACCCTTAAAATGGTGGGTAGATATTATGAGTGATTTGGTATGGGTAGGTATACCCTTTTTTAATTCTTTAGTTCTTTCACTTAATATTTTAATATCCTCTTTTCTCTTCTGTGAATCAGTTTAAATTTCTTATAACAGTTTTTATTATCATGTATGATTGTATCTGAATTTCGATTGTGTTGTTTATATATATTTGTAAAATTATAAATATCTACCTCGCTAGTTTTTGTTTTATATATGATGGAATAGACTAGGACTTAGTGGTGAAGTACTCGGTGATCACTGGTACATGTGTGAGGATTACTGAATGTTCTTGACTACTTGGGATAAATAAAACCTGATTGGGAATTTCCTTATATAATTGAGGGTATGAGATACAACTCTATTACAAATTTGAAGGATAGTAAAAAAATATGAGGCTTTAGTAAGTTTTTTTCTCAAATTATTATTTGAACAAGGTAATGGTAAGAAACGATGGTGGATTCTCACTCTTAATGACTTAGAAGAAGAGAATTGGGTAAAGTAAACTATGATATAATTAAAATCTGAAAACCGACGCTAAACTAATAACCATTTAAAATCACTAATTTAAATCACATAATTTGTCAATTTGTTTTATAAAATTTCACTTAATTTCTTAACTTTACTTCATTTTATTTCTTGTATTTTAAAAATCAAACAATTTCAAGAACAACATCACTTATTCCTTTTATTTTAACTAAAAAACAGTATTGTTGAGCACTCCTCTCTAGAGACAACCTAGGTAACCCACTATAATACATTTTAAATTTGGTTATATTTGTTTTTTCTACACCCCACGATAGGCACGTGTCACAAAACATCATAAATAACCAAAATAAATATATAAAATAATCTCCTCTATATAATCCCAAAACTCCTTCAGATATCATCATAATGGTTTTTGGAACCACATACCATATATATTGGGTCCTTTCCCTTTCCTATATGAAAATGAGTGAATGGAAATTATATGAATTTAATATAAAAAAATTAAGACACATAAAACATCATCAAAAGCTCACAAATAAATATTCACACCATGATCCACTAGCTTATATAGATTTTAGTAGGAAACTAATGTCTCTATGGTAGATATCATAAATAAAAACATGCATTAATAGTTATCATTTTGAAAAATTTTAATTACCAAAAACAATACATATATATAAATAATGGTCAAACATGTGAAATTAAAAACACATGGAAAACCCCACAAATGGTAAAATTCTATGATTATCCAATCAAATGTCTCATCACTGTATAACATAACTCATGGAATTTCCAAACACAAGAATTATATCAATATTTATAATGTCATGACATAGATAAACACAAGTCTCATTTTTTCAAAGTCTTACACATTAATTATCCAAACACATGGATCAATATTTTCATAGCCTAATATAAGGCTTATCATGAATCCAGATTAAATACATCATTATATCAAAGGAAAATAAAAAATCTTTTTCAATAAAAAAAATAAATGGTCATTGAAAAACAACATAAACGTATCTCAATGTTATATTATCACAACAAACATTTGAGACATAATCACAAAAACAATGGCATACATTTAATCATTACTTATAATAAAATAACCCTTTAAAAATCCTCGAGAATTCTTTAAAAACACATGTTAATTTTCCTTTATATTTCAAACATTTATAAAATATATAACCTTTTAAAAGCCTCACATTTAATTCCCCCAAAACATTTCCAATAATGTAACTTTATTTCAAAGTTATTAAATAATTCACATTTAAAAACGACCAAATTAATAGATTTATATCCAAAAAATGTTTTCCACATGTAAATATTCATTTACACACTTTAAAAAATCATTTAAATTCTCATATCACTTTTTTTAATTAATAATGGTTTAATAATTCCCAATGAAATAATTCATCATTAATTTCTAGAAAAATAACAGAATATTTTATGTAAAATCTCATTATACATGACTATTAATTGATTATAAATCTCTATATATCTTTTAAAATCTTAAAAATATTTTATAATACAAAAAAATCAATAATAAAATCAATATCAATGTTTTTTGTAACGCCCCTACCCCAGCTACCCAGAGTTGGTGCATTACTTCATAACATTGGCATGATCACAAGAAAGATCAAATCTCGAAAGACCGATTGGTTTAGTAGCCTTGGAAACACTAGATATATTCATAGGTTTTACATTACATCATAAAATGAAAAACTACTACAACAACATAATGTCTCCATAATCCACACTCATATCCCTACATAATATCCCTGCAGGTCATTCATAATTTACTTCTTCACTTCCTGGGAAAAATAAAACATATAAAAGGGGTGAGCTCGAATGCCCAGTAAGGATAACAAAATAGCGGAAACTTTCATAAATAAGAATAAACTTTTAAGGCAATGTATAACTAAAACAAAAGCCTTTTAAACTTGAACATTTAACATAGTATGGCATAAATAAAATGAAATAATGCCATTTACTTATTCACATGGTTATTCTACTAATCGAATAATCACATGAAAAATCAATAACCACTTTCATAATGTTGGAATGCATAATGCCAGACTATCATAACCACATATCCAAGGCCTCGTGCCAAGACTACAAATAAGATTTTGTCAAGGCCTTGTGCCAAGACACTAGTTTGTCTCATGAGACCTACCGATGCATCGAGGAGCTATAGCGGGCTCCACCCGTCACTTATTAAGTCCAATGCATTCCCATATGAAAAGGTTTAAACATAACATAAACATTCGTATTAAAACTAGCATACGAATGTAAATAATTTCACCATAAACTATGAATGGTATAAAAATAGCACATCCATAGTCAAACATATCACAAAACCTTCAATACAATATAGAAGTTTTGTATCATAATAAATCAACTTCAAATAATCTTAAAATCCATCAAAGGATGTTGACGTAGATGAAATCAAAATTTTTTTAAAGAAATATCTCCTTTTATTTTGAAATCATTTAAGATCCATATAAAATAAAACATTTTCTTTGAAAATATTCTTATAAGATGTAAGGGAAGCTTTGAAGATTTTATAACAGCGGAAAATAGCCGCACCCACCGTATAAGTTAAAAAAAACATTATTACCTTAATTCTGTCGAAAAGGTTAAAAAGGACCTTGTTTTGAAAACGACGGAAAGATTCCTTTATAAACCTATTATAAAAAGTCAAACAAGGGTATAAATGACTTTAACCCATATTCTTGTAAATAATAAAAATGTTTTGAAATACATTTTAAGAAACATGGATGTGGATGATAAAGAGATCCCAGTAGATTATTACGTATAAGCAACCTCGGATAATGAAGAGATTGTGAAATAACCCTTACCTTGTACTTTTCCTTTGTTGGGGTAGGTTAACCTCCTGTATAATGGTGAAATAATTGTTATTAAATTATACAATAATCATATATATTAATATGATATCATATGTGATCTTTTAAAATTGATTTGTTAATAATATCTTAGAATTATCGTCGTTTCGGGTGTTAACTTACTCATTTTCTTTTATATGTTTTGTTACATAAGACATGTTTGTAAAGGATAGGTTGTATATTATTCATATCCAGAATGATATCAAGTCCTTAAACATCATTTTTAAATCATCAAATGATAATTATACTTGAATGGATACGATGGAGAATGAATCTCATCGCGTTCGTGGAGACGGTAGTCCGTACGTACGCACGAGCGACAATATCATTCTTTTGATATTAACATAATATATAAATGGATGGTATATCATATATACAGAATCATTAACATGTTATATTTATTATTTAAATGAGTTACACATCATTATTATACCCATCCAAATAATATTATATTGAATAACAATTACACCACGACGTGGAGACGGTAGTCCGTACGTACGCACGTATGGTGACATGTTATTCAAAGGGTGGATAGAATACTGAATATGGTTGTACCATATTTATAATAACATCACAGTATATGTGAGATACTGGAGTTATTATTTTAGAATGGTAAGAACAAAGGAAGAAGAAGTGGAAGAAGAAATGAACTTGGAGAAGGGTGGTGAAATCATTACCTCTTCTTCGGGTTCTTCCTTTTGATTTGATCAAAAGGGCTCCTTAGGTTGGCTTTATGATCAAACAAAGGCCTCTAGGTTGTAGTGAGGGATGTTGGGAGAGTATTTGGGCAGATTTTGGCCGAACCAAAAGGCTTTTAAGGTGTGAATAAATGAGAAGGAGGAGTGCCCTTTTATAAGAGGGGTGAGGGGCACCTTTGGAAAAGCTAGAAATATTAATTTATAATAAATTCATATTCGGTTTCTAATGGCTCCAAAGCTTATTATTCAAAGTTTAAGGTGGGGATAGGTCGAAAACCACTCAACGAATAGAATTTAGACAGGTTTGGGTACTTATATTAACCTTATCTTTATGTATTAACTCTAAGTTAATTAGTTTCACTTTTACAATGTCTCTTTGTATTTTTATATAATATGGTTAATAAACGTACTATATACATCCAAGCGACCCCCAAGTGGTCCATTAATGATGAAACTATCCTTATATAAGTCTCTTGGCTGAACCTTAGATTTTTAGGAATTTAATATCAATTAATAATATAACATTTGTTTTAAAAACTCTTTTATGTCAATTTTGACACTATTCAATAGTTGATTTTTGTGAAACTCATAAAAGATTGATTACTTCGAAAAAAGTTAATTAAATAAATCCTAATATATCATATTATCCTAGAAAATTAGTTTAATTCATTAAAAGTTTCATATTATATTTTTTTGGGTATTTATAATATCAATTATTTTAATTTTTCACTATTATAGTAATTACTGCATCATCATTGTGTCATAAATAAAATACCTTATTTAATGTCTAAAAATTATAAATAAAATATCATTATGTAGGAAATCTTTTTATCTTTCTAATGAATATTTATAATCTAAAATCCAACTTATATAACCCTATGTAACAATTGTTTTGCTAAAAGATATATGCTTGTGTCATTTTTGTATTCATTTTGACTTAATTAAAATAAAGTGTCATTATCACTTACAAGTGGATCCATGGGGTCCCAAAATCGACCCAAAGATGCCCATGGTCGACCATGTATCAACCAATAGGGTTAAGACACGTTTTAGGGTAATTTTGTATTATTATAATATTATTTTTTAACCCTTATTTACCGGATTTACCCTTAACCATGGTAAATAAAATATTTACCACAGTAATTATTCAAAATGTCTAAAAATAAAAGTTACCTATTTACACAATTTGGACATCCTGATTCCAAATATGGAATCCATTTTTCTAAATTCAAAATACAGAAGTGGCAGAAATTAATTTAAAATTAATTCCCGCTGTCAAAACAAAAAGCGTGTTTTTAAGAGGTAATAACTATCAAAAGATTGACACTTGTTTATGTTCGGTTTAATTGTAAAATTATGTCCAATGACCAACATTATATTAAATGGTAAAAATATATTCTAAATATACTTTAAAACTACTAAAATTCATAATTTATCACTATTAATTATTTTGATTAAAAAAGTTGTTTTTAATTAAAATTTAGTAATTTTCACTATTCATCAAAATATGAAAGTTATCCGAAAAGTACCAAAATTTCACCTTAGGCTAAATTAGATTTTCCGAATCCAAAAATGAAGTCCATTTTGAAATATAAAATATATATAATTTTAAAAAGTAGTTATTACTATTCATAACGGCTAGTTTAATTGGTTGTTAGAACTCGGTGTTGCGTACAACACACGCTATCACATTATTCAAAGAGAAGCGTACCGTAGAAGCTTGGGATGTTTCATTTTAAAATTTTGATGTCCCCATTTAGTCAAAAAGTTTAAAATATAGTATTTAAAAGGGGTTCACTATTAAATTTGATAAAAGTACAATACTAAAAATGAATTTGTTCTTGCATTATATCTAAGAAACTCATAATATGGATTCTAAAATTATAAGGATTATATAAACATTAAAATTTATCTAATACTATTCATAACCTCTTTTGAACGGCTTTTTTGGTAAGTCATGGTGTGCTTGAACTTTGTGTTGCATGTAGTGAAAGTTATTGAATTATTTTGAAGAACTAACACACTATGAAATCTTGGGGTGTTACATTCTCCCCTCCTTCAATAAATTGCGTCCTCGCAATTTGAAATTGTTCTTCGAAAATAAAAGGTTGAAAATATATAATATATTTCTGGGAAACCCCACATCGGAAATTGGGTTACTAAAATTTAGTCTTAATATGAGGAAAAGAGAAATGAAAGGGTCACCACCAAATTATGATCTCGATTAGGAGAACATTGGTGGCAATTTGAGACATATAATTGGAGGAAAAACGTAAATATTTATAGGTAGTGATTGAGGTCATCAATTACAAACAAGTATAAAATTGAGGTCCTTAAATTCATCAATCTATGATGATTTGAAATACCATCGGTTCAACAAAACATAGGGTATTAGGATAACACATTTTTGATGTTTCAAAATATCTTAGTTGAAATCCCACATCGAAAAATGAATTAATGAGGCCTCTATTTAAAATAAAGAGTCGAAAGAATGAAGATTACCGAAAATAACATATACTAGGGTTCCATGTAGTAAAATATGGATATGGAAGAAAAATCTAACCATCAATTACCTGATGGATAGTGGTAGAGAACATGGCTATGAAAAGGCCAACAATCCCAAAGCCATAAATTAGTGATGATTTAAGGTACCATCTAGGAAAACATTTTTGTTCTAATTTGCTTTTATTAATATTGAGGAATTTTTTATGAGATTGGCTAAGATCATATAGAGATATACTTACTTTATAATTAGAGTTTTATCCATTAATAAATTTCTACCACATACTCATCTTTCACTTTAAAAGATAATAGAATTTAAAAAAATTCTATTTACACTATTCGTATAGGGTTCCAAAATAAACGAATTTATAATTCATCTAAAAAATCTTTTAATAAAAACTACATTATTTAATCCAGAACATCTCGTGGGCCAGTGGTAGGTGATACACCCTTGTCGCCCTTCGGTTGCGGGTTCAAGTCTCGCAGCCTTGCCGGACGCGACGGGTTGCCGCCCGACCTCCGGGTTGTCCTTTTATGGAAATCCAAAATAATCCAAACTAGAACTATCCAAAATACTTCTATCCAAACTCACAGTACAACATTTATAAGGAAGTTAAACATAATATAGATCCTTTTTACCCCGTAATAGCATATGAATACCTTCATCATGTATTACCATATTCCTTATTGATTACATTCATGTTCCCTTATTCCATATAGAATGCTGGATATACTTCATTAATCCAAAAATGTTTTAAAACCCAACAATGATGGAATATACAAATCATTAATCAGCTTCAAGGTAGTCAATAATATCCAATATAATTTATCCAAATCAATCATGTATTATTCTAAAATCACCACCTCGGTATCTGAACCATATTATGGTTTATCTTTCTCACAACCATATATTTTCCAAACATTTAACCTGCTACTGAGTCACTTTTCTTTGTTCCACACCATCTCAAGTCCTTAATGAAATAGTACTGCAGTACAATCCTTATATACTCCATAATTATTATAACAAGTACATTGTTGATACAACACTCAATTGATATAATCAACATAATAACTCTAATCATTCCTCTTAATCTGTGGTAGTATCATAACTTGATTATTATCCAATAGCATCATTTGCAGCATAGTCTGATGACTGGGACATAGGTTCGCGTAGTGTCCAAACTCCTTGCAAATGAAGCATTGTACATTTGAAACCATTTTCTTACCCTTGCAGTCATGTACTTTGTGCCCTTTTCCTCCACACTTATAACAAACTCCCATTCCTTTCAGGCAAGTTCCAGGGTGTTTCTTTCCACAGTTACCACATATGGGAAAATTATTCTTTTCCCTCTTCCCTTTATCCATCTTTCTCTCTTCTATCCTTTTCTTATCTTGCTTCCCTTCAAAGCCATAGGACTCAGTAAACTCTTTACTTATCTTATCAACACATGATATTATTTCTTCATATGATGATAATACATGGGAGACTATTTCTCTTATAAATTCTAGCTTAAGACCATGAAAGATATGATCCTTCCTTCTCTTTGGATCATGTGCATTTCTGGAGTTCTCATTCCTTCTACTGGGCACCATTTCTAAACAATGGAATACACTAGATCAGTTTATGAATCAAAATACATAATCCCATACTTATAATACACTTAACATAAATTGAACTATTTATGGATATAATCCATAAGAATGTTTTCTTTGAGGAAGTATATAATCATAATCCCTTCAAAATGATTTGTAGAGAAAATGAGAGTTATCCTAAGCATATCCCCCGGGAGTGTCGTAACCAAGAGTGCAGCAAGGCCCGTTGTCGTGCACCAGTTCCCGTTAGAGTCTAGCTCAAAGCGGTGTTTTCGGGTTTTACCCCTAGGTACATCTGTGCAAGAGCCGCCTCTACCTGCTCGTATCCAGACAGGGATGTATTGCTCAGAAAACTCACAAAATCTCTACAATACCAAAATTCTAGGAAGTTCTTCTATACTAATCCTCAAAGTCCATCTTAAATCTATGTGCTCTAATCAGAGTTTATCTAAATCTAGCTTCCAAGGTTTGTACTAAACTTCCTCTGATACCAACTGTAACGCCCCGACCCCAGCTACCCAGAGTTGGTGCATTACTTCATAATATTGGCATGATCACAAGAAAGATCAAATCTCAAAAGACCGATTGGTTTAGTAGCCTTGGAAACACTAGATATATTCATAGGTTTTACATTACATCATAAAATGAAAAACTACTACAACAACATAATGTCTCCATAATCTACACTCATATCCCCACATAATATCCTTGCAGGTCATTCATAATTTACTTCTTCACTTCCTGGGAAAAATAAAACATATAAAAGGGGTGAGCTCGAATGCCCAGCAAGGATAACAAAATAGCGGAAACTTTCATAAATAAGAATAAACTTTTAAGGCAATGTATAACTAAAACAAAAGCCTTTTAAACTTGAACATTTAACATAGTATGGCATAAATAAAATGAAATAATGTCATTTAATTATTCACATGGTTATTCTACTAATCGAATAATCACATGAAAAATCAATAACCACTTTCATAATGTTGGAATGCATAATGCCAGACTATCATAACCACATAGCCAAGGCCTCGTGCCAAGACTACAAATATAATTTTGTCAAGGCCTTGTGCCAAGACACTAGTTTGTCTCATGAGACCTACCGATGCATCGAGGAGCTATAGCGGGCTCCACCCGTCACTTATTAAGTCCAATGCATTCCCATATGAAAAGGTTTAAACATAACATAAACATTCGTATTAAAACTAGCATACGAATGTCAATAATTTCACCATAAACTATGAATGGTATAAAAATAGCACATACATAGTCAAACATATCACAAAACCTTCAATACAATATAGAAGTTTTGTATCATAATAAATCAACTTCAAATAATCTTAAAATCCATCAAAGGATGTTGACGTAGATGAAATCAAAAAAAAATTTAAAGAAATATCTCCTTTTATTTTGAAATCATTTAAGATCCATATAAAATAAAACATTTTCTTTGAAAATATTCTTATAAGATGTAAGGGAAGCTTTGAAGATTTTATAACAGCGGAAAATAGCCGCACCCACCGTATAAGTTAAAAAAAACATTCTTACCTTAATTCTGTCGAAAGGGTTAAAAAGGACCTTGTTTTGAAAACGATGGAAAGATTCCTTTATAAACCTCTTATAAAAAGTCAAAAAAGGGTATAAATGACTTTAACCCATATTCTTGTAAATACTAAAAATGTTTTGAAATACATTTTTAAGAAACATGGATGTGGATGATAAAGAGATCCTAGTAGATTATTACGTATAAGCAACCTCGGATAATGAAGAGATTGTGAAATAACCCTTACCTTGTACTTTTCCTTTGTTGGGGTAGGTTAACCTCCTGTATAATGGTGAAATAATTGTTATTAAATTATACAAGAATCATATATATTAATATGATATCATATGTGATCTTTTAACATTGATTTGTTAATAATATCTTAGAATTATCGTCGTTTCGGGTGTTAACTTACTCATTTTCTTTTATATGTTTTGTTACATAAGACATGTTTGTAAAGGATAGGTTGTATATTATTCATATCCAGAATGATATCAAGTCCTTAAACATCATTTTTAAATCATCAAATGATAAT
Source organism: Viscum album (assembly GCA_963277665.1). NCBI lineage: Eukaryota > Viridiplantae > Streptophyta > Magnoliopsida > Santalales > Viscaceae > Viscum > Viscum album. Next base: position 1,785,864,201 of record OY728151.1, on the reverse strand, counting down.
TATTCTTGAATGGATACGATGGAGAATGAATCTCATCGCGTTCGTGGAGACGGTAGTCCGTACGTACGCACGAGCGACAATATCATTCTTTTGATATTAACATAATATATAAATGGATGGTATATCATATATACAGAATCATTAACATGTTATATTTATTATTTACATGAGTTACACATCATTATTATACCCATCCAAATAATATTATATTGAATAACAATTACACCACGACATGGAGACGGTAGTCCGTACGTACGCACGTATGGTGACATGTTATTCAAAGGGTGGATAGAATACTGAATATGGTTGTACCATATTTATAATAACATCACAGTATATGTGAGATACTGGAGTTATTATTTTAGAATGGTAAGAACAAAGGAAGAAGAAGTGGAAGAAGAAATGAACTTGGAGAAGGGTGGTGAAATCATTACCTCTTCTTCGGGTTCTTCCTTTTGATTTGATCAAAAGGGCCCCTTAGGTTGGATTTCTGATCAAACAAAGGCCTCTAGGTTGTAGTGAGGGATGTTGGGAGAGTATTTGGGCAGAGTTTGGCCGAAACAAAAGGCTTTTAAGGTGTGAATAAATGAGAAGGAGGAGTGCCCTTTTATAAGAGGGGTGAGGGGCACCTTTGGAAAAGCTAGAAATATTAATTTATAATAAATTCATACTCGGTTTATAATGGCTCCAAAGCTTATTATTCAACGGTTAAGGTGGGGATAGGTCTAAAACCACTCAACCAATAGAATTTAGACAGGTTTGGGTACTTATATGAACCTTATCTTTAAGTATTAACTCTAAGTTAATTAGTTTCACTTTTACAATGTCTCTTTGTATTTTTATATAATATGGTTAATAAACTTACTATATACATCCAAGCGACCCCCAAGTGGTCCATTAATGATGAACCTATCCTTATATAAGTCTCTTGGCCGAACCTTAGATTTTTAAGAATTTAATATCAATTAATAATATAATATTTGTTTTAAAAACTCTTTTATGTCAATTTTGACACTATTCAATAGTTGATTTTTGTGAAACTCATAACAGATTGATTACTTAGAAAAAAGTGAATTAAATCAATCCTAATATATCATATTATCCTAGAAAATTAGTTTAATTCATTAAAAGTCTCATATTATATTTTTTTGGGTATTTATAATATCAATTATTTTAATTTTTCACTATTATAGTAATTACTGCATCATCATTGTGTCATAAATAAAGTAAATTATTTAATGTCTAAAAATTATAAATAAAATATAATTATGTAGTAAATCTTTTTATCTTTCTAATGAATATTTATAATCTAAAATCCAACTTATATAACCCTGTGTAACAATTGTTTTTCTAAAAGATATATGCTTGTGTCATTTTTGTATTCATTTTGACTTAATTAAAATAAAGTGTCATTATCACTTACAAGTGGATCCATGGGGTCCCAAAATCGACCCAAAGATGCCCATGGTCGACCATGTATCAACCAATAGGGTTAAGACACGTTTTAGGGTAATTTTGTATTATTATAATATTATTTTTTAACCCTTATTTACCGGATTTACCCTTAACCATGGTAAATAAAATATTTACCGCAGTAATTATTCAAAATGTCTAAAAATAAAAGTTACCTATTTACACAATTTGTACATCCTGATTCCAAATATGGAATCCATTTTTATAAATTCAAAACACAGAAGTGGTAGAAATTAATTTAAAATTAATTCCCGCTGTCAAAACAAAAAGCGTGTTTTTAAGAGGTAATAACTATCAAAAGATTGACACTTGTTTATGTTCGGTTTAATTGTAAAATTATGTCCAATGACCAACATTATATTAAATGGTAAAACTATATTCTAAATATACTTTAAAATTACTAAAATTCATAATTTATCACTATTAATTATTTTGATTAAAAAAGTTGTTTTTAATTAAAATTTAGTAATTTTCACTATTCATCAAAATATGAAAGTTATCCGAAAAGTACCAAAATTTCACCTTAGGCTAAATTAGATATTCCGAATCCAAAAATGAAGTCCATTTTGAAATATAAAATATATATAATTTTAAAAAGTAGTTATTACTATTCATAACGGCTAGTTTAATTGGTTGTTAGAACTCGGTGTTGCGTACAACACACGCTATCACATTATTCAAAGAGAGGCGTACCGTAGAAGCTTGGGATGTTTCATTTTAAATTTTTGATGTCCCCATTTAGTCAAAAAGTTTAAAATATATTATTTAAAAGGGTTTCACTATTAAAGTTGATAAAAGTGCAATACTGAAAATGAATTTGTTCTTGCATTATATCTAAGAAACTCATAATATGGATTCTAAAATTATAAGGATTATATAAACATTAAAATTTATCTAATACTATTCATAACCTCTTTTGAACGGCTTGTTTGGTAAGTCATGGTGTGCTTGAACTTTGTGTTGCATGTAGTGAAAGTTATTGAATTATTTTGAAGAACTAACACACTATGAAATCTTGGGGTGTTACATTTTTTCAAAAGTTATAGTTGGATTTCTAGAATAAAATATCATCATTTAATATTATTTCAAAATCAAAAATATTAATCCATTATAAAATCATGTATTCACAAGGAAACATAAAATCATAAGAATTAAACACTAATATAAAGTAGAAAGTCATGTTTATATTAATCAATAAAAAATAATCCCACCAATTATTTCTTCTTTGAATTAATTTCAATTTAAATCCACTCATTCACCTTTAGTAAAATCCAAACACATCACAATATAAAAACAAATAAGTGGCTAAAAATAGAAGAATAGATCGGTGAGAGATCACTTACCAAATGAAAAAACAATAATATTTACAAGAATCATAATCTAGATAGATCCTTGGTCACTAGAGATAAATGATTCACTGAAAATAAAAGATAATTTTAAATTAAAACAAATATAAAAACAAAAACTCATCAACATTGAAGTTAACTTAAAAAATTTTTATATATGCATAATCTGAAGTACAATGCACTTAATAGATCAAAAAGAAAACAATAATTGATTCATTTATCTCCAAATGAATATCATATGGATAAATATAATTTATATAATTTTAATTTCATATTAATAATCTTTTAGTGGTTAAACAAGGGATATAATCTCAAAAAATTGAAAACAAAATGACCAAAATACTCGAATTAAAAATCTTGTAGGACTGGATCACCAATATCATAGTGGCCTAGAATATATTCTTAGTGGTTCACTAGGTTCATAGTGGATCTCCACTAAATTCCACTAGTATGTGGATCAAACACCCTAATATTTTAATATGTAATTATTATTTAAATAATACTATGTTTGATAGACTATGTTCCACATAACACGTAACTAAAATGGAACAATATATTTCTTTTATAATACATTATGAGAATACAATTTGAAGCAACATTAAGAAATTTTATGAAACAAAAAGTAAATGAAAATATTATAATTAATTAATTTATTACATATTATGAATATTTATTGATGGAATATAATTACAAGAGGAAAAATAATTAATGGGATGAAATTAAAATTATTAAATGATAAAAAAGGGATATTCTTCAATGAAGTATTTTAAAAGTGTTTTTTATTTTAGAATAATAAATTAAATTAACCATGTTTAATGGATGAAATGTGATATTTCAATAAATTCTCACTCAGTAAATTAAAATATTAAATGAAATAATATTAAGAATTCTTGATGTTTAAAAGTGTATTTTTTTTATAAAATTTGTTTATTTTTATATTTAATATTTTCATTTTATGGAAAATTTAATATATTTTATAAGTTGTATTTTATTAAATCTAATTAATTTTTTAAATCATAATTTCCATATTATCTTAGGGTTAATTTTTTTTTATTTTTCATACAGGGTTTATTTTTAGGTGAATGTTGAAAATATTGTTTTTTTAAATATCGTCGCATTATTGAAATCATCATGATATTGGAATGACTTTAATGATTTTGAAAAAAATTGATATAAAAAATATATATTTAATGAGTAAAATAAATTATTTAAAAATATTATGTTGAATTTAGAAACCTTTTTTTGACATTTTACAACCCAAGTGATGTGGTAATCTAATAAAAGAACTATTTTTGTACTTTTCATTAATTAAGTATTTATAAATATAAATTATATCATTAATTTTTTTAAAAATTCACATAAATTAAATTTTTTATTAATAGTCCAAATAATTTCATTTGAATCAATTCAATGCATGATTTTGGTGTAAAACTATTTTTATTCATAAAAGGGAATTTTTCTAAAAAAAAATTTCCATTATGATTTTCATACTTATATTAAATGTAATTTTTACCATCTTTTTAAATTGAATATTTTAAAATGGATTTCATATTTTGAATCATAATATTCAAATAATTTAATAATTTTTATTTCATTTTTTACCATAATGAATAGTTATCATAATAATTGTTTTTTCAGCACAGTAAGGGTTAAAAGGTTTAACAAGGTGGTTAAATAAAGAAATAAGGATTAAAACAGATCTAAACATGTTTAAATCTGATTGTATGAGTTGATTTCAAACCTCACTTATCATATATTCAATATTATTTTCATTTTTTCACTTTCCAATGAAAATGAATTTATATTATTGTAATGTTATGAATATTTACAAGAGTGTTACTCCCCTTACCTATAAAAAGGACCCATCCTTCCCTCACTTATCTATCCACATTGAGCTTATTATATCGAAAAAAATTCTAACAAAATAACTTTTTAGAACCTTTATACATTATCAAGAAGTTATTTAATTATCAAAATTCAGACCCAAGAAGGCATATAAAGATATCCAAAGGAGGATACCCAAGGAAGATGTAATCGAATTAACCAAGTTCCTTCATGTTTTTTTCTTCTTCCACCTCCTATAAATAATCAATATACACATCAAAATAATTATATTAGTATCATTATTATATTTAAATGTTATTTTGTTAATGTATCAATAATTATTTTACACTTTTCCTTCTAATGGAAAGTGAAAACATCATTTATACATGTATATTACTACCTCTATGAGGAGAAATATTTCATTTTTCAACATATAATCACATGAATGGTTATATAGAAGTAGTTGGTAAATATATATGATATATATGAAAAAAATTATGTTTCTATAAAGATAAAATTTTATTTAATTTTAATCCCTTTGATCTGTTGTAAAATAGAAATATCTCTCATGTGCATGCACAAACTACCACCTACACAAATGATGTATATCATTTTTCATCACTGCCTAATATGGATAGTTAAAAACTATATTTAAGGAATAATTATTTTATTTATAACATTATTAAGGTTCTATAAACATAATTTATCCATTTCATTATTTATATTAAAAACAAGCGTTCACCATACTATTTAACTACTTAAAATGGGCATACTAGAACACTTTATAAGTAATAACATGTTACAATTATTTTTTAATTATATTATTCAACTAAAACTTATTATATTTGATTTATCAAATTAATAACACATTTCAAGAATCATTAATTTTTTTAATGATGGTTAATTAAATATGTTTTAATAACTATTTAAATATTAAAATCCATTACATTAATGGAATTAAAATTGAAAAATTATGGTTATTTTAAACCATCGAAAAATATTATCAAGGAAGATTCAAAGAAAAAAACTATTTCATGATATATTAAAATAATTAAATTTTGTAATAATATTAACCATATAACTTAAAACATATATATTATAGAACCAATTGACTGGAACTTTTTACAATTATAATGATATTGAAGCTGTTTTGGATATTATAAATTCAATGACCCAAAAAAATCATTATAAACTAAGATTATATAATAGATAAATTAAAAATAATAATAAATGAAATAAAATGAATTATTTAACATGAAAAAGGTTCTGAATCATGTACATAATTAACAATATTTTATTTCTCAGGATGGTTGACAAACATAAAAAACGAGTTGGGATTCTAGTTAAGGGGATTCTTAACTTAATTTAGTTTTATTTTGTTATATATCATATCCATTAAATATGTTATAAAATGATTACATGTGTTATGAACTATATGTTTTTTTTTTATTTATAGTTTTTTTATTTGGATTCACTTTTGTTTAGAATAATCAATTCACTTATTGATTCTTACATCAAATGTTACAATCATTGTAACTGATTCTCATCTAAAACATCTTTCTTTGAGATGTGTTTTTAATTTCACAACTATTTCCATTATATGGTGTATATACTGCCTATATGAAATATTTTATCATTAACTACTCTTAACTCATGGTAATTAAAGCTCTATTTCACATCCTCTCTTTCAATATGTTTTGATTCAATTCTTATAAAATCTATAAGGGTTCTTAGTGTCAATTTTGATTCCTTGAGACATGTTTCATATTACACACCATGTGTTCTTATATATGGTTTAAATACTGGCCCATAAATATATTTTTATATAAAAATTTATTTAATTCATAGAATTTATATAACCATATCATGTTCTATATTTTTATGTATTTTTATTCAAATATTACCAGAATCATTAGGGTTTATTTTACAATCTCTCTTTTTGAAAGGATTATTTATGTTTCAATTTCCATTGAGAGAAATTGTAGGTTATTTATCTCATATAACCCATATATTTTCATCACCTATAGTTATTTATAAGTTTTTTAAGTATTTATTTCATTTTTATTCTTTTTTGTACTCAAAACCACAAAAATAATATTTATAAGAAAATACAACCATATTTATTTATTTTTTGTCTTGGATCATTCACTTACATATAGATATTATTTATTTTGTTTCATGGAAGTTATTTTAAATATATAAACTATTTATATTGGTTAATTTTTATTATCTTTGACTTTCTATTCAAAATTTGGAAAGGAATCCTTTTAATGATTTACGTACATATCATTTTTTACAATCTTTACAAAAGAGAGAAAAGAATTTGTTTTTAAATATTTTCCACATAAATGAATGTTCCCATTTTAATATCCATTCTTAATGATTTATATTCTTTTACAAGGTTTTATAGTCTTAGAAATAAATTTAGTTTCCCAGAATTTTATCATTTTTTTCGAAAGAAAAGGATATTATTTTCTTAATTTTTTTTAAAAGTGGGTTCAATCCACTTATTTATATTTCTATATTTAACTCCACATTTAACTAGTTAAGAATAATTCATTTATAAGATTTAATTATAGTAAATTATTCAAAAAATAATTTTTTAAAATCATTCTTGACATCTCCTAAAAAGATTCCTAAAAGTGACTTTTGAATTCTTTTTTGAAAAAAGTAAAAAATTATTTATGGAAAATTATTTTTAAAACCTTTACTTACATTTTCCTATATATTTTCTAAAGGAATTATCAATACCTCAATTCATTCATATATAATGAATTTATTATCTCCATAGTGATCATGTTATTTATTTTCATTTTTATATTCTACATCATCTCTAGTCATATACCTATAAATTTATACAGTGTAAACACCCTATTTTACATAAATGAGATTGTGGGTATATACCAAGAAAGGTAGCTCATTTATTTAATGGGGAAACAGTGAAAATCAAAATTATTATTAGTTTTGTAAAGATGATTATTGACTAATATGGCATGTTGATTATGTACAAGATAAATATTTACATTTCACAAGCTATTTTTCGAAAATGAATATTTATTAATAATTTGTTTTTAATGTGTATTTTATTTCTTATTCATTAATTTAATATTATGGATGTATTGGAGTTATTTAGTGATGGTTAGGGCCAAAAATTAGATAGCCCCTTGAGGAATTAGTAGGTCTCATGATACAAACTATCCAAAGTATTTAGTGTGTTCTTGTCTAATTATTTATGATTCCATGGGTGAGGACTTGATGGTATTTGTGGTGTTTTTAATAAGGCATTGATTGTAATATTATGATGTTTGGAATTACACATTCCATCACCATGAAATATATCATGGATATCCATGTGAATTTCTATATTATTTTACATGAGTATATTTAATTATTATGTGATTAGTTATATGTAATTATCTGGTTATGATTTATTCATTCCATATTAATCATTCCATGCTTATTATATAATATATTTTGATTAAAAATACACCATACTAAGTGTTTGAGCTCACAATTCATATATTTTCATTTCCCTAGGTTATGAAGAGGATTAATACAATTGATATACCTATAAGGATATCTTGTGTGGATAATTTTGTTGGTGATGTTAATGATTTATTATGAAATAATTAAATATGATAATAATAAGAAAAATTACCATTGGGTGATAAATATATGGGTTTTGTTATGTAATTTTTATAATAATTATCTAAATATTTAAAACTAAAACTTTTTTTTATATAATTAACTCAATAATTTATTTTGGTTATGGAAGGTTTAAATTTGGTCTCATCAGTTGGTATCAAGATAGTATATAAACAGTACATTTCTAGCACCAAATTCAAGTGTACAGGTATTTATTATTATATGTATTGGCCCAATTTGTTCCTTATAAGACTTTGAAATAATTTAAGTAACATTTTTGAGCCAAGTGCGGAAACATCGGGATATTTTGAGGCCCAGTGATCCTGGAATTGATATTATAAATATATTAATATCACACACATGAATTTTTTGGGAATAATGTAATGACTCCAAAATAGAATCTTGGATTGGAAATTTGATACCATAGTTGAGTCTGGAATGTGGTGTTTACCCTAGTAATGTCTTAAGGATGGTTGGCACCGAATGTCCATTTGAGGTAGTCGTTGGTGGGTACATTTGATTAAAATAAATTAATTATTTGTTTATTTGTTTTATTAAATACTATAATTAAAATTCTATATAAATACCATCTTATAATGATTTATAAGTCTTGGTCTCATAACCCTTGTGAGATCTAAGAGGGGGTTCAGAGCATTCCTCATTGGCGAATCAGAATCGAATGGTGAATGAATATCGGATTGAGGTGGATCGAGAGGCTGAAGACGCAATGAGTCTTATAATTCAATGGAGAACATGTTATTCACCAAAGATCAATTCATATCAAGTAATAAATTATAAATTGTGGTTTTTACCCTTTTGATTAAATTTTTCAACCATGGATTTGATCTTATTTTTTTCTTTTCGGTAATCATATACACTTTGTATGATCCTGTTGGTGAATTAAATTATCTTATTCAATTAAAATATTTTAATGACATGTTGTCACATTGAATATTCCCAAACTATGATCATTATAAAAAGAATATTAAACCTTTTTTCTTTTTCTTTTATCATCTTTGTTCATCGTGATCTTCACTATTATATTATGAGGTCATGATTCAATATTGTTGGGTCTAGTTCGAGCATGAGAGAACCCCATATTCATTACGGTAGCATGAAAAATACATGGATCAATGGTTTGTGAATAGATTAAGGAATGACATGGGGTTAATATTATATTATATGGATCTTAGATCTAAAGTGGCAATGAGATCTAGCAGGAAGCACATGGGTGGAATTGTGGGATTTGTATGGATCACTGGGTTCCGATTTTTTCCCACTGAAGGGCCAGAAATGATGGTTAGAAGTAGATCCCTCTGATTTCTGGTGATCTTTGGGTGTGATTCTAGGTGATAGTGAAGGATCGAGAATATTCATGGAATATCTTAACTTTTTATGGAAAACGTGACTAAACACCATACAGTACAGAACAACACATTGTGTGTTCTTCAGATTCTACAGCAGATAGGGTTTCATCCAAAGTTAATAATCACATACCATGTGGATGGACCCACATGTATTATGTCCCTCCTTGGGTGTCCAATCCATGTGTCCACTAGAAAATTACTAGGACCCCATGCGAGAGGACAGTTCATGTACTATGGGAGTATACGGGAATTATCCACTACCCTATCATGGCTAGGTACATGGCCTAGTACATGAGAATGGCCTAATGAACATGAGAATGACCAGGAGCACATGGGTAGGCCCTGGGTGGATAGGACATGTTCTATGGTCTTCTTACATTTTATGTACACTGACATAGACTGTAACCCATAACTAGAGGATAATAGAGGTAGGAAATATAGTTGGTCCAAACGTCATGTGGACCCCCTTACACAACATTTATCCCTTTTAGAAACATCTTCCACTTGTATCTTCTTCATTTGGACTCATATTTTGACTCATTGGTATCCTATCCTGAGATTTTTTATACGTATAATTCTATAGTGAGCTTATTAGTGTATATTAAGATACTATGAAATATGTTCTAATCATTATTCTTATTTAGGCAATGCTTGATGACTGTAGTGATCAGGAAAAATCATTAGATAGATTTCAGGGTCAGTAATCCCGTGTATAACTAGGGCATGGGTTTCCAATTCTATAGGATATATGTTGGGGTCATTACTACCCTATCTCACTAGGGAGTGGGTTCCCCATGAAATTGAGGTGATGTTAGAGATATTACCCCCCCCCCATCACACCTAGGTGAGGGTTCTGCATATTCTTTATATAGGTTTGGTCAATACTCCTCTTGGTTATACAGGGCATGGGTTATCCACCTACGAATTGGTGCTCCCCCTTATCTGAGATCTAGGGGGTGAAGGTCCTCCATAGGGCCTATGGATCCCTCATCTATATAGTGCAGTTGCATAGAGAAGGACACTCCATGCATACTCTATGATGTTGTGATTAATTTTGGGAACTTATGTTGGACTTTTGGACTTTTAGGCTTACTCATCAACTTTTTCTAGGTTGTGAGGTGCATATCCCCTTTATATCTCATTTTAGTTTCTTTATGAGCATATGTGTGTGTGTGTGTGTCTGTTGGGTTCAATTTTTATCATTCTTTGGGTTGTAATGAATATTTTCTTATATCTCTATCACTCCCTTTCGAATTCATGGCACCCTATTGGGTATGTATATGCTCACCCTTGTATAGGATTTTCTCACATGTGTCATGTCTTATGTAGATGATAGAAAGATCAAAGGTAATTATAGTGGAGTATAGTGATACTTGGGTGAATTGAGCATGTATGGTGGTTAGGCTTAGAGATCAAGATAAAGGATCTCTCAGCTTTCATTATTTCTAATTGTTGTTAGGTTAGGACATCACTTTTGTTGGAGCATGTATTTCTCCCCTTTAAACATAAGTTTCATTTTTTTGTACTCTGATGTATTCGCTATAATTTATTGCGTGCATGGTTTATCTCTAGATGTTATAGTCTTTAATTTATATTCCTCTACGCTATTTCATAGAGATGGTTGGTTGCGTGCATATAGGTTCATCAGGAAAATACTTCCAATTATATTTATTCCTTCTCAAAACATTTTCCTATACCCTATCCTATTATAGGTAGGCTTTGGGTTATGATGGATCAAAATTCCCTCTTTCAGGAAGACCCTAGTGGGTTAGTTCATTACATTATAGTTAGTATCAGTGTAGGTATACATTACATTATAGGTTAGTATGTTATCAGTTAATAATAAATTAAGATTTATAAATATTATTAGAGGTTGATAATTTTATAGTTTATCATAATATTAAAGTTATAGATCCTCTTGTTAGGTCTTATATGATGGGATATTAAGGTGATTAATTTAATTTTGAGAGGTTTTTGTTGGGTTTTAATATATGATTAAGGTATATATACCTCTTAGGTTTAACATGTGATTTAGTTTTAAGGGTTTATAGGAAGAATGTTATTATATTTTTTGGGGATATGATTTGAAATTTTTAGATAACCTTTATGGTTAATGAGTTCTTTAATGTCAATGTAATTATGGTTAATTGGAATAAAGGGTTATAATATTGTGGTAAATGGTAAATTAATGACTAGTATGGGATTTTATGTATAATAAGTTGATATTATATGATTATTGAGAATTGAGTTAACTTTTAGAAGATTATATGATTTTTTCTTGGTGATTCAGCTTATTCTGGGAAAAGATAAGCATGTTTTAGAGAATATATAATTATGGAATATACATTTTTTTATATGAATTTTTTAGTGGTTAATTTTTTTATAGATAAAATTTTTAAGTTTATTTATGAATAATATGTAATAAAATATCTTTAATTTGTGGTTTTCAAATTCATTTATGCATGTTCTGATTTTTTAGGGTTAATTATTAACGTAATTATTTATATTGAACATTATGTATTATTTTTGACGATTTGGAGATTAATGTATTAATTCTTCATGTGAATATTTATGCACATTGCACATTGTATAATATTTACTTTTTCTAACCATTTTTTTATTGAATGTATAGATATAGGAGGAATAACTTCCCATCCATTTTTTGGACCTTATGATCCATTAAATGTTAATTTTAGAACTTTAGTAATGAAAAATTCAGCATAGTTATTTATCATTTATAATATGGGATGAAGAAGAGGTGGAAAACTACTCAAAAACCAACCAAAAGACTAAATTTATCTTATATAATAGAAATAAGTCAAGTTAGTATATTTTATCAACTTCATTATCTTTATAGTAAATGAATTCTTTAACTCTAGAAAGATAAAGAAAAATCTTTCAAGCCTTGTGTGTGAAATATCACTCAAATATCATATTATGATTTTTGAAACATATTAAAATGTATGAGTCTAATGATTATATATAAATATTTTTATAAATATCTAATTAAGAAATGCTAAGTTTCTTAGTATTGAATTACAAATTAATTATCATGACAAAATATACATCAAATTATTCTTATTCCATTATACACTCTTTTCATAAGAAAAAAATCGAAATTTGAGGATGTAATTTATCTATGGGGGGAGAATGTAACATCATGATATTCCAATTTGTAATTTTCCTATAAATAATATTATTTTCTATAGCTAATTTTATACACAAAACTATACTAAAAATCATTATATATTTTCTTAAAATACAATATGAGAATATAGTGTAAAACATCATTAAGAAATTACAAGAATCTAAAACTAAATAAAAATATGATAATTAATTTATTAACTAAATATTATTATTAATTATTGATGAAATTTAATGATTATAGGACAATTAATAAATACGACATGATTAAATTTATTCAATATTAAAAAGGCATATTTTTCAATGAAGTTTTTTTAATGTGTTATGTATTTTATCTTAATAAATTAAATTAAACACATTTAAAATATGATATGTGATATTTTAAAATATTTAGAATCAATTAATTATAAAATGATATCAAATAATATTAAGAACACATTATGTTTAAAAGTGAAATTTTCCTATAAAAGATGTTTTTCATTATATTAAATATATTAATTTAAAACTAAATTTATTTATTTTATAATTTAAATTAGATGAAATTAAATTCATTTTGGAACTCAGTAAGTCAAAATTGGCTTACGGTGATCTTTTGGGATTTTTTTAAAATGGTTTATTTTTAATTGAATTGTAAAAAATATTATTTTTACAAATTACATCACTTTTATGGAATCATCATGAAAAAAAATGAATTGATGTTTTTTGAAACATTTTTTATAGAAAAAATGAATATTTAGTAGTTTAAATAAATAGTATAAAAAATTTAATGTTGAATTTAGAACACTATTTTTGGCATTTTTAACCCAAGAGATGTTTTATTATAATAAAAGAACTATTTTTATCCTTTTATTTAATTATGTATTTTCAAGGATAAATATTATTTTTACTTGGTATTAAAGTCATATAAATATCTTTTTTAAATCATAATCCAATTAATTCCATTAAAATTGTAACATACTTACCTGAAGCATTGGGTCCGAGCTGGAATGCTACGTGACCTCATGCACGCCACCACATATGCAATAGGCTACCGACTAGCAGTGATGGTCTGTGTCTGTTTGTGGGGAGACTATACCCTCAATATCATGTCATGGGATTAATAATCAAAAATAAATAATATAATAAATAATTATATTAAAACACGAAGAATGAAAAATATGGCATACATGTTATACAAATAAATCAACTCCCAAAGTGACAAGAAAACCCAATGTAATAAGTAGTAGAAAAAGTAAATAAATAAATAGTGGGTCCTCCAAAGTCTATCATGGTATGTTACTAGCTCCACACTCCACTACTCATCTATCCACCATAGGTCTCTTTCCCTTCACCAGACCCCTCATGAAATCTACAAGCGAATCAAAATTTCCGAGTAGGGTGTGAGTAAATAACTCTTTATGACACCACCAATGCATCCTTAACCTGATGTAATCAAGTATAATAGTGTATTCCATAATAATGATCAATTCATAACAATTATAAACATACAATACAAAACTAATTGGTTTTGTTCTAACCAATCTACCACAAACCCTCGGTCATACCTACTTTGGCACCATGCTCGAAAATAGTGGAACAATCGCAGAGAAATCTCAATGTCAGATCCAAACTCAAGCTACATGATAGTTTTATAGGCCCCAGGCCTCCAATTTATGTCACACCAGACCATCATTCCCCAACACTATCTCCAGGTTAGGTCACATAGACCATCATGCCCCATTATTTTCATGTAGGCCTGATCACTCATGATCGTTATGCCCCACAATCATCACATATGATCCCAGTCACTCATGATCACCATGCCCTCAGGTTAGGCCATAATAGGACATCATGACCCATCATCCATATCAGTATCTTCATCAAGTCACATGTATTAGTGAAACATGCTCCCCCTATAGTAATAACAAGCCATGACGGGTCTACCACTCTCATAAGTACCATGCACAAGAAACAACAGACAGCATATTCCTTACCTATCTTAAGGAAATATTACCATTATATCAATGACACATATCAAGGAACACATCATGAGAAAATATAGAATCATCATAAATAAAACATTTGAATCAAAAATCAACATGGAATCTAGTTGTAAAAAAAATTCTCATGGAGTAAGGTCATTTGGTTTCATGGTCTACACACACCCACAAGCAATCATAAGTTAAGCACGTATATCAAATATGTCAATATGATAGTCCTACCATGTAAACATGTATAAAGGAATCCCAATAAAGAAATTAACTTCCTACTATA
Organism: Viscum album; assembly: GCA_963277665.1. NCBI lineage: Eukaryota > Viridiplantae > Streptophyta > Magnoliopsida > Santalales > Viscaceae > Viscum > Viscum album. The sequence goes on along the minus strand of OY728151.1, from coordinate 1,785,849,149 downwards.
AATTCATCAATGTTAAAGGTAAGGATAAACCATCATATGTGGTTCGATAGATGGAAATATTAGTATCCTAGAAGACCACTTCACGACCTTATTATCATAAATATTGAAACATCAAATATCAAGGTCCATGAAGGGTTCCAAAAAACTAAAACCGGTTATTTTATTTCAAAAACAAAAAAAAATACCACATGTGATAATACATTTCTCCCTCCTAGATAATTTCTAAATTATCATTCTAGGTCAACGAATGTGTCTGTAATAATCTCTATACGAATAATTATCTTCTAATAATTTCTTATAAATTATTATTTTATCATTATATTTTTGATAAATTCTCATAAATTTTCCTTTTATAATTATCTCTTGATAATTTTTCATAGATTATTATTTTATAATTATTTCTTGATAATTTCTATTAAATTATCCTTTTATAATTATCTATTGATAATTTCTCATAAATTATCCTTTTATAATTATATTTCTATAATTTCTCAAAAATTACCATATTAAAATTATCTTTTGATAATTTATTATAAATTATCCATTTATAAATATATTTTGATAATTTCTCAGAAATTTTCCTTTATAATTATATTTTCATAATTTATTATAATTATTTTTTGATAATTTATGACAGATTATCCTAATATAATTATCTTTTGATAATTTCTAACAAATTATCCTTTATAATTATATTTTTATAATTTCTCATAAATTATATTTTCATAATTTTCTTTTGATAATTTCTAATAAATTGTCCTTTTAAAATTACTTTCTAATACTTTTTTATAAATTTTCATTTTTATAATTATCTCTTGATAATTTATCATAAATAAACCTTTAATAATTATCTTGTATAATCTCACACACTTATATATTGATAAATCATTGTAATTATTGCTTGATAATTATTTACAATTATCATTTTATAACTTCATAAAAAAATATTATTTGATAATATTTATAGATTTTTCATGATAATTTAATGTAATTATCCTTTTGATAATTATTTACAATTATACATGATAATTTTTGACAAATATAAATTTATAATATCTTTCAATTATATTTTATAATATAACATAACTATCATTTCAAAATTTTAAAAAATATCCCTAGATAATTTAGATTTTATCATTTTATTTAAAAATCAACCATTTGCTTTTCTTTTCCAAAATTTAAGAATAAAAAGAATATTGTGATAATAATATTATTATTATTATCATTTATTTTAATTATTGTTGTGTTTGTTTTTGTTATTGTTATTAATATTAATAAAATAAAAACTCAACCTCAGTGTAGTTAGCAATGGGAGAATGGCCATCAACCATGCTTAGAATCTGAATAAAAACACTAATCTGATCCTGAAGACTTCTCCAATCATGCATATAGGAGATCCATGGTTGATCGAACTTAACAAAATAAACCAATATCGAAGTCAAAATAGTTAGGTTATTTAAAGAATTGAAAAATCGCAGAAATTAATACCTAAACCCATTCCAATCACCATTTTACCTGAAAATTGATTGTGGCGTGTTTTTATTCACCCCATTAAGTAATTGAGGCAGAAATGGATCAAAATAGTCATTAAATTGAGTATTTTCAAACCTTTTATGTGTTATTAATAGAGGTTGGGTGTGGTTCATTTTTTAATATAAATAGTACAAGTTTTTTATAATTAAATTGATAAAAAAATAATATAATAAAAATATTAAATAACTTAACCTCATGTGAGATTTAACAAAAATCATAGATGCACAATAATTATACCCTTCCAAGGGTAAACCCCGCATCCCAGACCTAACAGTTATTTCATATTTCTCATATGATTCACTGTTTGAGAGATATTTAATTATTTTGGTTAAATCATATGAATATAATATAATATTTTTAATATTTTTATTCCATATATGTTGAGTATATTCACCTTATCATTTTACATAAAACATTACATGATTTTAAGCATAATTATACAATAGAAAACAAGCCAAGGATTGTGAAGTCTTGTGTCTTTGAAGACTAGGTACATAAAACCTAAAAAAAGAAACTAAATATAACATTAATTTATTTAGTATCCTTAAAGATCCAATAAATTCCATTTTGATAATACATATTATTAGGATAACCAGGGGATAACATGAATAAATGGATGATCTAAAAAACCCCGCAAGGGAATAAACTTAAGAATAAAGATTTAGCACATGGGTTAGAAGGCATAACATAATGATATAAAAAGGAATGGAACACATGTAATCATAACATATAAACGTGGTATCATAAAAACATGAATTAATAGTAATGTTTAAGAAACATAAATCGCGACTTTATGAAAATTCAAGTCACATTTCATATATAGGAGCACAAATCAAGGTTAACCACCAAGGTCGTTGCACATGGTAGTATGAGTCAGGGAAAACCGCCAAGACCTTCGCACATATTGTCTCATGAGACTAAAATTTAACCAATTAATTGGAGAACTATCTTTCCTCAAAAATCTTAACATGTTCATGAATATTCTTTCTATATATATAATAATGCATAAATAATTATAAACATAATGGCACCCATGGAAAGAAATGGGTATCATGTTATAAAGCATAATAGATGGGCATATTATAAAAGTGTTCATGAAAGAAAGGAATTAGAACATAAATGGATATTAATAAGTTAAAATAGTCATATATAATGGTAAGTTATGTAAATAATAAGTTAAAACATGTGAAAATATTATTTAATAATTTTTAGTATCAAAACATTTTAGTGCGGTTTTAAGGAAAACACAAACAAGCATTTACAATAGAAAATGGAATAATCTTTTGTACAGAACCCGAAGTGATACAAGAGGGTTTTCATAATAAAAACATTTATTTTATATAAACAGTGGTTGCTTAAAACATATGGTATATTGCACTTGAAATTGGGAATGGATTCAGGAAGCTCCCATAAAACGGGTTTTCTTATCGAGAAGTATTGAGGAGGGAATCATTTAAAAATATGCGTATCCCTGAAAGATAATGATGAATGGATCTTGATACATGTTTTTGGTGATTATACACAAAATTTATAATATTTACATAAATATAAAAGATAACTTCATTTGGGAAGAAATAAAGATAGAGCAACCTGAAGGAATAAAGGAGGTTTGGGTAGAATCCATTACATAATATTCGCATGGTATCAGGTGTACTTAGAAGGGATTAATGAGAGATAAAAGTGGTTTATCACCTTTTATAAATCATGATGTAAGTACAAGGAAGGTTTGAAATCATACCCCAACATTAGTAATTTTTCATAAAAGTACATAACATAGAGGGGATTCTTGAATTAATGTGAGAAAGAGAGGATCCCATACATTAAGTCTGATGGTGTTCTTTTCTTGATATTAATTACCTCAATAATAAAATTAGGTTCATTAATTAAAAATTCCTGAACCTCTAATGCATTTTCTTTATATATTTTAACCTTATTAAGTTCATCCATGTCCCTTTTTGATGAGTTAAGAGGTTCAATTTCATTTTTTGGGAGTGTTTTTTTCCTTGGTTTTAATGATTGGTTCACTTATATTCATGTTATTATTAACATGTATGAGGAGAATGGTTGTCCATAATTTAAGTTATATGAAATTATTGAACATCCATAAGATTACATGGTTATAAAATTCATTTGGTTATTTTGAGTGAAGGTGAATCATTATAGAAAATATTAATGATAAATGCCTGGATTAATTTGGTGATTTTTCTCATAATTAATTTGTTTTGTATTATTGTTTTATATCCAGTGAGAAAAAGGATTATAGAAAATAAAATAAGATAAAATAAATATTTAATAGTCTAGTTCAACCATAAAAATGGTTTCATGACTATAATTAAATATCGTAATATAAATAGATAACTTGTCATCCTTTAATGTGATAAATTAACATATCTCGGACGGTGTTTTCGTTTCTTTTGTATAAAAGAAGGGGAAAGGATATATTTTAATGAATTGTCCCATTATCAAAAAAAAATTATAGTACATTTATGTTACTATTTTTTTCATACCATTTGTATGATGATAGGTTAATAAAGAAAGATAACAAAGGAACCTAAAAAGAAAATGAAAGAAAACAAAAGAGGATTTTACCTCTTGATTTAATATTACTTGAGAGCCTCTTAAGGGGAGATGATTTGGTATTTTTAGGAGAACAAGGGATGATAGACGTGGGTTAGGATCTTGGGAAGGTATTTGGGTTGAATTTATGGAATTCTCAAAGCTTTAGATGATTTAAGGTAAGAGGGAAGTGTGGGTGGTTTTTATAGTGGAGGGGAGGAGGGTTTTCTTAATATTGTAATAATTAGTTTATTATTTTTACATAACAAAATAAATAGTGATGATTACATTACCTAAAATTTTAATAAGTAAATTTGAATTTGAACCAGGGTACTTACATCATCCATGATGCTAGGAATAGTCCATTTAGCTTATAATATATATATGTGGTAAATTATTGTATCTCATTATTCATAAAAAATTCAAGTATTTCAAAAAAATATCAAAACAATCACCCTAAGTATTTATTGATGTTTATAGTCCAAAAATGAACTCCATTTTTTAAAAATAATTTTCTAAATATGATTAATTTTATTTTTAATTAAAATCAGAATTTACTTGAAAAATACATATTTTAAAACTATGACTAATTTTATAATGCCTTCAAAAATGACATAAGGTATTATAAAATTATCTTTAAACTAGAAGACATAAACTTTTTAATTTATTAAAACATATTAGGAAAATAAATTTTATTTTAAATTAAGTAATTAATTATAATTAATTATTTATGACTTACAAAAATACCAATAGTTTTACTATAGTTATATTATCACTTATAAGATGACTAAATTTTATTTATACATTCATGGGTGAGGTTACTATTATTTTGGATGATTTAATATTCATAAGGTTCATATTACTATTCATAATGGTAACAATACTATTCATAGGTTTCAGTTACTATTCACCAAAAATTATGTTTCTCTTATCAGACTCCAAAAATCTTACTAATCGCAACCGCGTATGTCAAATTTTCAAAATTTAAAACACATAAGTGATAATACTATGTTTAAAGGTCACATATCACTCAGTAGTTCATTGTGTTGTGATTTCATGTGACTATAAGAAGAGAATTTCTATTGATAAAACATTGGTTCATTACAATATTCCCCCCTATGAAATTTCACCCTTAAAATTTCATTTTACATTGTAAGCCATAAATATGTGTGGGTAATTCTCCTTCATTTCCTCATATAGTTCCCATGTTTCCTTTTCGTACTTATGGTTCCCCCATAGTACTTTGACCAGGTGATTAGTCTTGTTACATTGAACTTTATCTCTATCATCCAAGATCTTTACTAGCTTATCCTTGTACGAAAGATCATTCTCCAACTGTAACACCTTTGAAGAGAGTACATATGATGGTCCTGGTATGTACTTCCTTAAGAGGTGCACATGAAAGACATCATGTACGTTGGACATGGCATATGGAAGTGTTAGTCAATAGGCCAAAACTCTGACACGATCAAGAATATCAAAGGGGGAGATGTACTTAAGACTTAACTTTCCTTTCTTTCCAAACCTCATGACCTTATTCCATGGAGATATGCATATAAATACCATGTATCCAATTTTTAACTCAAGGTCTCATCGACGATTTTTTTCAAAACTCTTTTTCCGACTTTGGGCTGTCTTGATGTGCTGTTGAATGGTTTATAACTTCTCCACCATTTCATTGATCATTTCAGGTCCTAGAATCTTACGCTCACCAACTTCATCCCAACATGCCAATGTTCTTTACCTTTTCTCATAAAAGGCTTCGTATGGTTCTATTCGGATGCCCGAGTGGAAATTGTTGTTGTAGGAGAGTTCACCCAGTGGAAGATGTTGGTCCCATCCTCCTTTTAAGTACATAGAACACACTCTCAACATGTATTCCAGCTTAGGAATAGTTCACTTAAATTTTCCATCAGATTGAGTATGATTGGTCGTACAGAAGTTCATTCAGTTCTTAGATCATGTTAAAGTCTTTTCCAGAACTTAGAGGTGAATCTCTAATTTCAATTAGATATAATAGATAGTTGTACTCCATGAAGCCCTACCATTTCTCTAATATATATCCATGTAAGTTGATCCAATGAGAAGTCATCTTGAATCCTGATAAAGTGAGCTATCTTTATAAGATGATCCACAATGACCCATATAGAATTGTTTCCTCTAGATTTCCTTGGAAGTCTAGTGACAAAGTCCATGGTGATGTTCTCCCACTTCCATGTTGGTATGGGTAGTGGTTGCATCATCCCCTTAAACTTTTATCTTTCAGACTTCACTTGTTGACATACCAGGCACTTTGATGTATACTCAGCAATATCCTTCTTCATATTGTCGCACCAAAAGTTCTCTCAGATATCCTGATACATCTTGGTGCTCCCTAGGTTAATAGAGAAGTTTGAGTTATGTGCATCATTGAAAAGCTCATTATTTATCTATAGATTATATGGTATACATAATCATAACCCAAATCTTACAACTCCTCCCTCATAAATCATAAACATAGAGGATTTCCCATTTATAATTCCTTCCACCCTTTTCTAAATTTCCACATTTTTTCTTTGATCATCCTTTATTTTCTCTATGAGGGATAGTTGAGGAATCATTTGAGAATGGATTGATTATGTTCCTACCTTAATGATTCCTATTTACATCCTCTACCAATCTAAGAAGATTGTATCCTTTTCGATTCTCATAATTGATAAAGATGTAGTATCCTTTCTACTTAGAGCATCTTGCACCTTGTGTTCCTTACCAGGATGGTAGTGTATTGAGCAGTCATAATCCTTGATGATCCCTATCCATCTTCACTGGTCCATATTAAGAACATTTTGTGTTAATATATATTTGAGATTATTATGATCAGTATATATCTCACACTTCTCCCCATATAGATAATGCCACCATATTTTTAACGCAAAGATCACAACTGCTAACTTCATAACATGAGTAGGATAGTTTTTCTCATGTATTTTTATTTTCCTTGAGGCATAAGCTATCACTTTATCATTTTACATCATCACACATACTAATCCCTTCTTTTAAGCAGCATTGTAGACCATAAATGGTTATCCACTTATTAGGAGTGTGAGTACTGGTGTATTGAATATCCTCTTTTTTAACTCCTTAAAATAGTATTCTTGTTCCTTATTCCAGAAAAAACTTTACTCCCTTCTATGTCATCTTGTTCATTGGGTTTGAAAATCATGAAAAGTTATTCAAAAATCGTCACTAAAAACCATATAGACCTAGAAAGATACGGATCTTCGTTATAGATATTGGCATGGTCCACTCTTCAATTGCCTTTTTCTTAGAAGGGTCCACAAATATCCCTTTGTTGGCGATAACATGCCCCAATAATGATACTTTATCCATATATAAATCACATTTATTGTTCTTTTCATATATTTTATCCCTTCGCAAAGTCTTTAACACAGTATTCAAATTCTCCTCATGTTTCTCCATGCTCTTGGAGTATATCAAAATATCATCGATAAAGAGTGTCACAAATTTTTTGAGGTAATATATAAAGACTTTATTAATTAAATCCATGAAAATTGATGGATCATTAGAGTGTTTGAAGGGAATCACTATCAACTCATAGTGTCCATACCTCATTCAAAAGGCAGTCATAGAAATATCTTCCTTCCTCGCCTTTAATTAGTGATATCCCATCTGAAGGTCCACCTTAGAGAAATAATTGGCCCCAAAAAGTTGATTGAACAATTCATCTATATATGGTTGGGGATACGTGTTCTTTATCATGATTCTATTGAGCTCGAGATAATCAATACAGAGGAACATTCATTCAACCTTCTTCTTGACGAAGAGGACTGACGCACCCCTTGGTGAAGCACTTGGGCATATAAAACCCTTCTCTAGATTCTCCTGTAACTGCTTCCTTAGCTCCTCCAGTTCTACGGTGCCCATTCTATAAGGTTTCTTTGATATAGGCAGAGATCTGTGAATAATTTCAATTGAGAACTCAAACTATAGATCAGTAGGAAGACCACGAAACTCTTTAGGGAATACATCAGTGTAATCCCTCACAATGGGCATGTACTCAAGCATGATTTTCTCCTTTTTCTAAATCATTTGATCTATACAGGCTTTATTATAAGGAATTAATATCCACACATGAGACAATGATTCTAAAGGAAATTCATCTTACTCATTGCACTTTTAAATAATTAGTGGATGCTTCATGATGTGATGAGTGATCTCCCTTTCCTGACAGTTGATGTAGGATTTGTATAAATATATCCAATCCATGCCCAATATAGAGTCAAACTCCACTAAATAAAGTATGATGAGAATTGATGGGAGGTTCATTCCACAAATTTTAATTGGGAGGATTTATAAACCATAGACGTAATAATTTCCCCATTTTATTTTCTCATAGATAAATTATCCTCCAAATTTTGTGGTGGTGTTTGAATAGTTCTACTAAACTTGCAAGATATGAAATAATGTGTAGAAAAATAATCAAATAGTATGTTTACTATTATTGAATGAATAACTATCATGCCTATCCCCATATAATTTTCCATCTGCACCTCAGTAGTAGTAATATAATAAGCCCTTCCTTGTTTCCTTGGAGGTTGTTGTTGATTTCCTCTGACAACCCTTATCTTAGGTCAATTGTTCACATAATTCTCATGCTTCTTTTAGTTGTAGCACTACACCACTGGATAAGTGTTGATCTAAACCTTCCTTTCTTCTTCCACATTAGTGGGATTTTTCATATCTCTTCAGTAGTTTTTATCCAGATGTCCTAACTTCCCACATTTGAAGCAATTATTGGTTCCCTTTAGATAGTTCCTAGGACACTTCTTCCCAAAAAATTTACATGTGGGATGATCGAGCTTCTTTCCATCATGAAATTTATTTTTGGAACCACCAAAATTAGATTCCATTTTCCTCTTTTTTCATTGGTCCCATGATACCCCTGAGACTCTTCGGTCTCCATTTAAACCTTAAGGTCATAACGAACAATATCCTCATAGTTGTTCAAGTATCGAATCTCCAATTCTTTTTATAGACTCGGCTTCAATCTGTTAAAGAAGTGATCCACCTTTCTTTCGGTATTCATGAAAAATCCAGAGGTGAACCTTGCAAGCCTTGTGAATTTTTCTTCATATGCCCTGATTTACTCATCTTCCTTTTGCTTGAGTCCTAGGAACTCTATTTCCAACTTGTAATAGAGGGTTTGGGGAAGCTATTTAATGAAAAAAATTCTTATGAATCCCTCCCAATCTACGGAATCAATTTCTTCCTAGGGATTTATATTCTTGGAAATTTTACACCACTTATCAGCTTCCCCATCAAAATGGTAGACGTCTAGTATGAATTTACCTTCTTCTAAACACTAGATGACAAATAATATCTTTTAAATATAGTTAATCCACAATTCCGTGAGGAGGGGATTGGATGATATACTAAACATGGGAATCCTTTTCTACATGCAGGATTAAATGGAATCTTTATCTTTACTTGGTGGAGGATAGTGTTCCACATGATTCAAGTTATTATTCATAACTTGAGCCAGCTGAGAAAGTACTATCATGAAGTTTTGTGCACCCGTTCCCATCATATCAGACATATCATTAGGGAAATATTCACAGTCCCTGTCACATTGATTGTTGGAATGTGTTCTTATATTTCTTGACATTAACTAAGAAAAAGAATGTTCAATTAGAGGGATTTAATACTTAGCTATTGAGCATAAAAAAGGAAACTTTGAACATAATATGATAAACTTGTAAAGGAGAAGTATATCATAACTTGTGATTTATTTTGTTTCAATCTAGGTTATCCCTGATTTATTTCTTAACCTATATTCTTATAGTATTTTTTCATTCCCTTACTAATGCTTTGTACGAAGACCATTAATTTACCAAAACATATCCCCTGGGAGTGTCAAACCAAGAGTGCACCAAGGCCTATTGTCAGGCACCAATTCTTGTTCAAGTATAGCTCAAAGAGGTGTTTTTTAGTTTTAACCCTAGATAAATTTGTGCTAGATCCACCTCTACTTGTTTGTATCCAGACATGGATGTATTTTCATGATAAACCACTTACTCTATACATACCAAAATTTAGGGGTGTTTTATTATACTTAGTCTCATCATTAAGGTTCTAACTAAAGTGCTCTATTCATAATCTCCAAAAATAACTATACCATATTCAAATACGAACTGTAGTGACCCTAGACTTTTACACAAGACATTACATGATTTTAAGTATAATTATACATTAGAAAACAAGCCAACGATCCTGAAGTCAAGTGTCTTTAAAGAGTAGGTACATAACACTTAAAACATGAAACTAAATATAACATTTCATTATTTAGTCTTCATAAGGAGCCTCTAAATTCCATTGTGATGATACATCTTCATAGTATAACCTGGGGATAACATGAATAAAGGGATGACCTAAAATTCCCAATAAGGGAATAAGCATAAGAATATTGCTTTAGACATGGGTTAGAAGGCATAACATAATGATATAAAAAGGCATGGAACACATGGAATCATAAAAAATAAACATGGGATCATAAAAACATGAATTAATAGTAATTTTGAAGCAACATAAATCATTAATTTATCATGATTCAAGGATTTTTGCACATAGAGGATCACAAGTCAAGGTTAACCACCAAGACCATTGCACATGGTAGCACGAGTCAAGGAAAACCGCCAAGACCGTTGTACATAACATCTCATGAGACTAAAATTTACTCAATTCATTAGAGATTTATCTTTTTTCACACATCATAACATGTTCATGAATATGCTTTCCAAATATTTAATCATATATAAAAAATCATAAACATAAGGGCACTCGTGGAAAGAAATTGGTGTCATGTCATAAAGAGTAATGAATGGGCATATCATAAAAGTGTCTATAAAATAAAGTAATTCTAAAATACAAGGAAATTAATAAGTTACAATAGGAATATATCATGTTAAGTTATGTCAAATAGAAGTTACAACATGGGAAAATATTATTTAATAATTTTTAGCATTAAAACATTTTACTGCAGTTTTAAGGAAAACACTAACAAGCATTTAAAATAGAAATGGGAATAATCTTTTGTAATAACCCATAAGTGATACAAGTATGTTTTCATAATAAAAAAACTTCTTTTATAAAAAAATGTTGTCTTAAAACATATGTTAGAGTGATCTTGAAATTGGGTATGGATTAGGGAAGTTCCCTTAAAATGGGTTTTCTTATCAGGAAGTATTGAAGATGGAATCATTTAAAAATATGTATATACCCAAAAGATAATGATGAATGGATATTGATACATACGTTTGGAGTTTATAAACAGTATTTATAATATTTATGATAATATAATAGATAACTTCATTTTGGTAGAAAGAAATATAGAGCAACCAGAAGGAATAATGGAGGTTCAGGTAGAATCCCTTACGGAATATTGGCATGGTATCGAGTGTACTTAAGAGGGATTAATGAGATATAAAATGGGTTTATCACCTATTATACATCATGAAAGAATTATGGGTAAGGTGAGAAATCATACCCCATCATTATTAATTATGCATGAAAGGACATAACATAGAAGATATTCTTGAGAAAATGTGAGAAAGAGAGGATCCATTACATTAAGTTTGATGGTGTTCTTCACTTGATCCTAATGACCTTAATAATCAAATTAAGTTCATTAATTAATAATTATATAAACTCTTATACATTTTTTTGATTTATTATAACCTTATTAAGTTCATCCATTTCCCTTTTTTATGAGTTAAGAGGTTCAATTTCATTATTTGGGAGCGTTTTCTTCCATGGTTTTAATGATCGGTTCACTTATATTCATGTTCGTATAAACATGTATGATGAGCATGGTTTTCCAGAATTGAAGTTATATGACAATATTTAACATAAAAAATATTACTTGTTTATAAAATTCATTTGGTTATTTGTATTGAAGGTGAATCATTATATAAAATATTAATGATAAATGCTTGGATTAATTTGACGATTTTGATCATAATTAACTTGTTTTGTATTATTATTTTACATCACATGAGAAAAAGGATTCCATAACATAAAATAAGATAAAATACATATTTAATTTTCTGGTTCAACCATAAAAATGGTTTCATGACCATAATTTAATATGGTAATAGAAATTTATAACTCGTCATCCTTAAATATGATAAATTAACACATCTCGGATGGTGTTTTCATTTCATTTATATAAAAGAATGGGGAAGGATAGATGATAATGAATTATCCCATTAGAATAAAAAAATTATATTATATTTATGGTACTAGAGATTTTATACCATTTAGATGATGAGATGTTAGGAAAGAAAGAGAACAAAGGAACATGAAAAGAAAATGAAACAAAAGAAAAGAGGATTTTACCTCTTGATTTAATCTTCCTTGAGAGACTCTTAAGGGGAGAGGATTTGGTCTTATGAGGATACCAAGGGATTTTGGATGTTGGGTGGATCTTGGGGAGATATTTTTTCATAATTTAGGTAAGTCATAAGGCTTGAGATAAGTGAAGGGAATAGGTAAGTGTGGGTTGTTTTTATAGTGGAGGGGAGGAGGGTTTTCTTAAAATTTTAATCATTACTTTGTTATTTTTCCATAAGACACGAAATAATAATGGTTCCATGAACCAAAATAGTAATAATTTCATTTAAATTTGAACCAAGGGTTCTTACTTCAGCCATGATTCTAGTAATAGTATATTTAGCTTATAATGTATATATATAGTAAATTACCATATCTCACTATTCATAAAAAATTCTAGTATTTTAGAAAAATCCCAAAAAAATCACCCTAACTTTTTATAGACATGTAGAATCAAAAAATGAACTCCATTTTTCAAAAATAATTTTATAAATAATATTAATTTAATTATAATTAAAATCATAATTTACTTGAAAAAACAAATTTTCAAACTTTGACTGATTTTATAATGATTTCAAAAATTACATAAGGTCTTATAAATTTATCTTAAAACCAGAAGACATAAAATTTTTAATTTATGAGCACATTTTAGGAAAATGAATTTTATTTTAAATTAATTAATTAATTTTAATTAATTATTTTTGACTTACAAAAATACCAATACTTTTACTTTGGTCATATTATCCCTCAGAAGATGCCTAAATTTTATTTATACATTCATGGGTGAGGTTACTATTATTTTGGAAGATTTAATATTCATAAGGGTCATATTACTATTCATAAGGGTAGCATTACTATTCATAAGGGTCGGTTACTATTCACTAAAAATTACGTTTCTCTTATTGGACTCCAAACATCTTATTGATCTCAACCATTTATGTTAGATTTTCAAAATTCAAAACACAGATGTGGCAATATTATGTTTAATAGTCACATAGTAATTATCAGTTCATTTTTTTGTGAGCTCATGTGATTATAAGAAGGGAATTTCCATTGATAAAATAGTGGGTTGTTACATCGAGGGTCTATGGGCCTTGGAATCTTGCACTGACTCAACACCTAACTCCGTAAATATTCAATAGAGAATTCCAAGATTATGACTAGGATTTTACCCATATTAAATGCATTTAAAACATTTATTAAGTGATTTTTATTGAAAAATTACATTTTCAAATAAAAATACTTATAAGATATTAACAAAGAGATTTTCTATTATATTTAAAAATTCAGGATATTTAAATTTTCCCCCTCTATCAACTTCTTATCCTCAATAAGTACCTTTAGTTATCTTTCTCAAATAATTCAGGTCACTAAGCTTGAATATCAGACTCACTCTCCTGTGTCTCCTCCAAGATTTATCCATGCTGTCACTGAATCTAGACAATTGGTGTTATCTTTCCTCGCAACACCTTCTTTCTTTGATATATGATCTATACCGGATTCTCCTAATAAGATGAATCGATCTCCAACTCAATTTCATCACAATCTACAACATGTTCAAGGTTGAGTATGTACATCTGATGTTTTGACACATGGAACATGTCATTAATACCTTGATAGCAATATGGGAGGTCCATATGGTATTCCACTTCCCTCACTTGTTTGGTGATCTCAAAGGGGCCAACAAAATGAGATTTTATCTTTCCCTACTTACCCATATTCTTGTGTCCTAACAGAGGAGTCACTCTCAATAAAACTTGATCTCCTACAGTGAACTCAGAGGATATCATCCTATGGTGGGAATATAATCAGTTTTTTCTCTCATCGGTGATCAACTTCTTATCAATCTAATGTACTCTCTTGAAGTCTTCCTAAACCTAATTGGGCCCACAACCACTACCTCACCTACCTCATACCAATATGTAGTGATCAATGTGGTCTCTCGTAAAGAGCCTCATAAGGTAATATATGATTCGAATCCTGGTATATTTTTTTTGAATGTGAACTCAATAAAGTATAGGTGATCATCCCACACTTCACTAAAGTCTATCTTAAAATATTAAATCAAATCCTCTTCTATGAGTATAGTCCACTCAAACTGTCTGTTGGTTTGAGGATGGTATGCCGAGATCAACCTCAACTAATTCCCTAGTGCTTCCTACAATCCATTCCAAAATCATGATGTAAAACATGAATCTCAATTAAAAGAAATTATAAATCTAACTCCATTAATTTGTATGATCTCTCATATATATATATTTCTCAGCTCCTCCATTGAGTGAGTCTCTCTGGTTGGTAAAAAGTGAGAAAACTTCATCAGTTGATCGACAATCACCCAAACTGTGTCATGACTCCTTAGAGTCCTTGGTAACCCATCACAAGGTCCATTGTGACATCCTACCACCTAGTGGTATGGTAATCCCTCATTCGTCTCTCACTAATGGAAGAACCAACTATTGTTCTATCATATACTAGGGTTTCACATCATTATTCAATAAAATATTAGAAAAATGTAGGTTATGGTAACATAACTCTAGCAGTAAGTCAAGTCGAGAAAAAAACTCATAGATATAAATAAATCACTAGTATTAAATAAAGAAGAATATCAAAAAGACATGTTTTGGGTTGTACCTTTTATATTAATGAGTTCTTCATCAATATCTATTAGGTTTTGATCCACTACATCGACTCGGTCTACCTCAACTTCATGACCCTTTCCAAAACTCACCTGAGTCTGTATTGTCTAATCTAGCTACTGAGGGACCCATTCTATCCCATAATTTTGTGCCTAAGTCTATCTAAAATCCCCATGAGACCATGATCATGATTCTTTTTTAGACGAATCTTTTAGATGTCCCATCGTTCCACATCGGTGGAACTTTCTATCTAATTTTGAGAATGAAGTATGATAATTCCCCACATCCCACAATTGTAGCACTAAGGACCTCCCTCTACCATAGGAGGTACCAGTGAGAATCTTCTCAACTCTAATTTTTCACCACTGTATTGACAGGATTCATCTTCCTTCCTCTTCTTATTGTTAAGAGGAACTCCTATAGTGAGTGAAATATTAGCCACTAGCACACCATGGGATGAAAGTAAGTCTATTATGATGTCCTCATCTAGTTTCTTATCAATTTCTAGGGACTTTGAAAGCATCTGAGAGTACGTTATCAAGTCAAATATGCTAAACAGACATCTGATCTACATTCATAAACCTATCTCAAGCTTTTGATATTTATGGTCCTTATTCACATCTAATAAGGGATAAAAGAGAAGCAACTCCATAAACTGTGAATAGTATGAAAATATAGTCATAGAAACCTAACTTCACTCCATGAACTCATGGGCATGGTCTAGATTCATTAAGTTAGAGAAGTACTATTTGAGAAACAAATCCTTAAAGGTCATCCATGAAAGACCATCTCATCTCCTAGCGGGATTCATGGAAGTCCACTATATCTTGTCGGGTCCTTGGAATATAAATGTTTCTAGAATCACTCTCCCTTACTCAGGGGTTTTTTACTAGATAAAATTTTATATTGATATAGTCTATACATTCCTTTGTATCCTGTGTTCCAACAGTACCCTGGAATACTGAAGGATGTTAGAGATGGAAATCCTGATCACGGTCGATCATGGTCCTCTGAATGACTCTGTATTGAATGAGAACTATATAACGATTATCGGTTGGACTAGCTCTATATCTTAAATCATCTATATCTATATAGGAGTGTGCCAAGGAGCATCCTCCAGCACCATAGGTTGTGGTATTGGGATAACCTGGGCTGCCTCAGTTAGCATTATTATCGAGCATCTATGAGGTAGTGTATTCTACAATAAAGGAACATTAGAAACCTAAATAGATCCTAACCATTTTATGGTATCACACAAAGGCTTCCCTAAGATTATACCTACAACCCAAGCTATAACCCTTCGAGCATTAACCCTTGTATCCATCCCTACACATTATTCACAATCATCATATATAAATATATATATATATATATATTAACACCACAACATACTTAGTTGAACTAATTAAATCCAATGAAGATATATCACATAGCATGTCAATAGATATATCACATGAGAAAACTATCTCAAATATATATTTAAAAATAAGTAATTAATTATAGAACTATTATGTAACATAACAATAGTTATATATATGGCATGTGAACCCAAGTTCCTAGTCATGATGCTCGAATGCCACTAAAATCCAATAAATCACATATCCACATCATGTGCATCACTCAAGGTAGATTTAATCATTGGTAATAGTAAAACATAATTACCCCCACTTTAAAGAAACATGGAAGTCCACTACACTACGCTGGCCAAGCATTGACATATTTCCCTTTCTATAGTCCCAATGTCATATATCTTATCTACCATATTCCAAAAAAAGAAAATATAATAAACATGTAAGTGATTCAAGATCCTCTAATGCCATTTTTGTAACATCATGATCCAAACCACAAGGTATAAGCCTAAATTCAACATGAACTCATGCGCACCTCCCCATACAAGAGGCTACTGACTAGCAATGAGGGTCTGAGTCTTCCAGTGGGGAGAGTATGCCCTCAGTATCTTGTCATATGATCAATAATAAACAATAAACAATATAATAAATAATAATATTAAAAAATAAGGAAAGATAAATATGGAATACTTGTCATACAAATAAGGAATATTCCAAAGTGGAAAGAAAAACCAGTGTAATAAGAAGTTGAAAAGTAAATAAATAAATAATGGGTCCACTAGATTCTGTCCCGATCTGTTGCTAGATCCATGTCCCTCTACTCATTTTCCCATCGTAGGGCCCTTTACCTTCACCTGATACCTCATGAAATGTATAATCATATCAAAATGCCCATGTATGGTATGAGTACAAGACCCAGTAAGACACCACCAATGCATACATAACCTAATGTGCCCAAGTATAATAGTGTATTCCATAATAATGATCAATGTGTAACAAGCACAAAGATACAATACAAAAATTAGTTGTCGTGTCCTAACCAAGTCTCCACAGACCCCAGGTTGTCCCTTCTTCGACTTCATGCCTAAAATCATTATAAAAATCATGGAAACATCTCAAAATTAGAGTTAGCCTCAAGCTTCTCGATATCTGTATAGGCCCTAGAGCTCTAGGTTAGTCCACACTAAACCATCATTACCTAGTGATATCTCCAGTTTAGGTCACAAGAACCATCATGCCCCACTGTTTCCACATAGGTCTAATCAATCATGATCATTATTCCCTATGGTCATCTCATACAGGTCTGATCCCTCATGATTGTCATGCCCCCAGGTCAAGCCATAATGCCCCATCATCTATCTCATTCTCCTTATCAAGTCACATGTAGTGTCTAAACATGCTCTCACTCTAAGGCTACTGATCCATGATGGGCCCACTATCTCATAGGTATTATGCACAATAAACAACAGCATATCATATACCAAACATATCTCAATGAAACAAAGGCATCAAATCAATTCCACATATCAAGGTACACGTCCTAAGAAAATATAGCATCATCAAAAATACAACATGTGAATCAAACATCAACATGGAATCTAGATATCTCAATAATTCTCATCGAGGAAGTTCGTATAGTGTTATGGCCTACACACACACCCACAGGTAATCATATGTCAAGAATGTATATAAAATATGAAAATACAATAATCATACCATAGAAACATGTACAACGAGATCCCAAGAAGTTAAGGAGCTTCCTACCTAAAATTAATCGATGTTAAAGGCAAGAATAAACCATCCTATGTAGTTTGATAGCTGGAAATCACAACAGTCAAGAAAATCTCTTTATGGCCTTATTATTGTAAATATCGACACATCAAATCTTGAGGTTCATCAAGGGTTCCTAAAACCAAAACCAATTATTTTATTTCAAAAAGAAATAAAATGTCACATGTGATAACACATTCTCTCTCCTATATAATTTCTATATTATCATTATAGGCCCAAGAATGTGATTTTATTAATATCTATAAGAATAATTGTCTTCCAATAATTTCTTATAAATTATCCTTTTATAATTATCTTTTGATAATTTCTCATAAATTATCCATTAATAATTATATATTGATAATTTATAACAAATTATCCTTTTATAATTATTTCTTGATTATTTATCATAAATTAATCTTTTTTAATTATCATTTGATAATTTTTAATAAATTATCCTTTTATAATTATCTTTTTATAATTTATCATAAATTAACCTTTTAAAATTAAAATTTGATAATTTATTATAAATTATCTTTTTATAAATATCTTTAGATAATTTCTCAAAAATTATCCTTTATAATAATATTTTGATAATTTATTATAAATTATACTTTTGTAATTATCTTTTGATAATTTCTCACAAATTATCCTTTATAATTATAATTTTATAATTTCTCATAAATTTTCTTTTAATAATTATATTTTGATAATTTATCATATATTATACTTTTAAAATTATCTTCTAATATTTCTTATAAATATTCCTTTTTATAGTTATCACTTGAAAATTTATCATAAATTAACCTTTTATAATTATCTTCAAAAATATTTCACACTTATACATTGATAATTCGTTGAAATTATTTCTCGATAGTTATTTATAATTATCCTTTGATAATTTTATAAAATTTATAATTTTATATATTTATAGATTTCACATGATAATTCAATGTAATTATTGTATTGATAATTATTTACAATTCTCCAAGATAACTTTTTGCAAATATAACTTTATAAAATATTTCAATTATCTTTGATAATATCATACAACTATCATTCAATAATTTTATAAATTATCCCCAGATAATTTATATTTTGTATTTTTATATAAAAATAAACCATTTTTTCCTTTCCATAATTTATGAATAAATAAACAAAATGGTAGAATAATAATATTATTATTATTATTATTATTATTATTATTAAAACAAAAAACTCACCATCAACATGGTGCATAGTGGAAGGACTACCACCCAAGCCTAGAATCTAAATAAAAACACTAATCAAATCCTAAATATTTCTCTGATCATACGTAAAGGAGATATAGGGTTGTTCAGACACAACAAAATTGACCAACATCGAACCTAGAATGGTTCACCTATTTCAAGAACCCAAAAAATCACAGTAATTAATACATCAAATTTAAAACACCCATTTCAATCATTGTTTTACTCGAAAATAGATTGCGGGGTATTTTAATTCACCCATTATGGAATTGAAACAAAAATGGATCAAAAGCAGTCAGGAAACGGAGGGATATAAAACCTATGGTGTGTTATAAATGGAGGTTTGGTGTGTTTCATTTGGGAAGATAAATAGTTCATTTTTTAGTAATTAAATAAATTAACATAACCTAATAAAAATATTAAATAACTTATCCTCGTGTGAAATCTGACCAAACGTATCACACATATAAAAGTAATACCCCACCTAGGGTAAACCCCATGTCATAGACCTAATGGTGGTCTCATATTTCTCATATGATGCACCATTTGAGTGATATTTAGTTATTTTGGTTAAATTAAGCACATGTAATATATTATATATAATATTTTTATTTAATCTTCTCTGAGGATCAATGGGCCTCGGAATCTCACACTAAGTCAATTTTTTACTCCAAAAATATCTCACAAAATATTCTTAGATTTCAACTAGGATTTTACCTTTAAGAAAATCCTTTAAAACATTTATTAAGTAATTTTTATTAAAAAAATATATTTTCACATAAAAATAAATATAAATTATTATAAAATAGGGTTTTTATTATCTATAAAAAACTAGGATATTAAAAAAATAACTTTTATACATGATTTAGGTTGTGTTTTGTTGCATTTTTTGTACTTATGTTAAAAAAATTAACACCAATAAAAATTGAAGCATTACAATGGATTCAACAGTTTTAACCATCATATTTATATTATTAAATATGTTATATTTTTTTATAGTTATAATTAATAGCTACATTAGTAAATGTTTTTCACTATGGTAATGGTTAAAAGGTTTAATGAGAGGTTAAACAAAGAGATAAAGATTCAAATATCCATAAAACTTGTCTAAATATGATTAGATTAGTTGATTTCAACCCTTAATTATACTATATTCTAAACTATGGTATTTTTTCACAATTCTATGAAAATTAATATATATTCTTTTAGGACTAATAATATTTATAAGAGTGTCACTACCCTCACTTATAAAAGGACCCATCCTCTCTTTACTTCTCCACCCACATTGAGCACCTTATCTTGATCACGATATACCAAATCACTCTCCAAAACCATTATCCATGACCTAGAGGTTTTTTTATTCTAAAAATAATAACCAAATAATTCTTATAAATAGATCTAAATGATTATACATATGGAAGAGGTAATTGACTTAACTATGTTCTTTCCAATTTCTTTCTTCTTACACATCCTCCAAGTCATCTATAACCACCTAAAAATAATATAATTAGTATAATTATTATACTTAAAATTTATTATGTTGATGAAAAAATAGTTATCTACCTTATTTCCATCTAATGTAAAATGAAGACATCACTCATGTGTACGTGAAAATTGTTGCCTCCATAAAGCGATATATATCATTTTTTATAACCACCCCATATGAATGTTCATACAGATGGATTTAATACATATATATGATATTTATGAAATAATAATGATTATATAAATATAAAATAT
Organism: Viscum album; assembly: GCA_963277665.1. NCBI lineage: Eukaryota > Viridiplantae > Streptophyta > Magnoliopsida > Santalales > Viscaceae > Viscum > Viscum album. The sequence goes on along the minus strand of OY728151.1, from coordinate 1,785,827,948 downwards.
TATCTATTTTTATTCCATATCCTCTATTAGAAAATGGAAACGTCGCTCGTGTGTATGCGAGGATCATCGCCTCCATGAATGATGTATATAATTTTTCATCACTGCATTGAATGGATGGTTATAACAATGTATTTAATGAATTATTATGATATTTATAACATGAATATGTTTTTTGAAAGATAATATTTCTATTTATTTATAAATATTAATAATAATTTTTCATCGTAATATTTAACCACTTAAAACGATCATGTCAATACACTTTGAATGTAATAACTTTTCACTATTATTTTTCATTTATCTTATTCATATGAAACTTATTGAATATATTTTATCACTTAAATAAAATAATTTTTAAATCATTATTCTTCTATTAATGTGTTATTATCAATATACAACAATATTTTCTTCTCATTCAACTGTTACAACATTTTCTTATTTGGGTTGTTTTTACTGCCTACAGGAGTGGTGTTATAATATTTCATGAATAATTAAATAAAAATTAATAATATTAAAAATATATAATAATGATTAATTGAATATATTTTCATAATTCTATAAATATGAAACATCCATCACATTAATGTACTTAAAAGTGATCAATTATGTTTATTTTAATCTATTAAAAACAAGTTTATCAAGGAAGATTAACAAAAAAGTAACTATTTCATAATCTATTGGGAACCTTTATTTGTTTAATAATATGAAACTTATATGCTGAAAAATATAAATATTATTGAAACATTATAACAGTAATTTTTTCCTTTATAATGATACAAATGACCTAAAAATAACCTTTATAAAAAGAACTGATTTAGAAAATAAATGAAACCTAATAATAAATAAATTAAAAATAATCATAATGAATTAATGATAATGAAAAAAGATATGAAACATGTACATAGTTAACATAATATTATTTATTAGGATATTAGATGAATGTATGAAATAGTTCTGGATTCAAGGAAAGTGTATTCTTAACTCAACTTCCTTTTATTGAATTATATCACTTCTCCATTTACTATTCTTTTACAAGATTATGTGTATTATGGAATAAGATGGTTTTATATTTTATTTTCACTTATTTTAGGTGGATATAATTTTGTTTCACAAAATAACTTTATTAATTGATCCTTACGTCAAATATTATTATCTTTGTAAGGGATTATAATCTCAAAATTCCTTCGTCGAGATGTGTTTTAAATTATGCACATATTCCTATTATATGGTTTATATTCTTCCTATTTGAAATTTTATTTCATGATACACTGTTTAATAATGGTTATTAAATCTCCATTTCATCTTCTATCTTTCTAGAGGGTTTTTTTCAATTGTTCTAAAATTCATAAGGTTATTGGTCACAATTACGATTACTTAAGATATGTTTCATATTGCACACCATGTTTTATTTTATATGGAGTACTTAATACCCTATGAATATAAATTAAGAATAATATTTTATTTAAGTTAAGGTATTTATATAACCATATCTTGTTCTATCTTTTAATTTATTTTGATTCAAAATTTTCCAAATTCATAACAGATTATTTTACAATCTCACTTTTCATTAGGATTGTTTATGTTTCCATTTCCATTGAGGGAAATTTCATTATATATCTCCCATAAACCCAACATATTTTATTATAATATAGTTATTTAATGTTTTTTTATGTATTCATTCCATTTTTATTCTCTTTGGTACTCAAAACCACCAAATAAAATTTTATAAGAAATGCCAATTGTATTTCTCTTTTTAGGTCAAGAATATTTCTCTTCCATGACTATATTTTTTTTCAAGAATGTTTTTTCTATATATAAATGGTTTAAAAAGGTCAATTATTTAATATTTTAATTTATATTAAAAATATAAATTGGAATCTATTTATTAATTTCTATATAATTCATTTTTTACTTTCTTTACAATGGTTTGAAAATAATCACTTTTTAAATATTTTTTTCAATAATGACCTTTCTTGGAATTATGGTCATTATTAATGATTTAGCTTCATGTAAAAGTTTTTATGGTTTCAAAAGGAATATATTTTCCCAATATTTTATGAATTTTTTAAAATAAAAGGATATTATTTTCTTAAATGATTTTAGAATAGGGTTTATTTCACTTTTGTATATATTTTTCTTCCATGACACATTTTCTTAATTAAGTATAGTTTATTTCCAAGATTACATTAATATAAATTATTTTGGAAATAATTTTTTAAATTTTACTTGAAATATTTTGAAAAATGTTTTAAAATTGAATTTTAACTACACTCTACAACAATGTTACAAAATATTTAAGGAATTGTTTTTAATGATTCTCTTCTATTTTCCTATCTAATTTTCAAAGGACTTTTTTTTGTAAATTCCTTAATTTATGATGAATTAATGGTATCTTTAATGAGAATGTTCATAATTATCATAGATCCATTATATATTATTTATAGTACTGAATTAGATGTTTACCCATTTATTTATACACTACAAATATCCTATCTTACATAAATTGGATTGGGGTGTCTACTAATAATGATAGATCATTTATTTACTGGGGAAACATTGAAAATATATATAATTTTTAGTTCTATATGGAAGATTGTTAACTAATAAGGTGATTTTATTATGTAATGGGGAAATATTGACATTTCATCTGCTAGTTTTTCAATATAAATTTTTATTACTAAATCATTTTTATTATGTATTGTATTTCTTAATCATTATTTTAATATGATAAATGAATTTAATGTATTTAGTTATAATTAGGGATCAAATTTAGATTTCCCTTCGATGCATCAGTAGGTCTCATGAGACAAACATGTCTTGGTATTTATTATATGCCTATGCAATTATTTATAATGTCTTATGTGAGGCCTTGATGGTATGTATGGTGTCTTGGAAGAGGCATTAACATTAAGATTATGATTTGTGTAATTATTCATTACATCGCTATAAAATCAGTTATTGATGTCCTTATAACTATTTATATTATTATACATGGATATATTCAATTATTATATGATTAGTTATATGTCATTATTTTATTATCATTTATTCATTCTATATTATGAATACCTTGTTCATTATATGATAGCTTTGAATGAATGTTACCCTTTACTAAGTATTTGATATCACCCTTCTTATGTTTCCATTTTCCTAGGTTACAAAGAAGTTTAATATATATGATATACCTAGAAGGGTATCATGGGTGGAATTTGTTTTTGTAGATTTGGAATACATGTTATGAAAAAATAAAACCTCATATAATTGGAAAAATATTCATTAGGTGAGAAATATATAGGATTTATTAAGTAATTTTTTTCATAATTTTCTAAATACCAAAACCTAAAAAACTCTTGCGTATATAAGTAATTCAATAATTTATTTTGATCATGGATGGTTAAAATTTGTTCTGGTCAATTGGTATCAAGATAATTTGTAAGTAATTTTTTTTAGAATTGGATTCGAATGTATGGGTTTGGGATATTATAGTAGAGACCAATATAATTCTTCTAGATAGATCATATATCTCTATTTTATCCCTAATAGATTCCCAATAGAACCTAAATTCCACCACCTAGATCATTTCTCTAATAAAAATAAAAATTTTCCTAACTTTCCTTTTTAAACCTCAAAATTAAATTAAAAAACACTTAAATAAAACTCAATTTCACTAGAAAATAAATCCAAAATTCATTTTAGAATCCCATATTTTTAATAACTACAAAAATAATGCTTCTCATCCCTAATATGTTTTAATGATAATATCTAGTGAACTACTCCACCCATTAATCCCTCATGTAAACTTTCTAATCCCAAGTATTTTCTTGAACTCAACCATGCTACTATAATACATGCACAAGTAGAATGGCCATCCCCATAAAGATTTTATCACTATGTCCAAAAATAAGAACTTTATGATCAATAAAGGACATATTCATAACCAAAAATACATCATTACGATGAATTACATTAGAAAAATCTAATTCATATCTCCCTAGATATATATATCCAATACATTATGTATTCCACTAAACTATGAATAAAAATCTAACTAAAATGCAACATACTTGATCCAATAAATGATTTCAAATGGACCTACAAATAGAGGCTTAAATTTCACATAATTTTAAACCTCCTATGCACTAATCATATTTAAACACAAAGGAAAAAATGATCTACCATAAATAATTATAAAGGTTATTTTCTTCTATCCTCCTAGTATTTTCACTAAATTTGAAAAATAACTAACCTCTTCTTGATAAAATAAAGTTAGTTAATAAACTCATGTACATTGTTAGTTCCTTGAATTGAAAACTCCACCTCCATCCAATATATAGAATATTGATATGAACTTTCATAAATTTCCTAAAATAGTTACTCCTAAATTGATTCTTGAAATTTTTTATTATGCATAATCTATAAAGGATCCGGATAATCCTATTATTCCCCCCCTAAAAAAGAATACAAGAACATAGAATATCCTATAAAATCTAAATACCAAACTACAAATTTTTATTCAAATAATACATCTTTCTCATATTCGATCATATACACAAATACCTCTAAACCCCTACCAGAGTAAATAAGTAAATCCATAATCTCTTTTTGACATAGTTTTAATGGGAACACTATAAATTCTAACAATATCACATGTATATAACATTCCTAACTCATAAACTATGTGTGTATCCATAATCAAAAATAAATGAAAAATTTTCATAATCTGATCAACCAGTACCCAAATCACATCTCATCCTTGAGAGGGTCACAAAATAATATAAAAAATCCATCAAAACCTCATCCCATTTATACACTATAGTAGTAAATGGGTGTACTATAGCATTAGTCCTATGAATCTCAGCTATTAATTGCTGATATGAGTGGTTTCTTAGAAAAAACCCAACTTCATCCCACTTAATCCATGTCCATTAAAAATTCCATTGAATTATAAGATGAATTTTAATCAAATTAATATAACTTTCACATTTGGAGATGTGAAAATTATGTATCACCTATTCCTATATACATTATGGAAAAATAATCCCTCTTTATATATATATATATATATAATATAATCAACACTCATGGTATAACCAATCACCTTATCCCCCATCATATATTTTTTCATGAATGAATTGGAACACATGGAGTGAACTTTGAATCTCCTCTAGATTCTCTATCAAAGATGAAGTAATAGTCAAAATGAACTAACAATATAATTCCATTAATATTTAATTCATCTATATGTAACTTTGAGAAAATGTTCATGAGTTTTTATTCATCTTTATATTCCCAAAAAACCTCTTCTTTACCTTTATAAATCAGTTCCTCTACTACCAAATTTCCCTAAATAGGAGTATACACTATATAAAAGTTAAATAAATTGTGATTATCTACCCACCCCCTCTTTAAAAAGTTGAGATACCTCTAATAAAATTTATATTTAAACTATTATTTTTGGTGTAACTAAAAACCTCTCCCCAAATAGATAATTTAACTATCATTTAAATGAATTCCCAAGTTTCACCAACTAATGATCATGCTTTGGAAAATTATTCATATGAGTCCTTAACTACCATGTAACTTAAGACACAATTCACCCATATTGTATCAATACTCCACCCAATAATACTCCTAAATCATCATAATATATCTCATAACACTTACCTAACATGAGTAAAATAGTAATGGGTAATGTGGAAAACCACCACATAAATTCCATAAATATTATCTTGTATCTATAATCCCATTGTGATTTCACTCCCTTATTAGTCAAAACCATAACTAATAATAGAAAATTTTAGAAATATTGAAAATATTGTTGATAATATCTTGTGAATCTTGATGACATTTTTTTGTACTTATTAATACATTACTACCACAATTTTATTAAGATCAATATAAATCTAGAATTTTTATATGAAATTACCAAGAAAATTAACCTATCAAATCAAGAAGATGAATTTTGAAAAGAAACAAACAATTATATGAGTTTACAATGTCTCTATGATAACATCTAGATAATCAAAATTCTCCTTATAGGATTGTGAATATATCAATATTTTATCAACATATACAATCATAAATGATTCTGGATAAAGATAAAATATCTTATTCATTATATCCAAAAACATGGTTAGTGTATTATTCATATGGAAAAACATATCTAAGAATCCATATTTCTCATACCAACTTTAAATAAGGACATTGAAATATCTTCATCCCACACCTTGAACTAATAATAACCTAGAGAAATATCAATCTTAGATAACCTAGTGTCTCACCTAAAATAATCTATAAGATTATAAATCCAAGGACAATAATATTACTTATTAATTATCAATTGATTATGCTTCTAATTTTATACACATAATCTCAAACATTTATTTTTTATTGGAAAAATAACTAGATCACTCCCAAGGAAAAGTATTATCCTTGACAAACCTTTTCAAATAAAGATACTCCAATTGAATTTTAAACTCACACAATTCATATAGAGAAATATTAAAATAGTGGAGTGGAAATAGGCTTAGTAAGAGTTACTAAGTATATCATGAACTCTACCTCCCTAAAAAAACATAACCTCATGAAATAATTAGGAAACTTATACTAAAAATGATCAACAATAATAAAAAAATGCCAAAACAATTCTCAACCACAAAAAAATACTTTTATTACAATATAAAAATACTTTTTCTGTAGTTTACCAAAATAAAAATAATTAAAACTTGTGTACATATCACATTAACTAAAAAATCTAACATAATCAGCATCATAATAAAAAATTTCAACCATATCTAGTAAAAATCAATCTGAGCTCAAAAATTTGTTAATTAGTTTATTCCCATAATTACTCAAAGATTAAAATCTAAAAGGTATAGATATCCTAAAGTTCTCCATACTCATCGATGATGATTTTACAAGCTTAAAATCTATTTATGAGACTATTATTACTTTTATTTAGAGTATTTATGTTCATCATCCAATATAATAACTCTAGAGTAAAAATAAAATCATAAACAAGATAAAAAATGAAGGAATGAGAAATAACTGTATCAAAATATACTCTAGGTAATGTAGAGTTAAATATACCTATACCTTAGACCTAAAAATATCAATCATAAAAATAAAATTTTATATGTTTAATACTATAAAATTGAGTTGAAATAGTTTCATAGACCTTTCCTCAAGTATCCATAAAAATATGTTCCATAAAAAAGAACAGATAAAAACTCTATGATTTTTTTCCATCCCCCTATACAATTTTACAGATTGTATTTTACCACTACTCTACTAAGTTAATCTACTCATATCATGATATGATTGAATATAAATGGAGTTAGGTCCTCCAATTATCTAACTAACCATCCCACAAACTATTAAAGATGTCTTAAATTCCCATGTGATCTTCAAACTTTTATCTTTCTAGGATAAATATAGAGAGTATGACCCATCCAACCACATTGATGACACTCTAATAAATATTTCATTAGGAAAATAATATATCATAATTCCCTTTCCCCACACCATTATTGACTATATTCCTCTTATTTATCCCAAATGATCTATCATCACTAATAATTTTCCTCTAATTAGATCCCTCATCTTATACAACTATCAATTTTTTTTAAACATCTATATAACTAAGTGGTAAAAACAAAATCACATGAAACAAAATTTATTTCAAAAAAACATACTCAAATGGTTATTCCATAAATTTTACATGACCTCTTATGGTAGTATAAAATTGAATATGATTAGTAAATTTATCATTAGACCAAAAAATAGTCAAGCCCCTATATTTCATATCAATAAACTAATTCCTCTTATCCATTATAATAATCTATAGATTCATGATCCTAACATTTTCTGGAGTTGAATTGAGATTTTTTTTATAATATTTTATCCTTATTTGATTAATTTTTGTTGGGTTTTTACTTGGGGTGTTTTTTGGGTGGAATTTTAAGAAAAATGAAAGGAAAAGGGGTTGTACATGGTTAGTGTATGCTTAGGGAAAATTATGTTCCCTATTCTAGAAAACTATGAAACCCTGGATAGTGGGGAATTTCATGGTAAGGGAATAGTTTTCCAAACTGTGTGCCCTCTTAGGAGTAACTGTGCAGCTCCAAAATAATAGGCATATGATTGGTGCACGGTTAGGGGAAAATGTTCACCCCAACCCAGCTAATCAAACCTAGGAATTAAAATCCCATGAAAATTAATTTTAAAAAAAACTAAAACTCCCTAATTAACCCCAAATCGAACCCCATTTGATCATTGGTAGCCTTTTAAGATTTTTTAGATCTCTAGGTGAATTCCAAGCCTTCCTGACCTCCATTATTCATGATTCAAAGCCTATATTGGAGATATTCACCTCTCCAAATAAGTGGATTATATCCCGTTGTTTTCACGTTCATCCTCCTTCCTTATCTTATCCTTTTTTTCAAAATTAGTCTTCAATTTTAAAAGATCTAGATCTAGATTTGGTAAATCCAGATCTAGGATTGTAGATCTAGTCAAGATTAAAGATATATATTTTTTTAATCTTGATTTGGGTTTTAGATTCGGAACCTATTCTACGTCATTATGTCGTTCAATTTTATGGACTTATATTTGGAGATCATTTGGAAATGAATAAATATAGGTTCTCTATTATTCAAAAGAAATAGTCTGGATTTCAAATATGTGTATGTGATTGTATAATTTATAGGGTTTGTTTAGAAATTAAAATTCCTAAATTTAATTAATTAATGTGGTAAATTAATGAATTGAGGAATTGGTAATTTGATTGAATAATGGAATTGTGGAATTGCTATAATTAATTTATGAAATAATTATCAAGGTATCGAATTGGGGAATTTGGGATAATTAATTTTTGAGTTAATTATTAAATTCTTGGATTTTTGAATAGTAAATTTAGAATAATTCATTAGTGAATTAATTATTAGATGTTAAGATTATGAGAGGATTAATTAATTTTTGAATTAACTAGTGAACTTAGTGTGATCAATTAGTTGTTTAATTAATTAATGAAAGAGATATGATTAATTAATTGGTGAATTAATTAATGGGATGGATATGGTTAATTAATTTTTGAATTAATAAATGGATTTGGATTAATTAATTTATGAATTAATTAATGGATGTTTTTGGTTGTTAATTGTGAAAAGAATATTAATGTTGATTAATCTTGGTTGACGTGATAATGAGAAAACATGTGATAATGAGATACATGTGATAAGGTGACAATTTATGATATATATTGATGATTGATAAATGTGGTTCTATAAAATACATTCTACACCCATGCAATATATGTATGATTGAGAATTAGGGTGCTATACATTTAATTCTACGTCCATGGTATATATGTATGATTGGGAATTGGGGTGATAGATATGACATTCTACACCCATGATATATATGTATGATTGGGAATCCGGGTTTTAGACATGGCGTTCTATACCCATGACATATATGTATGATTTAGAATTGTGGTGTTAGACATGACATTCTATACCCATTATATACATGGATGGTTGATAAATGGGATGATAGACAAGGTGTTCTACACCCCAAACATTGTCATTGCACTATGGCTCCAAGTGGCCATAATAATGAAATTGAAGTGACATGGATATTGTAATACCATGTTCTATAATGAAATGTGAATTGAATATGTAACATGGTTTAGACCCAATGTGGGCCAGAGAAGGTATTGAGGTACAGGTTTCCTTGGGATCCTGATGGTCTATGTTGTTTGATAAAAATTAATTGATAATGTGATAAATATTTACATATGAATTTTAATTATTTATTTATACAACTAAATACACTTTTTATTGACTAGATTTTTTCGATACGATTGATGGTGGCCTAATGAGTTGTACTTACACCCTACTCTGGTTGAATGATCAGTTCATGAATAGACTTTATTGTTGCATGATAGGTTAGGGGAAAAGTCCCTATGTTAGATAGATTATTTAGAGATGAAACATCATTCAGGAAACTGTACATGGTTTGGGACCCACTGAGATTCATTTATTTCTTTATTTATACTTTTCATTTTAGACACTTGACAAGTACATTAGCATGGAAATTTTCCTGATTTATTTGGATATTGTATTTTTCATGTATTGATTATCTTGAGATACTGGTATTTTTTATGGTTAAATATGATTCCATTATTGTTTATTTTTTATGCTGGTGTATTAATCTAATAAAAGAGGGTATAGCCTCCCCATAATCAACTTATTAGACCCTCTCTACTAGTGGGTAGCCTCTATCATAGAGGGAGGTGTGCTTGAGGTCATGTGACTGACTAGATTGGGGAACCAGTGTGTGGCACTCGAGTTGGGATGTTACTAAGTGGTATCAAAGGAAGTTTTCTTTTATTTTTATTTTGTATTACTATTTGGAAAAGGTAGACAGAAGACTAGGAAGATTCGGGCATTGGTTGTGATCTCATTCATGGGAGTCATGAACCCACGTATGGGGGAATACCCAAGTACCCAGGGTGGGATTGTTGTTATTTTTTTCTATTACTATTGAATATAATTTTACCTTGGGTGGTGCACTTGTTGTGTGATGTGAAAATTGTTTTTGAGATTTTTTGAAAATTGACTTGTGGAATGAAATGGAATGAGAGTTGAGTCTGGATGAATCATTCTTGGAACTTAAGATTATTTTGTGACATGCATAATTCTAGGAATGCATGGTAAAATGAGTTATGGGTAAGTTGTTTAACATGAACTATTTTTACTTTCTTATGAAATTGAATTGAAAATGGTGCCTAATATGAAATTGAGAATAGTAAAATGATGGAAAATGTTAATAAATGGGTGTCTGAATGAGGAACTTGATATAACAATGTGTTTACCCTTTTTAACCAATACCTATGTTTAGAATGGTTAAGGGTAGTGATAGAACCTCAATTTTGATCATGTGGTGAGGTTTGGTGAAAATAATTGATGTGACTTGTTGTGATTTTACTCTTAAGTAAATGTGATAAAGGTGTGTTATGATTCCTAGATTTGTGTTTTTTATTTTAGAGTTATGCCTCTATGACGATTCATGTTGAGAGGATGATATGAGGATATGGATTTTGAGGCTCTACCTGTAGTGGAACCTAAGGCACCAATAGTGTTGGGTTAGGAAGAAAGGTGTAATTTTCAAGAGAACTTCACTTTCTTTATAAAATTCAAGGAAATATATTGAGGGTGGGTAGTTAAGACCATGTTTGACTTGATGCATGAGTTCCAGATACAGCACCCTCCTAATTTTACTAAATAGGGTGGACCTAATAGTGATCAGTTCTAGATTGAGTCTATCTAGACTATACTTGATCGCTTGAAGACTACTGATGAGTAGAGGGTTAAGTCGGTCACTTATATGCTATGAGGATTAGTGAAGTGTCGGTGGGATGTCAAGGCTCTAACTAGATAGGATAATATTATGCTATGGAAGGACATATTGAAGAGGTTATTAGAGCACTTCTACCTAGAGACACTAAGGTAGGAGACAGTAACTGAGTTCATAAGGTTGACTTATGGGAGTATGTCTATGATGGGCTATGCGGGACACCTTATAGATTTGCAGTTCTTTGTTCTATCATTGGCATGAGATAGAGATACTTTATAAAAACAATTCCAGGATGAACATAAGTGAGAAATTAATTCCCATGTGAATATCTTCATGCCAATGAAGTTTTTATAAGTGGTAAATCAGGATCTCATCTCGGAGGGGAACCTAGAGGAGGCTTCCAATGGAAGATATTTGGTTTCTTTTGGATGATATAGAGGTATGGATTTTGATATCAGAAAGCATGATTATGAGAACATTTGCTAGAGAAATGTGAAGTGCAGTGTCTAGTCATGGGGATCAGTTACTTATGATATTAATCAAGTGAATTTACACAGTGCGGTAAGTGGGGACACATTCTTAAACATTTTCTCTAACCACCAGTAGAGTGTTGATCCTATAGCAAGATGGGATATCTACAATGGTTTTTTAGGAACCTGAAATAGATGTTTAGTGGTGGAGGAGATCGGTATAACTATAGTGTGGGAAGAGGGTCTTTTGTACCATATCAGTATGTCATATGGAGTTCTACTAGTTGAGGTGGTAGAGGCGGTGAATATGGAGTTTCTAGGTAAGAGCATCCATATCAAAAGTGTTGTATAACTCAAGAGAGTCGGATAATATCATAGGGAATAGGGGTAGGATAGTTGCATGTGATGTGACTTATCCTAGTGGATAGCAAGGTTGTTCAATCAACAGTGAGAGGTACTATTCTTATAGCTTCTATATTATCTAGTTTCTTATTTGATACGGGTTCCACTCATTCCTTTATATCTATAAAAATTGTTAATGGTTTGACCTTGGTGCTGGATTTTGTGAGTGGGGTAATGACGATAGATACACTATTGGGAGTATGGTCTAGAGACATATATTTGTGCAAGGGGTGTTCTCTCGAGATTAGGGAGTACATTTTTCTTTGGGTTCTATATATTATTGATATGTCAGGCTTTGACATAATTATGGGTATGGACTAGCTAGTCACTTACCGAGCCCACATTGATTATTACTAGAGGATAGTTACATTTACTTCTAATAAGGGTGAAAACTATATTCACCATGGAGAGTGGGATATCCAGGCAGGCCGAGCAGGACCATTTACTCAGCAACTAGGAGCTTTTGCATCCCATGTTTCTAGTCTATTTCTGTATGAAGGAGTAAATCATTTTATCTTTACACTAGTGGTGGAACAGTTTTAGGATGTTTTTTATAAAGAATTATCAGGTTCCCACCTAAGATATATGTGGAATTCACTATTGATCTCATGTTTGGGGATGAATTGATTTTTATTACACCATACATAATGGAATCAATAGAGCTTCAGGTTCTCAAGACTCAGATAGAGGAGATAGAGTATAAGGGATTTATCCATCTGAGTACATTGCCTTGGGGTTCCCTAGTAATATTTTTAATAAGTATGAAAGGATCCTATCCTTTTTTATTGATTATTAAAAGTTAAATTGGATGAATGTGACGAACTTGTATCCTTTTCCATGTATCAATGATATTTTTGACCAGTTGAGAGGATCTTGTGTGTTCTCAAATATTGACTTGATATTGGGGTATCATAATATGGTAGTACAGACTTCTGATATACCGAGGATTTCTTTTTGAAGTAGGTATGGTCTTTATGAGTTTTTCATAATGCCTTTTGGGTTGACGAATGCACCAGTAGTGTTTATGTCCTTGATGAAAAAATTCCTCTACCTATACTTAGATCAGTTTATTATAGTGTATGTGGATGATATCTTGGTGTACTCTAAGACGCATGAAAATAATGCCCAACACCTTGACATTGTCTTAAGTACACTGAGAGAGAATCGGTTATACACCAAGATATCTAAGTTTCAGTTTCAGATTTATCAGGTACACATCTTGGGTCATATAACCTTACAGGAAGGAGTGTCAGTGGAACCAAAAAAATTATAGGTAGTGTTTTCTTGGGAGAAACCCAAGAACATATTTGATACCCATAGATTTATGGGGTTAGCTATATATTATCAGGTATTCATCCATGAATTTTCTTATTTAGAAGTTCCATTTCAGGATTGACCAAAACGGGGATAAAGTTTTATTGGTAAAAACATGTGATAAGGCCTTCTAGAAGTTGAAGAATCACTTTACATCAGCACTGATCTTGATCATACCTAATCTAGGTGATGAGTATACAGTGTACTTTGATGCCTCTCGGATCAGACTCAGAGTTTTGTTCATGTAGGGAGATCGATTTATGGCATATGTGTCTCGATAGTTGGGACCACATGAATGGAACTACCCTATACACGACATCGAGATATTATATATGGTTTATGCTTTGAAGTGTTGGTGGAATTATCTGTTGGGAGAAACTTTTATGGTGTATATAAAACACAAGATATTGATGTATATCCTTTTGTAGTGAGATCTAAATCTTGGGCGGTGGAGATGGGTTGAGGATATGAAGTATTTTGATTTTGAGCTGTAATATACACCTTGAAAATGAAATATTGTGGCTAACTCTTTGCTAAGGAAAATTCAGAATCAGGTAGTTCTTGAGTCTAGTGATGAGTGAAAGGTGGTGGCTTTACTAGATGAGATGCATGTGGTGGTTCAGGATCGTCAGAAGTAGATGACTCTGCTATCAGTTTCAATGGAGTTTGAACTTTTGAGATGGATCTAAGATAAGAAGTATGAGGACTCTAATTGTTTTACCTTGAGGGAAATACTTGAATGTGGGGAGTCACATTCCTATTGGAGTATCAAGGAGCATGATATCATCTATGTCAGGAATCCTGTTATTGTGGTTACAAGTATGCAAGAGGAGATGATATTGGAATTTCATGCCTCAAAGTGGGTGGTAAATCCTAGTGTAACCAAAATATACCTTGAACTACAACAATAGTTTTTGTGTCCATTCATAAAAAAAAGGAGATAGTAGGGTTCTTGACATGATGCTACACATATCAGTAGTTTAAGGCAGAGCATAAATGACTTGGAGGATATCAGTATTTGTTTCCCATTCTATAATGGAAGTGGGATTACATGACCATGTATTTTATGGTGGTTCTTCTAAAGATTCCAAATAATAATGATGTTATCTAGGTTATTGTGTATCTTCTGATGAACATAGCGTATTTATTTCTTATACGAGAAACATTCTCAGTTGAGGAGTTTCGAGATTTGTATATTTGGGAGATAGTCCATATTTATGGGGTTCCATAGACTATAGTTTTGGATCGTAAAAAATGACTCACTTCACACTTCTAGAAGGTCTTATAGAAGGTGCTTGGTATGCAGGTTTTATTGAGTATGGCTTTTCACCCTCAGACAGATGGTAAGTTAGAGCGTACTATATAGGCGCTTGAAGATATGTTACAGGTGTGTGTTCTTGAATTCAGTGGGTCTTAGGAGAATCATTTGGATTTATTTTAGTTTTCCTATAACAAAATTTAATAGGAAACTATATATATGGCACTATACGAGGCTCTTTATGGTAGTTCATGTAGATCACTGATATGTTGGATAGAGGTATAGGTGATTCAGAGTTGTTGGGACCGAGTCTCATGAAGGAGATTTAAGAGCAGGTTCAGTTAATTCAAAAATGTATGGATATGGCTCATAGTAGAAATAAGTAGAATGCTGATGGACATCGATGAAACTTATAGTTTATAGAGTGTGATCATGTATTCCTTTGGTTGTCACCTAGATTGGGTCACTGTAGGATATAGAGATAGTTTATGTTGGTGCCTGAGTTTGTTGGAGCGTTTGAGGTTGTGGAGAGAATCGGGATGGTGGAATATAGATTGGATCTTCCAAAAAAATAAAGTGTTATGCATGATTTTTTCCATGTTTCACAACATCGAATATATCTCCCTGGCCCTTCTCATGTGATTGATGTAGATGATGTTGATCTTGAGGTAGATGTATCCTTTCAGGATCATTTGATACGTGTGTGGAATCATAGTGAGAAAGTATTGTGGGGAAAGTCTATGACACTAGTTTTTGTATTGTGGAAACATGGGCATGTGTAGAAGGAAACATATGAAATGGAAGTGAATATGCAGGCTCAATGGCCCAATATTTTTGGATCAAAATATTTGGGAAGCTTGGGAGTGCAGCTCGAGGATGATCAATTATAAGAAGGGGATATTGTAAGATCCAGAACTTTTCTAGAGTTGACTCATGCCTTATTTAGGGTACTATTTTTTCCTTATTTTACTACTTTTAGTTGGGTTATAACTTGGAGTTTTTTTAGAGGAATTTTGAAAAAAATGAAAGTAAAAGGGGCTACGCATGGTTGGCGCATGGTTAGGGAAAATTGTAAACTGCATCCCAGCAAACCATACAACCCTATATAGTGGGGAATTGCATAGTTGGTGCATTACTTTACCAACCATGCACCCCTAAAATAATAGGTTCATGGTTGGCACACAGTTAGGGAAAGTTATGTGCCCTAACCCACCAAATGGTTCATGATAATTAAAGTCCCTCGAAAATTAATTTTAAAAATTCTTAGACCCCCTAATTAACCCCAAATAAACCTCCATTTGACCCTAGGTGGCCTTTAATGATTTTTAAGATCTTTGGAAAAATTAAAATTCTTCCCAACAATCTTTATTTGTGATTTTAATCCCATGTTCAAGATCATCTCCTTTCCCGATAACTAGATTTTATCCTGTTTCTTTCTCATTCATCTTCCTTCCTTCTCTCATTATTTTGGTGGGAAGTAATCTTCTATTTTTAGATCAAGATCTATATTTAGTGAATATAGATCTATGTTTTTTGATCTAGATCAAGATTAAAGAGATATTTATTTTATTAATATTGATTGAGGTGTTAGATCTAGAACCCATTTTACATCATTGTGCCACTCAGTTTTGCGGATTTCTATTGGGATATCATTTGGAAATGAATTGAGGTCGTTTGTCTATTATTCAAATCGCATAGTATTTATATCAAATACTTTTATGTGACCATATAATTTATAGGTTTCATTTATCAATTTAAATTCCTAAATTTGATTAATTAATCTGGTCAATTAATGAATTGAGGAATTGGGGATTTGATTGAATAATGGAATTGGGGAATTGGGATAATTAATTGATAAATTAATTATTAAGGAATTGAATTAAGTAATTAGGGATAAATAACTATTGATTTAATTATTAAATTCTTGAATTTTTTAATTGAGAATATAGAATAATTAATTGGTGAATTATTTATTTTATATTAATATTTTGAGAGGATTAATTAATTTTTGAATTAATTAATGGACTTATTGAGATTAATCAAATGTTGAATTAATTAATGAAATATATATGATTAATTAATTGGTGAATAAATTAATGGGAGATATATGGTTAAATAATTTTCAACTTAATTAATTTAATGGGATTAATTAATTTATAAATTAATTAATGTAAGTTTGTGGTGGTTAATTGTGATAATAAGATTAATGTTGATTAATCATGGTTGACATGACAATGTGAAAACATGTGATAATGAGATACATGTGATAATTTGACATGTTATGATATATATGCATGATTGTTAAATGGGGTTCTAGAAATGATATTCTATGCCCATGACACATATGTATTATTGATAATTGGGGTGCTCGACATGAAGTTCTATGGCCATGATATATATGTATGATTAGGAATTGGGGTGTTGTACATGATGTTCTATACCCAATATATATATATATATGTGTGTGTGTGTGATTTAGAATTAGGGTTCTAGATATGACATTCTACGCCCATGAAATATATGTATTATCAAGAATGGGGGTGCAATACATTACATTCTATGCCCATGATATACATGAATTATTGATAAATAGGGTTCTAGACAGGGCGTTCTACACCCAAAACATTGGTATTGGATTGTGGCTCCAAGTGGACAAAATAATGAAATTTAAGTGACATGTATAATGTAATATCATGTTCTATAATGAAATTTAAATTGAATGTGTAACTTGGTTTAGACCCGGTATGGGCTGAAACAAGTATTGAGGTATGGGTGTCCTTAAGAGACTGGTGGCCAATGTGGTTTAATAAAGATTAATTGATAATTTTATAATTGTTTACTTATGCATTGTAATTATTTATTTATACAATTGAATACACTTTTTATTGAATGGATTTGTTTTATACACCATTGGTGGTGGTCTAATAAGTTTTACTAATACCCTACTTGGGTTTCCATATCCATACTCGAATAGACTTTATTTTTGTAGGATAGTTTAAGGTAAAAGGCCTTATATTAGATGGATGACTTCGGGATGGATTGTGGATGAGGGTACCAGATGTGGTTCAGGATCCTTCAAGATTCATCAGTGTCTTTATTTTCAGTTTTCATTTTAGACACTTAACATGTACATTAACATGGAATTTTTTCTACTTTAGTTGGATATTGTATTTTCCTACATGATTATCTTCAGATACTAGTATTTTTTATAGTTAAATATGCTTCCACTATTTTTTATTATTTACACTGGTGTATTACTCTAACAAAAGAGGGTATAGTCTCCCCATTATCATCTTATTAGACCCTTACTTCTAGTCAGCAGCACCTGGAATAGGAGTAGGCACGCTTGAGGTCATGTGACTGACTGGCTTATAGAACCGATGTGTGTCACC
The DNA here is from genome assembly GCA_963277665.1 of Viscum album. Classification (NCBI taxonomy): domain Eukaryota; kingdom Viridiplantae; phylum Streptophyta; class Magnoliopsida; order Santalales; family Viscaceae; genus Viscum; species Viscum album. The sequence continues at coordinate 1,785,809,754 of OY728151.1, read as the reverse complement.
CAAGCTGAGATGTTAAAATAGATAAAAAATCTCATAGAATAGAACCTAAAATTATTTTCATATCATCTCCTCAACTCATCTCATATATGAAATTATGTATCACTATATTTACATTATCCCCTATAGTATATAAATCACAATCTAGCCCTTATTTTAATTAGGAGAATCAATCAGCTAAAAAATCATGTAAATCTCTTCTAGATACTCACAAACTCTAGGTAGAAAATAATATCCTCTACATAAAGAAGGAATTTGTACAAGGAAATCCAAAGTAATGACACTCACATATTTATCTTCTACTTTTCTATATTCTATAACACAAGAGACAATAGAATATCTAAATATTCACTCGATCCACTTTAGGTGGATAATTATCTACCTCACCCTATTTATTCTCATATATGTGTTACTCCAAGTAGAGAGCCTAATGTATTGTGATTATTTTATTTATTATAAATATCTAATTTTGTTTTCAATATGTATTGGGTGATTTTGAAAATAATAATGAATGAATAGGCTAAAGGTGTGATATACAACTTGTATTTATACTCGATTATATTCATTTCTACCTTTTATTATATATTTCAAATCTTATTCATGATGAAATTGAATATTTATAAAGATAAAGTAGTTACTACTTAGATTTTTTTAGATAAACATTTTTATATGATATGATTATAGAATTTGAGTTTATAATAATCAATGATAGGTATTTTAATTAGGAGATAAAATAATATTTGTTTATGATGCATGGATTGTATACTATATGATCTTTATGGTTTTGAGGAGATAGTTTTGGAATATTACTAAGTGGATTTGATGAGGATAACCATTACATTTTTTACATGAAGAAATATGAATGGAGTGGAAGTTTCAATTGGATTATATTGAATATTGGAGATTCTATGTGTAGATTTAAGGAAGGTGTTTCATTTATTGGTGATTAATTGTTGAACTATTAATGAGAATATTTGGTCATAAAATAATGAGTATTTAAGTAGTGTAAGCTTCATTGAATTGACAAAAATTGAGTATGAATGTATTTAATATACTTTATGAGTAAAAAAAATATTTTTTTAGGTTTCATAAATTTATAAAGCTATTTGAGTTGTTTTGAGATGACCTGGAATTTCTAGAGATGCCTGAAGAATTTTGGAATATTTTATTATAAAATTTGAATAAATTCATAGATTTTGATTTAGATATAAATATTTTAAAAAGTAACATGCATGATTTATTATAAAATATATATTTCTAATTACCAAAGCTAACTGAGATATGTAATGTTCTATTGAAAATACATAATAAACGCTTAATGTTTCACTATAATATGTGACATTTTTAGATTATTTTCATGCTATATATGGGAATTTATTATACCACCAATTTTTTATGGAAGATAAATCATTATTTCATACTTAAATTCAATAAATAAAAGGTTTCACTATGATACATATGATAACTTATAGAAAATAAAATGTTTTTAAGATGATACGCAATATGTCATAGAAGGTACGCAGTATTTATTCTAAATGATAATTTGGGGATTTAAACTATAAAAATTTTTAAATAATTTATGGAGTTAAAAGTTTTCATATTCCATGAAGATATTCTTGACTATATTAAATGAGATGATCATGGGGTTTTTTTAAAATTTATCTGTGGATAATGGGGGTACGAGGTCAATAAGGAATTTTTTATATATTGAGGACCACAAGGAATAAATCCATGTGGATCTATTGAGGAATGAAAAGATCCAAAATCATAATTTATATCCTTTAATTGGGATGTATATATTTTAATTATGTAACATTATTCTCATGATTTTTTTTGAGTATATTAAAAATAAACGTGGAATAAGAATCTAATAATTATAATGAGTTATAGTAAATAACAAAGTATTTCCACAAATATATTTTGAATCTCAAAAAAAATAATTAAAAGATAGATGGAATTGATAAGATGATTATTTATTGATCTTATAAATGTAATTATAAACAAATTACAAAAATAAGAAAGAGGGTGAGGTGACCAATATATGATTCATATATATTGTAATGGCTGAATAAGAATAATAAGAAGGAGAGAATAATAGAATTGAGGAAGGCCAGTAATGTTTCTAACTCTACATATTTTATTTATTGATACTTTTGAATAAGAAAAATAAAATCAAGGTAATACCAATATTTTTCTTTTGTTTCAATTATATTTTGTACATAAATGATATTATAAGAATTAGGAATAAGATATCATGGTACTTTTTTGTGTTGATCATTCTAAGAATTTAGTTTAGAGAAAAAAGTATACTTGCATGATACTGTAGTAGAATGTATACTGGTAATAAAATAGTTTCCTTGATGATAAGGGCCCTATCAGTTGATGTAGTGATATCTATAAGAAATTAATAAGATCTTGTTCAAGAGTTAAGTATGGAGTTCTATTGTAAATAGGTGGGACCTAGTGTAATATTGGATTTTTAATAGATAGACTCAAGATTAATCTTGATACTTTCCTAATGTGTATTCAAATTATAATTTTTATAGAACACCTATGTCTCAAAAATGACCCTAAAATTTAAATTATGTAGTCAAAAACCTTGGGGACCCATTTAAAAAATAATGTGTACTTAATTTGTTGTTTATTTTTTGATTTTTTTGTGTTTTACAATGTTAAGAATTTGTAATAATATTCACTAACCTGATTAGATCCATTCACCTTAATAGGTTTAAATATTAATATGGATAATTGAATATGAGGATAATTTAGTTAAATTGGCTCTAGCTAATTAATACTATCTCTCAGTGTGACTTCATAGAAAACTAGGAACTTCAAATGGTATCATAGCAGTTCAAACCCTTGATTTGATCAATTATATTTTCTGAGTTTCTTTTATTTTTTATATATAAAGTAAAAAAATAATAATGATTTGAGGTTTTTAGATGGAGAATGCAACTTCCATCCATGGAAAAATCAAAATGTAGGTTTCAACCAAAGCCTAAAAAATAGTTAGAAGGATGAGTATAATAATTTTATAAAGGTCACACAATCTATAAAAGAGAAAGTGGATTCATTGTTAATTGTAGGTAAAAAATGAGTAATTTATATATTAAATAAACTAATAATTATCCTCTTGAAAATATTAGTTCAACGTGTGATGGGTATATTATAATTGAATCATAAGGTTATTTCAACAATGAAATAAAGGATTATTTAAAAATTATCTCATTATGCCAGCACATATATATCATTGTTTATCATGGTTCTATAGGATGAGAAAATCTTGCTAGAATTGGAAGATAATATAATAGAAAAACATTGGTAGAAAAATTGTAAATGTGAAACACTCACATAAAATTGGTTGAATCCAAAGAACAATATTCACAATTATATAAATATAAATTCCCCTTAGCTGAAGAAAATTTTTAAAAAATCATTTTATGATAAATATAAGATTCATAAATATTTTGAGAATACAATTTATGCATTGGATAAAACTTATAAATCTATCATTGGTATCAAGGATAAAAAATTAGAGATCAAGGGAAATAGAATAAAAGAGATTGATCATTCCTTATAAGAGGAGAGTTAGATAAATCAAGATCAGGTTGAGAAGTAAAATAAATAATGGGAAGAAAAATTAAGTTTAGCTGAGGTTGATAAAAATACCCTTGAAATGTTCTGTCTTAAACTGGATTTAAAATTGAGAAATAAGGAAGAGTAATTAGTTGATTATTCCTAAAATGATGAGAAAAAATACGATGCCATGAAATTTTTTTATAATATTCATTCTTATAAAAGACTTATTATAGTATAAGTAATATAAATAGTTCATATTGATATAGATATATCACATGATCAAAGAAAAATCTAACCCTTATTCTGAAAAAAAAATTACACTAATATTATTTTCATGAAAATTTTATATTATTTCTCAACTTATGGGAATATATAGGTGGGGAAAAATTATGAGAAACCCACCAACTATTCAAAGTTATATGAGAGAATTAGTAGTAGAAATGTTTTCCCAAAAAAATCTCAAAATGAGGGTTTTTTATTCTAAAAATAGTGTAGTAATAAAGTTTTCAAAAATTTTACATAAACAAAGAAAAAAATATTGGGTATTGTGGGTGGGTGATATATAATGTTTTAACACATGTTCATTAATTTTTGGAATAATATGTAAATAATTAAAAGGAAAATAAATTTTAAATTAATGGGGGTATATCTATAATGAAGTGGGATCCTGTTAATTTGAGTAAAGTCACATAAGAAAGGTATATCTATAAACTAAAAAATATTTGGAAGCTTAGATAATTTTTTGGGAAATTATAACCCATGTGGAAACTAATATGATTATTGTGGGTTAAAATTAACCAAACATAAATCATATAATCTTGAAGAAACAAAATCACAAAATATAATAAGGAATAAAATAAAAATAGTAAAGTCTTTATAGGTCCATGAAAAAAATATAATTATTGAGTAAGATACACCCAAGAATAATTATTAGAAGGATCCTACACCAAGAAGGTGGATATACTTCCATTACAGGTTAAAAGGAAACATCATGGAACATGGAAAGTAGCCCATGAACATAAATATTGTATTAATCAAGATAGATAAAAAAATAGTGTCATTATATGAGAGAAACAAAAGGACTAGTTTAGTGGAAGACATACATGAGATGAACATGAGATGTTTCCAAAAGGGGGTAACTTAAATGTAGATAAGAATCCATGTTGAAAATAAATTTATTATGATAATGGATATATATAATTCATGATTTTTTTTGAAAATCCAACTATATATGGAAAATAATAAGTCACAAAGATAAAATAATTAATTTTCTATTCTAGCTAATGTGAAAATTTTAATTCAGAAAGAAAATATGATTGTGAAAAGTAAGAAAATAGTGATTCCAAATGAAGTTTATTTTTTGAAAATCAATTAAGGTTTAATAAAAAATAGTTATAATAAAATATTATTTGAATTAAAATTATTATTTGGTTTATAATAAACACTCAACCCTTTTTCCCTAACTAATAATAAAAATATTACCCACATTATTCTTGTATATATTGTGTTTTTTTAAATAGAATTGAACGTGGTCTATGTATTCAATGGGAGAAATGAATTTTTTTTAAAAATAAAGCTATATGAGATATCCATAATAGATTTATTTTATTACTTCCTTCTTACAACACTTCAACTGGTATCATAAATATATTTTTAGAGTTTATTTTAAATTAATATCATCCGTGATGAAGATTAGTGGAGTGTAACCCTTAAAACGGGGATGATAATATAAGAAACATTCCAAAATATCAATATTTTAGGTAAAAATATATTTTTTTGTATAATGATAAAATTGAGGTATGATTTTTACACTTTTCTCATCCTAATTTTGATCTAAATTAATTCTGATTTAAAATTGGGGAATGTGTTGAATCAATTAAGGAAGATAAGTAACATTGAAGGGTGGGGGAAAACATGATTTTCATTGAATTTTTTTGATATTTTTTCTGATAAGTACTATAGATTATTTTAATATCTACTTGGATAGCCCCATGAAAGATATTATTGATTTGGTGTCACATATTATGTTCCTTTATGGAATTATTTGTTGGTCATATTAATATCTCTTTGTTTCTACATTGAGATGGATCATGTAAGCAATGAGTTGATTAATTTGTTTCTCAATACTTATGAGAAATGTAATTCCAACCCTATGTAAGATCATTTTATTCATATTCAATAAGGTGTAGGTAAAATTAGTAGTGTTGAGTACTTATTGATAGTGATTTATTTGAGGTAATCAAGTGTATTAATGATAAATCCAAAGGGAGAGATTTAAGATCCCAATGGATTATAATGATTGAAATTTATTTCAAAATGTAATTTGACATTAAATATGTGTTGGGTGATTATGAAATACCAATTAATTAATAGGTTGAAGGTGTAACATATATCTTAGATATCCTCTACATTATATGAATTATTTTCTACCATTGAACATTGTAGATCTATTCGTGTCGACAATGAAGATTGAAAAACGGAATGTAGCTTCTACTTAGAGTGTGGGGATAAATATGTCAATGGTAGAAGTTTCTTATATACATAATGATTATTGATATATACTTTATAATAATGAATTATAAGTGATAAAATGGGGAGAAAATGAGGAAATGAAAGTGATATGACAACTCTCTATCATGGTATCTCAATGTGGTTGAGGATATGGATATGGAATAATGCTTTCCAGATTTGATGAGGTTCACCCATGGGTTTTTTTCACAAAGAAATGTGCATGGAATGGGTATTTCAGTAATTTAAATTAAATTATTGATGATGTTAAGTATAGATTTAATGAATGTATTATATTTATTGGTGATTACTTAACACACTATTATTGAGAATATTTGATGAGAAAATAAAGAGAAAGTATTTAGAAAGAGGAATATTTGTTGAAGTACCCAGAATAAATTAATTTAATAATTCATTTTATTTGGGAATTATATTAATTAATTTTGTGAAGATTAGATTAATTCCTAAATCCATTTGAGTTTTTTTGAGATTTAATGGAGTGTATGGAGATTCTAATAGAATTTTTGAAGATGTTTTGAGCTTAGTTGAATAAATTCTATAATTTTATGTTAATGTTTAATATTTTAAAAATCCAAAAAATATTATTTTCCACAACAAAATATTTTATAAGTATTTAAGAAAACTAATATATGTAATATTATTTATATGATATTTAAAAATCCTTGGGAGTAACATTATGATATGTAATATATTTCAAATGATACGTAAGAGATATATAATCATACATAATATCTCTCACTTTGTTCAAAATAAAACACATGAGTTCATACTAAAATGTAGTAAGTTTAGTGATTTATTATGATATAAACAATTCAAAATGTATATAAGATTTAAAAGTGTATGGATAACTAATAAATAATGGTATAAAATATTTACTTTGAATACAAAACATATGTTTATATATGTTGAATATATTTTTGAGGTTACATAAGGAAATGTTAATCTTAATGATGTGATACCTAAGATCAACTATTTATTATGTAAAATTTAATTATCTATGATATAAAATATTTCTAGAGAAATGTAATATAAAATAAAAATAATATTTAATCTTAAATGAAATTAACATGATGATGGTGAAGTTTTTATTTATGGATTAAACATAAAATTTTATATGGATCAAGTTGTGATTCAAGAATATGTTGGAGAAGATAAATTTTTTCATGAAGATGAAGATCACTCTGCATCTATCTTTGAATATTTTTATGCGCATGTAAAAAATTAGAAGTGAACTTCATGTAAGATAAAAGGAATAATTAATTGAGTGGATATTTGATGGGTTATTATTAGGTTTCTACTAAAAATATTTGAAATATCATAGTTTGGATATTCCTTGAATATATTTCAACCCATACTAAAAGATAGAGTCATGGGGATTTGTAGAAAATTAGATGAGAATCATGGGTGGATGACCCATGAGGTTAGTTGTTAAAGTGTTATTTATTAAGGATCATATGGAAAAAACCAAATAGATCTATTGAGGAATCAAAAATATTTGATTTATGATTTCTATACATTAATTAGTATTTATTAAATTTTATTATTGTAAACAATTATCATGATTTTATTCAAATTATATAAAAAAATATGAAGGTGGAAAATATAACATGGTTAATGAGTGAGAGGAGCTCTTAAATAATTGTATTAAAAATATTATAATTGTAGAAAAAATTATAAAAGGAGTGTAAATTAAGAATTAAATGATTTACTGATCCTATATATTCCATTATTATTTAAGGATAAAAAATAATAGGATAAGACTAAAGTTTGATTCATATATATCATAAAAGTTGAATAATAAAAAGAGAAGAAGAGACTTGATAAAGGCAAACACCAGTGCAACCAATATATATTTGGTGTATCAATAACCTTAAAGAAGAAGAATATAATTAATGTAAAACCAATGTGTTGAAATTATTTTGATTATATTTTAGTAATTAATGTTCATATATGAAATAATAATAAGGAAACAAGAATAAAGCTTCTACTTATGTGTGTTGATAATTCTAATGATTGAGTTGAGATAATAAGGAAAACATGTATGCTACTATAGTAAAGGATATTGGTAGTTAGAGACATTTTTTATGAAGAAGATCATATCAGTTAATGTAGTGAAATATAGGGGTAGAAAAGATGTAATGAAATTAGTCATTGCGATTTGGTGAGATTTAAATGAAATTTGAGATTTTTGTATTTGGGATAAGGAGAGAGAGTCCAAACAGTGTTTTAATTGTTTTTTGGGATGTTTTAGGTCTATTTGAGGCTATATTATACAGTAGAAAAAAGTCATGATATGGCCATAGGGTTGTTCCATGATGGTTCTGGGCCTGATTGTACAGGCCCTCTACCAACTGGGGGTCACACCGTTACCTAGATAGTTTATGTCATTACTAGTCTAATGGGTGTTTTTTTAAGTGTGGGTTAGTATTTTCATGGGGATCCCTATTTGGAATCCCATTAGGTTCCTTCAATATTAGTCATGTAAAGGAGGATACATATCTATCTCTATGTCACTTTTTATTCCCACTATTCTATCTTCTATATATATTTTTTATAAGGGATTCATCATGATAATTATTAGTAAGATTCCCCATTTATTCTCCCTAATTATTCTTATATATTTTATTTAATATTTTTTAAAAAACATTAGTGTTTTTTGAGTACTAATACCACCCAAAAATTGTGGAATCATTCAACTTGATGGGGTTTTTTTGTTCGGATCATATAGGACATCTTGGGTGGGGATGTTTAATCCATCGTTTATTTTTTAGCTTAAGGTATGTTTCCCCCCAGTGATTTAATAACGGTATTTAGATATTTGGCTTTAAATTTTTCATTAGTATAGGTTTATTATTTAATGTATCATATGGCTTAGGTCCTGGTGAATGTGGGGAGTGTACCACACCAACATTACTTATGGTATGGTGATGTTTCCCATTTAGTGAGTTTGTTATCATTTATTTCTTTATTATTTTTATTTTTAGATACTTTTTTTATTATTTTAAGGGTTTTTATGGATGGGAAAGGTACTTATAGATATGGATGACATTACTATTAACACAGTATTGAGTTTAAGGTCATCAGTTGATTTAGGTGACCCCATGCATAATTCATTAAATTTAAAAGTAATCATTGATTTGATATTTTAATCCATATTTTGGAAATATTCAGGAAAATTATATATAGTACACCTAATAGTGGTCATTAAAGTGCCTTTGTAGATTTATTTCAATGGAATTTTCTAAGGAAAATGTTTTGGTTAGTCTGAAATGGATTTTTAATGAATAAAACTCATGATTTTAGAGAATAAGGTTTACAAATTATTTATAGGTTTAGTTTTACCATTGTTTTCTTGGGTTTCAATGCGTTTTTTCAAAATTTTATTAGTATTTCCTTCATATTTCAACAAAAATTTAGTCGGATGATGTTTATGAAAGTATTTAATTTTTTTAAAATATTTACACATTATTATTTCATGGTTTCCTTTTTGAAGATATCATATAACAAATCTTTTTTCCAAAAAGTATTTTTAAAGGCACATTCAACACTTTATAGAAAGGGGTTTCGTAGTATACACATTTCCCTGAATTGATCCCACTTTAATTTATTTTTTTAATGTTAAAAAGATTTTTGTATTATTTGGATGCATGGGATTGTCCTAGGTAGGGTATGTGATGTTTATATTTTATTCCTAATGAGAAAGGGGTTATATTTTTTAAGGACGTTTAGAGGTGAGGGAGTGCATGATTCTTGGTTGTTATATGTTTTTATATATCATTGGGATTTTTATGGTTGATTTCATGTTTTTATTACTCAACTCCATTGGTTAATCTTAAGAACCCTAAGTAATTATGTGGAAAGATTTCTTCTAATACCATAAGGTTATTATATATGTCCACCTCATATTATATTATTCCATAGTAACAAAAAATTACTACTTTCACAATCCAGATTATATATATTTCATGGTACATGATTTTTACCTTAAAATATATTGTGTAGTTATGTATATAATTTTAAGGATGATGAGGCCTTCCTTAAGGACCTTCATGAGGTTATATGATTTATTTCATCACTAATATAATATGATAATCCTAGGGTGTAATGACCTTAGTTACTTAGGGACTCTCCCATTATGTTGTTCATTTAATTATTCTTTATATAGTCACATATTTTTCTATTTACATTTATACCTTTCTATTATTTTAATTGAATAGATGAATATGTTGTTTTCATTCATGTATTTATTTTACCTATATGGGATATTGTTTTTGGTTACTTTTGTTTCATGCATTATCCTTTTCATATAATTTAGTATGTATTTCTCATTTATGTAATTTCATTTATATTTTCATTTTCTATCGTTTTTATCATTTATTTTTCATCTATTTGAATTCAAATTGTCCAACTTTTTATGTAATAAATAAGTGAACAATATTAGAAAACTAGTTTATACCCATGGATCTATACCCACAGTTTAGAAACAATTGTGGGTATAGAGTGTCTTCACAAAACAATACCTATGATCTTTAAAAAACCAATGGTATAGTTTGAGTTATACTAACAGTTTTTTAAAAATCATGGGTATAGCAATTTACTATAGTATCCCTGCTATACTCCTCCCCGACCCCCTCCTAATTTTCATCCCTACATCTCATCTCCAAATATAAAATCATAATCCCCCTCCCCTACTTAGGTGACCTTAGGCATCCCCCCTCCACTCCTCATGAAACTTTCAGTGTCCCCACTCCCCTGCCCTAATTTCCCTCTCACTCAAGTGAGTGGAAACCTTCCGTCTCTTTCAATGATCTCCTCTATTTCAATAATTTTTTATCAGATATGAAAGGATGTTTTAACTTGTATTTATTATATTTATTTTCATTTTGTTTGATTCAATTACATTTAGTTTAGATTAGTTTGTTTAGTTTTGGTTCCCCTCTATTCTTGGGACTTCTTTTGGTTTAATTCGATTAAAATAATTTTTATTCAATTTTGTTTAGTAAGGATATATTTTTTTATTTTTGTTTGATTTTTCTCAATTTATTATGGTTTAGTTCAATTTATTTTAGATTAATTATTTTACTAGTTTTTTTATTTATATTAGTTTAAACTTCTTTGGCTACTTTTTTATTTTTTTCTAATATATTTTGTTTTGATTTTTTTAATTTGGTTTATTTTTGTTTTGTTTAACTCATCTCGGATTATTTAAATTTTATTTAGTTCAGTCTAGATCAAATTTTTGACATTATTATATTGAAATTAATTTAGTTAAGTTCAGTTTAGTATTTATCTATTTTGATCAAACTATTTTAGTTTGATTTTGTTCATAACTATTCATTTTAATGTACTTAGGTTCACTTTGGTCCAATTTGGTTTGGTATGAGTTAGTTTGATTTAGTTTTGGTCAGTTTAGGTCTATGTGATCGATCTTTATTCAACATAGTTTGTTTCTATTCCATTCAATTTTCATCATTTTCATTTGGACTGTCTATCTATGAATCAAATCCATTCAATTTGGTTTTTTAGTTATATTAGTTTAAATTTGATTTATTAAATTTTTTTTAGTTTGTTTTTTATTATCTTAGAATGTTTTATTATATTTTATATGGTTTTTTTTGGTTTTATAATATTCATTTCAAGAAATTTTGGTTCAATTAAGTTTCTTCATATTTGGTTTTGTATTTTTTGGATCTATTTTTCATGGTTAAGTTAAATTTGAATAAGATCGGTTATATTTATTTCAATTCAATTTAGTTTAGTTTGGGATGATTTAGTTTGATATTATTTGGATTTATTCATTTTGATTGAAGTCACATTGATTTGATTCATTTCACTTGTATTATTTCAAATAAACTCAATTATTCTATGTATATACCTATATAGATAAACAAAATTTTCATCTATGAAATTTGATATTAATCTATTCAATTTGATATTACTCTGTTAGATTCAATTTTTTGGTTCTATTTGGATTAGTTTGATAGAGATTAATTCAATTTTTCTTGTTTTAATTCCATTCCACTCTAATTAATTTTATTTTTCTTGGTTAAACCTTTTAAGGATTGATCTACTTTTCTTAAGTTTATTTTAACTCATCTCAAAATTATTATAATTTTATAACATGTTAGTTAAATTTATGTTTCTATCACACTAAATAATCAAATAGATCAAGTGGGTTTTAAACTAAGAACATTAAAATTTATATCCTTTTAAAATAAAATATCTCTTTTTATAAGTATCTTGTTTCAATATTGATTTTATGTATAAAAAATAAATTAAATAATTAATTTATAGGATAAAATGTGTTTTATACAGGTTTAGGCTTACCTATAAAATCCCCTTTTTGAATCCACTAATAATAAATATGAGTATGATGAGTTTGATTGTATAATACTTTAAAATATGTTACTTCACAGCTAATTATAAGAATCAGAAACTTTGTATTTACCAAATCCATGGTATTTTAATAGTTTGTTTTAAAAAATGACATTCTTTAGGTCTTAATCCCCACACAGTTTACAAGTATTGTGTATTTTTTGAAAATAAATAATTGAGAAATATGATATTTACATAATGAGATTCAAAATGATGCTAAAAACATAATTAATATAATTAAAAATATATACCCTCAACTAAAGCCATCAATTTAATTGATAAATATGTTTACCCAGTCTTACACTTATAAAACCATTGTTATAAATACATATTTTTTATCACTTATAGCATATATTATTTCTTTTATTCATTATTTTATAACTACTATTATGATTTTATAAATTTCATATTAAAATTGGTTGTAATGAATTTTCTAATTATGGTTTAAATTGTCGATACAAACATAGATTTTTCCCTATAATAAAATGGATAGAATCTGGATGTATTATACCAATCGAATTTCAACTGAGTTTCAAAAGAATTAGGAATTTTTTTTAGATTTTTCATTTAACAATGCTTCATATGAAGGTTGTATACAGTGTCCATTCTATAAACATGTTGGAAGACCATGGTTAATCTAAGAAGAGATTAGCTACAATATAACGAAATCTAGACTTAAAAAAAGTATTTTGTTTGGTATCACTATGGAGATACGAGATAATCTTCTATTATTCATGAATGAAAAGAAAATTTTGGCATAAAGAATTTTATATTTAATCAGTTTACATTTTTGAATCATCATGAGGGAGATAGTATGCTAGTGAAAGAAGGAAATGATATCAATACACATGAAGAAAATATAGAAGATGATGATATTGAGAGAGTGGAAAATTTAATGGATGATAAAAAAACTCCAGTATATTATGAATGTACTAAAATAACCAAGTTTTAATTTTTAAGGTGGTTATATCATGGAAAAACCATGTATGCAATTTCTAATACCTCTATTTATTATATTATTACCTTCTTGAATTGATTTATTCCTAATGGTGTAGATATTACCTCAATTCATTATAAGTCATGTAAGTTAATTATGTATCTTGGATTTTCTACTAATAAAGTTCATAGTTTTCAAAAATATTGTAGTTTGTTTTAGGTAGAAGTAGCTGACCTTAATGGATATAAATAATCTATTACATCTCGATACAAGGAAAATGAAGATGGAAAACCATCTCGTGTGCCAAATAAAGTAATGTGTCACTTTATATTGATTCTCATACTTCAAAATCTATTCATGTCTGTAGAAATCTCATCCAATGTGTGATGGAATTATACTAAGAAAGTTAAAAGTAATAATTAGTTGGTTCATCCTATGGATGGATTGGGATGGAAATAATTTCATACAAAATATCCAGGTTTTTCATATGTGGTGTGTAATGTCAGGTTGGATCTATCCTATGATGGTTTTAATCCATTTGGTCAGATTCTTACTGATTATAGCATGTGGCCAGTTTTTATTCATGTTGATAATATTCCTCCATGGATGGGTATGAAAAAACATTTCAATTTCTTGAGTATACTGATATTTGGACCTTCTGATCTCAGAAAATATGTAGACATCTACTTGAAACCTTTAATAATAGAATTGAAGAAGCTTTGGGATATGGGTGTGCAGATATTCGAGGATTCTTCGAAAAAAATATTTCAGATGTGTGCTTTCTTTATATATACTATAAATGATTTTTTTTTCTTATGAAATGATGTCTGGTTGGAGAACAAAGGGAAAACTTTCATGTCTTATTTTTATGAATAAGGTATGATTGTGAAGGGTTAAATATTATCGTACTTTTATTTTCATGGGTTATCGACGATTCTTTCTAATGGATCATAAATACAATAATAGTCTTTAGAGTTTTGATAATATTGTTGACACTGAACAACCACCTCAACATATTTCATGGAGTGATGTTCTTAATTAATTGAAAGGTTTTAGTTTTCCCTTAGATAAAGGTCAATGAATATCTAAAAAGAAGGATAATGTTGACACTAAATCCACTTACAATTGGTAAAAGAGATGTATACTTTTTGAGTTTCCATATTGGTCTACCAATTTGTTATGTCTTTGTTTAGATGTAATACTCATTAATAAAAAAATATATATATAATTTTGCATTAAATTTTTCTAAATAAGGTAAAGATCAAAGATGATTTCCAATATCATCGGGACTTATTAGATTATGGTATTTGACTAGAACTGCATCCAGTGTGTATTGGTGAAAACAAATGGAAAGTTCCTTATGCTTCTTATGTAATGAAACCATTGGTGAAAGATCAATTTTTGGAAGTATTGGATAATATCAAGATTCATGATGGGTATTCTATGAATATATCTAAATGATTCAATAAAAGTTATTTGAAACTAAAATCCATAAAAACCCATGATTATCATATCCTTCTTCATGAATTGATTCTAATAGAAATTTTCCATTTACTATCAGATAATATAAGTGTGACAGTGATTCACTTGTGAAATTTTTTAGATATATTTGTGATAAAAGGTTATCTAAGTTATTCTTGATAAAAATACTGCAATATGTGCCATTAATTTTTTGTGGGTTGGAAAAAAAATTCTCTGTCCTTTTTCACCTGCATGTTGAATTTAACAGTTCATATTCCAACTAAAACACTTATTGGGGACTAGTTTCTTATCAGTGGATGTATCCTACTAAAATAAATATTTTCACAATGAAATCTTATGTATGAAAAAATAATTATCCTAAGGGTTCCATTTTGAGATATTATCTTCCTCAAGAATGTAATTATTTTTATTCAATGTATTTTTTTAATATGAGCACAAGAAAAACTGACCAATGAGAAATAAATATGAGAAGTATGGATAATTGATTCTTTGTTTCCATATCTTCTCCAAATATGAGTAATTTTTGGGTTATATACATTATTTAAATTGAGCCTTGAAGAGTATTATATGGCACATCGCACAGTCTTGTTTAACTATGGTTTGTTCAATGACTATATCAAGTAAGTAATTTGGATATTTATATGTTATCTCATACTAGTCATTTCACATATAACTTATAATTTTATTATCATTTTATATAGGGAACATAAAAAATTATAAGTAGAGTTCATCTATCTTTTCCTTTAAGAAAGAGAGAGGCTTTGCATAGCTAAGATTTTCCTGATTAGTTAAAATAAAAGGTATGACCATTTCTTTAATTAGATTAAAATTTATTTATACATTTAATTTTATTATTCATTTATATTTTAGGTATTGAGTTTACATATTGACTCTATTTCTAAAGAATTAAGAGATTTGGATTTTGGTCCCAATTCTTTGGTATGTGAAATCAAATCTTTAATAATCAATGGGAATAAATTTTTTACAATTGATCTAGTGGTGAAAATTAGTACATGGAATCAGAGAGTTTTGTTAATTCCTATAATGGATTGTTATGCTAGTGCATTAGATATTCAGTCCCGATATGAATATGTTTATTATTGTGTCCTTATTGAGAAAATATTTTTATTGGATTACTACTCTCAAGTTCGAGTCACTATGATGAAATGTATATGGTTTGATTCAATGATGTGATAGGGTATATTTATTGACGATTTTGGATTCATAGTTATTAACATGAGCCAATTCCTACATACCGATGAACCATAATTTTGTAATCAATAGAAAAACAAGTGTTTTATGTAAAAGATCATCTGAGACATGACTATAGTGTCATTAATGAAGTAATCCCCAGAAATATTTTTCCTGATTTTGGGGAAAAAAATTTCCACTCTTGATTCCCCCATTAGTGTTGACCAAAATATTACATTTTATGACTCAAATATTCCAATTGTGATAGTTGATTTTGAACTTGACGTATTGGTGGGTAATATATAAAAGCGACTATATATGTTCACAGTTCATTCGGTTTACCCTGAAATGAGTTTTCAGGTTGGTATTACAATAATTACTCTAATTTAGTTTTAGTTTGGAATTATATATTTGTATTAGTATTTTTTTTGTTTTCATTTAATTTAATTATATTTATTTCAATTTAGGAAACTGGGTTTTAAATGGGATTTAATAAATGTAGAAATTGGTTTTAAATTATTATTACAAAAATAGGTTATGAAATTTTTTATGCCTTATTTGACTTTTAAGTTGTATGAATGATTTTTAATGACTTTTTTTTAAAATTTACATTTCATTCTTATACAGATTTTGAAAAATACTTCATAAATTCAAAGGAAATGATTATTTGATCTTGATCGAAAGGTGTGTGAGCATGGATTGCCTTATTTTCTTCCCTCAATGAGTATAACAATTGTAATATTTATCTTTTTCATTACATTTAATTTCATGTTCATATTATTTATCAAATTTTTTTAGGGACATTGAGTTCCACCAAAGTTTACTTATCATCCTACTAGCATGATTTTGAGTAGGGATTCTTCTAGACCTAGATGGAGCAATTGTCATGCCCATTCCCACACTAACCCACCAACCAAAAACTCATCTACCACACCTTTTCATCCTCTGCTTGAACCTCCAGGGATGTTCCCATCCATGCCTCCATCATCATCTAATTTATCATTTTATTCCCATACCATGTATACTCCACCTCTAGGGTTATTCCTACTCATGCCTCCATCATCTTATCATTTAGCCTCTTCTTCCCATACCATGTCTACGCTGCCTCCACAGATGTTCCCCCCTTTACCATATCCATATCCTTGGATGTATCCCAAATCCTACTATCCATATTCTTTCATGTCTGCACCACCTCCCTTTACTAGCATCCATACAGCATCTGATGAGTCTGTTCCTTTAGCTTCCACTACGGTGCATGAAGATCACCCAGAGAATTCATTGGAATAGGCATTTCCTTCAGTGGCTGTTGATCCAGGATATCCCACATATCCATCATAGCCTATTTAATATCTTTCATTAGGTTTTTATTATAACTATGTCAAATTATATCACTTCATTTTTTTCCTATTGTACCATGACTTAATTCTTATTCTTTTTCCCTATTATCTTATTCATTGGTATCTTCTAGTAGACGAAATGATAGAACTCCTATAAAGGAATCCTGGAATCACCAAAACATAGTTAATGGTGGATTACAATGAAGAATATCATATGATATGTAAAAATACAGGTAGTGTATAAGTTTCATGGCCAATTTATCCAAGTACCATGATATCATTATGGTGGAACCGGTCTCATGGATACATCTCAACAATGACATCAAGAGAAAATCATGGTCACATATATGGTTAAGAAAATTTTATAAATTTATATCTATATTTTTTTTATTTATATTAATTACTAAGTTTTTTGACAAGTCGGTTTAACTTTTCCAATGGTGAAGTTCCTAAGGCAATAAGGTTTATAGATCTTGGGGAGTTATGGTGATCGTACAAGAATGAGTTATATGTTGGTTGGATGAGCAGAGTTGGTTCTAATTTACTGGGTGTACCCATATCCCCTGATTGTACAAAAATTCTATATCAAAAAATGATTTCATATTAGAAGACTCATGAGTTTAAGTTATTCCTAATCTTTAATGGTTTTATATAAAATTTAATTCTTATTACTTGTATTTAATTTTTGTTTTTAGGAATAGTCGATAAAAACAAAAAGAACAAATATTCAATGACATATCTACACACATTGGGGCACACTACAATGACCAAACATAAGAAGATCCAGGTACTGTAATCTGAATTGAAATAATATAATGATTTATATTGTTACTTATTTATCTTTGCATACTAAATTTTAAGTATTATTTTCATTAATACCTTTAATATTAAGCCTATAATCCAAATTTCCATTAGGCCTAGAGGTCAATTGGCCATTAGGCCTGGAGACCAATTGTCTATTATCCTAGAGGCTAATTGGACCTTTAGACAATTTTCCATATAATGAATAATATAGAGTTCATATTATGAAATGAATATAAATAATTCATATTCAATATTATTTAATGTTCATAATGAGTAGCTAAAATTATAGTATTTATAATTATCTTTTATATATGAATTTGTCATAATTGTTTATCACATGTTTAAATTTATGAATTTCTCATTCATTTAAAATTTATTCCATTTTATTGTTATTTATGATTATAAAATATTTATATTGTGAAAATGTGTATACTAATCAATTTCATTTGAAAAAATTTGTATCGGGCATTGAAGTTTTTGTACCTCAAGAAAAATTATTTTTATTGAGTAGGAATAAAAAGGATAAAAGTGTAGTAAATTCACAAACATAAGAAAATATTATAAGTTTTTTTATTTATATTTCAAATATTGATATGAAATTAATAATTAAATATCTTTTTTATATTTTCAATAGTCTTCCCTGGAGGACCTTGATGATAAATAAGATGAAAACTTCATGCCAAATGATCATTTGAGGTAGGTATTAGGTTCAGAGCACCAGGGGAGATTCTAATGTCAATGAAGGAAAACATCATCCTCTCTAGTTATTGGTCCTCATCAGGATATTCTCAATACTCTTAGTCCCTTGAGTATCAAATAAATCATGAAAAAGTAGTTGAGGCAAAAAAAAATAGATTTAGAGGAGTGTAAAAGAAGTAAATAGAAGTGTGAAAGAAGAAAGATGATCATAGAATAAATACTGAAATCTATATCAGTTATAAGTCAATAACTTCCATTAGAGGATTATAATAATATTGATTCATATATGTAATCAATGTACTCTTTTATTGATTCCTTGAGTAATGCTAATGAGGGTCCTAGTGGAGATCGAGCTGAAGGTGGTGTTGATGATGTTGTTGCTCCAGATGATGCAGTTGCTACTCTAGATGATGTTGTTGGTGATGAGGATGTTGTTGATGGTGATTATGATGTTTTTGATGAGGATGAGGATTATAATTTTAGTTATGGGGGAGATATTGAACCCCTCCATTTTTTGATGTAGTAGGAATGAGACTTGTTTATGTTCTTTAATGATTTGAATTGGTTGGTTATATGAATGTATATGTATGTTTCATTATTGAATAAGGTTGAAACCTATTATAATAAGTTAGTTGAATTCTAAATATTCAATATTTTTACTAAATTGAATGTATATTGTCTATTATTTGATTTATAGGTTTAAGAGATGGAGAAAGAGGTGGTGCGGCTACTACTTCCAAATGCAGGCAGCTACTTATACCCACAGTTTGGAGAACCATGGGTATAGTTTCTTTATTGTGATAAGTTATACCCATGATTCTTGAAACTGTGGGTATAGATATATACCCATGGTTTTGTTTAAACTATGGTTATTGTAGAATATATAGGACCTATACCCATGATTTTTCTAGAGACCGTGGGTATAGGTTTGTACCCACACCTCCATCATTCATAGTTCTGAAAACCATTGGTATAGCATATACTAAGAGTTTTAAGTTATATACCCACAGTTTAAAATCATGGGTATAGGGTGGTTTTCCATTAGCAAAAGTGAGGATTTTTCTTAAATTATTAATCATTTATGGTTTTAAAATATTTTCTATCCTAACATTAAAAAGATAACTTCAGTGATTTTTCTAAAACTTGTGGATTTACCAAAAATTAAAACATATGACCTGTTTTTTTGTAAAAGGATTACTTTTATTTTATTTTTCAAACTTTCATAAATAGGATTTAATTTTATTGTTTATTTAAGGGGTGAGAGGAGGATACCTACTGAGAAATTTTTCTCAAAACTATTATCTTTTAAAGTTTTTTTGGGTTGTAGTGTTTGGTCTCAAGTTGCTAGTTTGAGTAAAGTGGTGATTCAAAGAAATGGATTATTTTCTTAACACGAAAATAAATTTTTTCACAAAAAAAAATTATTTATTATATTTTATTTCCCATGCTAACCTGTAGGATTTCTAGTATTTTCATTCATTTTTTATTTATTTCATTTATATTAGGCTTGTGTTGTTTAGAAGGACCTATGTCCTATTTTTCATAGTTTCAATTTTGAAGATGCTTATTTTTTTAGTGTAGTCAATTGAATTAGATATTGTTCAAGTTAGTTTTCTAAGTTGGAGACATGTGCTATTATTTTTTAATTATGAAAAATCATTACCACTTGTCCATATTTAATGTTAAAGAACTATATTTCTTCCCATGGGGATCATGAATGTCCTTCGATCCTTCCCATAGGTTGACTCAGGTTCTTAGATATAGGATAAAATATGATAATTTATGATATAATGGTATTGAATCTAATTTTTTATTTATTTTTGGATTCATGGAAGACATGATATAGGACTATTGAAATTAAGGAAATATTTACCAAGGAGTGTATGATCAATATTCTCAATACAAAATCATGTGATTATGGTGGAAGTTGAGAATGTGTAATTTCTGTTTTGAGTTTGATTTATGCTTATTTTATGTGTACAATTACATAATTAAAATGTATTAGAGGAGGAACAAATAATCTTTATCAGCAAGTGAAATGGGTTGTTGATTGTGCACATAGGTCATGTATCTTTTAAGGGTATCGTTTGGAGTGTATTTCCTTGTTTAATTTTTTCTTAATTTTTACAATTGATATTATCGATTAGTTTTGATAAATATAATTTCTGTTTATATGATTCTAAATCTATTTTTATCCTAATATATTTGAAATTTTAGATTAATTGAGATTATTTCCTTGAGAGATTATTTTTTCTTAATTTTTTAGGTTTTCAATTATTTTGTTATTACATTTATTATTTCCATTTTAATGTTGACTTTTTTATAAATTAATTTTAAAAATAAAATGGTGGGATTATTTTTTATATGGAATAAATTTTAAATATTTAAAATATTTGGAAAAAATATAAAGTCTTCCTTTATATTATGGATGGGTTTTAAAAAAAATGTGGTTTCCATTAGATTAAATGTTTGAAATGTAACAAATCATTTAAAGGGAGGATTAAAATGTGGTAAAATTTTAAATTTTTATTGGTTTGATGGTAGTTTTATTGAAATTGAGTAGTTTAAAATGTGTTTTAAATGATTTTTACAAATAAGAAAAATATTATTTTTTAAAATATTTTTTGGCTTATGATAATTATTATTTAAGATGAAAACCCTTAAATGTTGGGTTAGAAAACATGAATTGTTGGTTTTTAGTGGGAACTCATAAAATGGAGTGGGAAATAACCCAATTTAATATTCACTAAATATGATGTATAACTCTGGAAATATGACTTATTTTTAGTAATAACCAAATTTGAAATGAGTTACCGGTTTATTTATGGACAAGTATGTTTTAAATAATAGAGATCAAATGTTTCCATCTTTCATTTATTTTGATATTATTGAAAGTATTTTTTTCATCTTATTTATGGTCTCTTCAAATTAATGAGTTTGAAAAAGTTATCAATAATATTTTCTTATTTTTGAGAGATTGAGTTTCGCATAAAATGGTTTTGGATAAGTTGGTAATAAATAACGATGTAGATGGAAATTTCTGTTATTAATATATATTTTAAAATTAAATGGATTTTAATTTTTTTTAAAGGATATTTTATTTTTATAAATTGAAATTATTATTTTATTAATGTAAGATAAATTTTTAATTTTGTGGTTTAAATTGGTATTTCATTGGTTATATCATGTTTGATTTTAAAAAGAGTGGACTCATTATTTCAAGGGATGTGATTTTTATTTTATGTTTTTTTTTAATTTTAATTGGAATATATTGAATATAGTTTATGTTTTCAAAAGTATTATTCTTTTGTGATGTCTTGAGAGGAATATTTCGTCGTCATGTGGATTGATTTCTTAATGATTGGATTTTTTTTGATAACTTGTAGTTGGTTTGTTTAATATTTTGATGGATTTTCTATTAATGTTTGAGGTTTTCGTTATCATTTTTATGATTTTTTTTTTGAGTGAGAGTTAGTTTTATGGTTAGGATAACCCTTCCTGTGTATGAATTTTTTATGCGAATGTTTCTAATATTCCATGTTGAGTTTCCAATTATGTGTATTTGTTCCCTTTTTGTATAATAAATTTGATTTAAATGGAGTCTGTAGAATATTCCAAGGATGGAAGGTTCTTATGGTGGTGAGGTTGTACTAAACTAGGATATTATGGGTTGGAGAGAGTTAGAAGAAATTTGAATTTTTGGATTTAGGTAGAGGAGTGGGAGTCTTGAACATGTTTTAATTATTTTTAGGAATATTTTATGTATAGTTGTTTGGTATAATTTCACCTGGATCAAGTTCTAGGTTATTGGTGGTTGAATTATTTAGGAATAAAAGGTTTAATTGTGACTAAAGTGTTTCACCATGATTTTCTTAGATAGAGGGTGTAGGCCCTCTTCATGCATGCAGTCACACCATGACCCGTATGGGTCATGTTGCGATCAAGTATGTCCAACATACTAGGAACTTTACCTTGGGTTGATTTCACCATAAAACTAGTGGGTGACACTATTACCAAGTATTTATTTGGTAGGCCCATTTTCCTAGGGGAAATATCACTATGACCCATATGGCCCACGTCGTGATCAATCAACTAGTCATTCTATTACAAATCTGGCATGTAATTTTCTTGAGAAGCCTTATTTGGAACCCCCACTAATTCCTTTGATCTCGGTCATGTGAAGGAGGTAGAGCCCTATTTATCCCTCCTTTTTTTCCTCTTGTTCACCCATTGATTTATATCATTTTTAAGGGTTTTTCATATCAATTCTTAATAATATTCCTCCCCTAATCTTCTTTAGGCTTCTCCAAGGATTTTATATGATCTTTACTCACTTGGTTAGGGTTTTGGAAGGATTATTCCACCAAATATTGTTGGAATAATTCCACTTGGTGGTGTTTTGTTGTGTGTCTCATAGAATATGTCCCAATATTAGATGTTCAAGTCATATTTCAATATTTACCATGAGTTATGATATCCTGTGGATTTATTTATGGTCCTTGTAGACTTTTGGGTAAATTTGTCATTGGATTCCTTGTATTATTTTAGGATTCCATGTTCTTTATGTTAGGGTGCATGTAGAGAGTGGAACTAATTTTCAATTCTTGTGGCTCAACATATATATATAGTCAATAGAGTTTGGTGTTGTCTATAAAAACATGGTATTTTAGTTTTATATGCATGGTTTATTTATTTTAAGGGTGTTTATGGTTGGGTTTGGTACTCATGGAACAAGAGGAGATAATTATGATCTTGGGATCAAGTTATAAGTTATAAATCATGGTAGTTGACTCCATACATAATTCTATAAATTTAAATCCTTGATTTATTACCTATTTAATCCATTATTTGGACTTATTTAATAAAAAACACATATATTGTACAGTTAATAGTGGTTTCCAAAGGGAATTAAGGGAATTATTTCAAATGAAGTTGGTAATGAAAATGAATTTAATGGTTTGAAATGGTTTTTAAAGGATAAAACTCATTATTTTAGAGAAAAATGGTTTATAAATTAGAGATGAGTTTTATTTAAATAACTTTTCCTTGAGCTTCAATGAGTTTTTTGGGTTTTTATTATTATTTACATAATATTTGGACTTAAAATATGTATGAGTGATGTTTTTTAATGGATTTAATTTTTCAATATATTTATAAATTATGGTTTTATTATTGGGTTTTTCAAGACATGATGTTAAAAATAAATTTTCTAAAAGGGGGTTTTGAAGGCTCGTTTGGAACTTTATGAATGGGATTTCTTAGTATACACATTTCTTTGAAGAAAACCCCATTTGAACTATTTATTTAAAAATTAAAATTATATTATTATTACTATATGGATTTATGAGATTATCTTGGGTAGTGTATGTGATGTTTATATTTAATTATTTATAATAAAGGGGCTTCTTTCTGTAAAGGGTGTTTAGAGGTGGGGGAGTGCATGAATCTTAGTTGTTATATGTTTCTTATGTCAATGAAAATTATTTTAATTTATTCCATGTTTGTATTAATATCCTCTAATGGTTGATCATGGGAAACTTGGTTACATAGGTGGAAAGACTAGGTTTAGTACCATAATGATTTTAAATATGTCCACCTAACATTGTAATAAGCCACACTAAAAAAACATTCCTAATTTCATGATTTCAATCATGTGTATTTATAAGGATGTGAAATTTCCCCTAATAGCCATTAGTTTATTATGCATATATTTTTAGATATGATGAGACTTTCCTTAATATCCTTTCATTGTATATATGATTAGTTAAATCATTGATATAGTACAAAGATCAAAGGGTTCTTTAACCTTAGTTCCCTAGGGATAATCTCATGATGTTGTTCAATTTATTATTCTATATCTGAGAGATTTTTTTCTATTTACATTCAATTATTTATATTTTTTAAAATTGAGTAAATGTATTTGTTTTTTATTCCTTCATTTATTACTCTTACATGTATAGGATATTATTGATGATTACATTTGTTTCATGCATTAGACATTTCATGAAATTTAGTATGTGTTTCTCATCTAGGGAATTTCATTTATATGGGATTTTATATAATTAGATTAATTTCCCTATTATCTATTTCAAATGAAAATTTCAAAAAAAAATAGGTAATAATGTGGTTAAAATATAAATTTTCTTAAGTAGTTATTCATTAATGATTTTAAAGTATTTTTTATACCCTCGTTAAAATTGGTTTTTGTTGAATTTTCTAATACTAGTGCTTTACTAAAAAGGAATTCATGTGACATATTTTTTTAGTAGAAAGTTTTATTTTTAAACTATCTTGAAAAGGATTTAGTTTTAATGTTTATGTATGGGGTTTTTGGAGGATACTTACTAGGAAAATGTTTTCATGCTTATTATCATTTATGGTTTGTTTGAGTTTTCATCTTTGGTCTGAGGTTTCTAGATTGTGTATGGTATTAGTGCCAAGAAAAGTAGTATTTTCATAACATAAAGAGATTGGAGGTTATGGCCTTTGTTTATTTTTTGTATTTTATTTCTATCAAGTATCGACCATACTTAACTTTAGGATTTCTATTTTTTACCTAAATGTATTTAAATTATATTATATTAGTTTTTGGGAGATATTTATTTGGATATACACCCTATTTTTCTTCATTTAAATTATCTTATTACTTATTTTCTATGTGTTATCATCAGACTTAAGGAATGGTCATTCAAGTATTATGAGGGGAAGGCCTAGGGTTTTTTAATTTTATTAGGAAAAATCATTCAAACTTATGTATATTTAATGTACGAACACTAGTTTACATAATACTAAGTTTTGGGATAACCTTTGGGTCTTACCATGGTCTAGATCATGTGCCTAGGTCTCAGTTAGCACTGGTTGGTTCATGAGAGAAGAATATCTTATTAAAGGGTGAGATTTGGGGTTCTAATATAAATTTGTAGGGGTAGTAAAATAAACCTATTTAGAGATAGTATTGTATTTGTAGGATATAGCATCAGGGTTAATGATGATAGCTTACCCATGTATACTCTCTTTATTATTTTAGTGGATCATGTGTGTTTCATATTTTACTCAAACATAAAAAAGGACATAGTTACCCACTTTGGTGGAAACCCTTGTAAAAATATCACGTGATGTCATTCTTGATTATTACATGTGATATGTTGTGTTTTGAATTTATATGAAAATACATTAACCCTAATTGGAGAAAATGGTTAAATATTAAGAGGGGTAATTGAATTTGAATAGGATTTGGTAAAATTAGTTCACACTGATTCACCCCCCCCCCATAGGCTCTCTGTGTGACTGTATAGATCACTGGGAAGTTCACATACACCTTATCATTTCCCCTATATGCTTCTTTGGAATCATGTCTCTTAAAATAAAAATACAAATATTTTTCAAATAAAATTAATTAAATAAATTTAAAGAAAAAAATACATATTTCCTATATATATACAAAGTAATCTTTCATCATTAATCAATCATACTAAACCATCAAACATAACTCATTGATTTTAATAAATTTTTTATTAATATTCTATTTTAGAGAACACTAGTTTGACCATTATTAACTAAATCATTTATCTAAACTTAATTTCTCAAATAAATTCACATTCTTGCATAATTACATGAATTCACTCATATGTTATGTCTTTATGTTCTAAAATTATGATTGAATATATCTCACTATCCACACTCAATCAAGGTGAGTTTTATAACTTCAAAATCCCAATTCCAGGGAAAAAACTAAGGCAAAATTCCTCAAAATCAATTAATTAAATCCCACTTTTCCCAAGTGACATTGAATTCTACTGTGGTTTTATTAGAAGGGAATGAAAACACAACTTCCATTTATAAGTCCACACATCCAATCTCATTTTCAGAATAAAATAAATTAATAATCTTATTCCATTTTGTAATTCCCTATATTTCTATAATAGTGCAACCAAAGTGAAAAACCACGTGGACTCAAGTACATTCCTCAATCAGTAGAGGATAGTGGGTAGCATCGAGGGTCAAGTGTATAACTTGGGAAGATATTATTAATCTAAATGATCATTGAAATAAAATAAATCATAATCATATTAATAAACTTTTATAACAAAAACCAATTCCAACCATGTTTAATAAATATCTAAAATAGATCATAAAAATTCAAGACATGTTATAAAACCTCTAGATACAATATTAATGGTTTTATTCTCAATCAAAAAACTTTATCAATTCATTTACCATCCCTGTATGAATATGAGTGAATCCTATAGGTTAATGAGATGTGAATGTAAAGGGTGAGATATATATATATATAACATACCACTAGATATATCAAATATATCTAGGATGATAACATTATTATATATGTATTGTTAAAGTTACTACTATAATTTCAATATAATCAAGAAACACACATCAAATAGAATAAAATTCTTACCAAGAAAACTGAAAACAATTTTTACAACTTTAACCAACTCTAATAGAAACTAGACATCTATGTTAAAGATATTATAACCAAATTCAAGGGGTAATAAGTACCAGTCAAAAACATAACCTGAAAAATTAAATGAATAAATCTAGAAATGATAAAATGAATTCTCATTTAATAATATGGTATATCATACATATTTTTATAACATAACACCATTGGGATTATTCCTAAACCAGTAACAATATTACATGTGACTCCAAAGCCTGCCATTAATAAGATATGGGTTGGTGACTAGAACCATCTATATATAATAACACATATAAGAAATTAATTAACCTTTTTAAATGAATTTCTATAAGAACCAAAATAATATCAATATATAACCCAAAAACTAATATAAGATAAATTCATATCAAAAACAAGTCATGTTAGATATTTCCAAAAAAATCAGTACCATAATTAAAGAACCCATATCAAGGTATAATTCAATACATTGTTTCCAACAAGTCTCCCACATACAAAGCTAAGGTCTCTTGACACCACCACCAAATTTATCAATAAAATATTAAAATTTTTATCTAAATCATGGAAGGGAATATAAATAAACTCAGTAGGTTCTTCCTTATAACTATGATGTTTCCATGTGTATGAAGCATATTATGAATTTATGAATTAAAAAACCAAATAAAACTAAAAATAATCATATCCCTAAGGTCTATCAATAAACAACATCCATATTATACCTCATAGAAATAAAAAAATTTGAATTAGGTCACATTCCCATTAAGCCACTTTATATAGCTCTATTATAAAAATACAAAAAACCAAATTCCACCAACCATTTTCTATCCAAAACTGAGATGTTATCTTCTCAAAAAGTCCTCACTATAAAATATCTAGGAAATTTTCCACTCATAAAGAAATCACTATAGTATGTAATTTTTTGGGCAGTTATCCCCTCATAGGGAATCTTTTATTTTCTAAGTGTACACCATTGAGGACTCTCTCAAACTCAAAACATATCTCCACCTCTATACATCACATATTTAAAATCATCACCGTCATACCAAAATTATATTATAAATTTTGGGATGTTTCCCACCTATAGGGACTCTCAATGTTTCCATATATCTACACTTAACCAACATCACCACCACAACATCTCTAATATCTCATAATGGTTTGTTTCTACTCCACTCGTAATGACACTCATTATTTATGGATATTCACCCTTGGGGACTCTCTCCACCTAAACATATATCACCAATACAAAATTATCATCACTTCATCACCACACATCAAATGATGATACAATATCATTATCAGTTTTACATAATATACATCATCATAATCAAGTATTTTAAATTTATTTATACCACCACCATCCCTTATATTCATCTCCCAGTCTAATTGTACACAACCATAAGGTCTTAAGGAATAAACAATAATATCACACATTTTAATCGTACTCCTACTTAAACTAAACAATCAAACTCAAATAAGTGAGTCTAAGAGAGTAATGTACACTATCACTTCCATTCCTTATATCTTAATAATAAAAAAATCCACAACCACTTCACTAGCAATATAGAATCATGAATCAACTAAAAAAGTATATCAAATCACCAAATAATTTTTTGTATAAAACATTCCAATTATGTATGATAGATTCTAGAAGACATAAATATTTTTGACCCCTATAATTTTAGGGAATGTCCTTGTATCTGTGTGGAATAATGTGTGTGAAAACTAAATCATCCCAATGTACCTCACTAGAAAAAAAAATCATTAGTATTAGAATATGGCATAGCCCTATGCATGAGTGGAACATCCACAATGCACCATATTTCTCACTTGTTTTGTTAATGAACTATCATTTGTGGAAAATTTTAAGAAATTGAAATGGACCCTTTCCAATTTTTCATACCCTTATGTCGATGTGGCACTAACCCTCCATGGGACCCATAAAACTCTTGGAAATGGTTTCGTATAATTTATAAAAAGTGGAATTCCTCCATGCATAATTGAGACACCTCTATGCTAAATTCTTTAAAACCATACACTAACATCTCAAATAATTCCCACTAAAATATAATTATTAATTGCTCAAAATTATAATTGAAAAATAATATAGTTTTAATATTTCAACAATTGGAAATTTTCAACTCAAATTTCAATAGAAGAAAAAAAATAAAAATCCCCTTCATTGGATATTCTAAAAAATCTATAATAATATCATATTCAATCAAAAATAAATAACAATCAATTTATTTATTCATATAATATATTTTCCCATCAATTAATATATTTTATTTCCACAATTTACCAATTTCCTTATTTAAATCATCATATAACCATTATAAAATATTTTAAATATTCCCATAAATTTAATTCAATCGTGTTAAAATGTTCAATTCACCAATGTCATCATTATCTCATATTATCGTGATTTATTCACCCATAGAAAATAACAAAAATATTTTATCATAGATTAATAAAAAATGAGATCCTTGAGTTATCTACCTTAATTCCATGTCAATTTTAAATCATCAATTATTTTTATCTGGTCATTTATTTTCTCCATAAACTTCTCTTTCATCTAACTTGACATAGGGATGTTATAGTTTTCTTTCCTATGAGAATAGAGATAAAATATAAGAAATATTTTCGGTGGACATTAAGATCAAATAGTATTACAGTAATTATTTTCTTTTTTCAAACCATTCCATAACATCCAATTAATTTCCTACATTAATTTACCATTCAAATATCTATATAATGATATTAATTGGACCATGATTCATGACATAATATTAAGAAAATATTCCTTTTCTATATATTTTAATAATTATATGTCATCTCCAACATAATACCTTCGGTAAATTATTAATAAAAGTAATCTAAAAAAAATTCATTTCCATAATTAAATAATTAAAATAATTATTTATATTGAATTATGGTATTTACCAAAAAATATAACTATATAAAAAGACTTCCAGAATAACATCCAAAGATAAAAATCACATCTAAAATCTAGTGACATGCTCAAAATTTCATTTCAAAGCTATTAAAATTACTATTTTACTCTTCTAACCAAAAATACTGAAATAACCTCAAGAATTTTAGAAACATACAAAAATTGAATTTTTAAGCCTCTACATTACACACCCATATAAAAAAATCTCATTATAAAAATTGTTAACCTATAATAATAAATATAAAATAATATCATGAGCATTATCATTACTCAACTTTCATCTATACAATAAAATTTTACATTTAAATACAATAAGAAGAACTTAGATGAATTAAATATATTTCTATTTAATTTTATATTCTTATTATAAATTACTTTCCTCAACTCCACCGTGTTTCCGAAGAACTCTCACTAAGTTAATAACTCTTCCAATTAAGTATTTGTATATGTGGCTTGGAATTTCAACTGGATACTTAAAAAATTAAATCCTACTTGATATTAATATCATAAAAATCAATCACATATGACATATCATGATGATAATTAGAAAACTGGGGCACACTGAACTCATTATGAATATTTTCTATCCATATAGATAGTTCAAACCGATAAACTGCCACTCCAAATCACTCTAACACCTTGGATGGAATAATAAATCAAGTATAAAGATTAATTTTCTTACCAAAACTTTTACATCCATGCCTTGTTAAAACACATATGAATACATAATCAAAAACCAAAAACTGTAATTGATTAATCCTCTAATCAATATAGGTTTTATATCGACTTTGAGAAGTCCTTATGTGATATCTAATAACCTAAACATGTTCTACCATATTTTATAAAATCTCTAGTCTAGCTGTAATTTACTTAGATATCTAAACTCAATATAATGTTGAGATAAATGGTCACCCATATAAATATCTATATGGATTCATATCAATAAATGAATGATAAGTATTATTATAAGAAAATCCAACTAATGGTAAATGATCTAACCATTATCCTTTAAAATTGAATACACATTCTCTAAACATATCATGTAACATTTGAATCCTACACTTACTTTAACTGTTATTATATTGATTAAATTTGATAATAAGGTATGATTGGGTACTAAAATCACATTTTAATCCTCTCTATATATATGATGTAAAATGAAAATTATAATCTGATACTATTATAATTGATACACTATGAATAATCCCATCCTTAGTCGCATAAATCTTTAACAAACTATATAACAAGTTTGATTAATTAATTGATAATATATTGTCTAACTTCATCAATTAATCAATTAAAACCTAAATAAAAAAAACCTATTAAGATTAAATGGTAATCCTATAATGAAATTCAAGGAAATATCCTCCCACCTCCATTGGAAAATATACAAGGTATATAACATGTAAATACCCTAACTCTAGTATCCCATAGTTAGTGGTTACATTAATACATTGGTACTATATACAATAGATGGCATCCCTATTGACCTAATTATTTAGTAGTCTTGGTAAACTTGATACATAAATTAATATTACAGTAAAATTGAAAACATCAAAATAAAAAAAAGTGAAATTAAATATTTTTTAGCCTTGAGCTCATTAAAAGATTCTTTCTTCATATCCTGGGGAGGAAAAAATAATGGGTGATATCAAATTCTTAGTAAGGTTTATATATAGTAGAATCTATAGTGAGTAAATAAATAATAATCAATATGGAAAAGTAAATAACTAAAAACGCATTTCATTTAATAAATAACCTAAGAAAAAAATGTATCCATGTTTAATATCAATATATTAATATCATGTATAATAATAATTGAATTCTTAGTAAAGGAAATGCATAATATTAGACTTTATGATTTTTGACATCATGATATCTATACCATCAAATCTTTGATCCAATATAGTTTAACTAATGGGTAGGTATACATAAAAACACTATTTAATGTTAGCTTAATAATTTATCATATTATAGCTATTAGTGAATCGAGTTGATATATAATTATAGTACCCACCCATAACTACATTTCCAATACATTACTTGTATACTGATTGTTCAATTCAATTTATAAATAATATTCCTTATTAATAAATATTTGTATTGAGTATAGAATATGTTTTTATAAAGATTTTAAATAGTCAATAAAATAAAAATACCATATGTAAAAATATTTTACGTTTTAGGAAATAATCATATCCATGATACGTATAATATATATATTTAATAGAAATTTAAGGTCTCGTGGTCACGAAAAAGTTAATCTTTCATGAGAATGTTGATGACCACAAAATTAATCAATAATATGAATTTCAATATTTTACCTGGTCAAAATGATCATGAAACATCCTGAGAATAAATAAGGATGGTATAATTATAACATATCCCTAGTAAATTATAAGTAAAATAAAGGTTTTAGATCCTTGATGAATAGAAATACCAAAAGATAATTAAAAATGTTCTTTAGGAAAATACCCTTTTCATTTTGAAAATAACTATTAAAAAATAAAAAAAATCTATAATATTAAGAGAAATTTTTTATTTGAAAATAACCATGTAAACTTATAAAAAAAATCTTTAAACTAATGGGTGTTCATGATGGAGGGAAACTTCAGTAAATTCTGAGTATGTTAAAACAAATATTCTTTTCACATTTTTCTTAAAAAGCTAAAAAGTACCAATTTTGAAAAATGAAGAGAAGATTAATTTTAAAATATTTTTCAAAAATTAAAAAATGGGTAAAAATTTACTAAATAATTAATTAATATTAAAAATAATCTTTAAAACTTTTTATGGAAAATATGGATATGGAAGTAAAATATCCCCAACTGACAAGGAAAACAATATGGATTTCCTTAAAAACATGATTTTGGTTTCTTGAGTACATAAATAGTGGAAAATAAAAGGAAAAATTATAATTTATAAAAATAAACATAGGATAAGAAAATAGTTTGGGATGAATATTTAAAGATAAAATAATTTCCCCATTAAAGACTTAAACATAAATAATCTTAAAAATGATGATATTATGAAATAAACCCTTACCACATAGGTAACTTTTGAATAATACCCATCATTAAAGAAATAACTTCAAATAAAACATTAAACACCATGAATATAAATATATTCATAATATATAATATAAAATCGGTAGTATATACCCCTCATAAAAATAAATGGGTGGATAATACCAAATATGTCTCAATGGAGGGGAAATTTAAAATAAATATCTTATAAAGATCATACCATTAAAGTGAGGATTAATCAATGAATTGATTCTATGTATTAAATATAAATCTTCATAAAACTATTGGTAAAACAAAAAAACATAATCAAAATACATTACACACATAATCTTAGAATATCAAAGATAGTGAATAAGTAATATAACCCACTTAAAATAAATTATGTTATGAAACCCATTACCACTAAGTATCTTTCCAAAGAAATCCCGTTGGATGAAACAATTTGAATTATGACTAAAAATTACATTATGTATGATGTATTCATTATATAACATTTAAAATGGGTATTATTACACCATATAAAATAAATTATGTGTGTAATAATAAAATATGCCTCGATGAAGGAAAATTGAGACAAAATATCTTACCTCAGGTCCAAATCATCACGTATATTCACTATCTTCCTAAATAATAAAATTATGTTAATTATTTAGTTTTTTAATAACCTTTTTAAATTTTGTTATTCATTTTATTTTATTTACTACCATTTTATATTTAATTACTTAATCAATATAGTTTATATTGGATGTTTTGATGATATTTGGTTCATGTGTCCAAAATGACTTCAGTAGGTTGACTACGGTAAAAAAGGTCATTTTTCTATAATATCTATAATAATAATATAAATTCTCAGATTTTTTCCATGTATGTTTCTTTAAATATATGTAATTATTACGAGTCTACAAAAATTAACGGCACGTGATTCCGAGGCTCGGTGTGCCCGAAATGAAATTCTGAACTTTTTTCAGGTACATTCAGTAAACACCTGAACGGAATTTTATAACTTTTGAACTGGTGCTCAGAATTGAAATATGAGGACACCATTAAACTCACAGTGTCTATATTCACTTAAGAGAGTCTTTACCTCGACCGCAGTAGGCCAAGGGTGGAATTTAGATTTTTGGTTTTTAATGGGAGAGTTAAAAAATATAATAATAAAATAAAACAACCAACTTTTATTTTATTTATTTGAAACCTCTCATTTGAATCTTGGTGGTGGGGACCAACTGACCTTGAACCCCATTTTTAAAATTATATAACTCTTTGAACCTCCTCAATTAATGATCCAACAATAATTTATCAAGTAATTAAATTGAACTTAATTAAGTTGGCTCCTCACCTCTTTTGGTGGGGATCGTTGGCAAAGGACGGATTTGGGAGAGCCCTTAGAGAATGCATGGTGGAAGAACCTTCTCCAACAATGAAAAAACCCCTGGGAGTGATAACGAGGAACCAACACTTGAGCTCAAATCAGAAGCGTGTTTTGGGAGCGACGTACATCGGCGTCTCCTTCATCGTCTTCATCTTCTTCCTCACACCGTCTCCAAAAAACGATCGAGGTAGGGATTTTGTTCATTTTGTTCTTAGTAATGAGTTATTGTCTTCAATCTATAAACTTCCTACTATCAATATAATGTGGAGTATGTAGGCCAAATGAACACAGCCAATCCCTCCGCTGATTCATTGTTGACGTGTTCTTCGTGGGAGGATCGATGGGTTGAGCGGAACCTGACCATGACGTCGGCGACCGACGCCGGTAGGGTACAAAGCGGCGGTCGGCACACCATCCAGCTGCAATGGTGATGGTGGCGCAACCGCGGAGCCTATGGAGGCATCCACCTGTTGGTCGTGGCAGAGAAGGACGGTGGTCGGCACGCCGGCTGGCCGCGTGGAGGCAAGGCGGCACGCGCCCGTGATGCCTGTAGAAGGGGAGGTCGCGGCTCTCGAGCCGCAGCGGCGCACCAGGGTGGCTGGAAAATGGATGGTTGCAGGAGGACAGTGGAACCATCACGCCACTAGAAGGGAAGTTGGCCGGACTTCTAGCCGGTCACGTCACGTCGAGCAGGACCGCACCGGTGGGTCCCATGTTCCAACAGGCGGTACCACGTGGCGCCGCTGGTATGGCCAAAACCGAACATCCCTAGGGATATTCTAGAATCTGAGAGGGCACCTCCCCCTGGTTGGAGGCTAGGGCAGGCCCCGCCATGTCGGACTGCACCCACCCTGGCAGACTGCACCCAACCTACCGGGTCGCGCCAGGCGGGCCATGCCGGGCAGGCCGCGCCTAACGGGCTGGTCCACCCCTTTGTGGGTCGGGCCAGACCCATACCTGGTGGGTTTGACCCGAACCAGGTCAGTTCATTCTATTCTGGGTCGATCTGGGTCGATCTGACCGGGTCGGACTAGACCCCGGCCCATCTGGACCCAGATACGCCTTTTTGGACATATCTTGAGAACCGGGCATCTGTTTGATGAACCATCTGTGGCATTGGATTTCATGGATCGATAAACTCATTTTGGTATACTCCACTTGATTTTTTTATAAATTAGGAGTATGGCCAGGTTGGATTGAACCTGAATTCAACCGGGCCCTTGGAACGGAAATGCTAATAACTTACAAACCGAGCATCTAATTGACGCATCGTTTGTTGGGTTGGGACCCTTTTGACATGTCATTACTTTGGGATACTTCTTTTTGGGACTTAGTGGGACTTAGTGGAAGTTGAATTATCGAAATATGTCTTGAGGATCAGATCCTCTCAGAATCAAGCGTGCTTAGTGTGGGAACCCTGTGGTTGACAGTACTTTGGGAGTCTTCTAATACTGTGTGGGTCATCTTTGAATCTTGTGTGGGTCAGCACTCAATGATCCTATGTGGGTCAGTGCATACCAATCTTGTGTGGGTCATATTCTGATCCTGTGTGGGTTATATTCAGATCTTGTGTGGGTCATCTTCGATCCTGTGTGGGTCAACAACAGAGCTTCTCGACAAAGTGAGATGATCTAGCAATACAGCTAGTCATATATAATTTCATACTTAAGGTATACCTAGTGTGAGCTTAGTCTTTACCGTTGTGGTACAATTCTGTGTGGTGATGCCTTTTTGGTATTATTCTGTGTTTAATTACCTTTGAGGTACTTCCCTTCATGGTGTTACCTTCGTGGTATTCTTTCCTTCGTGGAACAGTTGTGATTTTGGCTAGAGAGTTGGGCCTTGTGTATTTCTCATGAACGAGATGGGTACACTTGATAACTTAGGTATATGTATGGTAATATACCTAAGTAGGGTTTATTGTTTTTTTCATGCATGTGAGCATGTTTTTGTTTTGGGTTTATCTTTCATGGATTCTGAGAGACCTTTGGGGGTCTCGGGGTCCCTACTGAGTATTGTTATACTCACCCTTGCACTGGCTACACCCGCACCTTGCTGTGTCTTGTGCAGAAAACAGAAAGAACTTATCAAGTATGAGGTTGTTAGGACTAGAGGCTACTCATAGGTGGACCGTTAGATGATACATACCATAGATATGACCATTTGAGAGTTGTACCTACCCTTCAAGTAGGATCCTTGGTGGGTTTTCACAGGAGTTGTTTTCATATTTACTTGTACTTTCCAGTTGGGCTTGTATTCAGGACCCTTTACTTACTGTACTCACCATATTTACTTTATAGATTACTTTTTTCTTGGATATTTTTGTGTTATTGGATTTTGTGAGTTGCAGGTTAAAAGGCAATGCCTTCCTGGTTTTAGGGATATGCCTTCCAGATGCTAGTCGTCAGCCCCTGGCCTATGGAAGGCGGGATTTGGGTAGTCACGGAACGGGCCCCGGAAGATGGTTCATGACAAATAATCATGAAATAATTATCATTTTTATACATAGATTATACTTTTAAAACTAACCATGAATTATTTTTATGAAAAATGAGCTACATTACAATCATGGACATGGTAGGTTGCACATGTGCATGAGCAACGTTCCAATTTTTCAATGATCATAATGGAAATATGGTAATTATTATTTTATCATTAAAAAATTATAAATATATCTTAAATATCACATTATTTCTTTAAATATACTTATATATACCATCCATGTGATGTGGTAATGAAAAACAAATCACATCACTTCATGGAGGTGGTAATCCACACATACACACAAGCGACGTTATCATTTTTAAATGAATAGAAATGTAAGAAATTATTTGATATGTTATATTTAAATAATTATAGATATTTAATGGGTTTCAAATATATATATACACTAAATATTTCATTAAAACCATCCATGACTGATGGTGATGGAAAATTACTTACAGCGATTCATGAGGTTGTTGTCCACAGTACTCATAAATAATGGTTTTGTTTCCCATTTGATAGAAGAGGAGATAGATGTAGGTTATTCAATTTTAATATTAAAATATTATTATGTGGGATGTAATTATGTTTTTATATCATCATGGTTGAATAATATTTGAATTAGGTAGAGTAATAAATAGAACAAAAACACTTGGTTAAAAATGATACCTCTTCTTTGGACAACCTCTTTGGGTTTCAACCAAGAGCCTTCCAAGGATGGTATTATAATAAAAACAAGACCCATATGAAATGGTAAGGTAAGTAATTAAGTTATTGTTTTAGGACTTTTTTGAGCCAAATGGTCCTTTATGTGTGAATAAAATAGGAGAGGGTTCCCTTTTATAAGAGAAGGGAGGGTCACTTTTGAAATTTTTTAAAATATTAAATTATAATAAGGTCATATTCAGTTAAAATACTTTTAAATGGAAATTGATTTGAATTTAGGATAGGATGAGGTCAAAATATGGACTTAAAATAAGATTTATATAATTTTAATTACCAACTAACCCTTATCTCTTCGTTTAAGCTCCCAGTAAACTCGTTTAAACCTTAACCACGATAACAACTTTTTCAAACTGAAAGGGTTATAATGTTAATTATAAGATAACAATTGGATAATAAATATAAAATGGATGAAATTTTAGAGCATTTATTATCCTAATTTTCCTATTTAATTATTTTTAGTATTTTTAAATAATTTAATAAAATATTATTTAACATAAAATATCAATAATGTAATTTTTGACACTATTCATTTAATTTGACTTTAAATGCATGAAGGTAATAATGAAATTAGAATATAATAAATTTAACCTTAAATAATAAATAATTATAAACTATATAATTCCTTAGGATCCATAAACCATCCAAAATAAATTACCTTTAATGTTTTTAAAATCATTTACCTTGAGTTTTCCAATATTTTTCAAAAGCATTGTCTTAGCATTGTATAAGTGTTTAAGATAACTATATAATCATTAAAAATTAAAAATAAGTTAACATCATGAAAATAATTTCATTATACTAAAAATAACCTTTAATATTTTTTAATCATACATTTATTTCCCTATGTGAACAAATGTGATATATTTAAAAGGAAAGGGAGTGACATTTTGTCTTTTTATATACTTAAATTATTATATAGGTCAATTTCATTGAAAAGTGTCCCATAAATAATTTAATTTAGAGAATAAGATTATAATTTTTGAAATAAATTCCTCATATAACAATTAATATAAAAAATGGTGACCTTATAACTTAGTTCTAACCTAAGTTAACCCAATTTACGTTTTTACCGTGGTGAAACTTTTTAAAAGTTTTCACTGTTCATTATCACCAAAAATTAAGTTTAATTTATTAAATAATATTAATTATTCTTATTATAAATATTTAATCCATTTAATTTATTTCAATTCATATAATTATAATGATTTAATTTAAAAATGAACCCTAAAACGTGTCAAAAAATGGGCTTTCAAGAAATGTATTTTCTAAGTATAAGATAATATTACATTAACTCTATAACTATTTATCATAATTATATGAATTTTAATTATTATATATATATAATATATACATTTAATTTAAATAATTTCTAATTAGGGGTTATTATAATTAATTAAAATGGAGAATCATTTTTTACTTAAAAACATTTTTCAGAAAAAAAAAATATATATTTTTTAAGCCTAAAAATAATCTTATACCAAAATGTGGCATAAAGATGATTAAAATTTAATTAAATAGATTAAATATAAATAAATAATACTTATTTTACTTTTAAATTACTTAATTTATTGAAAATAAATTATGGTTTTACAAAAAGTGGTATTTTTCACTATTCACTAAAAAATAACTCATTTTAGAAAAATCACAAAATTTCAACTTAAGTTAATTATGACATGCTGATTAAAATATTAAGTTAAATTTGTAAAATAAAATTTATAAAATTTGAATAAATTAATTATATTATTTTATTATAAAAATTAATAAAAACATTTTTGACGAAAAATATTTTTTTAATCATGTGAAGAATTTTCTGAAATATTTGTCCTCAATTACCAATATGTTTGATTCATCTAAAATATTTATACATAATTTTCAAAATTTTATTGTTTTTCATAACTCTAATTTAATGACTAGGTTATAATAATCAAATTTAAATATTATATCATGGTTTATAGATGTTTGGTGTTTCATTTTTTATACACTATCAAACATAATGGTCTTTTAAAATCTTGAGGTGTTACAAAACAAACCCACTAGAACATGATTTTAGGCTTTCTCTCACTAGAACACAGGAAATATAGATAAAAAAACAAGAACTAGTTTTTTTTATAATACCACAAAAACAAATT